>CM033474.1:62092683-62795183 GCA_019447015.1 Hymenochirus boettgeri | reverse complement strand
AACTCCACCCTCATAAGAACATCTTTTAGAAAGAATGGCCTCTTTAAAATATGTTGATATATCATACTTAGTCGTATGAATTCATTACTGTATGCCTGCTATGCTTTTGGATGCCTCATGGAAACTGAGCAATTTAAAAACCTGTACTGAGCCTGGGCATGCTCAGAAGAGAGCAGACAGGGGATTAACATTCAGTCATTGGCTGTGATGTCAACTGTCAAATCCATAACTGACAGTTGCTAACTTATTGAACCTGAAGCAGAAACAGGGGAAACAGGACATTGTGCAGGATTCAGGTTAGACTTATATAATATCCAGATTTCTAACTATTACCGTTTAGGGTTTTGGGGGTGTGATTTACCTGTATATAAATTTTCATTTTTGGTGGACTTGCCCTTTAAGCCCACGAGAGTGTAATACTAGGAATACAAGGGTTTAAAATGTAGCTGATACCTCATGTAATGTGGAATAAGCTGAATGCAAGTTTAATTATTAGCATTTGTCATCACACAAAAAAAAAATCTATGGGAGAAATCGCCTGAATGCACCTGAATCAAGGTCATTTAAAAGTGGCCCATTGGCTGGGAAAGGTCCATAACATGGCTGACAAACCGTCAAATCCCATTGGATCTAACAGGAATAACAGCACTAATTTTATGGCAAGCTGAAAAGTATTGTTTGTTTATGGCATTGCTGCTTTCGGTAAACCTAGATTATCTTGAATACATACAGCATCCTTTTGATTTGTGCATTGTTGCAAAGTTCTAGATTATACCTTACAATGAAAAAGTGGCTAAACTGAGCCTACAATGCTAGGGTTTTTTGCATTACCTTTCCATTGCCTCTGGTTTCTCACACGACTCTGCCTGTCATCAAATCTTTAGTGAACAGGTTTCTCCGCTTTGATTTACGTCTGTTACAGTCTGATTTCCATAGTTACCAGCCTGTCTATGTCCATACAAAATATTCTTTAACAACACCTCATGGTTGCTAGCCTTAATGTAAACAACAATCTAACAATGTTACATTTATAGCTGCTATACACATCCCAATAAAATCAATCTTTCTTTTTTTAACAGATCGATGTCCATTATTTTACCGATTTTAAAACAAGTGAAAATGTATCATATTAAATACTTTTATCTGGCTAAATGAATAGCTTTGCCCAACGTATCTCCCCCCCATTTCCCTGCTCATATTTATAATTAAAACATTTTAGACCTATGATTAAAATGTTTCTTCAGAGTCACATACATTATTAGTTTCCGATCACATTGTGGTTACCTTTAATAAGATCTGGTGATAAACCAGATGCAGGACTCCTTGTTTTATTCCCTGTGCATAATTATAAAAATGCATTAAAAGCTTAAGAGCAACATTTTTAGAAATGGAAAGTACATGGGACAGAGAGGTAAGATTCAGTGGCAAGCACAGGATTTTCAAGGGGGGGATTCCTAAATGAGTTACGACTGAACAAGCCCAGAAGGAGATTCATGAACAAATACACTTGTGTATTCTTTCATACTAGCAAACCCGCGGTGTACGCACCATGTGCGCGGACCTCCTCCATCCCTCCCACATTGTTACACAGTACTCGAGCTAATGCGTCCGTGCATTTTTACAGCCTTCAGATAGTATATCACATATGTATCATATAATAATTTTAAATATATTATCTAATTGCCATGATTATCATCAGTTAGCCAATACAGATATTCGCTTTATTTTGTTATAGTATATTCATTAAGGCTGGGTACACACTCAGATTTTAAGCCAACCGACAGATTTCTGTGTGAGGTGAAACGTTGTTGGTTGCCCGTTTGACTAGACGTCGTTGAATGGGGAATTTGACATGCCGGTAAATCATCGCCGATTGTGTGGTTCACAGAAGCATTTGCTGTGGCCGCCACTCTATATATCAGCGAATGGTCGGGACGGAAAATTTGTCAGTGCGTACCCAGCCTAACGTTCTCTTTTACTGAGAAATCCACATTTACACTACATTATCATTAGTGTATTTTAAAGTCAAAGCTGTGACACTCACAGTGGATCTTACAGAATTTGTGGATTATTATTAGTTCGGGACCTATCGGGCAAGATGGAAAATTCCATTACTAGTTCCTTTTATATTAGAGGGAGACAAGAAAATTAGACCATGTATGGGCACATCAATGATCATCTGTATATGAATACATGGAACAATCATTCCTGTGTATATAATATATATAATATAATGCAATGTTGACAGTCAGCTATACAAACCCTCCAGCATTTCCTCTATTCCTGCTCACTAAGCTCTATCACAGTGTAGTAGGTACAGTAAGTTCTGTAAATAAACCCAGTCTCAGCAATCACCTCAGGCAGCTGCAGAGTTAATGTTGATACAGATATCTATGCTGCTGTGTAATCAAAGGGCAGATGGATACATTTTTGAAACATAAAAATGCTGCTTCTCAATTAACAATGTAACAACCTATGAACCTTTTAGCACTCCAGCAAATTGCATTGAGCAGACAGAAAGAGGGGATTTCAGGCACCAGTAATCCCCCCCTAAACATGCTCCTGGGATGATTATTCCCACCCAATATTGTACTTTTCCTTTAACGTTGTTTGAAAAAGTTTATATGCACTTAGTTTTCCTTTAAAGGGCATGTCCACCTCCAAAACTATAATTTAACCCACTACGGCCCCACTGTGTAGTGTTAATAAACCCTTACCTTAATCCCTGCTCCAAAGGCTGCCCTGCTATGCCCTGCATTGTCCAAAAAACTGACCACCAGAAGCCTGGCCGAGTCCATATAGGACTCTGCCTCCTGTCTCTCCTCCAGGAGAATTTTGCCATGCAGCCCTCCCCCTCTCCCTCTCCACCCATTTTGCTCTCCCTCCCCTAGCTACAAACCCCTTTGGTATACAGTAGGTCTTCCACCCAGCCCCAACCGCTATAATAGTTTTTACAGAAACTCCCCTGAACTCTATTACTCTGTCCCCGGCGTTCTCCTCTGCCGGCAGCCGCGCCCTGAGAGTCAGCCAATCACGGACCTCGCTGCTGGTCTGGCCCCCTGCTTGCGTTTCATGCAAGCAGAGGGCCGAGACAGTACAACGGAGGATAGAGGAAGGTAAGTAATGAACGGAGGAGTTTCTGCTAAAACTATTGGGGCTGGGGGAGGAATCCCCACTGTATATCAAAATTAAGAAAAAGGGGTGGACATGCCCTTTAATAAATGACCAAGGCTAGGGAATGGGATGTCACCTGCATGAACCAACTCAAGCACTTTAAAAGCACTGATGTTTTTGTAACTGTTTTTAAATGAAAAGATTATTTGATTAGGCTTCTATTTTTTCTCTTCTTTTGACCTTAACTTGCTTTCTCAATATTAGAAATCCTATATCAAATATTTATTGTAATAAAAGAATAACGACAGTCTTATAGCAAAGTCCTATCAGATGTAACCTAGGTAACATTAATCTTTCATATTGGCAGCCTACTATACTGTATCACATGTATGTAATTGAAAATATAACAGTCTATTTAAAGGCATAATTAAAACAGTGATTACAACAATACGTGGAATCAAAATGGTGAGTGGAATGTTTCTGAAAATGTTTAGAAATATCTACAGCATATTCAGACTTGATGTAGTAGAATGATACATCAATTTACTGAATATTCCCTTAAGGTCCGTACACACTCACAGGGCCAATCCCACGACGCAAAGATAGGTAAAAATGACCATTCGGCTGCATACCAGTTAATGCATTACCGATAGTAATACATTAATGGGTGTTTGGTCGGGCATCATTGATGATCCGCTGGGTCAGATCATCAACAATGCCAACCGAGCACCAATACACTTACCAAAACTCTCCCGAAACAGACATTCATACACAAAGCTTTAATCCCCCAAAAAATCTTTCTTTAAAAATAAAGTTTGGTTAAAAAAATGAATGTAATGTTTATTTTGTTTCTAACATTATTGTTATTTCTTATTAGATCAAGATTACACACAAGAACCAAGCACCAATGTTAACGGGACCTCCTCCAAAAAATGGATCTTCACTTCATTTATTAAAGGATCAAGGAGCAAGATCAAGGAATAAGATACTTCTAGAAGCTTCAGTTGGTTTTAAATTTGGATGGATTTTTAACCAACCGATCATTTTAAATATTGGGTTGGCTTTACAGCTTGTTACGTCAGAAGTAATTACAGATTTAATTTATTTATTGCAATATTATTATTTTGCATGTAGGATAATTTATCTACAACAACACAAAAGCTTCTGTTCTTGCATGAAATTCTCATTGTATGTTTATTTCTGTTAGCTAAACCAAATTGTTATTTAGTGTTTTGTTTCTAAATCCCAGATTTTTTAATAAATCACCATGACATTTTAGGGATAAATGTCGTCCGAATTATTGCCTTTCAATAAATGACTGATATCGATAAACCACTGAAATCAAAGCATTAGGCATAATTATTCCCCACCATTCTTTCTGCACTGAGCGGGTGGTACTTTTTATTCATGTAATCATTGGGATTACAGTTTTGTGTATTCTATACAGGCATACAAATAACATGTCATATTTATAAACTACTTGCTTAATAAACTGTTTCCCACCAAAGATTTACTGAGAAAGACTTTGGAGTAATGAGTTAATGCATAATTAATCAAGGACAATGCATTCAATTCACAGTCAAAATTGTACTGTTCTTTTGATTACTTGCCAAGTGCTGAGATTAGAAACAAGTGCATTAAGCAAACAAAACTTTATTCATGTCTGCAGTAGTGCTGTGTAAGATATTGATGTTGTTTTATACACAGGATGCTGGATAGCAGGAACAAAATTGTTTCAGAATATTCCCATCCGTCCCATCTAACATGACATGAAAAAAGCACAGTTTTCAGTATCATTTCACAACAGTGCGTGGAAATCATTTTAAGTGGAGGATTTATTTGTATGCACTATTGCAAACCTAAAATAAAAATATGTTAGCAGAAAAAAAATATGCTTTCAGAAAAAAGAGCAGTATTTCCATCCCAATGACCTTAATCTGCCAATAAACCAGAAAATAAATGCAACCGAAATACTGACTTCCTGTTTGCTGGACCCCTAATAAACACTGTTATGGTCTTGCCCTTGACCCAGTGCCTGGTTGATTCAGTTGCTCAGTAGAGATTGAGCAGTTTGACCATTCAACAGCCAATCAGTAGAAATCTGTTAGGAACATTCCAAGGATGTGGTGCATCCTGGGAAGAAGAAATGTCAGCTCACTGATGTCAACAGCAGGGAACAGCAAAGGGTATGAAATCAACAGATTTTTCAAAATGGGAGAGAATATGTAGAATAACTAAGAAGGCTACACAAACAACAATTTAACAAATATCGATAATTTCCATGAACTGCCCTTTAACTGTGTGAAACTAACCACTGTTTGTTCGAAACTCTCATAGATCACCCTTATACTTTAATCAAGCTTGATACAAAAACAGTAATGCTTAGCTATAGCAAGATAGTTGTGAACGCTTAGTCATAAGCTGGCCATACATGACATTTTAAATTGTTACAATCAACCAAAAATGAGTTCCCATTTACCTTTTTGATAGGCATGCCACTAAATTTCAGTTTTTAATGAAATGTCTGTGGTGTGGCCAACGTAGTGCATTAAAGCAGTAAAAAAGAGTGGTAGCGTAGGCTCACTGGCATTGTGCAGATTTCTATTAGCCATGCACATATCCACTGCTGCAATAGTGGTAAATTGACGCCCATTCATTTTACAATGGATAGATCATATAGATTGTTTGTGCCATTGAAGTGTATGGTCAACTTATCCGACCACTGGAAACCTCTATTCCTAGTCAGGTAGACGAAATATCCAAATGCAGAGACCAAACTGTTTTCATTCCTCATAGATGTGGGTCCTAAATGAACCACTATGATTCCTAAAAAGTTAGGATGCGCAAATAAACTAAAATTCTTTCTTTCTTCTCCCAACAGAGTATTAAAGAAGATAGGAGAATGAACTTCATTACTAGAAACCCCAAAAGCTATACATTTTACCACTGGCCAGCAATAACTCCCAGGGCCCTTTGTGTCAATAGAGAGCAGTTAAGGCTGGTATACATGTTACAATTCTTCCTTTGACCGACCGTTCAAGACTTTTGATGGTCGGCCAGGACGAAGGAGTGTCGGTCGCGGCAATAGTGGCGCGGCCAACAGTTTACCGCAAACGATCGTGTGGTCCAAAGAGGACCACTGAAAACGCATGCAATAATTTCGTCCCGGTCGAATGGACCGAAATATTGCATCATTGTGTACCAGCCTTTACACATTCAAAGATTATAGATTGCCATCACACAATCTATTGTATTGGGGACAGTTATTCACCTTTTTAGTTTTATAAAGCAGTGTAGTAAAGTTTATGGTATTTTCTTCTCTGCAGCAAAATCAAGTGGGCGTTAAAAGTATTACAAAATATATAGGGCTAGAGATTATAATGATCTCTGATCTGTTTATATTTACAATTACAGACAACATGAGAAACACATTTATGATTGACTGAAACGCAAGAGTTGCAGCTATTCTCCCAAAAAAACTTTTCTGAAAATACTTGAATAATTGTGTTTTTCTTTACCATAACTATAATTGTTGCACAGTTTGGGCAACAGCCTCTTTTTTTAATTCAAATTTATTATAAACTGATGTTTCGATCGCATACGTCAATGTACCGCAAGACTGTAATTTGGTATTTGGTCACTGTCTAAAGAGAACAAAGCAGCACAGTGGATTGCCCACAGGCCAGATACATGTTAAACCCCAAATAACTACTGTGGATTGTGCATTATTAAGATGTATGGCAGACCCTCCTACTCCCAAACTGTAATGGACTGTTTGTTCTTCCATTTATTGGAATTAGTTTATTTTCATTTATTCTGTAGAAAGGTTTTTTTTCTTCAAATTTTATTTAAAAAAAACAGGTGGACCTCATCTCTTAGAGAATTAGGATTCAATATCTAACCAGCACTCCTTCCAAGATTGTGGTATGTATGGCTTTAGAAAGATTACGCAAAAATGTATTGTGTGGTTCTAGTCTCTTAATCATTATGAAGGCACCTCTCATGTTTATTCTGCTTTGTCACATCCACAAATAGACAACTCATTGTCAATAGCAGGTGTGTAACTACAGGGGTCCCCTCCCCCTGCAAGGCTGGAGGCCAGGCCTCTAACACACCCAACCCTTTCCTGAGGAGTTTGGGAAAGGGATTATGGCCCTCTTACCCCTCAACCCAACCACCACTCTGTGCCTACTGTTTTGACACTAGTCAATAGATGGACCCTAATCCAAACCCGGTTCCAAATTGGATTTTTACAAATCCACGGAACTCTTAAAAAAAATTTTTTTTGATAATCAGTGAATGTTGGGAATTTTCTAATTAAAAATTACAAATTTTCGAAATTTCGATTTTTGGAATTTCTAAAAATCTTGAAAATACTGCATGAGTTTCGGAATGTTTTTTAAGATTTTGGCCATTGATACGTGTTCCCCAGACTATTTCCCAGATCCCTGAGCAAGTTAACATTGCTATTTATACCTTCTTTTTAGGCCGAACATTGAGTTCAATGGGTCCGCTTCACTTATGGCTTTTTTAATTTTCAAATTGTTTTAAAAATCTGTAAGCGGAACGTATTTCAGTAATTTCAGCCATTTTGAATTGCCATTGGCTCCAAAAATAATTACCTTGCTCCTTAAAGTAAGGTAGTCATTTTTCCCTCAGGTATTCTCTCTAATTGTACATGAAAGGGGGGCAATGGAGCAAATCCCCCAGAAAAAGTGTATCTAGTGATCCAAAAAAACTTGGACTACTTTGATAAAACAATAATAAAATCATAGGGAATAGGGGGAAAGGAATGACTGTTTACACCAAATTTGACAGTAAAAAGGAAAAATATGTAATAACACCTAAATAATAAAAATCATAATTGTTAAATGGCCATTCACAATGCAAAAAAAATTAGTGTGTATTCTTGTGTGTTTTCTTTAAAATAACCAGCTAAAGCCCAAAAGATACATCCCAAAGCAACTTGACACCCACATGCACCACTCAGATCAGGCAATGCTCATTTGACTGCATGAGATGAGCTGAATTAGATCACATAAAGTATAACAAACAATAAAATCCATGGACGCACTCTGTCTGGTGAATTAAATAAATTTATTGTAGTATTACTCACTCTCACACAACATTTTGGGTGTTCCTTCGTCACCTGAAGAAGGAACACCCGAAATGTTGTGTGAGAAGACTGAGTGGCAGCATGTATTTCTTCATACACCCAGAGACCAGTACCGCTAGGAAAATCAAATGATTAGTGACATAGAGATTTATATATATTTAATTGCTAAAATGGAATCTACTAAGCATGCACAGAGTGAAAACACATAATAGGTAAATGGGGAGGGGCCAGCAAATATCTTCAATTAAAAATTGAAATTAAATTAATAGTAATTTTATTAAAAGTTTAAATATCTAGATTAGAGTAAACATATTATGAACAGTCCTTATAGCGCCTTTCATAAACAGACATATTCTTCTTTAAAGAGTTTATCATGTGACCTTCTCATGTGAAACACTGCAAAATATTTTCCACATGCGTAGAGAAACTTTGAATTTAAATTAATCAAGTAAATGTGAATAAGCTATTGAGACATAACTGTTAAACCAGATGTGAAAAAGTCCTCTAGTGTAGAAGTGAAACACCTGTTAAAAAAATATATACTGATCTTTCAGCACTAAAATTCTTTTTATGTTGGATAAAAGCCAAACAAGAGTTCTTCTGCTTTTCATAAAATTTTTACCGAAGGAGACACAATTTAATACAAATCAGTGGAACCATATTGGTAGTCACAAACAAATACAAATATTTAGGATAAATAAGGTTCATTAAATCAAGACAAATGACACATTTTTACATAGCTAAATAAAAAGAATACTTGATTAAAAATCAAATATAGGTAAACAAAAGTCAGAATATAGGTGTAAAGAGATATTAACCCATATCTGTGTATTCAATTAGATCAACTGGACTTGAAATGTAGTTCTTGAAGACGTTTCGCTAGTCCTCCGACTGGCTTTCACACATTCAGAATGACTTGTACAAGAATCTGTGGCAATTATGTACCCTGGAAAATCCCAATAGCATATCACAGCCAGGTGTTAAGGTGTGATTAGATAGTGGCTAAGAGGTGTTATAGGAACGCCCAGAGTAAGTGTTAAAACAGCATTGTACATGGCAGACAGTTGGTGTCGAACCCCCCCACCTCTATTTAGGCTGGTTTCTTTTTTCACATAAATGCCTCCTTAACACCTCTCTTGAACCAGTCACGTTCCTTCGCCAGTATGTTACATTACAATCTTCAAAGTATGTCCTTTATCCTTAAGATGCAGATACACTGCTGAGTCCGACCCGAGGAATTGGCTCTTCTGTGCTGGGCCATACGTTGATGCAGTTGCTGTTTGGTCTCCCCCACATACAAATCAGAGCATTCTTCACTGCACTGCACACCCTTAATCACACCCTAACACCTGGCTGTGATATGCTAATTGGGATTTTCCAGGTACATAATTGCCACAGACGACAAGTCAGATCTGGAGAAAGCCCGTCGGAGTGACAGCGAAACGGCTCAAGAACTACACAAGGCCAGGATAATGAACAACAGTATACCCGACCTGGAGAAGAGAACCCACAAGAAGAGGAACCCAGAGGACAGGACGGGGGGAGAAGAAAGAGGCAGGAAGGCGAGCGAGCAGCGAGCGAGCAGGCGAGCGAGCGAGAGACGAGCGAGGCGAGCGAGCGAGCGAGCAGCGAGCGAGACGAGCGAGCGACGAGCAGCAGCGACGAGCGAGCAGCGGGCGAGTGAGGAGAGCGGACTGAGCGAGCAGCCCGAGAGCGAGCGAGCGAGCGAGCGAGCGAGCGGCAGCGAGCGAGCGGCGAGAACAGCAGAGTTCGAGCATCGAGCAGAGCGGCGAGCTAGCGAGCAGCTAGCATAGCGAAGAGCGAGCGAGCGAGCACCCTCGGATCGTAGGGATAGTCGAAAAATCAAAGAGCGATCTGGAGTCGATCTTCTATCTATCTATCTAGCGATCTATTATATTAAGTATTCGTTTTATATATATAGATATAAATATTATATAGAGGGTACATAATTGCCACAGATTCTTGTACAAGTCATTCTGAATTGAGAAAGCCAGTCGGATGACTAGCGAAACGTCTTCAAGAACTACATTTCAAGTCCAGTTGATCTAATTGAATACAACAGATATACCCTGACCTGGATGAATGAGAACCTTCACAAGAATATTAACCCATATTACATTACTTTGTGTATAATAAATATTCATTAATCTATCTATCATCTATCTATCATCTATCTATCTATATATCATCTATCTATCTATCTATCTATCTATCTATCTATCTATCTATCTATCTATCTATCTATCTATCTATCATCTTTCTATCTATATATCATCTATCTATCTATCTATCATCTATCTATCTATCTATCTATCTATCTATCTATCTATCTATCTGTCTACCTATCATCTATCTATCTATCTATCTATCTGTCTATCATCTATCATCTATCTATCTATCTATCTATCTATCTATCTATCATCTATTCTATCTACTATCTATCTATCTTCTATTGGGGAGATATCTACTATCTATCTATCTATCTATCTATCTACTATCATCTATCTATCTTTTTATATATATATATATATTATATATATATATATATATATATATTATATATATATATATACGTATATATATATAAATTTATCAACAAGCAGGGCTTCCAAAACCACCAAAACCTGTATGAACCGGGATCAATGCATTTCGGCCATTAATGTGGCCGTCGTCAGGATCGTCAGTTCAATTTCCTCTCACCATCTATTTAAGGCCCGGGAGACACGCCCCCTCAGAACCTTAACCCTTAGTGTATCCCACCATATAAAAAATATAAAATACATAATATAAAATTACAACACTTAGACATTAAAGTACCCAACACATTCCACTGGATAAAACATTGGGTAGAATCAAATACCCAATCCCTTGGTTACCAACACCATAGGATAATGGTTTTCAACTACCAACACTTTATACATAATGGTAGATTGTGGCGCAACGCTAAATTACCCCAATGTAAATGCCCTAACCATTACTTCGTTCAACCCTCTAGGGGCAACAGAATCCAATCTTCACACTTGTTCTAGACTTCTAATGATCGCCCTTATCAGACAATGCTGCCCTGATGGCCGCCCTGTGGTTGTTCATGCGTTCCCTGACTGTGGTGCTGGTGCTGACTGTGGTGCTAGACCACACCACAGTCAGGGAACGCATGAACAATCACAGGGTGGCCATCAGGGCACAATTGTCTGATAAGGGCAGTTCATTAGAAGTCCAGAACAAGTATGGAGAGCATCGTGGCCCAATTCAAAGCAGCAGGTCATAACTTGGTCATGTTTAGGGATGTCCATAGCCACACATCCCAGCCACAGTAATGGGTCCACTGAGGGATAAGAAGTTACTACAATTGGAGGGTCAATGGAGGAAACAAATTGTTGGATTCAACGCACTCTCAGGGCTTATTTATTATAGAGTGCGTTGAATCCACATTTGTTTCTATTATTCTTGAGACCTCACAGCACCCAGGCTCCTAAGAGGGTGGTGGACAGAGTGCCTGTATTGCACAATACATTATATATATATATATATATATATATATATATATATATATATATATATATTGCACAAGAGACATGAATATCCTGTAAATTTATATACTTACTGTATAAACATTGCTTAGCTATGTCATCATGAGTGTCACTGACTCCCTGAAACATTAAAATATAAAAATAAAAGAAGTGCCAATTGTGCGAACAGACAGATACAGCGATATTTTGGAAGCATATTAGCAGTTGGTGAAGTGTCAAATTTTTTAGAATCTCAGACAATTATTTCTTCCTGCATATATATTTGTTTTGTGATTGGCCTATATAGAATGATATCAAGCAAATGGGTCAATGTATTACTTGATTTACAACAATTTCCTTTAGTGGGAAATATCTAAAATGTTGATATTGTCATGCTTTGCTAAATTCAATTATTGTTTTGGTCTTGCTGTCCGGAAATGCCTTAATTAGGGTTTTGCAATTTTTTGCTCCCATGCTTGCTAACCTATCTCGTTTCCAATAGGACAATTGGAAAAGCCAGCAGTTGGTGTTAAAGAGCTGGGCATCAACAGGTTGCAATCTGCTGTTTATTTAAGGGAATTATAGAAAGACAGAAAAAAAGAAAGTGTTTACTAAGGAATATTTAAATAATCCCTTTTGCAGTATAGAGAGGAAGATTTTTTTAAAAGTGTATTCTACAACTTTTCTGCCTTAATCCAAAGACATGTTTAATCTCTAAATAATATGTGGAAGCACATTTGAACATTCTGAATATCACTTAATATGGAACTATAAATACCTTGCAAACTGTGACCGTGGTTTTAGCTAATTACCAGATAAACCTTCTACAAGCCACAAGTCCCTTTTGCACCTTTTAATCCTATATATATGTTTACAGACTATATATATACAAAAAATAATGTTTTTACATGTTTCCTGCAGTGTTTTCTTATTAGAAATGTGCAGTTCTTTTTGTAGTAGTAGTTTAGTTATATCTTAATATGGAAATGTGATTATTTGTTATGCCTTGTCTTTATTATGCAATATATATATATCAGTGAGTTATTAGCGATACCCAACCCACAGCCCGCAATCGTCCCACCCTCAATTTTTTGCGGACCAGGGGTGAGCAGGGCATGGAGATAGGCATTCCTGGGGCTTGGTGGATTGGGGGAGGGGCTACATCAGCACACCCAGTCACTGCATGGGGGGGCACTAGTGCAGCCCCCAGTGTGCCTCAGGTTCGACACCCTTAATATATATATATATATATATTGTGTGTATGACAATGTCTATTGTCTGACTTGTATGTGATTGTTCAATAGCCAATGACTGAGAACATTATCTACCATAAGATCTAAAATATTAAAGGAAGAATAAATGTATGTATGTGAAGTAATTATTTTTTCCTTTGCCTATATTGCTTTGTTTACTAAGGTGATTCAATCAGGTATATACTGTATGTATAGTATATACTGGACCTATAGAAAGGGCTTTATTTGTACAAGGGCAAAGTAACAGACCGTAATAAAAAGATATTGCAAAATTTGACATTTTCTTAAAAACAACATTGTTGTGACACTTTAAAACGACACTAAGGTCAAAACAATTATAGACAATGCACAAAGAATTGCTATCTGTACAAACTGGACTTAATGTCATGCAGATTAAAGGTTAGTTGTATCTTTATGGTTGGTTTACAGCAGCTGCATTGGTTTTTCAAAACTGCCGCCTCTACCAATATTCCTGGTGCATCACACACAAAAAGAATCCTATTCACTTTGTATCACTCTTTTCATTTATTTCCACCTGCATTTATATAAATTAAAGCAAGGTACACACCTAGCGATTTTTCCTCCTGACCGACCGTTTGATACTTTCGACCGTCGCCCAGGATTGCGGTTGCAGCAAAAGCACCGAGTCCGTCAGTTACCGCGACCGATTGTGCAGTCCATAGAGGACCATGTCCGATCATCCTTTCGTCCGGACGAACGGTCGTCGGACATGGCCACATTCGGATGCAATAATTTCGGTCGGATCGACCGATACACTGAACTATTGGTCGATCGTACCGAAATATCTCATCGTGTGTACCCAACTTTAGCCTCTGGGTATGCAGGATCCACTTCCCTGTTACTGAGTTTCCAGCAATCACATGATGTTCTCCAGACACAATAAGCTTTCGTGTAAACCCATATTGTTGTGTTAGTCAGAGCACCTTTCTGAAGCAAAACTAAAAATGGGTACACACTTTAACAATAAAGGCAATCTCCCCTTTATTGTTAAAGTGTGCACCACAGAAACAAGTGTTCCTGAGGCCGACAGTCCAACGACCCTCGGGATCGATTGGAACTGCCTGAAAATTTCCAGAGCCCTTGATTGGCTCACTGTACTGATCTAAAGGGAGTCGGCCATGATGAAGGGAAAATGTGTCAGTCCTGAATGTTCTGCATATACTTTATATAGGGAGAACGCTCAACCAATGGGTTATACAGACACTGCCATATCACCAATGAATAAAGTATTTGCAGGAAAAGATAGGAAAAAACTTGAATCAGTTACTTTTAAGACATTTTTACAATTAAATGTGATTATCATAGAATGAATCTTCATTTTACAACAATTTTGAAAGTGGTGATTCTGGTTGAAAATAAATCTGTACATCAAATCAAAGAATAGTTCACTGCAAAGTGATTGATTGAAGATCGGAACTATATGCTATTTGCCTTACCTTCCATTCTTCAATCAATGCATGTGGAGCCAGGAACGAAGAAGAAGAAACGTACCTTTTGCGCGATCCTCTGCTGTCACACTGCGGAATTTAAATTCACTAGAGCCAAGCAGTGTTGAGTAAAATCTCCTTATTTACTTCTGCAAATACTGATTGTGGTATTAATGATTGTTAAATACCAACAGCACTACTTACAGACAATATAAGTATATAGACTGCAGTATTTACAATTGGTATTTATGGACTGTCCCATCACAGAGACAGCAGTGTCTACATTTTTCAGAACTGGGCTAATGACCTTCTCTAATTTTATGTGAATCACATAATCTTCTCTGTGGTTATTAAAGGAGACATAGTGCGTATAAAGTTTTTTGATAATTCCTATCTCTCAAAATAATTTATATGAGGAACAGCAGCACTAAAAACTGTTTGTCTAGGCTTCCTGAGTGCTTCTGCCCTATCTTTAATAAGAAAGGCCCAAGGCAATAACCTGGCAGTTGAAAACTGTAAATGCTGCAGCTCCTCCATGAAACAATATTGGGAGGTGGGAATAATCAATCCTATATCCCTGCACTTTCCATTAAAAAATGTTTTACTGTATAGTTATCTTTATAAACTGACAATAACATATAAATAGTTATATCACTTAGTATGTTTTCTCAAAAAAGAGCAAAAAGACAGAACTAACGTTCTAGTTTGTTTTATTCTAGAATCGAGTTAAATCATAAAAACATGTTTTAGACATTAATGGCTACTTGAGTACATGAGATCAATTCATACAACAATTAGAAACAATCATCATTGATTTGACCTCAGAACACCAGTCTCTTTTTTCTTTTACAAAGTACACCATTTGGATTTACACAATTCATTTTGCAAACATTTAAAAAATGTATATGTTCCTTACAGTCACTTTTCACTTTCTATCATTAATGAAATAGCTAATAAGTCATGGTGATGCACAGCCAGCCAGAAAGTTAATTAAAACTGCATTCAAGGTATGCTAAGCGATGCTTTATTGGTTAACTTATTATTATTATTATTGTGGATTTATATAGCACCAACATCTTCCGTAGCGCTTTACAATTATATATATTAATTCACATCAGGCCCTGCCCCGAAGAGCTTAGAATCTAAGCACATTTATTTGACACATACACCTGTGCAGCTGCCACAAGTGATGTAATATGCCAAAAGTGGAATCTTTTATGGGGCTTTTTAATGCCAGCTAATGCCACTGATACCCACTATTGGCATAATACACCTGGGAGTCAATAGTGTCATCATATATTTCCATGTGAACTTTATTATTTATTTACATTTTTAAAATTTATATTTACATTTTTTTTCTTTTGTATTTTCAGAAAACCCAAGGTTATAATAAGTATGTTATAAAAAGTCATTAAATGATTACTACATTAGCATTCTTTGTAATTTATACTTCAGTTTGGTATAACATGATATTTTACTCTGAAACATAAAATATTTACATTCAAAATGGAGAATAAATATTAAGCGAGAGGTGCTAGATTAAAGGCAATACACACATAGATCCCAAAGATCCATCTATGAAAACGTCTCAAAGGGTATTTAACATTTTGCATTTTTGTGTGTCCTTCCATAAACTGCCTGTAAATCAAATTATTAGGCCAGTGAAACAGATTTATTGAGATATAATATCACAATAAAGTGTTACTTAAATACGACAATAGAGGGGAACGAAACTGGTGAGTTTTGTTCCGACAGTGGTTCCACAAAAACTTAATAAATTTCTGAAAATCTAATTCAACCCAATTGATTTGGAACTTTAACTTTTCAATCGCAAATTTTTGTATTAGAATTTTCAAATGGAATTTTCGATTTTCTACATTTTTTTTTTTTCTATGAAAAGTTCAGTTTTCAAAAAATTTTAAAAATCCGTCAGATCTGTGAAATTTCTACAACCGGAATTTCCAAATCGAAACTAAGTTTGTTTCAAAACCAGGCTTCATCACTAATTCATATTTTCTATATCACTGGAAAATCTGAAGACATGGCCATGTCTCTAATGTTATAGTAAACCTATTACATTAACTCACGTATATCGCTAGAAAATCGACAATACCATTTCAAAATTAAAAAGTTCCATTCGAAAATCAAATTCCTATCGAAAATTAAAAATCAAAATTAGAAATTGCAGATCAAATGTGAATTGGGGTTGAACAATCAAGTATTCGTAAGAACATGGGATTAAATCTGCAACCAGCATCTCACAGTAGGGAGTTAGGCTGTCAATAGCAGTCATAAGATTGTTAACTCCCAATTGTGTATCATTTAAATACTCCTGAGCTGGCCCATGGAATTGTGACTGTGCTGTGAGCAAATAGCAAGAAAATTGGATTATTGCCATTTCTAAACTCAGTTACAAACCTTCTATTAACTGGACTACCCTCTGCACCCACTGACTCTTTCTTTTGGCCATTAAATATATAACTTTTTTATGTACATATTAGGTGGGCTAATCAACATAATTAAATTAAATTTGACCAAGCTGTGTGCCCTCAGGACTATATGCACTCCTTCAGCACTTGTTAATAGAAGTATAACAATACAATATTTCACCATGTGTTTGTTCATGAAATAGTTAACCTTCTGTGTCCTTTGAAAAGATTTTTAGAATTAATCAAGTATTAATGTATGATAAGTAAATTGCATGTAGCATACAGTGGACAATACATTAAACTGGCTCCTAATTATTCGACAGTGAGAAATGATTTCAGAATTGATAATGAGGCATGTCTAGGAGGACAAAAGCAAAATAAACATCCCTAATTAGATAATTATTTGTAGGTAATGACGAAATAAAAGGAGCATCATTATTATTCAGAGGATCTATAAAATGTTTTATTTATTAGTCTGAGGTTATGTATTTCACATCAATAACACATAGAATGTCAGGCAAGGCTGTTTCATAAAAGGTTCTACAAAGTGACCACATGTTGTATTTCCTGTCCTTGTGGTATTATTTGTGCTTCATCCCTCAAAAAAGTGAGTCTCCGTGTTTCAAAATGTGCAACAGCAAATCAAAACAATGCGGAACAAGTGAGGGAAAAGATGTTCTGTTTGTAACATGCAGACTTATTATTCATGGTTTAAAATGCCACTGATACTTTTATCATTTGATGTGAAGATGGGTCTGGACAGTGAAATGATATAGGATATATGTGTAAAACATAAAATATATGACATCAGACTCACCCATGTAAATTACATCAGGTGTTTGCTTGGTTTATATAAAGATGTGAGTAAGAATTTTGATTCTGGCATAGCAGTGGATGTGGTATACTTAGACTTTGCTGAGGTATTAATACGGTGCACATGGGTGACTTATGTGTAAAAAATATCTGTAAAAATTGGTTGATAGGCTCGTAGTAGTTGTCAATGAAGCCTCATCAATGTAAAGTTCTAAAGTTATATATAGGGTGTCTCAGGGTTTTGTACTTAGAAATAGGTATTAATAGCAAGGTCTCTATATTAGTGATGACACAAAATTGGAAACTTCAAATGATTTGCAATTGCTGCAGAGGACCAGTAAATGTTGTCAGAATGGCAGCAAAGTGGCAGATGATTTAATGTTGACAAATGTAAGTTTTAAAACCCATTGTGCGGCCTAGACTTTTATGGCTCTGTGCCAAGTCATTCTATACAGACCCTATAATGATTTGGGGGTTCTAGAAAAAAAATAGACTACAGTAAGTGTAGTAACGTGGCAGATAGCAATGGCTAGAGTAAGCAAGATATTGTATATATTATACATTGTATATGTATATATTTTTCTTCTTTACAAATCACTGTTAAGGCCTAAAATGGAATATTCATTGCCGTAAATCCTGTATATAAAATGGACATCAATAGAAAACCTGAATTAGAAGAAAGCCTCTCTGCACTCCTGTAAAGGATCACCAGGTACCCGTCTTGATAGATTTAAAACACAGACTTTATTCTACAATTCTTAAAATACATACAGTGAACGCATGACGCGTTTCGATATATATAACCAACACACGACTTTCGGCCGCCAGGCTTTTATCAAGTGATAAATAATACACTTGATAAGGCCTAGCGGCTGAAATGTCGTATGTTGGTGTAACTGCATAAAGATGAAAAATGGGTTCTCTGAAATACCAATTTATCATGTAGATTTAGTTCATAGATTTGTTGTAATTTGTGGCAACAGAGGCTTTCAAATGCAGTAGGCATTGCAATACAGCTGTTGCAGCCACCAATCCGTGTTGCCAATTCTTTGTACCCCTCATCAGTACTGCTACTATGTTCACACTCTGCTTGGAACAGATCCTCTGTTCCTGTTTCTCTGCTTTCTCTTCTTCTTTGGGGATTTACCAGAAAATATTAACCACTTCTGGATGACGTGTCAAAACTGATACAAGCATTACTACCATTGTACTGTATATGTGAATATTATTAGTGCTACCTAACAAATAAATAGAGCTGGTGCTAAAACTCATAAAACAGGTAAAGGTATTAAACCAGGGTGCCTGGTTGTTTTGACTAGATGTTCCCCCATCAGACATGATATGCTGTAAATTATTATACGAAATTTACATTCTTTTACAATTCCAAATCCAAATATATAAATTGTGATGTACTATTAAAATTTAACATGCACATTAAAAGAGGTACACACCATGCAATATTTCGGACAGATCAAAAGTTCAGTGTATTGGTCGATCAAGCTGAAATAATCACATGGGTTTTCAGCCGCATCCAAATCGGAAGATCAGACATGGTGAAGAACCACGTCCGATTGTGCGCCCCTCTATGGACCATGCATCTGTCCCAGTAAACTGTCGGCTGCGGCCACTATTGCGGCGACCGACAGTCCTTCCTCCTGGCCGAACAGTTGGTCAAAAAGAAAAGTTACATGGTATGTACCATGCTTAACAGTCAGCAATATAACTCCTTGGAGTGCATTCATTCTGTCCATCTATCTTTTATTCTTGTCTGTATGTGTGTCTATCTATCTATCTATCTATCTATCATCTATCTATCCTATCTATCTCTCATCTATCTATCTATCTATCTATCTATTCTATCTATCTATCTATCATCATTCTATCTATCTGTCGTCCATCCATCTGTCTCTCTATCTATCTGTCATTCTATCATTTATCTATCTATCTATCTATCTATCTATCTATCTGTCTGTCTGTCTGTCGTCTGTCTATCTTCTATCTATCTATCTATCTTTCTATCTATCTATCTATCTATCTATCTATCTATCTATCTATCTATCATCTATCTATCTATCTATCTATCTATCTATCTATATAATATATTATCTATCTATCATCTATCTATCTATCATCTATCATATCTGTCAGTCCATCCATCTGTCTCTCTCTATCTATCTATCTATCTATCTATCTATCGGTCAGTCTATCATTATCCATCTATCTATCTATCTATCTATCTATCTATCTATCTGTCATTCTATCATTTATCTATCTATCTATCTAATCATCTATCTATCTATCTATCTATCTATCTCTATGTTTAATACGTCTATCCTCACTGACTTTCAATCATCTGTCAATAGATGTTAATATATAATTTTTTATTTTATATTTTGGAAAGAATTTAGAAATGTCAACATTCACACGCACATGACGTACGGGAACAGGGAATTGATTGACAGGCAGAAGGGGAAGTGAAGTAGAAAATAAAAGGAGCTATTTAACAGATGTTGTATGTATATATGTATTTATTTAAACTTTCAAAAAATGATTTATGAAATTGTAACCATTCGGTTAAGGTCAGAAACCATGGGGAACACATAGTATAATTGTTTTGGGGAGGTGGGGTGGGAGTTACTCTTTTAATGAAACTTCCATATATTAAAAAATGTAAAATACTTTTCCTATCCACCACTAGGGGTATATCAGGCTTCTGATGCTTTTCTGATGAATTGCTAAATCTGTATAGCTGATGTTATTTATTTGGGTTATGCAAAAGCATTAATATGGAAGTATATAAATGATAACTTTTAACTGAAAACAGCGATCTTGACTTTACTGTTTGTACTTAGATTGAGAACTGGCTAAAGGATAGATTACAAAGAGTGGTTATAAATGGATCTGTCCTGGCTCATCTGCTTCTTCATTCATTCAATGACCTTGAGTTAGGCACTGAATGTGGGTCCCTTTTGTTTGCTAAAGATATAATTGTACAGAACTAAAATATCCATACAAGGAGACTCCACCTTGCAGAGTGTTTAAAATAAAAATTTGGGCTACAAAATTGTACCTAAATTGCGGAATGGGCTACAAAATTATCATAACTGCTATAACCTAACCTCCAACCCTGGTTTTACTTTAGACCCCCTTAATAATTGCGTGGGTATAGCCTAGCTCCACCCCTCCCTCAGAGCACCTTTCTGCAAGGCTTTGGACACAGGCAGGGGGATAAAGCCGGGCCAGATACAGTTGTGTTCAAATTATTTAACCCCCACTGAAATTAAGTGTTTTGGCCAGTTTGACATTGATTTTGATGTTTCAGTCATCTTGTTTACAATTAAATCAAAGAGACACTGTAAGTCAGACATATAATATAAATTTATAATGAAATAACCCCAAATGCCATCATTATTAGTTTTTCAACCCCCAAGTGACATTCATTCTTAGTACTTAGTACAACATCCTTTTCCAGTTATAACAGCTTTAAAAAACGTGAAGCCTAGCTTGACACAGTGTCTGCAGCGATCTACGGGTATCTTAGCCCATTCTTCAAGCGAAAAGCCTCCAGTTCAGTCACATTCTTATGCTTGCACACTCAACTGCTTTCTTTAAGTCCCACCAGAGGTTCTCAATCGGATTTAAGTCTGGTGACTGCGATGGCCACTCCAAAATGTTCCAGCCTTTAATCTGCAATCATGATCTAGTGGATTGGAGGTATGCTTGGGATCATTGTCCTGTTGAAAGGTCCAACGTCTCCCAAGCATCAGGTTTGTGACGGACTGCATCACATTTTTCAATATCTCCTGGTACTGAAAGAATTCATGGTACCTTGCACATGCTGAAGCTTCCCTGTACCTGCAGAAGCAAAACAGCCCCAAAGCATGATTGACCCCCCCCACCATGCCTCCAGTAGGCAAGGTGTTCTTTTCTCATAGCGCTTGTTCTTCCTTCTCCAAACATAGTTAGTTCTAATTTTGTTTCATCAGTCCAAATGACTGATTTGTCCACGGACTTTTGGCATACTTCAGTTGACTCTTCTTATTCTTTGGAGACAGCAAGGGGGTGCGCCTGAGTTCTGGCATGGAGCCTTCATTACGCAGTGTGCACCTTATTGTCTGAGCTGAAACTTCAGTACCCCGCATCTGACAAATCTTTTTTCAGTTCCTCACAGTCACACGGGGACTTTTCTCCACTTTGCGCTTCAGGTAGCGCACAGCAGTCGAAGTCAGCATCTTCTTTCTGCCACGACCAGGTAGCGTTTCAACAGTGCCCTTTGCCTTGAATTTGCGAATGATGCTTCCTATGGTGTCTCTTGGTATGTTTAAGATCTTTGCAATCTTCTTATAGCCATTGCCCTTCCTGTGAAGCTAAGTATCACAGTCATCTTAAATCTGCCTAATTGGTGCTTATTATGCTTGATTGCTGCTCGATGACATCCACAATTGTTTTCAATACCTGATCGAAACACTTGAATGAAACCTCTGTTCTTAAAAGTTGTAGTCTTTAAGGGGTTGAATAATTGTGTCATGAAGAAATCACAAAAAAAAACCATTTAATACTGTATTACAAAAACATCAATGTAATTTTACTTGCATTTGGTTCTTTAAAAGTCCTTGTAAGATTTCATTCTGAACACAATTACAAATGTACACTGAATCCCTAAAACCCTTTACAGCATTAGGGTTGAATCATTTCACACAACTGTAGTGAACAAAAGTTTAGGCAGGTAAAGCCGAGACCTATCAGTTTTAGTCCTAAACCTGGGTACTTCCAAGAAGTATTAGAAGTAAAAATGGAATGGTGCAAGGAGCTGACTTAATTATGAAGAACCAGTGTAAGTTGCAAATTAATATTTTCCTGTGTAAGTCAGATATGAAATCATAATTAGAATGCTTTACAGATTTGAAATTATATTAAAGGGTATCTATAGTTCCAAAAATGGAATTTTCAAAAATCATACGTTTAGATATGTAATGGCCCACACTCCACCCATTTTTCAGATTTAAATCCAAGCTGTAGATTCTCAGAAATCTTCCTTTTAAAAACAGCATGTCCAGGGAAAGGCTTGTCACTCAAACCAGGTATGCTAATTTGTGTCCCTCTTACTAGAATCTCCCAACACATGTCAAAACATTTATAATATAACCCCAATATATGTAGCTGATTAATCATATTGGTCTCCTGTCTATCTATCTATATGTCTGTCTATCTACTGTCTAATCTATCTCTCTCTGTCTGATCTATCTATATATCTTTCTATCTATCGCTCTTGTCTATTATATATCAATCTACATATACAGTATCTGTCTTTCCATTATAATCAATCTATAATCTGTCTCTCTACTCTTATCTATCTATCTATCTATCTATCTATCTATCTGTCTGTCTGTCTGTCTGTCTTCTGTCTGTCTGTCTCTCTCCATCTGTCTGTCTCTCTGTCTGTCTGTCTTTCTGTCTGTCTTTCTCTCTCACTCTGTCTGTCTGTCTCTCTGCCATCTATCTGTCTGTCGTGTCATCTGTCTCAATTTGTATCTATCTATCTATCTATCTATCTATCAATCTATCTATCTATCTATCTATCTATCTATCTATCTATCTATCTATCTACAGAAGTGAGAATGTCTGACACAGCAGCAGCCCTCCCTCACCCACTTTCTCACATGTACTTAGAAAGCGAGAAGTGTCTAAAAACAGCAGCAGCCACACCAACTCTGAGCAGTGTCAGGATGATATGTTAATGAGCTGTATAGTGTCTGGCTGAATAGGCTCATTATTATGTAAATTAATGTATCCGGTGTCGCTGCATTACAAGTGGGCAGTGACTAAGGGAGGTGGTGGAGCAGTTACATAACAATTGAAAATTCACAACAAAGCAGGCACAGACACACATGTAAGTAACATCATGTACTACCCAACATTGTACTTTCCAGACAATACAGTTGTTTCAGTGAGTATAGTCACCCTTTAAAGTACAATATACTCACGTTTCCCCTGTTCCAAAGCTCGCATTGTACACAGTTGGAGGACATAAATCGCTAGGTTCTCACCCCTGGGACCTTTACCTAACAGCTGTAAACTTAAAGTCCTTGGCCCTCCAGTCCGATTCAACCCTCGTAACCGTTAGTGACAGTTTGTAATGTAGCAAACTTAGGGCCAAGGGATACCACGGCTTTATGATTGCTAAATAATCATAAATCTGTGATAATTTTAAAAATCTACAACCGCCAATCCAAGATTTACAATCCCCATAGAATAAAATACCATTGTTAGTTTACAACCGCATGGTATTCTAGGACTGAACGTTCGTTAAAATAGTGAACGTTCAGTCACGGCCAAATATCTATATATTTACCAATACCACGCGGCATCACTAATCTGCAATACCGCGTGTTTATAAATTGTCCCAAAATGTAAGTAAGTACAGCTGTTGGTAAAGTACCCACTGGTGAGGTTCTCAACACTGGGTACTATTCATATTGGAAGAAGAGGACAATTTGTCCCTTCCTTTTACACAGCACTTCCACAATTCTAGTTCATGCCCTAATCATATCCCGGTTTGACTTCTGTAACAGCTTTCTGTGTGGTTTACTAACAACTGCTGGGTGCCACTCCAATCCACTCTACTGCCGGCTCATTAATATCTCTTCCCACTTCTAGTAGTCTCTTCACTAGGGTCTTATTCAAGCTGCCTACCCTATCCTACATGCACAATTGTATTTCCCATTGCAAATTGGTGTATAGGGAGGGAAGTGGAAAATTCCTGTTGTTCTGTGTATATTCAGTGATGTATTTTTTGCATTGAAGGGTAAACTTGATGGACCTTTTGGTTGATTCCCCATTGTAAAGACTTTGACCACTATAAAGCTTTTCAGCTCCTAACCAATCTATTGTAATTGCGGTGCTCACATCTGCATGTCCTAAAAGTGTCCAAATGTTTTTGTATAAATTTAGGCACCTTGAGGGCTAGGCCCCACTTATGCGTTTTTTAAGCGTTTTTGCGTTCGCGAAAGCGCAGGCGATTGGTTATAATGGAAATCGCGGGAACGCAAAAATCCCTGCGATTTCCCATGCGCATGCGCATTGCGCATCCGTTTCCGTTTTGGTAACGCATGCATTCACACATTTTTAGTGCGTTAACGCATGCGTTGCCATTACGGAAAACGGCAAATCGCATGCACAAAACGCACCGCAAACTGAAAACGCACAAATAACGCAAACAATTGCGTGCGATAATGCTCTCGATTGCATGCGTGATTTAGTGCGTTTTAGTGGGGCCATAGCCTGATAAAAAAGAGACAGCAAAGCAGGCCATAAATGCCCACTGATATTTCTACCATTTTTGCAAACTTGATCAAATCATCTAAATATCGTCTTTTTTGCCGTTTATTAAACAAATTTGCAGTTTATTGAAAAATCCGCATTTATGAATAAATTAACGTTGGTTCAGACAAGAAATTTTCTATCTACCCATCTTCCAGTCTCACTGTGCAAAATAGGTGATTTTGATTGGTCCTTCCAATTAATTTAATCGGCCACAATGGAGCTGGCAAAAAGGAATTGGCAGCAACCACCAATCGGCATAATAAGTAAAACATTTTTTTACAGCAAAACAGTTTTCATCCCTTCGACTTAAATTAAATATTAGATTTTGTTTCTTAATCCATCATACAGCCACAAAGTTTCTATTTAAAAAGTCTACTGTGTTTGTTTGTTTACATGCTGTTTTTTAGACACAAGGGGGTGCTTTATTACACAGAGGATCATGTCAGCATGTGCATGAAACACACCTATATTCCACAAAAATCAAGTTGTGAAAGAATGTACCTGATTAGATTTGAAAAATTTTCCAACCACAAGTCTAATTGGCAAAAATCCATTTACTGTTCATTTGTACATTTATGTCAATCCCCCTTTAATGCACAACCACCTCATTTAACTTGTCTGTGCCACCCGGCTGAGTTTTGATCATAATCTAATTATTAACATACAGAACGTAATGTGGGCAATTGCAAGAATGTGATGCATGTCAAAATAAATAGTCTGTCTTAATAATTGCACAACCTATTTTTAAACTCTTACAAGGCAAATAATGAAAACTTAGCATATGTATGCTGTGTTTGTGTCCCAGGTTTTTATGACCAGCTGTTACTAGAACTGACTATTATGCAATCATACCCAAAAAACTGCTCTTAAAGTCACATATCAACCAGTAACATTTACTTTACTGTGTAAAAATGAAAGTGGGCACTCACAGGACTTGGTAAAACGTAACTTTTATTTAACAATATATGCGCTATATCAATATATATTGTAGCTGGTTGATCCAGGGATAATTGCCATTGGAGCCAAAAGGAATCCCCCTCCCCATTTTAGCTTTTTTTTAACTTCCTCTGAAACTGTTAGGTAGGGTTAAAGAGGTTGGAAGATTGAAATAGATGGATTTAAGTCTTTATTCAACTTCAATAATTATGTTACAATCTAGGCTAACTTAAGTTGTCAACTGATATGTGGTATGTAAAAAAAAACATTTTGTTTAGAAAATAAAAACAAAACAAAATAAACTTGTGTTGTATTCAAGACATCTAGACTTCTTTGATCTCGGAGATGGAGTCTACCAAAAACCATAGGGCTACAAAAATAGGGCTATGTACCAAGGGCAATGTTGGCTATTTCGGCCTTAAACTGAGTTAACCAATGTGCAATTGTTAACATGGCTTAACGACAGACATGGCCCAATCAATGTACCCAAGCCATACATCTCTTAGTAATGGAATCTTAAACCGCAATAGCTTGGGTTAAAAGATTCGGAATGGTTAAGCATTATACATCTCCCTATATGGTCTAAAAACTACAGCCTGACAATGATACCAGCTTTGTGGATGCTTTATTTGAATGGTGAATTCTTCTTTTGGAGCATAATAGAGATGGACAAACATACTGGTTTCAAACAACAAATTTCTTATCAAACTTTTCTATGAAATTTTGTCACAAAGCTGATCTTTGAACCCTGAAACTCTGCAAAATTGAATATCTGTAGAGCATTCATCCCCACTTTTTATATCATCCCCTTCTGGAATCTTGGTTATTAATATTTTTGCAATGTGCAAAAATTTTAAATTGAGTGGAAAGGAACAAGAGTGAAAGCTTTTATAACTCCTTTGTTATAAGGACCTTTTTATTAGTACATATAAAAAAGGATACTTAAATATTTGATGGTTGTATGGATTGTGTAAAGTTTGAAATAAGGATTGCTAGTGATGACAGTATGCTGTGATAAGGACTGGGTGTAGTAGGTACATCTTTCTTTATTCAGTTAAAGGGGTGTGGTTGAAAGAGTGTTAGGCACATGCACCCTGCATATGTATAGCAACTGGTGGTGTAAGAGGGTTGCTATTTGAAATCTGAGTGGAGGCCTAAGTGGGCAGATTGCAGCATTGCAGGGATGGGCAAAACTCGGGACAGCAGGCACTGGCTGGGCCAATATAGAGAGGGGTGAAATTGGAGTGGGGGAGGTAGTTTTGTGAGGTTTACTAGGGGACATGGGGGACAGAAGGTTAGGGTTTCTTCTTCCCCGCTTTGACATCCCAGCAGATTTGCCACCTTAGGTGATTAAGTGGAGGTGGCAGCTCAGAATTGGCGTGTTGGAGCAGGCTAATCCCTCAGCACCCATGGGACTGCCATCTCTAATAAGAGGAAAAAGCTAGGCAGGTGATTGTGGTAGGGGATTCCATTATTAGAAAAGTTGATAGGGTCATCTTCCGCCCCAGACCCTGCATGCCCAAACGGCATGTTGCCTGCTTGGTGCTAGGGTTGCGCCATGTGGTGGATCTTGTAGACAGTTTTCCTGGCTGCCTTGGTTCCATTGGTGCCATGACAAAGGAGAGAGGGGAAGAGAGGTCCTTAAGAATGGCTTCTGAAGCTAGGGGCCAAGTTAAAAGCATGGACCTACAGGGTGTGTTTTCAGAAATACTACCACAGCCAAGTCCTAACTAGGGAGACAGCGTAGAGTATTAATGCGTGGCTAAGAGACTTGTGTAAGGAAGAAGGGTTAAGGTTTTAGAGAACTGGGCAGACTTTTTCTGTCAGCTACAGGCTCTTTATTAGTGATGGGTTGCACCTCAGTAATGGTGGTCAGCTGTCTGGGGGAGAAGATGCTAGAGGTTGGAGATTTTAAACTAGGTTTGGGGTGGGGCTAGCATAGGGATAGGGAGGTGATGTGTATTAAACAGTATAAATAAATCATAATCTAAAGAACCGTAGCTGACAAAATGGGAGAATTGGAGATAATGGTGTTACTGATATTATGATGTAATAGGTATACCAAAAACTTGGTTTAACGTTTCTCATTCTTGGTTGCACATTTAGAAAGATACTCTTTGTTTAGACAGGACAGAAAAAGTAGAAAAGTGGTAGAGTATGTGTTTTTGTTAAACAAGAGTTGAAGCCAAATGCCAATATGGTGTTAAAGCAGAGGCACTATGGGTAGAACAATGTCATTGTTGGTGTCTGCTACAGCACAAAAATGCTAGCAGAGGAAGTGAGCCAGCTTTATATAATGGCAATGTAGGGGCTTTAACTACCCTGACATTGATTGGCATAGTGGAACTGCCACACAGAAAAGGTTCCTGAAGTTTTGGCTGCAGGATAATTTTCTCTCACAGGTGATTGAAGTTCCTACTAGAAAGAAGCTCTGCTGGATCAGTAATATCTAACACCGGTGGAGAGTAGTATAGAATGACGGTAACTGGAGGCCTTAGGGAATAGTGACCATGAAATCGTATATGTAGCAAAAGGAAACACGCACTGGGTTAACAAAGACTTTAATTTCAGGAAAGCAAATTTCCCAGGTTAAAATTAACTCTTCACATGTCAACTGGATGATATATTTCAGGTAAAGGTACTGACAGAAGTAGACTGTTTTTAAGGAGATTTTAAGCCATTTCCCATCTAATGTTTGGGAAATAACAAATAAAAAAATATGGCTTAATTCTGATGTAAGAGGGAAATGAAAGGAAGAAAAAAATTATTTAACCTTTAACGTCAGTGGTAATGGAATGACCTTATAAAAGCTATAACAAGGATTGTAAGAAAGCAATTAAGATAGCTAAAATTTAATAATGAAGTTAGGATAGTGCTAACAATGCATCACTAACCCTAAACACTTTTAGGTATATTAACAGTAAGAAGATCTAAGTGGGGTGCCACAGGGTTCTGTGTTGGGGCCACTTTTATTTAATCTTGTTCTTAATGATTAGGAAAAGGGTATTGTCAGCAAGGTTCTGTGTTTGCTGACGAAACCAAAACTTTGTCGACCATTAAAGGTACATAAAAGTCCTCACCCTCTGGGTACTTTACAAAGTCCTACTCTACTTACTTGTATCTCCCTCATTACTGCGGTCCGATCCTCCCCACAGCCACTTTGGTGACAGGCACGAGGCAGCCAATGGGAAGACGCGATCTGTCAAGGATTCGTTACTACTCATGACTGCCTCTTGGACTGTCACTTACAGCACAATGGGGAGGATCTGACCAGACGATGAGGAGATTTCACAGCAATGGTGCAAATTTAGTTAAGTACCAGAGATGAGGAACGTGTATTCCAAAGACCCCCAAACAGAAACACAGAAGAACTCCGCCCTACATGTTTCATGACTCCATGTGTCACTTGCTCAGGAGCCCTGAGGACACATGTCAGAGGACACTTAACATCTCTTAGACTTGAGAAGTTTAGTCTTCAAGTCGGAAGGTTTTTCACTGTGAAAATGGTAAAACCATGAAAATGTCTTCTAATGGAACTTATGCTGGCAGGTTCATTGGATAGATTTAAAAGAAAGACTGGATGAGTTTCTGAAAACAGGAATGTTGCAGGTTACTGTATGGTACATTAAGTAGAATTGTCCAGGGATTATTTCCATTGCATTTTCCCCCCCTTCATAATTCTGGTGGGGTTTTTTTTGCCTCCTCTGGATCAACAAATAGCAGGAAATGTGGGTATTGCTGAGTAGGTTGAACTGGATGGACGAATGTCCTTTATGAAACCTCAAATACTATACTATATAAATTGAAGAATTTATTTGCTTTTTTTCTTATAAATGTTTCTCGATTAGATTCATTTCCCGTTTAAGTTTTGTATTCAATTTTTTACCTATTCTACAGGTTAGACACAGACATATCCTTCATTGTTAATAGTACACATACTTGTTATGTGGCGTGCTAAGCGTTAGACTGGCAGTGCACTAGCCAATTTTAATAGTCCCATCACCCCTACTTCAAATAAAAGGGCAGTTCAACTCAATAGCTGGGAACAGTACTGGGACAATTCCTCAGGGGGCATTTTCTGCCACCAATTCTAGTAAGAGATATGGGAAAGTACATTAAAAAAACAAACATTGCATTTGTTGAGGCATTTAAAATTTGAAAATTACTGCAGTGAAGAAAGTTTACATTTAACAAATAGATAAAAAAGTTTAAGTGTAAAACAACAAACTGTGTATACAGTAAGATTTAATACATAGCATTTTTTTTTTTTTAAGTAAATCGAAGTATTTAGTGTCTGCGCAGCAGTCATACAATCTCCCTTATGGGACTTTGCCTTCTTCCAGCTAGTAATTCTCAGACCTTTGGCATTATTAAGCCCACATTCTCTAGGCTGCTTTTTACAGGTGGACAGAGCCAGATGCCAAGGACACCACAGCTCATTACCAGACAGTGGGCCAATTGACTGGCAAAGTGCAAAGCTTAGGAATGATTTTATATGCGTCTAAGAGAACCCGTTGTCCTCTGGAAAAAAAAAATAATTGCAGTTGTGTGTGCATGTGAGAATGTGCAGGCACTTCTACTGTAAGGGGAAAGTCCATTACTAACAGATATAGGTAACTTCCTATATTACGACTCCAGTGCTACAAGTTTCCTGAATTGCTTGAGAACGACCATAAAACTAAGGTGCAGTGGGCTTGTTGTTGAACAGATAAAGTGTGAGCACAAGAGGTCATATAGAGTTTGCATTTTGACCAATTCGATGGTCGATCTGACCCCAAAATTGGATTATATATATATACAGTATATATATATAAATTTATCACAAAGCAGGGCTTCCAAAACCACCTAAAACCTGTATGAACCGGGATCAATGCATTTCGGCCATTAATGTGGCCGTCGTCAGGATCGTCAGTTCAATTTCCTCTCACCATCTATTTAAGGCCCGGGAGGACACGCCCCCTCAGAACCTTAACCCTTAGTGTATCCCACCATATAAAAAATATAAAATACATCATATAAAATTACAACACTTAGACATGAGTAAAGTACCCAACACATTCCACTGGATAAAACAATTGGGTAGAATCAAATACCCAATCCCTTGGTTACCAACACCATAGGATAATGGTTTTCAACTACCAACACTTTATACATAATGGTAGATTGTGGCGCAACGCTAAATTACCCCAATGTAAATGCCCTAACCATTACTTCGTTCAACCCTCTAGGGGCAACAGAATCCAATCTTCACACTTGTTCTAGACTTCTAATGAACTGCCCTTATCAGACAATGCTGCCCTGATGGCCACCCTGTGATTGTTCATGCGTTCCCTGACTGTGGTGCTGGTCTAGCACCACAGTCAGCACCAGCACCACAGTCAGGGAACGCATGAACAACCACAGGGCGGCCATCAGGGCAGCATTGTCTGATAAGGGCAGTTCATTAGGAAGCCAGAACAAGTATGGGAGCATCGATGGCCCAATTCAAAGCAGCAGGTCATAACTTGGTCATGTTTAGATGGATGTCCATAGACCACATCCCAGCCACATTAGGGTCCACTGGGGATAAGAAGTTACTACAATTGGAGGGTCAATGGAGGAAACAAATTGTTGGATTCAACGCACTCTCAGGGCTTATTTATTATAAGAGTGCGTTGAATCCAACAATTTGTTTCTATTATTCTTGAGACCTCAACAGCACCCAGGCTCCTAAAGAGGGTGGTGGACAGAGTGCCTGTATTTGCACAATACTATATATATATATATATATATATATATATATATATATATATATATATATATATTGCACAAGAGACATGAATATCCTGTAAATTATATACTTACTGTATAAACAGTGCTTAGCTATGTCATCATGAGTGTCACATGACTCCCTGAAACATTAATAATATAAAAATAAAAGAAGTGCCAATTGTGGCGAACAGACAGATACAGCGATATTTTGGAAGCATAGTTAGCAGTTGGTGAAGTGTCAAATTTTTTAGAATTCTCAGACAATTATTTCTTCCTGCATATATATTTGTTTTGTGATTGGCCTATATAGAATGATATCAAGCAAATGGGTCAAATGTATTACTTGATTTACAACAATTTCCTTTAGTGGGAAATATCTAAAATGTTGATATTTGTCATGCTTTGGCTAAATTCAATTATTGTTTTGGGTCATTGCTGTCACGGAAATGCCTTAATTAGGGTTTTGCAATTTTTTGCTCCCATGCTTGCTAACCTATCGTTTCCAATAGGACAATTGGAAGAAGCCAGCAGTTGGTGTTAAAGAGCTGGGCATCAACAGGTTGCAATCTGCTGTTTATTTAAGGGAATTATAGAAAGACAAGAAAAAGAAAGTGTTTACTAAGGAATATTTAAATAATCCCTTTTGCAAGTATAGAGAGGGAAGATTTTTTTAAAAGTGTATTCTACAACTTTTCTGCCTTAATCCAAAGACATGTTTAATCTCTAAAATAATATGTGGAAGCACATTTGAACATTCTGAATATCACTTAATATGGAACTATAAATACCTTGCAAACTGTGACCGTGGTTTTAGCTAATTACCAGATAAACCTTCTACAAGCCACAAGTCCCGTTTTGCACCTTTTTAATCCTATATATATGTTTACAGACTATATTATATACAAAAAATAATGTTTTTACATGTTTCCTGCAGTGTTTTCTTATTAGAAATGTGCAGTTCTTTTTGTAGTAGTAGTTTAGTTATATCTTAATATGGAAATGTGATTATTTGTTATGCCTTGTCTTTATTATGCAATATATATATATCAGTGATAGTTATTAGCGATACCCAACCCACAGCCCGCAATCGTCCCACCCTCAATTTTTTGCGGACCAGGGGGTGGAGCAGGGCATGGAGATAGGCATTCCTGGGGCTTGGGTGGATTGGGGGAGGGGCTACATCAGCACACCCAGTCACTGCATGGGGGGGCACTAGTGCAGCCCCCAGTGTGCCTCAGGTTCGACACCCTTAATATATATATATATATATATATTGTGTGTATGACAATGTCTATTGTCTGACTTGTATGTGATTGTTCAATAGCCAATGACTGAGAACATTATCTACCATAAGATCTAAAATATTAAAGGAAGAATAAATGTATGTATGTGAAGTAATTATTTTTTCCTTTGCACTATATTGCTTTGTTTACTAAGGTGATTAGACAATCAAGGGTATATACTGTATGTATAGTATATACTGGAACTATAGAAAGTGCTTTATTTGTACAAGGGCAAAGTAACAGACCGTAATAAAAAGATATTGCAAAATTTGACATTTTCTTAAAAACAACATTGTTGTGACACTTTAAAACGACACTAAGGTCAAAACAATTATAGGACAATGCACAAAGAATTGCTATCTGTACAAACTGGACTTAATGTCATGCAGATTAAAGGTTAGTGTATCTTTATGGTTGGTTTAGCAGCAGCTGCATTGGTTTTTCAAAACTGCCGCCTCTACCAATATTCCTGGTGCATCACACACAAAAAAGAATCCTATTCACTTTGTATCACTCTGTTCATTTATTTCCACCTGCATTTATATAAAATTAAAGCAAGGTACACACCTAGCGATTTTTCCTCCTGACCGACCGTTTGATACTTTCGACCGGTCGCCCAGGATTGTCGGTTGCAGCAAAAGCAGCCGAGTCCGTCAGTTACCGCGACCGATTGTGCAGTCCATAGAGGACCATGTCCGATCATCCTTTCGTCCGGACGAACGGTCGGTCGGACATGGCCACATTCGGATGCAATAATTTCGGTCCGATCGACCGATACACTGAACTATTGGTCGATCGTACCGAAATATCTCATCGTGTGTACCCAACTTTAGCCTCTGGGTATGCAGGATCCACTTCCCTGTTACTGAGTTTCCAGCAATCACATGAATGTTCTCCAGACACAATAAGCTTTCGTGTAAACCCATATTGTTGTGTTAGTCAGAGCACCATTTTCTGAAGCAAAACTAAAAATGGGTACACACTTTAACAATAAAGGCAATCTCCCCTTTATTGTTAAAGTGTGCACCACAGAAACAAGTGTTCCTGAGGCCGACAGTCAACAACGACCTCGGGATCGATTGGAACTGCCTGAAAATTTCCAGAGCCCTTGATTGGCTCACTGTACTGATCTAAAGGGAGTCGGCCATGACTGAAGGGAAAATGTGTCAGTCCTGAATGTTCTGCATATACTTTATATAGGGAGAACGCTCAACCAATGGGTTATACAGACACTGCCATATCACCAATGAATAAAGTATTTGCAGGAAAAGATAGGAAAATAACTTGATATCAGTTACTTTTAAGACATTTTTACAATTTAAATGTGATTATCATAGAATGAATCTTCATTTTACACAAATTTATGTAAATTGTGTGATTCTGGTTGAGAATAAATCTGTACATCAAATCAAAGGAATAGTTCACTGCAAAAGTGATTGATTGAAGATCGGAACTATATGCTATTTGCCTTACCTTCCATTCTTCAATCAATGCATGTGGAGCCAGGAACGAAGAAAGAAGAAACGTACCTTTTGCGCGATCCTCTGCTGTCACACTGCGGAATATTAAATTCACTAGAGCCAAGCAGTTGTGAGTAAAATCTCCTTATTTACTTCTGCAAATACTGATTGTGGTGATTAATGATTGTTAAATACCAACAGCACTACTTACAGACAATATATAGTATATAGACTGCAGTATTTACAATTGGTATTTATGGACTGTCCCATCACAGAGACAGCAGTGTCTACATTTTTCAGAACTGGGCTAATGACCTTCTCTAATTTTATGTGAAATGGCAAGCATAATCTTCTCTGTGGTTATTAAAGGAGAACTATAGTGCGTATAAAGTTTTTTGATAATTCCTATCTCTCAAAATAATTTATATGAGGAACAGCAGCACTAAGAAAACTGTTTGTGCTAGGCTTCCTGAGTGCTTCTGCCCTATCTTTAATAAAGAAAGGCCCAAGGCCATAACCTGGCAGTTGAAAACTGTAAATGCTGCAGCTCCTCCATGAAACAATATTGGGAGGTGGGAATAATCAATCCTATATCCCTGCACTTTCCATTAAAAAATGTTTTACTGTATAGTTATCCTTTATAAACTGACAATAAACATATAAATGAGTTATATCACTTAGTATGTTTCTCAAAAAAGAGCAAAAAGACAGAACTAACTGTTCTAGTTTGTTTTATTCTAGAATCGAGTTAAATCATAAAACATGTTTTAGACATTAAATGGCTACTTGAGTACATGAGATCAATTTCATACAAACAATTAGAAACAATCATCATTGATTTGTGACCTCAGAACACCAGTCTCTTTTTTCTTTTACAAAGTACACCATTTTGGATTTACACAATTCATTTTGCAACATTTTAAAAAATGTATATGTTCCTTACAGTCACTTTTCACTTTCTATCATTAATGAAATAGCTAATAAGTCATGGTGATGCACAGCCAGCCAGAAAGTTAATTAAAACTGCATTCAAGGTATGCTAAGCGATGCTTTATTGGTTAACATTATTATTATTATTATTGTGGATTTATATAGCACCAACATCTTCCGTAGCGCTTTACAATTATATATATTAATTCACATCAGGCCCTGCCCCGAAGAGCTTAGAATCTAAGCACATTTATTTGACACATACACCTGTGCAGCTGCCACAAGTGATGTAATATGCCAAAAGTGGAATCTTTTATGGGGCTTTTTAATGCCAGCTAATGCCACTGATACCCACTATTGGCATAATACACCTGGGAGTCAATAGTGTCATCATATATTTCCATGTGAACTTTATTTATTTATTTACATTTTTAAAATTTATATTTACAATTTTTTTTCTTTTGATATTTCAGAAAACCCAAGGTTATAATAAGTATGTTATAAAAAGTCATTAAATGATTACTACATTAGCATTCTTTGTAATTTATACTTCAGTTTGGTATAAACATGATATTTTACTCTGAAACATAAAAATATTTACATTCAAAAATGGAGAATAAATATTAAGCGAGAGGTGCTAGATTAAAGGCAATACACACATAGATCCCAAAGATCCATCTATGAAAACGTCTCAAAGGGTATTTAACATTTTGCATTTTTGTGTGTCCTTCCATAAACTGCCTGTAAATCAAAATTATTAGGCCAGTGAAAACAGATTTATTGAGATATAATTATCACAATAAATGTGTTACTTAAATACAACGAATAGAGGGGAACGAAACTGGTGAGTTTTGTTCCGACAGTGGTTCCACAAAACTTAATAAAGTTCTGAAAATCTAATTCAACCCAATTGATTTGGAACTTTAACTTTTCAATCGCAAATTTTTAGTATTAGAATTTTCAAATGGAATTTTCGATTTTCTACATTTTTTTATTTTTCTATGAAAAGTTCAGTTTTCAAAAAATTTTAAAAATCCGTCAGATCTGTGAAATTTCTACAACCGGAATTTCCAAATCGAAACTAAGTTTGTTTCAAAACCAGGCTTCATCACTAATTCATATTTTCTATATCACTGGAAAATTCTGAAGACATGGCCATGTCTCTAATGTTATAGTAAACCTATTACATTAACTCACGTATATCGCTAGAAAATCGACAATACCATTTCAAAATTAAAAAGTTCCATTCGAAAATCAAATTCCTATCGAAAATTAAAAATCAAAAATTAGAAATTGCAGATCGAAAATGTGAATTGGGGTTGAACAATCAAGTATTCGTAAGAACATGGGATTAAATCTGCACCAGCATCTCACAGTAGGGAGTTGAGGCTGTCAATAGCAGTCATAAGATTGTTAACTCCCAATTTGTGATCATTTAAATACTCCTGAGCTGGCCCATGGAATTGTGACTGTGCTGTGAGCAAATAGCAAGAAAATTGGATTATTGCCATTTCTAAACTCAGTTACAAACCTTCTTATTAACTGGACTACCCTCTGCACCCACTGACTCTTTCTTTTGGCCATTAATATAATAAACTTTTTTATGTACATATTAGGTGGGCTAATCAACATAATTAAATTAAATTTGACCAAGCTGTGTGCCCTCAGGACTATATGCACTCCTTCAGCACTTGTTAATAGATATGTAAACAATACAATATTTCACCATGTGTTTGTTCATGAAATAGTTAACCTTCTGTGTCCTTTGAAAAAGTATTTTAGAATTAATCAAGTATTAATGTATGATAAGTAAATTGCATGTAGCATACAGTGGACAATACATTTAAACTGGCTCCTAATTATTCGACAGTGAGAAATGATTTCAGAATTGATAATGAGGCAATGTCTAGGAGGACAAAAGCAAAATAAACATCCCTAATTAGATAATTATTTGTAGGTAATGACGAAATAAAAGGAGCATCATTATTATTCAGAGGATCTATAAAATGTTTATATTTATTAGTCTGAGGTTATGTATTTCACATCAATAACACATAGAATGTCAGGCAAGGCTGTTTCATAAAAGGTTCTACAAAGTGACCACATGTTGTATTTCCTGTCCTTGTGGTATTATTTGTGCTTCATCAATCCAAAAAAGTGAGTCTCCTGTGTTTCAAAATGTGCAACAGCAAATCAAAACAATGCGGAACAAGTGAGGGAAAAGATGTTCTGTTTGTAACATGCAGACTTATTATTCATGGTTTAAAATGCCACTGATACTTTTATCATTTGATGTGAAGATGGGTCTGACAGTGAAATGATATAGGATATATGTGTAAAACATAAAATATATGACATCAGACTCACCCATGTAAATTACATCAGGTGTTTGCTTGGTTTATATAAAGATGTGAGTAAGAATTTTGATTCTGGCATAGCAGTGGATGTGGTATACTTAGACTTTGCTGAGGTATTTAATACGGTGTCACATGGGTGACTTATGTGTAAAAAATATCTGTAAAAAATTGGTTGATAGAGCTCGTAGTAGTTGTCAATGAAGCCTCATCAATGTAAAGTTCTAAAGTTATATATAGGGTGTCTCAGGGTTTTGTACTTAGAAATAGGTATTAATAGCAAGGTCTCTATATTTAGTGATGACACAAAATTATGGAAACTTCAAATGATTTGCAATTGCTGCAGGAGGACCAGTAAATGTTGTCAGAATGGGCAGCAAAGTGGCAGATGATTTAATGTTGACAAATGTAAGTTTTAAAACCCATTGTGCGGCCTAGACTTTTAATGGCTCTGTGCCAAGTCAATTTCTATACAGACCCTATAATGATTTGGGGGTTCTAGAAAAAAATAGACTTACAGTAAGTGTAGTAAACAGTGGCAGATAGCAATGGCTAGAGTAAGCAAGATATTGTATATATTATACATTGTATATGTATATATTTTTCTTCTTTACAAATCACTGTTAAGGCCTAAAATGGAATATTCATTGCCGTAGAATCCTGTATATAAAATGGACATCAATAGAAAACCTGGAATTAGAAGAAAGCCTCTCTGCACTCCTGTTAGAAGGATCACCAGGTACCCGTCTTGATAGATTTAAAACACAGACTTTATTCTACATATCTTAAAATACATACAGTGAACGCATGACGCGTTTCGATATATATAACCAACACACGACATTTCGGCCGCCAGGCTTTTATCAAGTGATAAATAATACACTTGATAAAGGCCTAGCGGCTGAAATGTCGTATGTTGGTGTAACTGCAATAAAGATGAAAAATGGGTTCTCTGAAATACCAAATTTATCATGTAGATTTAGTTCATAGATTTGTTGTAATTTGTGGCAACAGAGGCTTTCAATAGCAGTAGGCATTGCAATACAGCTGTTGCAGCTGCACCAATCCGTGTTGCCAATTCTTTGTACATCCTCATCAGTACTGCTACTATGTTCACACTCTGCTTGGAACAGATCCTCTGTTCCTGTTTCTCTGCTTTCTCTTCTTCTTTGGGGATTTACCAGAAAATATTAACCACTTCTGGATGACGTGTCAAAACTGATACAAAGCATTAACTACACATTGTACTGTATATGTGAATATATAGTTAGTGCTACCTTAAACAAATATATAGAGCTGGTGCTAAAACTCATTAAAACAGGTAAAGGTATTAAACCAGGGTGCCTGGTTGTTTGACTAGATGTTGCCCCATCAGACATGATAATGCTGTAACATTATTATACGAAATTTACATTCTTTTACAATTCCAAATCCAAATATATAAATTGTGATGTACTATTAAAATTTAACATGCACATTAAAAGAGGTACACACCATGCAATATTTCGGACAGATCAAAAGTTCAGTGTATTGGTCGATCAGGCTGAAATAATCACATGGGTTTTCAGCCGCATCCAAATCGGAAGATCAGACATGGTGAAGAACCACGTCCGATTGTGCGCCCCTCTATGGACCATGCGATCTGTCCCAGTAAACTGTCGGCTGCGGCCACTATTGCGGCGACCGACAGTCCTTCCTCCTGGCCGAACAGTTGGTCAAAAAGAAAAGTTACATGGTATGTACCATGCTTAACAGTCAGCAATATAACTCCTTAGAGTGCATTCATTCTGTCCATCTATCTTTTTATTCTTGTCTGTATGTGTGTCTATCTATCTATCTATCTATCTATCATCTATCTATCTATCTATCTATCATCTATCTATCTATCTATCTATCTATCTATCTATCTATCTATCTATCATCTATCTATCTATCTGTCAGTCCATCCATCTGTCTCTCTATCTATCTGTCATTCTATCATTTATCTATCTATCTATCTATCTATCTATCTATCTGTCTGTCTGTCTGTCTGTCTGTCTATCTATCTATCTATCTATCTATCTTTCTATCTATCTATCTATCTATCTCTCTATCTATCTATCTATCTATCATCTATCTATCTATCTATCTATCTATCTATCTATATATATATATTATCTATCTATCATCTATCTATCTATCATCTATCTATCTGTCAGTCCATCCATCTGTCTCTCTCTATCTATCTATCTATCTATCTATCTATCTGTCAGTCTATCATTTATCCATCTATCTATCTATCTATCTATCTATCTATCTATCTGTCAGTCTATCATTTATCTATCTATCTATCTATCATCTATCTATCTATCTATCTATCTATCTATCTATGTTTATACGTCTATCCATCATCTGACTTTCAATCATCTGTCAATAGATAGTTAATATTTAATAATTTTTTATTTTATTATTTTGGAAAGAAATTTAGAAATAGTCAACATTCAACACGCACATGACGTACGGGAACAGGGAATTGATTGACAGGCAGAAGGGGAAGTGAAGTAGAAAATAAAAGGAGCTATTTAACAGATGTATGTATGTATATATGTATTTATTTAAACTTCAAAAAATGATTTATGAAATTGTAACCATTCGGTTAAGGTCAGGAAACCATGGGGAACACATAGTATAATTGTTTTGGGGAGGTGGGGTGGAGTTACTCTTTTAAATGAAACTTCCATATATTAAAAAAATGTAAAATACTTTTGCCTATCCACCACTAGGGGTATATCAGGCTTCTGATGCTTTTCTGATGAATTGCTAAATCTGTATAGCTGATGTTATTTATTTGGGTTATGCAAAAGCATTTAATATGGAAGTATATAAATGATAACTTATTAAACTGAGAAACAGCGATCTTGACTTTACTGTTTGTACTTAGATTGAGAACTGGCTAAAGGATAGATTACAAAGAGTGGTTATAAATGGATCTGTCCTGGCTCATCTGCTTCTTCATTCATTCATAAATGACCTTGAGTTAGGCACTGAATGTAGGTCCCTTTGTTTGCTAAAGATATAAAATTGTACAGAACTAAAATATCCATACAAGGAGACTCCACCTTGCAGAGTGTTTAAAATAAAAATTTGGGCTACAAAATTGTACCTAAATTGCGGAATGGGCTACAAAATTATACATAAACTGCTATATCCTAACCCCCTGTGTTTACTTTAGACCCCCTTAATAATTGCGTGGGTATAGCCTAGCTCCACCCCTCCCTCAGAGCATCCTTTCTGCAAGGCTTTGGACACAGGCAGGGGGATAAAGCCGGGCCAGATACAGTTGTGTTCAAATTATTTAACCCCCACTGAAATTAAGTGTTTTGGCCAGTTTGACATTGATTTTGATCATTTCAGTCATCTTGTTTACAATTAAATCAAAGAGACACTTGTAAGTCAGACAAATATAATATAACATTTATAATGAAATAACCACAAATGCCATCATTATTAGTTTTATTCAACCCCCAAGTGACATTCATTCTTAGTACTTAGTACAACATCCTTTTCCAGTTATAACAGCTTTTAAACGTGAAGCCTAGCTTGACACAAGTGTCTTGCAGCGATCTACGGGTATCTTAGCCCATTCTTCAAGGGCAAAAGCCTCCAGTTCAGTCACATTCTTATGCTTGCACACTGCAACTGCTTTCTTTAAGTCCCACCAGAGGTTCTCAATCGGATTTAAGTCTGGTGACTGCGATGGCCACTCCAAAATGTTCCAGCCTTTAATCTGCAATCATGATCTAGTGGATTGGAGGTATGCTTGGGATCATTGTCCTGTTGAAAGGTCCAACGTCTCCCAAGCATCAGGTTTGTGACGGACTGCATCACATTTTTTTCAATATCTCCTGGTACTGAAGAGAATTCATGGTACCTTGCACATGCTGAAGCTTCCCTGTACCTGCAGAAGCAAAACAGCCCCAAAGCATGATTGACCCCCCACCATGCCTCGCAGTAGGCAAGGTGTTCTTTTCTTCATAGGCCTTGTTCTTCCTTCTCCAAACATAGTGTAGTTCTAATTTTGTTTCATCAGTCCAAATGACTGATTTGTCCACATGACTTTTGGCATACTTCAGTTGACTCTTCTTATTCTTTGGAGACAGCAAGGGGGTGCGCCTGGGAGTTCTGGCATGGAGGCCTTCATTACGCAGTGTGCACCTTATTGTCTGAGCTGAAACTTCAGTACCCGCATCTGACAAATCTTTTTTCAGTTCCTCAGCAGTCACACGGGGACTTTTCTCCACTTTGCGCTTCAGGTAGCGCACAGCAGTCGAAGTCAGCATCTTCTTTCTGCCACGACCAGGTAGCGTTTCAACAGTGCCCTTTGCCTTGAATTTGCGAATGATGCTTCCTATGGTGTCTCTTGGTATGTTTAAGATCTTTGCAATCTTCTTATAGCCATTGCCCTTCCTGTGAAGCTAAGTATCACAGTCATCTTAAATCTGCCTAATTGGTGCTTATTATGCTTGATTGCTGCTCGATGACATCCACAATTGTTTTCAATACCTGATCGAAAACACTTGAATGAACCTCTGTTCTTAAAAGTTGTAGTCTTTAAGGGGTTGAATAATTGTGTCAATGAAGAAATCACAAAAAAAAACCATTTAATACTGTATTACAAAAACAATCAATGTAATTTTACTTGCATTTGGTTCTTTAAAAAGTCCTTGTAAGATTTCATTCTGAACACAATTACAAATGTACACTGAATTCCCTAAAACCCTTTACAGCATTAGGGGTTGAATCATTTTCACACAACTGTAAGTGAACAAAAGTTTAGGCAGGTAAAGCCGAGGACCTATCAGTTTTAGTCCTAAACCTGGGTACTTCCAAGAAGTATTAGAAGTAAAAATGGAATGGTGCAAGGAGCTGACTTAATTATGAAGAACCAGTGTAAGTTGCAAATTAAATATTTTCCTGTGTAAGTCAGATATGGAAATCATAATTAGAATGCTTTACAGATTTGAAATTATATTAAAGGGTATCTATAGTTCCAAAAATGGAATTTTCAAAAATCATACGTTTAGATAGTGTAATGGCCCACTACTCCAACCCATTTTTCAGATTTAAAATCCAAGCTGTAGATTCTCAGAAATCTTCCTTTTAAATAACAGCATGTCCAGGGAAAGGCTTGTCACTCAAACCAGGTATGCTAATTTGTGTCCCTCTTACTAGAATCTCCCAACACATGTCAAAACATTTATTAATATAACCCCAAATATAATGAGCTGATTAATCATATTGGTCTCCTGTCTATCTATCTATATGTCTGTCTATCTATCTGTCTAATCTATCTCTCTCTGTCTGATCTATCTATATATCTGTCTATCTATCGCTCTTGTCTATTATATATCAATCTACATATACAGTATCTGTCTTTCCATTATATATCAATCTATATATCTGTCTCTCTATCTATCTATCTATCTATCTATCTATCTATCTATCTATCTGTCTGTCTGTCTGTCTGTCTGTCTGTCTGTCTGTCTGTCTGTCTGTCTGTCTCTCTGTCTGTCTGTCTTTCTGTCTGTCTTTCTCTCTATCTGTCTGTCTGTCTCTCTGCCTATCTATCTGTCTGTCTGTGTCTATCTGTCTCAATTTGTATCTATCTATCTATCTATCTATCTATCAATCTATCTATCTATCTATCTATCTATCTATCTATCTATCTATCTATCTACAGAAGTGAGAAGTGTCTGACACAGCAGCAGCCCCTCCCTCACCCACTTTCTCAGCATGTACTTAGAAAGCGAGAAAGTGTCTAAAAACAGCAGCAGCCACACCAACTCTGAGCAGTGTCAGGATGATATGTTAATGAGCTGTATAGTGTCTGGCTGAATAGGCTCATTATTATGTAAATTAATGTATCCGGTGTCGGCTGCATTACAAGTGGGCAGTGACTAAGGGAGGTGGTGGAGCAGTTACTAAACATTGAAAATTCACTAACAAAGCAGGCACAGACACACATGTAAGTAACATCATTGTACTACCCTAACATTGTACTTTCAGACAATACAAAGTTGTTTCAGTGAGTATAGTCACCCTTTAAAGTACAAATATACTCACGTTTCCCCTGTTCCAAAGCTCTGCATTGTACACAGTTGGAGGACATAAATCGCTAGGTTCTCACCCCTGGGACCTTTACCTAACAGCTGTAATACTTAAAGTTTCCTTTGGCCCTCCAGTCCGATTCAACCCTCTGTAACCGTTAGTGACAGTTTGTAATGTAGCAAACTTAGGGCCAAGGGATACCACGGCTTTAATGATTGCTAAAATAATCATAAATCTGTGATAAATTTAAAAATCTACAACCGCAATCAAAGATTTACAATCCCCATAGAATAAAATACCATTGTGGTAGTTTACAACCGCATGGTATTCTAGGACTGAACGTTCGTAAAATAGTGAACGTTCAGTCACGGCCAAATATCTATATATTTACCAATACCACGCGGCATCACTAATCTGCAATACCGCGTGTTTATAAATATGTCCCAAAATGTAAGTAAGTACAGCTGTTAGGTAAAGTACCCACTGGTGAGGTTCTCAACCTGGGTACTATTCATCTATGGAAGAAGAGGAGCAATTTGTCCCTTCCTTTTACACAGCACTTCCACAATTCTAGTTCATGCCCTAATCATATCCCGGTTTGACTTCTGTAACAGCTTTCTGTGTGGTTTACTAAACAACTGCTGGGTGCCACTCCAATCCAACTCTACTGCCCGGCTCATTAATATCTCTTCCCACTTCTAGTAGTCTCTTCACTAGGGTCTTATTCAAGCTGCCTACCCTATCCTACAATGCACAGATTGTATTTCCCATTGCAAATTGGTGTATAAGGGAGGGAAGTGGAAAATTCCTGTTTTCTGTGTATATTAGTGATGTATTTTGCATTGAAGGGGTAAACTTGATGGACCTTTTGGTTGATTCCCCATTGTAAAGGAACTTTGACCACTATAAAGCTTTTCAGCTCCTAACCAATCTATTGTAATTGCGGTGCTCACATCTGCATGTCCTAAAAGTGTCCAAATGTGTTTGTATAAATTTAGGCACCTTGAGGGCTAGGCCCCACTTATGCGTTTTTTAAGCGTTTTGCGTTCGCGAAAGCGCAGGCGATTTGGTTATAATGGAAATCGCGGGAACGCAAAAATCCCTGCGATTTCCCATGCGCATGCGATTGCGCATCCGTTTCCGTTTTGGTAACGCATGCATTCACCATTTTTAGTGCGTTAACGCATGCGTTGCCATTACGGAAAACGGCAAAATCGCATGCACAAAACGCACGCGCAAACTGAAAACGCACAAGAATAACGCAAACAATTGCGTGCGATAATGCTCTCGATTGCATGCGTGATTTAGTGCGTTTTAGTGGGGCCATAGCCTGATAAAAAAGAGACAGCAAAGCAGGCCATAAATGCCACTGATATTTCTACCATTTTTGCAAACTTGATCAAATCATCTAAAATATCGTCAATTTTTTGCCGTTTATTAAACAAATTTGCAGTTTATTGAAAAAATCCGCAATTTATTGAATAAATTAACGTTGGTTCAGACAAGAAATTTTCTATCTACCCATCTTCCAGTCTCACTGTGCAAAATAGGTGATTTTGATTGGTCCTTCCAATTTAATTTTTAATCGGCCACAATGGAGCTTGGCAAAAAAGGAATTGGCAGCACCAACAATCGCATAATAAGTAAAACATTTTTTTTACAGCAAAACAGTTTTCATCCCTTCGACTTAAATTAATATTAGATTTTGTTTTCCTTAATCCATCATACAGCCACAAAGTTTCTATTTAAAAAGTCTACTGTTGTTGTTTGTTTACATGCTGTTTTTAGACACAAGGGGGTGCTTTATTACACAGAGGATCATGTCAGCATGTGCATGAACACACCTATATTCCACAAAAATCAAGTTGTGAAAGAAATGTACCTGATTAGATTTGGAAAAATTTTCCAAACCACAAGTCTAATTTGCAAAAAAATTCCATTTACTGTTCATTGTACATTTATGTCAATCCCCCTTTAATGCACAACCACCTCATTTAACTTGTCATGTGCCCCCGGCTGAGTTTTGATCATAATCTAATTATTAACATACAGAACGTAATGTGGGCAATTGCAAGAATGTGATGCATGTCAAAATAAAATAGTCTGTCTTAAATAAATTGCACAACCTATTTTAAACTCATTACAAGGCAAATAATGAAAACTTAGCAGTATGTATGCTGTGTTTGTGCCCAGGTTTTATGACCAGCTGTTACTAGAACTGACTATTATGCAATCATACCCAGAAAACTGCTCTTAAAGTCACATATCAACCAGTAACATTTACTTTACTGTGTAAAAATGAAAGGGGTGGGCACTCACAGGACTTGGTAAAACGTAACTTTTATTTATACAAAGTATATGCGCTATATCAATATATATTGTAGCTCTGGTTGATCCAGGGATAATTGCCATTTGGAGCCAAGAAGGAATCCCCCTCCCCATTTTAGCTTTTTTTTAACTTCCTCTGAAACTGTTAGGTAGGGTTAAAGAGGTTGGAAGATTGAAATAGATGGATTTAAGTCTTTATTCAACTTCAATAATTATGTTACAATCTAGGCTAACATTAAGTTGTCAAACTGATATGTGGTAATGTAAAAAAAAACATTTTGTTTAGAAAATAAAAAACAAAACAAAATAAACTTGTGTTGTATTCAAAGACATCTAGACTTCTATTGATCTCGGAGATGGAGTCTACCAAAAACCATAGGGCTACAAAAAATAGGGCTATGTACCAAGAGGCAATGTTGGCTATTTCGGCCTTAAAGCTGAGTTAACCAATGTAGCAATTGTTAACATGGCTTAAAGACAGACATGGCCCAATCAATGTACCAAGCCAATAGCATCTCTTTAGAATGGAATCTTTAACAGCAAATAGCTTGGGTTAAAAGATTCGGAATGGGTTAAGCATTTATACATCTCCCTATATGTCTAAAACTACAGCCTGACAATGATACCAGCTTTGTGGATGCTTTATTTTGAATGTGAATTCTTCTTTTGGAGCATAATAGAGATGGACAAACATTACTGGTTTCAACAACAAATTTCATTATCAAAACTTTCTATGAAATTTTGTCACAAAGCTGATCTTTGAACCCTGAAACTCTGCAAAATTGAATATCTGTAGAGCATTCATCCACCAACTTTTTATATCATCCCCTTCTGGGAATCCTTGGTTATTAATATTTTTGCAATGTGCAAAAATTTTAAATTTGAGTGGAAAGGAACAAGAGTGAAAGCTTTTATAAACTCCTTTGTTATAAAGGACCTTTTTATTAAGTACATAGAAAAAAAGGATACTTAATAATTTGATGGTTGTATGGATTGTGTAAAAGTTTGAAAATAAGGATTGCTAGTGATGACAGTATGCTGTGATAAGGACTGGGTGTAAGTAGGTACATCTTTCTTTATTCCAGTTAAAGGGGTGAGGTTGAAAGTAAGTGTTAGGCAACATGCACCCTGCCATATGTATAGCAACTTGTGGTGCAAGAGGGTTGCTATTTGAAATCTGAGGTGGAGAGTCTAAGTGGGCAGATTGCAGCATTGCAGGGATTGGCAAAACTCGGGACAGCAGGCACTGGCTGGGGCCAATATAGAGGAGGGGTGAAAGTGGAGTGGGGGAGGTAGTTTTGTGAGGTTTACTAGGGGACATGGGGGACAGAAGGTTAGGGTTTCTTCTTCCCAGCTTGGACATCCCAGCAGATTTGCCACCTTAGGTGATTAAGTGGAGGTGGGCAGCTCAGAATTGGCGTGTTTGGAGCAGGCTAATCCCTTCAGCACCCATGGGACTGCCATCTCTAATAAGAGGAAAAAAGCTAGGCAGGTGATTGTGGTAGGGGATTCCATTATTAGAAAAGTTGATAGGGTCATCTTCCGCCCAGACCCTGCATGCCAAACTGCATGTTGCCTGCTTGGTGCTAGGGTTCGCCATGTGGTGGATCTTGTAGACAGTTTCCTGGCTGCCTTGGTTCACATTGGTGCCAATGACAAAGTGAGAGGGGGAAGAGAGGTCCTTAAGAATGGCTTCTGAGAGCTAGGGGCCAAGTTAAAAGCATGGACCTACAGGGTTGTGTTTTCAGAAATACTACCACAGCCAAGTACTAGACTAGGGAGACAGCGGGAGAGTATTAATGCGTGGCTAAGAGACTGGTGTAAGGAAGAAGGGTTAAGGTTTTTAGAGAACTGGGCAGACTTTTCTGTCAGCTACAGGCTCTTTAGTAGTGATGGGTTGCACCTCAGTAATGGTGGTGCAGCTGTTCTGGGGGAGAAGATGGCTAGAGGGTTGGAGATTTTAAACTAGGTTTGGGGGTGGGGCTAGCATAGGGGATAGGGAGGTATGTGTATTAAACAGTATAAATAAATCATAATCTAAAAGAACCGTAGCTGACAAAATGGGAGAATTGGAGATAATGGTGTTGACTGATAGTTATGATGTAATAGGTATACCAAAAACTTGGTTGAACAGTTCTCATTCCTGGGTTGCACATTTAGAAAGATACTCTTTGTTTAGACAGGACAGAAAAAGTAGAAAAGGGGGTAGAGTATGTGTTTTTGTTAAACAAGAGTTGAAGCCAAATGCCAATATGGATGTTAAAGCAGAGGCAATATGGGTAGAACAATGTCATTGTTGGTGTCTGCTACAAGCCACAAAATGCTAGCAAGGAGGAAGTGAGCCAGCTTTATATGCAGATGGTAAGGGGACTTTAACTACCCTGACATTGATTGGCATAGTGGAACTGCCCACACAGAAAAGGTTCCTGAAATTTGCTGCAGGATAATTTTCTCTCACAGGTGATTGAAGTTCCTACTAGAAAAGAAGCTCTGCTGGATCTAGTAATATCTAACACCGTGGAGAGTAGTATAGATATGACGGTAACTGGAGGCTTAGGGAATAGTGACCATGAAATAGTCATATGTTAGCAAAAGGAAACACGCACTGGGTTAACAAAGACTTTTAATTTCAGGAAAGCAAATTTTCCCAGGTTAAAATTAACTCTTCAGCATGTCAACTGGGATGATATATTATCAGGTAAAGGTACTGAACAGAAGTAGACTGTTTTTAAGGAGATTTTAAGCCATTTCCCATCTAAATGTATTTGGGAAATAACAAATAAAAAAATATGGCTTAATTCTGATGTAAAGAGGGAAATGGAAAGGAAGAAAAAAATTATTTAAACCTTTACGTCAGTGGTAATGGAATGGACCTTATAAAAGCTATAACAAGGATTGTAAGAAAGCAATTAAGATAGCTAAAATTAATAATGAAGTTAGGATAGCTAAACAATGCATCACTAACCCTAAACAACTTTTTAAGTATATTAACAGTAAGAAGATCTAAGTGGGGTGCCACAGGGTTCTGTGTTGGGGCCACTTTTATTTAATCTGTTTATTAATGATTAGGAAAAGGGTATTGTCAGCAAGGTTTCTGTGTTTGCTGACGACACAAAACTTTGTCGACCATTAAAGGACATAAAAGTCCTCACCTCTGGGTACTTTACAAAAGTCCTACTCTACTTACTTGTAATCTCCCTCAGTACTGCGGTCCGATCCTCCCCACAGCCACTTTGAGTGACAGGCAGCGAGGCAGCCAATGGGAAGACGCGATCTGCAAGGATTCGTTACTACTCATTGACTGCCTCTTGGACTGTCACTTACAGCACCAGTGGGGAGGATCTGACCAGAGCGATGAGGGAGATTTCAAGTAAATGGTGCAGGAATTTAGTTAAGTACCCAGAGATGAGGAACGGTGTATTCCAAAAGACCCCCAAACAGAAACACAGAAGAACTCCGCCCTACATGTTTCATGACTCCATGTGTCACTTGCTCAGGAGCCCCTGAGGACACATGTCAGAGGACACGTAAACATCTCTTAAGACTTGAAGAAGTTTAGTCTTCAAGTTCGGAAAGGGTTTTTCACTGTGAGAATGGTAAAACCATGGAACTGTCTTCTAATGGAACTTATGCTGGCAGGTTCATTGGATAGATTTAAAAGAAAGCTGGATGAGTTTCTGAAAACAAGGAATGTTGCAGGTTACTGGTATTGGTACATTAAGTAGAATTGATCCAGGGATATTTCCGATTGCCATTTTCCCCCCCTTCATAATTCTGGTGGGGTTTTTTTTGCCTTCCTCTGGATCAACAAATAGGCAGGAAATGTGGGTATTGCTGAGTAGGTTGAACTGGATGGACGAATGTCTTTATTAAACCTCAAATACTATACTATATAAATTTAGAAATTATTTTGCTTTTTTTCTTATAAATGTTTCTCGATTAGATTCATTTCACGTTTAAGTTTTGTAATTCTAATTTTTTACCTATTCTAGACAGGTTAGACACAGACATATCCTTCATTGTTAATAGTACACATACTTTGTTATGTGCGTGCTAAGCGTTAGACTGCAGTGCACTAGCCAATTTTAATAGTCCCATCAACCCCTACTTCAAATAAAAGGGCAGTTCAACTCAAATAGCTGGGAACAGTACTGGGACAATTCCTCAGGGGGCATTTTCTGCCACCAAATTCTAGTAATGATTATTGGAAATGTACTATTAAAAAAACATAAACATTGCATTTGTTGAGGCATTTAAAAATTTGAAAATTACTGCAGTGAAGAAAGTTTACATTTAACAAATAGATTAAAAAAAGTTTAAGTGTGAAAAACAAACAAACTTGTTATACAAGTAAGAATTTAATACATAGCATTTTTTTTTTTTTTAAGTAAATCGAAGTATTTAGTGTCTGCGCAGCAGTCTACAATCTCCATTTATGGGACTTTGCCCTTCTTCCAGCTAGTAAATTCTCAGACCTTTGGCATTATTAAGCCCACATTCTCTAGGCTGCTTTTACAGGTGACGAGAGCCAGATGCCAAGGACAACACAGCTATTACCAGACAGTGGGCAAATTGACTGGCAAAGTGACAAAGCTTAGGAATGATTTTATATTGGTCTAAAGAGAACCCTGTTGTCTCTGGAAAAATAAATTGCAGTTGTGTGTGCATGTGAGAATGTGCAGGCACTTCTACTGATAAAGGGAAAGTCCATTATTAACAGAAATATAGGTAACTTCCTATATTACGACTCCAGTGCTACAAGTTTCCTGAATTGCTTGAGAACGACCATAAAACTAAGGTGGCAGTGGGCTGTTGTTGAACAGATAAAGTGTGAGCACAAGAGGTCATATAGAGTTTGCATTTTGACCAATTCGATGGTCGATCTGACCCCAAACATTGTATGGGTAGTAATGTCGGGCCACAAAGAGGTTTCTTACCTTGTGACATCCCAATCACTTTTCCAGCCACATGATTTGCTGTACCTGTAACGTCAAATTAATTTGTCTGGGAAGCTTTTCAATCAACATTGTGGAAATGTTGCAGGTAAGTTTAATAAATGTATGGCATTATAGCAGTTAGGCTGGACTTCTTCTTCTCCACCCCCAAAAGAAGAAATTCATATAAGGTAAGTCAACCCCCCCAATCCTAAACACTATCAGGTTTATTCAATAAAAGTTCTTATAATTAAAAATGGTGCAAATTTTGTCCCAACCAATCAGATAGCTTTCAAGTGTTAAATAATATCTGTTTGATTGGGGAAAAATTAGCACCATTTTTAACAATAAAAACTTTTATTGAATCTCCCTGTATGTTCAAAGATCCCATATACAAAATGTACATCTTGGAAATGAAACTAAAATAATAAGGGGAATGGAGGGGCTTGGATATGCAGACAGATTAGACAAGTTAGGGCAGATTGGGGATATGATCACTTTATACAAATATATTAATGGGCCTTATATTAAACCCTCTGGAGCATTGTTCACTAATAGGTCATATCAGAGGACTCGTGGATATTCTTTAAGATAAGAAAAAAAGAAGTTCCATTTTCCTTTAGATTAGGAAATGTTTTTTTACAGTGACAACAGTGAAATTGTGGTAATGGCAAGTTACATAGTAACATAGTAACATAGTAATTAAGGTTGAATAAAGACATTCGTCCATCAAGTCCAACCTATTCCCTTTTTTTTTTTTTTTTTTTAACCCTACCTAACAGTTGATCCAGAGGAAGGCAAAAAACCCCAGCTAAAAAAGGGGGGGGGGGAATTCCTTCCTGACTCCAAACGGCAATCGGAAAGTATCCCTGGATCAACCAGATCTATATGCATTAATACCAGTAATTCTCAATATTTTTTAGTTTTAGAAACTTATCCAGGCCTTTTTTAAAGTTATTCAATGAACTTGCCATTACCACCTCTGCTGGAAGACAGTTCCACAGTTTCACCGTTCTCACTGTAAAGAAACCTCTCCTAACTTGAAGATGAAACTTCTTTTCTTCCAACCTTAAAGGATGTCCACGAGTCCTCTGATATGACCTATTAGTGAACAATGCACCAGAGAGTTCACTGTATGGGCCATTAATATATTTGTATAAGGTTATCATGTCCCCACGCAACCGCCGCTTCTCCAATGTAAACAGCCCTAACTTGTCTAATCTGCCTGCATATTCAAGCCCCTCCATTCCCCTTATTAATTTAGTTGCCCTTCTCTGAACTGCCTCAATTTCCAAGATGTCCCTTTTGTATATGGGATTCCAAAACTGCACCGCATATTCCAAATGTGGCCTTACCAGTGCCTTGTAAAGAGGGAGAATAATATTTTTCTCTCTTGATTCCATTCCCCTCTTTATACAAGACAATATCTTGCTAGCTCTAGCTGTTGCTACCTGGCATTGTTTGCTACAGCTAAGTCTGTTATCTACCAGAACCCCCAAATCTTTTTCCATTTCAGATGCACTTAACACAGAGTTATTTATGGTGTAGGTGGCACAGGGATTATTAAATCCCAAATGCATCACCTTACATTTATCAACATTGAATCTCATCTGCCATTCTGCTGCCCATTTTGATAATCTATCTAGGTCTGCTTGCAGCACTTGCACATCATTGGAAGTTTCCAAAGCTCTGCATAATTTAGTGTCATCAGCAAACACAGAGACCTTGCTCTCAATGCCCCCTTCTAAGTCATTTATAAACAGATTAAACAGAAGCGGCCCCAGTACAGAACCCTGAGGAACTCCGCTTAGAACTTTAGCCCACATAGATGTAGCTCCATTAACCACCACTCTCTGTTTGCGGTGGCAATAACCAGTTCTCTATCCATGAACAAATGTTTCTTCAAGGCCAACAGTCCTCAGTTTATACTTAGTCGCCTTATTGGCACAGTATCAAAGGCTTTTGCAAAATCAAATAATCACACATCCACAGCTGTGCCTGAATCTAACTTCTTACTCACTTCTTCATAAAAACCAATTACATTTGTCTGGCATGATCTATTTCTCATAAATCCTGCTGACTACTACTAATAGATGATCTCTGGAGACAAAGTCAAGGATATGATCCCTTAACAAAGTTTCCATCACCTTCCCTACCACTGGGTTAGGCTTACAGGTCTATAGTTACCAGGCTGTGAACGACTACCTTTTTTGAATATTGGTATTACATTGGCTTTTTTCCAATCCAGCGGCACTCCCAGACAAAAGCGAATCTGAAAAATGAGACACAGTGGTCTTGCTGAACTGAACTAAGCTCTTTAAAATCCAAGGATGCAATCCATCTGGTCCTGGCACTTTATTGATATTAACTTTGTCTAATTGATTCCGTACCATATCCTCTGTTATCCAATGTGAAAACTCTTCATTTCCTTCCTGCACATTGTTACAATCCCTACTGTAAGGATTCTCAACAGTAAAAACCGATGTAAAAAAACAGTTTAGCAGATTAGCCTTTTCGGCATCCTCTACAACCACCTCAGCTCCATTATTTAATGGTCCCCATTCTCAGTCCTCATTTTTTTACCATTTATATACTTAAAAAACATCTTGGGTTGGACTTGCTTTGTTCGGCAATCCGTATTTCATTTTCTATTTTAGCTAGTTTAATTGCTTTCTTGCACTCTTTATTACAGCTTTTGAAGTCCCTGTAAGCCTGTTCTGTGCCTTCTGCTTTCAAAATTTTAAAAGCCCTTTCTTTTTTTCCATTTATTTCCAGCATTAAGCCATGCAGGTGGACCTAATTTTTTTACACTTGTTTCCTAAAGGTACCGATTTGGAAATGTTATAGTTTATATCCCTTTAAAATGGTCCACATCTGCTCAGTATTTTACCTAGAAACGTTCCCCCCAGTCTTGAGCAGGAGCGATTCCTTTAAAAGCATAAAATTAGCTTTCCTAAAGTTAAAAGTTTTTTGTAAGCCAGTGCACTTTAGTTTTCTGCAACCTATATTAAATGACACTATATCATGGTCACTATTCCCTAAGCTTCCCATTACCTTCATCTCCAAAATGAGCTCTGGGTTATTAGATATCACCAGATCCAACAACGCATTCTTTCTAGTAGGAACTTCTACCATCTGTGAAAGAAAATGCTCATATAGGAAATTTAAGAACTTATACCTTTTGAGGTGCTGGCAGTTCCATTACTCCATCTATTTCAGGGTAGTTAAATCCCCCATAACCAGAACATGCCCCATACCAGCAGCCTTCGCCAACTGCATATGGAGATTCATTTCCACCTCTTCCCCGGCATTTGGCGCCTTATAACACACTCCAACAATTAATTTACCTACCTTCTTGCTTCCTGTACACAGTTTCCACCCATAATGTTTCTGCGCATCTTTTTGCTCCCCATCTATTCCATCTTTTAAATTTGGCTTCAATTCCTGTTTAACATACATACATACTCCTCCTCCTTTCTTATTAACTCGTCATGTCTAAATAAGGAGTACCCTTCATATTTACTGTCCAGTCGTGTGAATCATTAAGCCATGATTCTGCTATACCAATTACATCATACCTTTCCTTTAACGCTATTATTTCAAGTTCGCCGTTTTTCTTCCAGCCAGACTCCTTGCATTTGTAAACATACATTTTAGATTATCAATTGATTTACTTCCATACATGGTCGTACATGCCTCCTTATCCTCTATGCTCCCCCCTCCTCCTTCTCCTCCCTCCGTTGTGTTACTAGCCCCCAGATCCCTAACTTCTCTATCTACCCCTGTGTAGTTAAACGTTCCCTCCCCCCCCCCATACCTAGTTTAAAATCTCCTCCAACCCCCTAGCCATCTTCTCCCCCAAAACAGTTGCACCATCACCATTGAGGTGCAATCCGTCACTACTAAAGAGCCTGTAGCCAACAGAAAAGTCAGCCCAAAGTTCATTAAATAGCTTCCATAGCAGGCTGGATAAGTTTCTAAAATTCAGAAATATTGGAAATTACTATTAATACATGTAGGTCTTGTTGATCCAGTTATCCTTTCTGGTTGTCTTTTGGAGTCAGAAAGGATTTCCCCCCCCTTTTCAGCTGTTTTCTTTATTTACCTTCCTCCGGATATACTGTAAGGTTGTGCCCTTGAGTAGAGATGGACCCAAACCCAAACACGGTTCTGAAGCAGATTTTATGGGTATGCCAGAATTCGGATTTGGCCTTTTTGGATTTTTTCAAACCGCGGAACTATTTTTGAAAATTTTTGAGAAATTTGGAATTTACAAAATCAAAAATGTTCTACATTTCTAGAAATCTCAAAAATACTTCTCATAATGCCAAACAGGAAGCACATGAAGTTTCTCGTACTGGACGGTGTTTTTTAAAGATTTCGGACACTGATACATATTCCCCAAGCTATTTCCCAGGTCCCTATGCCATTTACAGTAAGTTACCATTGCTATTTATATCCTAATTTTAGGAAGAATTTTCGCATTTTTAACTCCCATTAACTTCAATGGGTCTGCTTGCGGAATTTATTTTTTCTCGAAAATCCATTAAACTGCAAGCAGAATGAATTTCAGTGAGTTTGGCTATCCCTACTCTTGAGTATGTTATAAATTTTGGACTGAATGGCGTATGTCTTTATTTAAACTCCAGATGCTATGTAACTATGATTTTGGTCAGTTTATCAATCGAAAGGTGGACTGAACAAGTTGGATTGCATTGAACATAACAAAGAATTACTTAAAGGGGAAGTTCAGCACAAATACATGTACTTTTCAGAAAAAAGAGCAGTATTTTTTCATCCCAATGGCCTTAATCTGCCAAATCAGCATTTTGTCTGTGTATAAATAAATGCAACCGAAATACTGACTTCCTGTGTGCAGGACCCCTAATAGAGACTGTTATGGTCTTTCCCTTGACCCAGCGCCTGGGTTGATTCAGTTGCTCAGTAGAGATCTGAGCATGTTTGACCCATCCAACAGCCAATCAGTAGAAATAACTATTAGGAATATTCCAAGGATGTGGTGCATCCTGGGAAGAAGAAGGACCATTAGAACCTGAAATGTCAGCTCCCTAATGTCAACAGCAGGCAATAGCAAGGGGTATGAAATCAACTGGTTTTTCAAAATGGGAGAGAATATGTAGAATAACTAAGTATGCATTACACAAACTAACAATTTAACAAATATTGATAATTTCCACTGAACTGACCCTTTGATTGATTCTTGATCAGCAATAGCCTCTTAAAGCTATGTTTACTAATTGTTCTTTAGCATGGTGAGCAAAATTTTGGGCACAATATTGTGCGTCGAAATGTGGTTCAGTAGTCGTTTCATTGATTTTTGATTGAGGAGTAATTGATTATTTCTACTATTGCCCATAAAGCCATACATTTGAGTGGTGGACAGTAACAATGTAAATGTACTTATGTGCCTTTTTCATGTCTCTCTACTAAAGTATTTCTTTTGGGGACACTTTGAAAAAAACTTTTTTAACATTTGAACACTAACAGGGCAATGCCCCAATGGGCGCACCGCTCCTGTTTTGGAGTTTAAGTCACGCTAACCGATGTTATGTTACAGGTTAGCGTGACTTAAACTCCTTCCTTGCGGTGGCTGCGTGGCTAATGTGAAAGTTAACCTTGCAGCCGCTGCAAGCAATGTCATATGCTGAAATCTGCATTTTATCGCAGCACTTTAAACGCCAGCTAGTAGCTGACGTTAAAAGTGCCGAAATAGAAAAATGTTATCAGCATATAACATCGCCAGGCTGTTTGCACCGGGTTGCCAATAGCGGCTCTCGGTGCATTGCCCTGTTAATATGCTATTTTTACTCCACTGCATTAAGTGAAACCTGTCATTCATTATTTACTTATGAGAGAAAAGATGGGGACCTGTCAAAACTATGCATTCAGGGTACAGCACAATCTTAATGACATTCTATAACAATATTAATGTGTCATGGGTGACATCAGAGTATGATTTAAGCAAGAGTCCTGTTACAAAATGATAATAGGACATTAAAGCCATAAGAAATCCTAGGAACTGTTATGGAGTATGCTGATTTTTTTAAAATGACAATTACTTTTTTAGTTTAAAGAAAGAACTAATATTTAACCTTCTCTAATTTAACTCAAAATCATGGCTGATGCAGTTTGTCTACCACTGGTGGCTTATCAGTGGAGGCAGGCAGATTATTTGGTTTTCCAGCCAATAAACACTAAATAGACATAATCATTATACTGCACACATCGACTAGTGACATTTAGAATAAAACAGGGAACAGTTACCATTTCACCCTCATCCAAAGTCTCAATTGTATGTGTCAGATTAGACGCTATTGACCCCTTTAATTGTAAGAACCAATAATAAAATAGTTCATGAGCCCTAAACAATTACAATCCAGATGCAATTACCACCTAAATGCCAGAGAGCCATTTTGTATATAGTTTTCTAGATTTCTCCCTGTTTAATTTAATACACTTTTTTTATGTCGCAAAGAATTAGCAAACAATCCAGAAAAGAAAAGATTCTCACATTAAAAGGGAATATCTCCTGTGGATAATGTCGGAGAAATCATTATATCGTATAATAAATGCTCTGTAGAAAGAGGAAAGTAAAGGTCTGACTGAAAAATCCGCTAGTATTTCACCATTTAATTTTCAATAATGTGTAACCTGAAGACTGTGACCTAGATTCGTTTTTTTTGCTCAGTCTACCACCTAATATCCTGCAGTTTCATAGGGTTTCAAAAAAAGAAATGCGAATCAGCTTCAATGTAAAAATGGGCATCTTAGTACAGGCTACAGCACAGCTGGCCTTTGTCTTCGACCTGATCTTCTTTAATGAACAACAATGAAAATGTACCTAGTCCTTGTGTGACCTTACAGTGAAATAAAAAAATCATAAAACGTTGAATATATAATAAGATATGCTTTGCTGTGTTATATAATTTGATGGGAAATTGTCAACATAATATTCTAAATGGACGCGTGTCTTTATTTATCTGCAAATACTATACTTATTTACACTAATCCCCTCCATTGCTTTGAAATGGGCTACAGATTAAATATTACCTATACCATATTTAGCTCCCTAGTGACCTCAACTATGAGGCTTGTTCTGTAAGACAGAAGACCAAGACAGGAAAGTGGTATACTACAATACAAAGTGCAGTTGTCCAAATAGCAATGCAATCAGGCTGCAATCTCCACATCTAGTTAATCATTTGGGGGAGTCATGCTGTCTTGTTTGCACAAAGCAGTTATTAGGGCTTTTACATATTTGGTTTCCCATACATAGGGTTGGGGGCTGTGCTTACAACTAACCGAAACAGTTAATAGTCATACTTATCCTTTAATATAGCCAACGAACAAAATGTAATAATATATTTTTTCAAATATATAAAACTATAAAAGCCATATGAATGTAAATTTTAATTACAGAGATATAATTGGTGATTCATCAAACACAGATGGCATGAAAAAAGGCAAATATGTAATTCTGTAATTGAATTCCTAGTTCTCCAAGATGTGCAGAGTATATATATTATGAAGGTAGGCGGGATTAAAATATTCTATTTTATTTCTAATCCGCATATCTGCTGTCTTCAAACCGTATATTTTGAGAACAGCTTCAAGAATTCTTTTCTTTCTAATCTGTAATTACAGGTAAGAAATTTCTATAAATGAAACATTTTCAAACCAAGCACTTCCCACTTCTCAGACAAAATCATCTCACCTGTTCTAGACTGCAAAGCTTAAAATAGCAAGCTTTGCTTTAACAATGTTGGAACACATTATCTCTCAATGAAAAATGGATATGCTTTATTCACACATACAAGAAAGCGAAAGGCTTGTATTTACTTGTATGGTGCTGATTTATACCCTAGAATATAGAATATACATGGGAATATTGGTAAACCAAAAGATGCCCAATTCTAGCAGGTGAATTACTAGGGTAAATTCTGACGAGATATTGACTAGGGATGGCCGGTTCGCGGATCCGAACCTGATTTCTTGTAGTTTTATTGTTTGTTGTTTTGCATATTTAGGAATGCAATGAATGGAATAAAGCCCATCCAGCTGTACATAGGCAATACAACCTGAAGCCATTTTTATCTTTTAGGGCTGATTCATGTTACCTGGGTTTATGAAGTTATTAACACAAATATTTTTTTAACCTTAGTTGCAATGGCTGCAACAAATTCTCCTTTAATGTTATATATTTTATCAGGGGTGAATGCACCCCATTCTATATCATATAAAGCTATTATGCCATCAAGGGCCATAAAAATGCCCTACAACAGGCCAGATAGCACCAAGGTGATATAATAACTTTATATTTTTTTAAAAAGGGGTGCAATTTGTCTTTTCTTATGTGCCACCGTTTTTGCAAAGACATTATTAGGGCTATGCAAGTATATTGTGCTGTGAAGGAGCAGGGAAGACCAGCGAGAAATAGAAACCAGTTAAACACATCACCATATAATGCAGTCAATACTGAAGTTCCTGCTTTTATACAGGAACTTCACGTTTTCACATAGAAATTATGATTTGACTGAAAAAAGTGCTCCTATTTCCATAAGAATTATGGAATTTAAAAGATGCTATAGTTCAGAGTTTAGTGCACCTTTAAAATGAAACATTTTCCTTAAGAGCTTAAATAACACTGCTCAATGCAGATACCTAGTGGCCCATTTAGCAGAGGGGATGTCAATGGAATGTGCTTAGTAGTTAGAATTTCTCCACCTGTAAATCTGCTAGCAGAGACTACCAACTGCCTTTCTCTTTATATTTAGTTCCTAAGTATAACATTATCCTCAATGATGGTTTCAGGTTTTGCTATCTTCTCCCTTTTTTCTTTCTCTCTTAGGCCTGGTAATATGCATATCCCAAATTCCAACTGACCTGCCATTTGATATAAGCGTACACGAGAAGTCAGCTTGTAATTTGCTTGATTTAGCACACAGAAATATGCACACAAATTAAAGATTTACCAGGATGTCTGGAAATGGTCAATAATGTAAAACAAAAATCAATCAGGTTGGCAAATAGTTTTCCTTTCACTCCTTGAGCAATCCAATCAAATTATCAGACTTGAATCAATCAGGCACCAAATATCTGCTGTCCCTTGTTCATGCTTTGTGAACCATATCTCTTTAGAGATTTTTATCAATTCTGTTTTTTTATTTTGTGTTTGTCAGTCAAATGACACATTTAGTTATTTCTCTCATTCCTTAATTCTGCTTTCATAATCATTTTGAGAAATTCTCTGATGGGACCGATATCATCTTATTTTAAAATGGAAATATAGGGCGAAACCAACCATTGTATCAATCTTTAGGGTAACAGTTTACCTTTAAAATGCTAAGAGCTTGTTCACACTAGGAACGGCAATAACGCAACTTAACGCAACATGCTAAAACGTAACGTTTTAACATGTTTTTGTATCCGTTGCTAACTGCTTGCATGAGTGTTATCATCTGTTTGTGTCCATTTTTTCTGCATTTCTGTCCGTTGCGTTTGAATGCATTTTTCAAATTTAAGGGGGAGGACCAAAGAACACTGAAATGACAGCACAGGGACTCCCAGGCATCCTTTTCGAATAATGGACAGAACCGCAAAACGCATGTGTTTTTTTCCCGTAGTACTGCGTTTTCATGCATTTTAGGTGGACAGAAATTCGTGCAGCAGTGCGTTTTTAAAACAAACTGGAAAGGAACGGAATACAATGCAGTAAGTGTGAACGTTGTTATGAAATCCTATGCAGTGTTCCCTCTAAGGTGCTGGCCTGCGCACACCGGTTAAAGTGGTGCGCACACAAAAATCTTTTGGAAAATAAGTGCTGCGGTATGTAGTGCACGCAATTTAATTTTGTATGCGCACAGAAAATGTATATCTGCACACACATCCAATTTCTAATTAGAGGGAACATTGATCCTATGGGGTTTTACTGTCTGTCCGTGCTTTAAAACACACCTGCGTTTGAAAAATGGATACAAACTGATGTAGTGTGAACAAGCCCTGAATATAATATTTCTAAATTGTGCAGATTACTTTTTCTGAAATACCTGTTACAGTTGGACTTTCTACATCAATATGTGCTTATATATCAGATAAGGACATACAATATTGCTTCTCTTTTAAAGATTTGCTAAAAAGTTAAGGGTACATACACACAACAATACTGATCATACGATTGAATGATCGTTATTGGTGAGAATTATTCAACAGGTCCGATAGGAGTGAAGATTACATTTGTCTGGTCATAGAATATTGAAATATCTCAATATTGTCTGTGTGTTGGGACCAGTTATAATTATTTAATAAGGTGAGTTTTGTTCTTTTTCTTGCTTTCTTTATGCTTTTTTTCTCTAGGCAGCAGCATGGGTGCTGTGTCCATGAGGCTAGATAAAAATCCTGCAAATGGCCCATTAAAATCTATAGACACATGCTATCATGTGCTGAAGCAAATGCCCATTTTGTCGCAAGCGATCAGTCGGGACCCGCAGCTGAAAGTTTGCACGATCGGCCGTGATTTACCAACGAATCTGACAGACGGCAGAGCTCGGTCGTGCCTGCCCCGCACACACGGTGAGATATTTTTGGGCGACTGGCTGATAAACGGCACTATCTTACCGTGTGTACCCAGCCAAGGGGAGAACTAAACTTATATTTTACTCACAATGTGATGAGTAAAATACTGCAGGCTTTTATTTAACCCTAACTTTTTTGGAGACAACCACCCGGTGGTTATGTGGAAAGACCCAGGTTTAATCAAACCTTGGTTTTAACAGTCATAATTACAGTAATTCTACATCAAAATTTTGTCTGTAGGTTTGATAAATTTTGATGGCTGGTTTTGACTGGATACCAGGTTTGGGTACTTGGGTTTGAGTTTTTTCAGTAGATGTGGTTGGTCATTATCTCGTTGAGTTTGGACACTCTTCTCCTAGACTAGTTCTGCCTTAACATTGTGTTCTTGGGCATTTTTTAAATGTCTGAAAAATCTTAAACTTTGTTGGGTATTATTGATTCTCTGTATATACTTTTGTCTGATACACATCACACAGGCATAACACCCAAAGTAACTCCAAATGTTGACTCTGCGGTGAAAGATTGGGGCTGATTCAATAAGTGGTATTAATTAGCCACGACCATTTTAGCTTTTTACTGGGATACTGCAGTTACATCTGACCGGTTGTTGGATATTATTAGCACAGGCAAAGTTTTGGACCTTAAATTACATTCAACTCAATTGTATTTTAAATTTAGCTTTGGAATTTGAACAGTTTTATGTCTCTAGTCTGTGCACTTCAAGCTTCCACTTGCTTTCCCTATTCTTAAGCCTCGTACACGACCCCCGACGGCAGATCGGTACACCCGACGAACGGCCGTTTTGGCCGAGAATCGCCCATCTGTATGTGCTCGGTTGTTGGTCGTTCGACGATCCACCAGGCAGATCAAGAACGACTCCCGAGCGAGCGCACACACACAGTCGATTCTCGCCCGGAACAGCTGTTCGTCGGGTGTACCACTCTGCCGTCGGGGGTCGTGCCTCGCTCGCAAACCAAGAGTGTACAAGGCTTTAGTTTTTTACTCTCCCCTACCTCCTCTTTAACATATCTTATTCCAATATATCAACAAATATTTGTAATAGTAAAAAGATACAATGATGCTCAATTGCATGAATCTTTATGTTATTCACTTTATTTAATATCAGTTTTTCTTTTTAACCCTAATGACTGGAGATGTAATTGGAAATTTTCTTTGATCATCCTGAACCTTAACCTTTTGATCACAGCTGCACAACAATTCTTCATTAAATCTATCTAGTCAATTATTCCTTTTTAATTGGAACACTTCCCTTACCATTAAAGCATGCTTTGATCACTACAAATGAGCAAACTAGTTAATACAAGATAAGGAAACCTGCTCACCCAATGTCTTTACCAACTAGAATTAAGCAAACAAAGCATCTACAAAACAACCTGTTTCTGATTTGTAGGGCCTTGAATTACATTTTAGGAACTTATTAGTAATATAGTAATGGAGGTTGAATTAAGACATACAGTATGTCCATCTAGTCCAACCCTTATAGCCTAATCATAAAACAGTTGATCCAGAGAAGGGCAAAAAAAAAAAAACTGCTGAAAGGAGGGGGGAATCCTTGCCGACTCTAAATGGCAATCAGAAAGTATTCCTGGATTATCCAGAACTACAGTATATGTATTAATTCCAGTCATTTTCAATATTTGTTTATCTTTAAAAAAAATTATCCAGGCCACTTTTAAAGCTATTCAATGAACTTGCCATTACCACATCTGCTATAAGACAGTTCCACAGTTTCACCATTCTCACTGTAAAGAAACCTTTCCTAACCTGAAGATGAAACTTCTTCTAATCTTAAAGGATGTCCACGTGTCCTCTGATATGACCGATCAGTGAACAATCCACCAGAGTTTACTGTACGGCCCATTAAATATTTGTATAAATATACAGGGAGATTCAATAAAAGTTCTTAACTTTAAAAATGGTGCTAATGTTGCCCCAAAAAATCAGATATAATTTAACGTTTGAAAGCTAACATCTGATTGGCTGGGGCAAAATTAGCACCATTTTTAAAGATAAGAACTTTTATTGAATAACCCTGATAATTCTTAAGCTGGGTACATACCATCGAATATTTCACACCGACTGACTTTTCAGTGTATCGGTAGATCAGCCTGAAATATTAGATTTTAATTTCTAGTGGCTGCGTCCAACCGTGCGTTTACCCAAATTGTACGAATGGGCACTGGGATGGGTCAGAAATCCATGGCATATTGTGCGGTCCTCTATGGACTGCATACTAGGTTGTAGCGAACTGTCAGCCGTGGCTACATTTGCTTTGCCTTGGCCGACCAGTTGGAAGTCGGTCAAACAGTTGGTCGGGACGAAGGATCCCATTGAGTGGGATGTAACATAAGGTGCAAATGACTGCATCTGCATTACTGGGGCACTTAATAGTGATTGTGGTTCTCAGGGCATTATCCCAATGAATTTATTTCTATTACTTATTTAAATTCCTTTTTAATGGTAAGTTTTGACAATTATAGGAAATAAGTTAATTGTCTGAACAGGATATGTGAATTGTGATCAAGAGATCTAGTAAATGAATCTTTACACTATTTACAGGAGTACTTTAGCTGGTGCCAACAAATTTATAGGCCGGAATGTTAACCTTCTCTGCTAGTTTAGATCAGATGGTATCATTATGTTACGCTTATTGAGCAGCTCTAGAGCAATCTGGTGCCAACATACATTTAAATAACAGGAGGCTATAGTTATTCATTCAGAATCAAACATTTCTGGTTCTGGGTGAAAGTAAACTCTATTAACAAAGTGTTCTGCATCAAATGTAAAAAGTGTATTTTATTACTTGATTCAACTTTCATTTTCCATCATTTGAAATATTCTGTGTTCAGAATAATGCAAAAAAACAATGAAAACTATTACAACAAAATTGTAAAATATTCTAGTTACTGGTTTAACGTAGTTTTCATGCCTATCATTTTACAAGAAGGCCTCGCCAGCTTCCTTTCTGTGGCTTTTAGTAAGCAGGCACGAATAAGGGAATGTAGCTGCCTGCTCACAGATGGAATGGAATAAATAGAATTAAGTTCTCATGTAAGTATTTCCTTTCACAGCATGCTGGGGCATCTGTCCTTTGATTGCCTGATGTAATTATGCTTCTATTCTCTTTACCTGGGACTTTATGTTATAAATGTACTGGGTTTTACAAGTCTGTTTCAGGAATTCTATTCATAAATCATATAGGAAAGCACAAAACTTGATTTATCAAACATAATCATAAAGTGAGTGGAGAAAATAACATGTCTAGGGAGCTACCAAACACATATTTCTTAACCCATGTAAGAGGTTGGCTTCAGTAGAGCCTTCCAAGCCTGGACAGAACAGTGAATTGTTGGCTGACATAGTCTTGTTAACAGTTCAGGACTGCTCATTAGAATTTGTACATGTTTAATAAGTCTGCTGAGAAAACATTCAGGCATATTTAAGAAAAGGTACAAAATTGCCTGTGCTGTTAATTTGCAGTAACCAATAAGATTATTTTTTACTGGTCTACTGGAGTTAGAAAGCATTTGATGGCATCTGAATGATTTCTGGAGAGTAACAACAAAGGTAAAATGTTGCCCCTCTAATTTAACCATCCTTATTGTTTGTATGTTCATGTTAATTATAATTGTATTGTAATTATATTGATTTCCTATGTCTGGCTATACCATCTAGTATATCAAGTCTCCAAATTCCTTTCAAATTTATTATGGTCTGATGAGACCAAGTTTCACCTATTTGGCCATAATTCCAAAAGGCATGTTTAGCATAAAAATATAAGACAGTACATCATAAAAAGAACACCATACTTACGGTGAAGCCTGGTATAGGCAGTATCACGGTTTGGGGGATCGTTTTCCTTAACTGGAACTGATGTTTAAGTCAAGGTGGGTGGACCTGTGAATATCTCTATTAGTTTATTTTGACCTTCAACATCGATTAGGAAGTTAAAGATGAACTACACCTTTCAGCATGACAATGACCCAAAGCTGCATCTAATCAATAAAGCAATAGTTTCAACAAAGGAGGGTCGATGTTCGATAATGGCCCAACCAGAGCTCACACCTTAATCCAGGATTAAAAGAGAACTACAGCCCCCCCCCCCCCCCGCCCCCCCCCCCACACACACACACACCTTCCCCTCATCCAGTAATAGCACCCAGGACAAGGCCCTAAAATGCTAGGTCCTCACCCGTGGGTCTTACCTTATTGTTGAACACCAGCCAGCTTTGGACCCGATCCTCTACTTCCCAGGAATTGAACCTATGGGGAGGCAAACTCTGCAAGCATGTCATTCCATTGGTCAGTGCTGCCACTTTACAAAGCTGACTTTGCAGGGCTCGTTTTCAGTAATAAATTAGACCCAGGGGTAAGGATCCCACAGTTTAGGTCTTCAACCTACTATTAACTAAGGGGGTTGGGGGGAGAGTATAGTTGCCTTTTAAACTACAATTCTCAGCATTGCTTGGTTGCATTCTGATAGCCACTTTCCCAAAAGACTGAGTCATGTTATAAAATCAAATGGTGCTTATTATTATTATTTATAGGGGTGTTCCCACAGAGTCAATAAGTTTTTTGAATACTTTTTCCACTGAAGAATTTCTGTTTTGCTTTTGATGTCTATATACAGTGTGATTTTACAATAAATTGGACAAGATTTATCTCGTTTTTGTTTTTTTGTTTTTTACAAACAAAAAACCCACAACACTTTTGCAGGAGTGTATAGACATTTATCCACTTGTATATGTTTAAACAAACCACTTAACATATCCTGTTATCAAAAAACATTTATAAGGTATATCCCCTGATAGCGATTACTGTGAATACTCATTCAGGACGTTTATTAAAATTTAGGACCTGGTATTTCATATAGAATTGCATTCTTAATCAGTACAGTAAGGCTGTTAACCAGCGTTAATTTAATCAGTACAATTTGGGAACAAACTCTACAAATTTTATTGAAACACATTTTCTGAAAAGTGCTCAGAACTGCAGATTTGCATTTTAATATAAGTAGCTACGTGCATGGCAACATAACATAACTACTATCTAGCTTTGTTGTTTACTTTTGCCTTTGCTGCTGTGATACCCATCATGTTGCTAGGATAAGGCAGAAATCAGCAAAGTTGACTTAAACATGAACAGTGGAAATATAGACTACAGGAAAATTATTCTGTTGAGTATAGTTTGATATATTTATTTGAACATTTTCACTGTAAACTCTCTGTACAATTAGAAGATTTATCTTCCAGGGGTGAAGTGATGTACCACGTGTTAATTACCTATTATATGTGATGCAATAGATGTTATGGGCAAATAAAAGGTTTTCACGCTCAGAGTTTGTTTTTATCTACAGCTGTTTTCAATTATTGCTCTGATTAAAGCACTATGTGCCAGATTAGGCCCCAGCTATTATGGACCAGCGATGTGTTTACCTTAATGACTTTTTCACAGTTTTAGTTTCATTAACACACCTCCCTTCTATTATGTTTTTCTAATCACTGTTTGTGTAATAAGTTTAGCAATGGTAGCAGTTTATATGCTGATCTATTTGAACAAGTCTATGTGGCTCAATAATATCAGCAGATAAACCTTTTTGATATATATATATTTTTTGTCTGGCTTGATAAATGGTCAAAGGAAATAAATAAACTGAAAGAGACCTTGGAGTGCATGTGCTTAATTATAATAGTGAATATAGGTCTGAATGCATAGTGGTACCAAGGTGAGTGGTTTTGCCATAGGGCATGCTGGTGTGACATTGTTGTGTGGGCTGTCCTCAGGATCTTTAAATTAAAAAAGAAACAAACTTCTTAGTCGGGTTATAGGCAATCACAGCTATGTGACTCTGTGTGTACTTCCTATGTATGCCGATTCCTGGAGAATTGTCTCATTTGATAGTTCAAGAATGTTAGGGATTCAGGGGCTGTTATAATTAGCACCCTGGCTATTAACTTGCTCCTTATACTACAGTACAAGGAGCCAACCATGACTGAGGGAAATTTTCTGTCCATAATGTACACATTACTGAAAGAGGACCTTTATTGGTAATATGTATACCCAGCTTAATTACACTTTCTTTTCCATTGTTTCTTTGTATACCACTATAGCTTAAAATTTAAAATATAAGGACATGCCTAATTGGTGAAATGACTTCCTGAAAATAAATTGTGTATACTGTAGGTCGTTCTATTTAAGTTTAAAATGTAAATTTGTGTCCCAACTGGTTTTTCAATAGTTGTGAAACTTGTATTTTTGCATCAATAGATTTTTATTACTACAATGTTATCTCTAACTTATCTGTGTCCCTGAATAGAAGTTCTTCTGTGTATGTTTTGTCACACAAAACCGATATGCTTTTAGAGTTATCTGAGATTTAAAAAGAAGTTTGCTGTTATTTTAATTAAAGGACACTATTGTGAATTTAAAATGTCTTCTCCTAAATGCAATATTTTGTGCAATCTATGCAAGATTTCCTAAAGTGGGGTGTGTAATTATAATGTACCTATCCTTTACCACCTGGTAGGCCATATGGCACTTCTATAAGTGGTCTACAAGTTACAGAAATCTGGAATAGGCAACAGTATTATAATCTTCATCTATCATATTGCTATAATAGATATGCAATGTAACGTAAGGGCTCGTTCACACTAGGTCTATTTTGGGTGCGTTTTCCTGAGCACAGGAGACATAGAATTCAGTACTAATGTTCACACTATTGCGGTCTGATTGTGTCCATTTGCATTAAAAAATCACCGCTGCATGTATTTCTGCCCGTTAACACATTCATTTTCCTTATAAATATATGAAAAACACATTGCGAAAAAACATTAAAAAAAACACATTAAAAAAAACCACACTGTGCATTTCTGTCTGTTTGTGATTGTTCCTAGAGTGAACGAGCCCTAAGCTATTTAGCAACAGCCAATATAACTAATACGTTTTCCTATTGCAATTTGCAAAACGGATCATCTTTTTTTTCCCTTCTAAAACAGCTCCCACAAAATTCCAGTAGGGGGTGGTACATTTTCTAAGATTCTTCCTTCTTTTTTTTATATATATTTTACTTTTTCATAATTATCTCAGTGTCTAGTTTAGTTGACAGTTGTTTGCAGAAACACAGTATTACCCATTTAAGTGTACATGTGTTAAATGCTGTGCAAGTATGTGACTGAAGTCATTAAATAACAACTTGTGTGACAGAGAGTGCTAAAGAGCTATGTACACACAAGGGGCTGACAAAATAATTACAGAACATGAGAGTGAAGTTATCCAACAAACAATTATCACACAAGGGTAAACTGTTTATTCTGAAAGAGAAGAATAATCACAGGTTAACAAACTTTATCCCATGCCTTGCACTTCCTGCAGCAATTTTCACAGTTGAAATTTTTTTTTTGTAATACACAGCATTATAATAAAATTGTTTGTTTTAGGTAGGTCTGGCTTTTGTCACAACGTACAATTTGCTGAAGTAACAACACTCTTTATTATTATTGTAAAAGGTTTCTTGTGGTTCTGGTTCTTAGGTGTTTAGCTATGCCTAAAGGGCCATTAAAGTGGATACAAAAAAACTTTAACTCATTTTGATCAATAAATCAAATAATATTGGAACTTAAAGGGCAAGTTCACCTATATAGGTAGATAGAAACCCCAAAACGAAACCCTTTAAAAATAAAAATTCATCCGGTAACATCTCAGGGCACATAACTACAAATTTGAAACCCAGAGCTTTAAAAAGGTACAGTGGGGGTTATAAGCCATTAATAGATTACAGAAATAGCCATAGTTTAAAATAATGATGTCCTTTCACACTGTACAGAATAGGTGCCCAAAGCTCTTGCCACATGAGGCTCGATCAAGAAAAATTGCAGCTATCAGGGTGGGTGGGGTTATGAGTGGGCATGGGCAGAGTAAGAGTGGGCTGGGGTGGAGTCAGGGCAAAGTCACAAAAGCAGCTTAGTCATTGCCTGTATTGCTGCACACACACAGAATAAACTTAGGGTGAAATTGTGCCAATTTATTGCCAAACTTGACATAAACAGCGCTGAATTTACCATTATGCACAGTTAGCAGTTGCATAGATTTTTAAGCCCCCACTGTTGGCACTTTAATTGGTAATATTTTAAAGAGTTCATGTGTTTTGCAGGTTACAAATTCTAACATAATATACGGTAGTTTGTTTCTTCCTCATACAGAAAAATGGACAATTTAAAGGCATGGCCTGTGTTGAGGGATGGGGTTAAGGGAACCAGGCTTTTTCTGAGAAATTTGGCCCTGGAGTGGACACACGTGGCATAGGTAGGCGTGTCTTCTGAAACATTATATATTCGTAGTTTTGCCAATAAATGTGCCATGTGTAAATAAAAATCATAATAAAAACTTTTTCACACAGAACTGTATAAATTCCACCATATTTATTTATACAGCATTCTATAAATAATTCTAGGAGACCCAGAGAGAATTGCCCCTAATGGCCAATAGTGATGGCCAAAACTGCTAAAATCCGTTCAGCCTGTGGATACGCGGATTTTCAAAATAATTCGAAAATCCGTGTAAAAATGCATTAAAGTCAATGGGAGAAAAAAATCTGCACAGATCCGCCTAAATATAAGGTAAAACAGCAATGGTAACTTACTGTACATGGCTGTGGGACCTGGGAAATGGTCTGGGGAACACGTACATATACCCAGAACTAAAAAAAAAACAAAACTTTCCTCACGATTGCACCTTTTTTTCGAGCTTCCGCATTCGATTTTCGAGCCGTGTTCAATATTTTTTGAAAATTCTCGAATTTTAGAATTTTCTTGGCATTTTCGAGTTTTCAAGGAATTTTCGAGTTTCCAAGGAATTTTCGAAAATTTAGCAAAAAATGATACAGTAACTTACTGTAAATGGCTCTGGGACCTCAGAAATGGTCTGGGGAACAGACCAATCTGATTGTAACCAATTCTGATTGAAAAAGAATCTTATTGGTTAGTATACCAATCAGATTCTTTCTATAATAATATCCAATCAGAATTGCTTACAAATAAAGGTGAAGTTTTAAAACCCTAAAGCTTGAAGCCTGCTATTTGCAGTGTATATGTTTTCAAGGACATGCTGAAAGGCTGCTGACGTGGAGCTCCGCTAACGGAGGGGGTAGGTGACCGCTCCTCTATTTTCTGTATAGGAGCGCTAAAGTCTGGGAACATGAATTTAAAGTTCGATAATTATCAAACGTTCAAATTTGCCTGCTCAAGTTTGGGTCTAGTCCATCTCTAGTCATGAACTTCCTACTGTGCTTCTTCAGAAATCCCCCCCTTAACAATCCTGCGCTTGCCCCTGGATTTAGAGCATTCCAATGGGCAAAAGGCACGTACAGCGCTAGAAGTGCACTATAATGGAGGGGCTACATAGCACTGGCTGGCGATTCATTTTGACATCCATACCACTGTCTTGGTCCTCCAGAATTGGTTTGTTAATTAACGAACGTTCAGCGTTAATTTACTGCCGCGGTTGTACATTATCGATAATGCACTGCAATGCTAAACTGCAATACTGTGTGTTTTTAAATAGGGCCAGTAGACCTTTAAAAGGCCTAACACTAAATTTGTCCAAAAAACCTATAGGGGGTGGGGGGGGGGGGGGGGTATTCCTCAAAAGGAAAAAAACTCTATAACTCCTACACTGTCAGGTCTCCACTAAACTCACTTTAACACACTGACAAAGTGGCACCTGTCTAGCTGCCTTTTATACCCAGGGGGTTGGCACGGGTAAAAAGTGGTGCCATTGGTGAATTTGATACATGAAAATCTTCGAAAATGTTCAAAGGTGGGTTCGGAAAATCCGTGGATTGGCAGATCTCCTAGGTTTGGTTCCACAATCCAGTCCATCTCTAGTTAGTATGCCAATCAGAATTGGTTACAATAAGATTAGAATCTAATTGTAACCAATTCTGATGGGAAAATAATGTGATTAGTTGGTATGCCAATCAGAGTCTTTCTGAAAATTTTGATTGTAACTAATCAGAATAGGATTCTTTTAGAAACTTCCCCAGAAGTTCCTTTACAGCAAGTTACTATATCATTTTTGCCAAATTTTCGAAAATTCTTTAAAAATGTGAATTTTCTAGAATATTCGAAATTTCTTGAATTTTCTAAATTTCCCGATTTTTCAAAACTTTTCGACCGCAGTTCGGAAAAAATTGGAATGCGGAATTCCGGAAAATCCGCGAGATCCGCGAACTGGCCATCTCTAATGGCCAATAAACTTTGAGATGATATGTTTATTTCTAGTATATATATAGTATAAATATTTGTACCTTGCTTAATATTCTCAGTTCATTCTGAAAGTATCTAGCATCCCAATTCACTAAAATAATCTAAAAATGTATTCCTCCCACATTTTTCATATTATATAGATCATTTATTTATAAAAATGAAATACTTACAAAGAAAAATGATCTATTAAAGGGAGACTATGGCTTAAAGTATATTCAATTTTATCTTTTAACACTGTCCACCCTTAAAACAAAACAACTGGTCACATGTTGATTACCTGCCCCCAACCCTAACTTATATATTTAGCACATTATTAGATGTATTATTAACCAGATATTTTAGTATAATTATTGCCTCCATTCTGGCAGAGAAAGTCAATTAAGGCTGGAACTGCTGACATCACAACCAATGATTGACTGCTGTTTCCCCTGCGGTCTCCACTGCACATGTTCGAGCTTTTGAACAGAGGAAAAAACTTTTGAACACAAACTTTTGAACAGAGGAAGTAGGCAGATACCTTTGCCGAAATGGAAGAGAACTTATTATTAAATATCTGGTTACAAATGCATGTAATAAACTGGTAGAAATACCAGTTGGGGTTGCAGGCAGAAAACTGACAAGTCACCAGTTTTTTGTTATAAGGGTGGAGATTCCCTTAAAGCTAGGTTCACGCAACGCCAGACCCAAGACTGCACGACAAACATTTGTTTCGGATGACAATTCGTTCGGTCGGACATCGTTGATGATCTGTGACTGAACACACATATGCAATCATATTGTTGGGCGATAACAGCCATTGTGTGCAAAATCACTAGTCTGTATCTAGCTTTAGGTTGAAGGTACACAGTGTTCACCCATCCACATTGGCATATATAACACAGGAGTGAGCCAGTGCAAAGTGCTTATTACCTAGCACATGTAACTGCCACCACTCTGCAAAACATCCAGGAAATGCTTCTTTCCCAATCCTTGGCAGTTTGTGAGTGGTTGGTAGTTGCGGGTTCCAGGTAATGATTTTCAGATTGTAACATTTTGTTAGCGCAATATTATTGTTTGTTGAGCACTCTCGACTGCACCAGCTCCCTTTCTATGCAGGTGTGGTTGCATGAATGCACTGTGTACAAGCAGTCCTAAGCGATTGAAGCTAACTTTAGCTATTCAGCACTGGACTTGTATTGCACAGTGGGAAGTATGAATATTAACTCCTATCTCTCCAACTATTATACTTTTAATATGCCCTTTGTTAATCATACTAGTAAGGTAGCTAGAGTGTTTCCTTAAGGTGCCCATACACATGCGGGGGGAGCCAATAGCGACTGTCTAAAATCTTCTATTTGTAATGACCAACAGCAGGCATTCATCAGTCTTTTTTGACCCTGACACCTTGCCAATACTCACAAGGTGTATGGGGCCATTTAGTACTAATAAGCTAGGTACACACAATGCAATAATTTGGCCAGACCGACATTTCAGTGTTTTGGACGGTCGGGCCAAAATATTGTATGGCGGCTTTTTGCGCATGCGTACGATCGACGACCGTTCATTTGTCCAAATCAGACCACCGAACGATCGGACAGAACGGAAAATCACAACCAATCGTGAGGTCCTCAATGGACCACACGATCGGTTGCACCTAACTGTCGGACGAAGCTGCTTTTGCCGCAATCAACAGTCCTTCCTCCTGGCCGACTGGTCGAAAGCCTTGAACGGTCGGTCATGTGGAAAGATTGTACAGCGTGTACCTAGCTTTAGATTTAAAATCTAATACCCTGCTGTGTCTTTAAGCAGAATTACAAAAGGAGGACAGGAGCAGTGTTTATATATCTGCAGGGCAGGAAGTACATAGGGAAATCACTTGTATCCTAAGAACACTGTATGTACAGACAACAAATACAATTCCAAGTACGGAATCTGTTTATTTTTAAAAAAAAAAAAAAGGTAATGTAATCAAAGGTGAATGATGCAAGAGGAATGTTTACTTAAGGACGGGATGAATGTGAAACAATGCATTGCATGGTAATAGTCAATATGCATATTTTGTGCTTTGCATAGGAAGCTCTTTGGGAGTTAAATAACACGCAAATGGCAGTACGTAGGATAACTGTTTGTAAATAAGATTCCAAATAAACAAAATCCATTTGTCTTGCTCTTGTTACATAGAGGGATTGATTTCCTGCTGCATTCCTTTAAAGGGCAAGTCCAGCCTAAAAACAAGTTTGTTTTAAAATGCTTATCACCCCCAAAACCTCACTTTCGCGATGTTCCTACAGTTCCAAGATCTCCCAGAGCTTACTTACCTGACATGGACCCTCGCTGGCTATTCCACGCCCCCTGCTCCTGTTTTGAGCTTCCTGGTCGCAGCAACCAGAAAGTGGAGTGGCTGTCAACACCAGCCAGCGAGGGTCCGGGTCAGGTAAGTAAGCTCTGGGGGATCTTGGAACTGTAGGAACCTCGCAAAAGTGAGGTTTTGGGGGGTGATAATCATTTTAAAACAAACTTGTTTTTAGGCTGGACATTCCCTTTAACCTCTCTTTTTAGCCTATGAAGTTTGTAGAACAACAGAAGATAACAATATTATACATTCAACCAAAACAGAATATTAGTGCACATCCAATCCAATTCAAATGGCTTACATTACATCCTCATGGTGTTGCTGTGCTATAAACCAATCAGATTTTATCTATCTGCATTAACCCAGTAACAAGCTAACATCTGATTGGTTGCGGCAAATGAATAGCACTGGCAAATGTTTGCACATCTTATTGCATCAGCCTCTCGGTCTTAAAGGCTGAGCCCACACTGTGCCAGATGGCAATGCGTGTGAAAAGCTTGTGCGTATTACATGTGCAATTTTGCGTAATCAGAAAAAGACTGGGTACACACAATCCAATTTTTTGGACCAAAAAATCTGCTGGTTTTTGCCAATGAAAACCCACCATAATCTGAAAATATTCCCTCTATAAACAGCAATGCAGTGACTGACCACACCCCTGACCTCAGTCACATGTTCCTTTGCCTAATCTATCCTAAAAAGGAATGGCTACAGGCTACTAGAGGGTGTAACTGCAGTATCTTAGGACTGAGCATGTGTAAAGAACATAATGGTCAGTGACCACACTGTGTGATACTGGGATGTTGGGAAATAAAAAAACAAACCCCATGTTAGAAAGATAAATTTCCCAACAACCATATAAAAATTAAAGGTGAGATTACTTCTTATATAAAAGTGCTCTTCCTTCTGAAAGATTGTTGTTCTGAGGCTTTAGTTGTCCTTTAGGGGACCTACTTCTGTGGGCAAACATAAAAAAATGCTTTCGCTTTTCAAAAGACAAAACAAAAGAAAGTTTGACCACAGGCATTATTACCATGAATTGCCAAACATGCAGACAATACAAGGAAAATGGCTTCTCTCGCTATTCAGAGGTTAAAAATGCAGTCTATTCTTTTAGCTGAAAAATTTTACCCCCAAGTACGCTGTGTCTGTGCGCTGTTCTACTCGAACAAGTAACTGGAAAAACTTGTCTAGAAACCTAACTAGTCAAGATAATATAACATACCATAAGCATGGGTGATTTTAGTAGGGCGGATTACAGGTGCCCAGAATTCCCCTTTCTGCTGGCTTCAAGTTACCTTCAGATCTGGCACCTTAAGGTCATTAGAAAGTTCCAAGGAGTGTTAGTCTGATAGAGGATTAAAACAATGGTAGCCAAGATTCAGACATGAAAAGTAAGTGCTACTTGTTTGGGAACAGGTGTGAAACTGATCACATGGAGAGTGACAGACCACACAGAAGCAAAAATGAAAACATATTCAGGGAGATTCAATAAAAGTTCTTATCGTTTAAAATGGTGCTAATTTTGTCCCAACCAGTCAGATATTATTTAACAGTTGTAAGCTAACATCTGATTAGTTGGGGCAAAATTAGCACCATTTTAAATGATAAGAACTTTTATTAAATAACCCTGATAATCTCCATGCTGACCACTTACCAACACAATTTTAACAGTCATGGAACTCCTTGATGACTTCTAGTATGCTTCTATTTTTAAATATAGTTAAGCATTATTTATGTAGCATAAAGTTTTGGGGCAAATAAAATATAACGAAAGTATACGTTAACGAGGGAGTGCCTGTTTCAAGAGGGTGTGTTCATCACTGCCCATGAATCCCTCCCTTGGAAATCCTGTGCTTTCCCCTGATAAGAGGCACTCGGAAAATGGAAAGACAAGACTGAGGTTAAAACTACTAAAAGTATGTACAAGAAGATTTTTGAACCAAAATATGGAAATTTTCAAAATTATGGATGCATTTGGCAAGTATGTAACTTTTCTTAAAGGAGAAAAAGGTTCTGTAAACAAGTTGGAATAAAGCTTTAAATATAAAAGGGACCCGCGATCACACGTGTGTATGAACCTTTAGAAAACAATCAGCAACAAAGCCCTGCAGACAGTGATGGCCAACTACATGATGCACCATCCATACCTCTAAGCAAAGATACCTGAACTACAAAAAGAGAAAGAAACCCTGCTGGCCATCCCGGAGGACATCCACTGGATTTGGTATAGCTATTGGTAACCCAAATATCCAAATCCAAATCCAAAGAGGCTATAGGGAAATGATCAGCTTGAAGTTCCATTTTTACATTCCATTATCCCATTGTTTATACAAGTGCCACTGTCCTCTCTAAATTTGCTTTTGATGGACATTTGGCATGTTATTAGTAGGCCTAGTCTGACTGGGCCTAGTCATCCTGTGCCCTATATAGGAATCAAATACACTGTTCTTGCTCACCATGGTCCTTACCTGACATCTGCATCTACTCAGATATTAGAACATTCAGCCCAGAAAAACATAGAAACAAACAAGGCCCAGTATGACTCCTTTATCATTGTTTACTGAATTTATTTAAAATGCAATTAATGTTTTTTCTCACGTTTTCCTTTTCTGTCATGGGTGAATGTTAATATTATTTAATAAAGAATATTCATTATTTGCTCAAATAGTGGCCAAAGTCAATGTTTTTAAATTTAAATGATAATTATAGAAAGCATAAATAAAAAAATTAATTTATTGTATGTACTTGTGCCCTTTAATTTTGAGTCCTGCTCAATTGTATCGAGTTGTCTATGTGTTAGCTCTATCTTTGTGCAAATCAGATCAAAGAAACCAAGTACCAAGAGCATCGCAAGGGACACATCCCAACAGCCAACTCTTATCCACCGCACCCTGGTTTATACTGGTCAAGTTAGTCCTGGATAGTTCAGACAAAATAGTTTGGAATATCCATCTCTCCTCCTGTCTGCACAGCCCCATGCTGTGTAGATCAACTGAAAAACATGTATATAATATAATGCATAATATAATATTTGTGGGTTTTGTAGGCATTAATTATCAGATTGTCAATTAATAAAAAAAACAATCAGACCTGGCAACTTACAGTGTGCTTTCATGCTGGATTAATGCTTAATTTTCTGTCCTATCCAGTATTTGTCATTACAAACCTGGAGAAAAATGATTACGTGGGCCCAAAAGAGCCTTGACAATTTAGAATTTTTTTTAAAAATACAAATGACTTGATGTTTTTTAAGTAGAATTTTAGATTGAGTTAGTGGTAAATTTGTGTACATTTGTAGAATTCATGTATAGTTAATATGTATGGAAAAGTACTTTAAGTGAAAATTGCAGCATCAATATTTTAAAGGATTCACTTTAAAGGAAAATTACCTCTGCACCATCGGTAATAAGCAGGGAACTCCAGCTGCCATTTTATCTATTAATTTTGATTCTGCATCATCACAACATGCATGTATGTACAAGGGTTGTGTAGTCTGTTGTGTTGATGATCCAGAATAAAAATTAAAGGAACGTTTAGGAAGGATGCCCACTCCCTACATGAGCCTCATAATTTAGCAAGCTGGAGACCTGTAGAAAGAGTCAGTGGACTGTCTTAGTTAAGATTTCCAGAGAATTAATTTACTGTGAGCATACTATTAAATGGACTGCACACTTCAAAAAGAACAAAAAGTTAGCTTTTTCATTGCTGTATACACCATTACTAAAATGAAAATGTTTAGTAATAAATTTGCAATTAATTGTTATTACAAAAGTTTTGGCAATACTTTTTGGGCATCAGAATATACTGTTTATGTAACGTATATACTGTACATCTCGTTTAATATTCGTTAAGGCTAAAGTTACATAGCACAGCTCACTTATTGCAAGTTTCCTTTTCTTTCTCAACAGTGCTGATTATGTCACAGAGCAAAGAGATTCACCTACTGTATGTCAGGAACATCCTTCAGCTATGTCTGCTTTTGCTCTAGCATCGCTGTCTATAAATACAATGTTTGTTCGGAAAGATTAAGAGCACCTGGCATATCTGTCCTTTGTAGCTAAAGGCAAAAGAGTCTACAAAAATCGTATATAACTGCTTCATATAACAAGAGCATTTGATAGACAAGACTCTTACATTTCCAAGACTCCAGCAATAATAATGAAAATCCCAATAAAATATGGAGCAAAAATGGAGACAGGATTTCATTATATTTAAGGTAAGCATTATGAAGATTTTGCTTGTAGTTCAGGATAGTAAATGTGTACCCAATGGTGTAAAACATAAATAACTAGAGTAGGTGGGAAATATTCTAAGGGGCTGTTTAGGGTAAACTGGAAAAAGTCCTATGTCCACTGGTGTACAGGCAATGTTGAGGGTGTTAATCAGTCATATGACTGTATGGTGGTATATTCAATTGTTGTCTAGCATTAAGAAAACAAATTTGTTGTTAAAAGGATAATATAACAAGTTGGGGACACTCACAGGTTAAAGCATAAGTAGAATTTAAAGGGTATCTCCATCCCTAAAATACATTTTTTCATAGTGTAGGGCACCCCACCCCCAACCACCAATTTTCTTTGTAAAACAACCCCCAGAAATATTTTTACAGTCCTTTGTCCCCTTGGGTCTCTGCTCTCTGCTAGCTCGAAACGGCTAACTGGCAGCCAATCACAGACACGGCTGCAAGCTATACCGGCAGCCGGAGAAACAAAGGCCTGTGAGTATATTTCTGGGGCTTGTGTTACAAAAGTAAATCAGTATATGCTAAAATATATAGCAGGGGTCTTCAACTTGCAGGCATCCAAATGTCTGAAAACTACAACATTCTGTGGAGGCCTTCTGATATTGTGAGTGCTGCAGGGCCATCTCTAGACTTTTTGGCACCTGAAAAAAATTCAAAATGCTGCCCCTCCCTCGCCATGCCGCCGGAAGAGGTGTGTTTTTATAATGGGGTAATTCTTTGTCCGGAAGAGGGGTGTGGCTTGTTCAGAAGTGGTAGGGGCTTTATACACATGACTGGTAAATAATGCCCACAATGACTGGTAAATGATGCCCAACATTGATTTTGATCTGCAGGGCTGGCAAATCATGGAAAAATCATGTGTCCCAGGCACATGATGCCAGGGGGAAAAAAAGATTCTGCCTTTAAAACTGCTGCCTCCCTACAGGGTGCTGCTCTGTAATGTGCTTCACCCTGCCTCATTATAGAGGCGGCCCTGGAGTGCTGTAATGGAATTATATTTATATCTATAATATATCCCTAGTGACCCCAATTTCTACCTACCCATGGGCTTCAGCTCATTTTAAATCTTTATCTGCAACTGTTTTCTTGTTAATCTGTAACAGAAAACTCCCAGCATTGACTCTATAGCCAAGGAAAACTGGGAGATATTGTTTTCATACATCTGGAGATCTACTGGAGATCTAAACTTGCATTATGGGAGACAGTAAAAGTTACAATAAGCAGGTGCCACAACAGAGGATTATGGGTAGTAAGCAGGTGGAGCTGCAGTGAAATATCTACACCTTTATATAGGTGTATATGCTATATGTTGAAGAATACAACTCCCAGCATTCCCTGTCAGCACTCTGCTGCTCTACAATGCTTGGGAGTTTTAAACATCAATTATCTAAAGGTGCACATACCTGCTGTAGTTAGAGCTGAACCTCATCAAGTGGTAGATTGTTATCATCACTAAACTCACCCACATAGATCATTATGGCCCGAAGGATTTTCTTTTTCTCTTTTTTTTTGGCTTACAAAGACCAATGAAATCACGTCATCTGTTTCCATACAAATATGTGCTCTGGTCTCATGCATAGGTGCCCTGTCCTGCCAGTCACTCCAGCATTAACTACTTTTTTAACCAAAACCTACCCAGGCACTACACGAGTTAAAGTTCAAAATAGCTGTCTGTATTCCTATCCACAATAGCATCATGTATAACATTCTGAGCACATTAGAGCTGTAGATAACTCAATATTTACCCAGCCAAAAACCCAGTAAGACGCTGGGACCTTTTGCATCTAGATGTATTTGCCCTTTATCTGCCATAGTGTGATTTAGTGTAAGATGCTATACACACTGCACATTGTCTTGGATTGATTACAATGTATTGTCAGTTTCAGTAGTTACAGACCAATCTCTCTTCATAGACAGGGAATAAAGATTTTTATTTTTTACAGAGTGGAATTCTTCTACCCGTGACCCGACCAGACCCGACTCATGGGTCTCTTTACTCAAAACCTGACCCGCAACGCATTCAAACTCAATGCGGGTTACCCAGACCCGACCTGCAAATCTGGTAACCCGCGGGTACCTGATCCGATGCAGAACTCTACAATAACTTGTATTGTATAATAATGAAATATTGCAGCATGTCTAAAACACGGAAAATACAAATAAATACTATGATATTAAATATTAAATAACAGTCTACAAGACTCTACACCTATTATGTTAACGGATGATTTAAGAATCCTATACCAAAAGCAATCTAAAAATTAACTATGTAGGAAGTTTGCAGAGTCTGGATAATAAAACTGTAAAAGTCAGACTCTGGTAGCAAAATCCCTTACTCATGGATACAGTAAAGGCTCGTACACATCGTGCGTCACGGGTTGGGGCCCGCGATCGTACGTGTGTTCGAGCCTTAACAGGCACTTCATTGGGCCCCATTTTATTTAACAATACACAGCCTAGAGACTTGTCTCTTGTACCTAGGGTTGCCAGATCTTGTCCGCCCCTGAGCGGGAGAGGAGGAGCCATGACATCACAGTATACGGGTCAGGGCGTGCAAAAGGTGGGGCTAGGGGCGGGGTGTGATTGAGTAAGGGTGTAACTGGGCAGGAAGTTGGGCGAACCTGGGTAGGGCTGCCAGGACCATTCTCTGGATGGGATTTCAGCCCTCTGGATTTTGTCCCTGCAGTTGGGACAATCCTTATCCTGTCCAAATAGGGATGCCTGGTAACCCTGCTTGTACCTGCACTATTGTAGTCCAATCTCTCTGTTAAGGTTAGAGTTTCCAGATGTCAGGGAAATTCCGGATTTTTTACAGACAAATCTGGGGTCTGGACGGAATTTCACAAAAACCCGTTTGTCCATGTTTTCAGCCACTAACATACACTCAGGCAGTGTTCCTGCAGCTAAATTACTGACAGAACATTCAGGGATATTCCCCGTTCCTGTTCTGATACATTGTTACAGTCACTTGGTTACATCCCCAGCAAAGCCAGCAGTGGGGAAAGATTGTCTGATTGTGTTAAAAGGAATGGGGGGAAAGCTGCTCACCTGTCTGCCTGTATTAAAACTTTTAGACTTTTATTAACTTCCCTGTACAAGTTTTAGGAAGAAAGGCTAAAGCGGGTCGGGTTTCGGGTCTAAACCTTGTGGGTCAGGTCGCTGGTAGAAAAGCAGGTTGTGGGTTGGGTGCGGGTTTTGCGGGTTGGGTGCAGGTCTGGAAAATTAGACCTGCACAGGACTCTTAAGTTATTGATCTGTAAAGATATTTAAATTATAAATTACATTTTCTGCTCCATACAGCAGTGCTTATATTCCAGCAGGTTTCTGTGTGAGCACCACTTTACCATGTGTGTGCAGGTAGTGTGCATGTGCAGGAGTGCACCACTTAGAGGAAATTAGCCCCCTGTCATTTAAAGCACTATGCACTTTATGAAAGTAGTTTACATCCTAGGCTTTATTAATTTGGCTTGAAAAAGCCAAATTACTGTTCTTTCTATTTCTCTTCCATATCTCCTCCCACAGTTTTTGAGCTAGGGGCATGAAATTCGGTACAGACATGCGGGCATATAGGAGAAGTGTGCTATCTTCTAGCTAAGGAATCTGTGGATGCGTTACGGTGTTATCGGCGAATTTCCGGACATTTTTTACCATAGACTATAATGGTAACAATCCTCAAATGTGGATATTTCAAAACAGTTTGTTTCATGGTCATAATCTATTTATTAATGATTTGGAAGTGGGTATTGTCAGCAAGGTTTCTGCTGACGACACAAAACTTTGTCGACCATTAAAAACTTCAGAGGATGTGCAATCGTTGCAAGGGGATCTATATAGATTGTCACATTGGGCTGCTAAGTGGCAGATGAGATTCAATGTTGATACATGTAAGGTGATGCATTTTGGACTTAAAAATCCTTGTGCTACTTATACTATAAATGGCTCTGTGTTAAGTGAATCCCTGTTGGAAAGGGATCTTGGAGTTTGGGTGGATAACAAACTTAAAGGTAGCAAGCAGTGCCAGGCGGCAACAGCCAGAGCCAGCATGGTATTGTCTTGTATAAAGAGAGGTATGGATTCAAGGGAGGAAAATGTTATTCTCCCTCTTTACAAAACATTGGTAAGGCCTCATTTGGAATATGCAGTGCAATTTTGGAATCCTGTGTACAAAAAGGACATCTTTGAAATGGAAAGGGTTCAGAGAAGGGCAACTAAATTAATAAGGGGATTGGGGGAGCTTGAATATGAAGAGAGACTGGAAAAGTTACAATTATGTACGCTGGAGAAAAGGTGCTTGTGTGGGGATATGATTACTGTGTATAAATACATTAAGGGGCCATACAATAAACTATCTGGGGCATTGTTCACCAATAGAACATGTCAAACGACACGAGGACATCCCTTAAGTCTTGAAGAAAAAAGGTTTAGGCTTCAAGCTCGGAAAGGGTTTTTCACTGTGAGAACGGTAAAGCTATGGAACTGTCTTCCAGTGGACATTGTTATGGCAGGTTCATTGGTCAGTTTAAAAAAAAAGCTGGATGAGTTTTTGCAAACAAGGAATGTTGCAAGTTACTGGTATTGATACATAAAGTAGAGTTGATCCAGGGAAATTTCCGATTGCCACTTGGAGTCAGGAAGGAATTTTTTCCCCCTTCATAAATTTGGTGGGGGTTTTTTTTGCCTTCCTCTGGATCAACAGTTAGGCAGGAAATGAGGATATTGCTAGATGGGTTGAACTGGATGGACGTATGTCTTTATTCAACCTCAAATACTATACCATAAATACAAATGGTGATACCCCCAATCCCCCACACAGACACAGGTACACCCACCTACTGACCTACCTTTCCATTCCCATAGAAGCCATATTTAAAGGGTAACTAAAGTAAAAAAAAACTAATTTAGATTTATCCCTCAATAAAAGATAGTTTTATTGTTGTAAACACAAAAAAAGACATACCCCCTAAACCAGACTCAGTTACACACACCAACTGATCTACGTATCCATTACTGTGGCAGCCATACTTAAAGGGTAACTAAAGTTAAAAAAAATTAAGATTTATCCTCAAGAAAAGATAGTTTTATGGTTGTAAACACAAAAAAGACATACTCCTTTAACCAGGCCATACTAAAAGGGTAACTAAAGTAAAAAAAAACTAATTTTGACCAACCAATCATTTTTTTTAACCCCCAACTCGACACAGATACACACACCTACTGATTTACTTATCCATTACTATGGCAGTCATACATGAAGGGTAACTAAAGTAAAAAAAAAGAATTTTGATCAATAATCAAAAATTTATTTTTTTAACTTCCAACCTGATCCAGGTACACACACCTATTGACCCATTTCCATGGCAGCCATATTTAAAGGGTAACTATAGTAAAAAAAACACATTTTGACCAATCATTAAAAAAGTTATTATTTTATCCCCCAACCTGATATGAATACACACACACCAACTGACCTACCTTTAATGCATTTGACATATTTAAAGGGTAAGTAAAAAACAACAATGTCCTCTTCATTGGCATTATTGAGTTTTAAAATCTGCAGCACAAACACACAAATTCCCTTCCAAAATGCAGTCTTTCAAGCCAAATTCAAAGTTTATACTTTCCATTTCTAGTTACTAATGCACTTTGAGCTTACTAAATAATATTGCTCTATACATCTAATAATCAGGACCAGGGAATTTGAAATGGTGTGTCTTTAATTGTTTTTAATACTTACTGTGTGTCCTTGATGAATGTGTTTTTGCAAATCGAGAGAATTAAAACAGTAGTTCACTAGAAAAGTGAACTATTCCATTAATGTATTGACTGAAGACCAGGAGTTAAAGGACCTATGCCTTACCTTCCGTTCTTCTTTGGAAAATCTCTGTGGAGCCAGGAACGAAGGTGGAAGAAACCACCGTGGCCACACGACAGGTATGCACTATATGCACAATAATGCGCGCTATAGTTGGTTTAGCCAGGAAGCGGTTGTGACCTGTCAGTGTGACTGTAGTGAAAGGAAAATATCACCTTTGTTTCTGGCTCCACAGAAATTGATTGACGAACGGGAGGTGGTTATCAGATCATCAGATGATTAGAGGACAATCTTAAATGCAATTTTTGTGCAAATGTGACTTGTTCTTTATATAGGGAGGATTAAATGTAAGGTTTATTATTACCTACTCCTGACTGAATAAAATCAGCAGGGCTGTACGATAACTGATTGTGTTTAAACTGCATTTTTGCTAAAACTGGGTAGACACCCTACAATAATTCTGCCCATGTTTTGTTGGGTTGGGATGAATTATTGTGTTCTTCTTGCGGCCATCACAGGCAGCCAACCATTTGTTCATCTGAATAACGTACGCACGATTGGACGTGTCTGAAAACCACAGCCGATCATGTAGTCCACTATGGACCACATGCTTGGTCGTGGCTAACTGTTGGACACCGCTGCTTTTGCCCGTGACCGACAGTCCTTCCTCCTAGCCAACCAGTTGGTAGCCTCGAACAGTCGTTAAGGAGGAAGGATTGGAACATGTGTACCCAGCTTAAGTCTTGATTCATCTGCTTTCATGTGTCATTTAATTATATTTCTCTCATATGAATGCTGGATAAAAATGATTTTTCTAAATGATTTTAAAAATGATTCTGAGATAAAAGCAGTAATCAGTAATGTATAATATAGTACAGTAAAACTGTAATTAGAACTGGAATTTTTTTGGTGCAACAGAATACGTCTGAGTCACAAATAAAAAAAGAGTAGAATTGAGGAGGAAAGGAGGACAGTGTAGAACAGTTGGGAACTTGATTTCTTTGTAGTTGAAAATAAGGGAAACCTTTCTGTCTCATTTGTTGTTCCTAAGATGTTTAATTTGCAGCGATATTATGAATGCTGCCCCCTAGCATATAACACCAACTATCTGATAGGATCTCAGCAAATCCTATCAGACACATTTTTCAAATGGAAGAAAAACAAAAAAAATATTAGAAATAAAAAAAAAAGGATTTACAAGAAATAGAACAAGAATCGAAAGTGAAGTGTTCCGAATCCAACAAGATTTTGGACATTCTGTCAAATCTAAGGATCCGGAATGAAACACTTTTCGAGTTTGGTAACAAAATCTCATTTTTCAATAACCTGTATTTACAATTTACATATTAATTAATGGTGACTCAATGTACATACTATTAGGGAGAATCAATAAACGTTATCGTTAAAAATGGTGCTAATTTTGCCCTAACCAATCAGATGTTAGCTGATATCTGATTGGTTGGGGCAAAATTAGCACCATTTTTAACAATAAGAACTTTTATTGAATCTCCCTGATAAAACATGTGCATATTTTCCCAGCCATGTATGTAGTGTTATTTTATAAAATCAGATTACAACTCATCCAGTGTGGTTATAAAATAATGATGTGTATAATTTCCTCAGTCCTTGCAATAGTGAAAAACATTCAACGCAATACACAAAACAGAAAGTAAACAAGACACAAACATTGTATACGGTTACCTCTGTCCATTATTTGGTTTTATGTTTAGGATGATGTCATTTAGACTAATATGTCCAATGGTATGTTATACTCAGATACTGAATATTTAAAATCTATCCTAAACTCTTCGATTGTGGATGCTGCTCCACCAATGAAAAGTAAGTAGTAATTGCTTCTGTTCTAGTTTGTTATCCTAATATAATGGTATAAGGTTCTAATTTATACGTAGCCAGAGCCTGATATTATGATACCATATCTAAACAGTAAAGTACAAATATACACAAGTATAGAATCTACAACTATAGGAAAGAAGACTAAATAGTTCTCTGGCTAATATTGGGAGGTTGGCTCTCTATTCAGTGATCATGCAGAAGGGGGTAAAGGTGTATTGTGGGCCTGGGGGGCTTGTGGCTGGGCCTGAAACAGTTCAATTACACTACTGCCCTCTTAGAGCAATACAAAATTATTCATTTCATCTTAATTGACCAAACTTTTACCCTCTTAATCAAACCATGTTTGCCATCCTATAAGTAAATTAACACAAGAACAATAACAGTATTTAAAATAGATTAAGCAATGTTACATCTCTTAACATAATTTTTGTGGCAGCAGCAACATTTTTTTTTATATATTTTATTATTTAGAGAAAACATTTAACTATCACTTTTTATTTACAATTCGTATTATAGTTATAAATCTCACAAATATTATTGCTACACAACTAATGTATAATTTTTGTGATAGTGTTGTCTATAAAGAGAATACTAGAAGTTGAAGTGCAGTAGCTGTACAGGAGATTGAAAGCTCTGGAGAAATTAAGTTGGATACCAAGGAAGAAGAGGAAAAGGAAAAGAAAGAAGAGGAAGAGAAAAATGAAGAATTACCTGAAGAAATAGGTAAAAAAAATCCCGTGACAAATTAAAAGATAACTGTATTGCCTCAATGCCTTTTTTTTAAAACTGCTTTCAAAAGAGTAATGGTATGCAGCCCTCCCCATACGTTTTTTTCCTGATTTTGAGCTTCTCTCTGCCTTCAATTAGCCATGCTGTGAAGGGGACGTAATCATTCTGTCTGCCTGTAACTGTCACTCAAAACTAGCATGTGAGTAAACACTCCTCCACCCTTCCTTGATCAGCTTGATTATGTAGGCTGTATCCTAGCAACCGAACAGTTCAAGTTTGTTTGACTGGCAGAGGAGGAAGAGAGAGGTTGTAACAGACTTTCTTATCAGCCAGTGACAAGTGATATGTTAATTATGGCCCTGGGCTGTCCAGGAGGCAGGCTTTTTGCTGTGTAATATCTAAGGGAAGGCAGCACGCTTGTAAATGAGAGTAAGCAATTTCAGCTACTGGAACTGTGGACATGTAATGGGGGAGATGTTGTTTTTTTGGGTATTGTTGTCCTTTAAATCATCCTCGATTGGCTTTTCTTCAGTATTATTTCCAAGAATATTTTAAGGGAAAAGATAATAAAGAGACAATAGAAGACTGCATTGCAAAGGGAAGAGAAAAAAAGATTCTTAAAATAAATAAAAAGATAAGACCACTTTTCATAATAGTAAAAGCGAGACTGACATCACTTAGACAGCAAAAGAAACAATATTATAAGATATAGTGATAAATGGTTGTATATTATTTTAATTGTGATAGATCATTGTTATAGATGTGTTTTTAATATAGATAATCTTAATAGATTTATTTTATAATGTTACAAGTTTTTTAATGGAAAAGCTCAATTAAGTGTTAAGAATATTATACATGCAATTTAAAGTTTTAATATACACATGTTATATAAACAATGTCCAAGAGCCCTGCACTGGGTTTGTAATAAAATAAAAATGTTTTATTGTGAAAACTCCCTCAACATGTTTCAGCTATCTTGCGTCCGTAGGCAGGACAATGTCCCACTACAACCTCCTCCCCTATACAGGGGTGTTCCTAGGGTATTTGACACCTGACACAATTTTGAATGCCGCCTATCGGCAGACGGATGGCGGCACATGAAGTGGGCGTGGCTTCATCAGGGAACATAGGCGTGGCTTGTGGAGGTGGGTGTGTTGGTCAGACTAACACCGATTGGTGGACCAGAGGGCTGACTTAAAACTAATTGGTGGACTGGTGCTGAAATGCAGTATTGCAGGACAGAGGTTTTTTTTTTTAACTGACGCCTTTAGTTAAAAAACCATTTGCGCACCCTAAGAAAATGTTTCAGTTTGCTTCATGGTAGGGGCATGGTAGGTATTACTGAAACAGCAGGGGTTGAATGTAATATATCATTTAACACACATGCGGGGAGATGCAATAAAGGAATTTTACCTATATAAGGAGCATAAAACCCACGCTACCTGATGAGAAGTACAGTATCACAATATCTGAGCCTTTTGTGGTGGCCACTTCTAAATATCGTTGGAATTAGCAAAGCTTCCCATATTCAATTTAAAAATGTTAGATAGTGTGTTACTAGTGTATGTATGTGTGAGTGCATAGCATTGAGTGAGTACATATCTGGAACAGTATCTGTAATATGTAGCTGTGTATATTTGCATGATTCTGTAGTACTCTATGTGTGAGTGGACATGTCTAGCACAGTATGGATATGTGAGTGTGTAGTAGTGTATATATGTGAGAGAATGTTTGTAGCTTTAGTGTAATAGCAGGTTACATTGTGTGTGTGAGTTTGCATATAGCTAAGTGTGAATGACTTTGTCAGTAATATTGCTAATATCTTTTAGGTCAATTGGAGGGCCCCTTGTGGGAATTGATGCTTGATCGGTCAGGCATATTTGGAAACTTTTTTTGGTGCCGCATAAAGTAGGAACTTTGGAAAGCTAATTACCTGCTAGCAGAAGTGAAAGGATGCTAATTAGTTGTTAGAAAAAAGAAAAACCTAAACTGCTATCTTTAAGTTTATAATCGTTATGGCAATTTAACTTCATGGGAGATAATCTAGTTAAGTCTCAATGAAGTGGTCGCAAACACTTGAGAAAGGGCGCATGTTGCCTGAAACATGTTGTGCTGGATTTGGGGAAATTTGCTACAATAAACACTTTGTTCACAGCTGAGACTGTGGTTGATTGTCTCTCCCTATCTACTCTTTCTGCTTACTAATACATATGGAGTATTTGTGGATTATTCTACAGATGGAGGATTGAGACACAATATTGGATCCTATTAATGCTGTATAGAGCACCAAACACATTTGCTGTTTAAAGTATCTATAATGGTCTCAGTTCCTGGGTTGGTTGATTCATTCATTTACTTACTACTGACCAAAGCAAAGGGTGTGAAATCAAATGATTTTGAAGACAATACTTAGAATATCTAGGTATGTGTAATGTTGATAAATAATTTAAATACCTTTTTTTCCACTGTACTCCACCTTAAAGCAGGTTTTCAGAGTAAAAAATGTTACTTGTATTTTAGCTTATAGAAGATTGATTCTTCCAGACATTTAACATATGCAAAACCTTCCTTAAAAGCAACAGTATATATCATGAAATATATATTTAAATAAATGTGAGACCTGATGTGTAAAGATTTCCATTCGTTTACCATCTCCAGATGTGTTAAAAACATTTCACATCTTTTTCCCAATGAAAATGTTCGTTCTACAACAGCTAAAGATAAAATATCTACATTGTCATTTAAATGCTGCCTTGGGTAAAAATATGCGTCTGCCACAGGGATTTTTCACTTGACCCTAAAATAGACTTGGTGGCTCTGAAATAAACTCTGGTTACTCATTCCACAGCCTGACGTTGGGCTTATTCTAGTTTAGAGTGGGGAAAAACAATAGTCTATTTTTGCTGTAGTAAACACCCATGATACAAAAAAAGGGAAAGAGAAATATAGTTGTATCCATCTTTTATTTGTTAAATAACACATCTCAAACCCAGTGGCATAACTAGGAATCACTCCCCCCCCCTGCAAAACTGTGATGGGGCCCCTATATGTGCTTCATCCACAGTACTTTTCTGGTAGGAGACTATATTTGTCATAGGGAAAATTAAAATATTGGGGCCCCCTGTGCTTGCTTCCCCTGATCCCCTGGTAGTTACACCTTTGTTCAAACCCATTTAAAGTGCAATAGTTAGAAAACTCACACATGTAAGACTAGCCTATATTGCAGTACAGGGTTCTGTTCCCCCTCTATCTGTCTTCTCAAAAGTTGCCACCTCCTTTTCAAGCTGTATGAGTTCTTTTACAAGCTAGCACATGTGCATTGGCAGCTTGGGGAACAGCTGTCAGTCATTGGCAGCGACATTAGCTGTCACAGCGATGACTGCTGCCACCCAGAAGAACTAGTCTGCGATGTTCCTGCAACCAGGGCCATCTCTAGACTTTTTGGCACCTGAAAAAAATTCAAGACGCTGCCCCTCCCTCGCCAGGCCATCAGAAGAGGTGTGTTTTTATAATGGGGTAATACTTTTCAGGAAGTGGGGTGTGGCTTGTTCAGAAGTGGTAGGGGCTTTATACACATGACCGGGAAATAATGCCACAATGACTGGTAAATGATGCCCACAGTGACTGGTAAATGATGCCCACAGTGACTGGTAAATGATGCCCAACAGTGATTTTTGATCTGCAGGGCTGGCAAATCATGGAAAAATCATGTGTCCCAGCCTGGCACATGGAAAAATCATGTGCCCCGGGCACATAATGCCAGGGGGAAAAAAAAGATTCTGCCTTTAAAACTGCTGCCTCCCTACAGGTTGCTGCCCTGTAATGTGCTTCACCCTGCGTCATTAGAGAGGTGGCCCTGCCTGCAATGTTTCCCAAACAGGATTTCCTGATCCCAGTAATCGGAATTACTGCTGTAACTTCAATTGTGATGTGTAAACAGAACAGGGAATGATGCAAAAACTTTGCAGGAAATAACTATTGGACAGGAAGATGTTAAAGCCAATAATACGTTGGTTAGAACTAATGTATGGCCAGCATAAGTTATACATTATACATCCATGAGCTTTCTAACTATTGCGGTTTTGAGTTTTAGGGAATGATTTAACTGTATACAATTTTTCAATTGAGGCATGGACTTGTCCTTTAATAAATTTTATATATAAAGAGTTGCAAATGATAAACTGGGAAACATGAAAATGCACAAAATAACATAATAACATCAATGGACGCAGGCTCAACAAAGGACTTGCTCCTGAATAGTTATTAGCAATTAAAGGACAATGTCTTAAAGGAAAGCTAAATTTGAATTTGTTCTGTGATTAATCTAGAATTAAGAACTATTGCCCTCTGTTTTGTTTCCTTTGCAAAGGAATTCTCCTATGCATTGGTTCTGAGCACTGCCTATCATTCTTCACACTGCCAGCTTTCAGCTGTATATTCCTCTCCCATACGCACCGGTGAAAAGCAAAGAAATACAGCCAAACTTAGATACAGTGGTCCTTTAAGGTGATCAATCCCAACTGATTTTCCTGCCCAAAGGTGGCCATAAACATGTGATGCCTATAACATTGTGTCAACAGATCATTTTGGTACCTGTTAGCACACATGTGGTAGGGGCCACACACACGGACCAGAATGATTGCCCATATGTGGCATGGGGATCGATCTGCTTTACACGGACTCATAGTATTGGCTTCCTTTACTTAAACTAAAGGGAGCCAATACTGACCAAAATTTTCTAGCTTTCCTGTCTGACTGTAGTGCTGATTACCATCATTTATTGGCATTGCGGACGGTTGGTTTCTGCCCCTACACACTGCCGATACTGGATTTACCCATTATAGGTTATTCCTACAGTGATTTTGCACTGATTTTGCAAACAGCTGAAAGTTTCCAACAGAAATCCATCAATCCAACAACCAATGGACAGGGTTTGCATTTACTTGTTCTATACAATGAAATTAAATATGCTGTACATAAAAATAGAAAAAAGGCCCCAACTAAAGGAACTCCTGAACCAGCACATCTGCAAATATGTAGCTAAAAATGTATCGGTACTATTGGAAGCGACAATCAATATTAGGCAATGTTCAGACATTGAAGTTATATCACAAATGACATGACCATTATGTTAGTGGGGGGATTCTGATGTTTTAGCCCAAGAAAACACTACATAGAGCGCTTGGGTGAACGTGCCACCAGATAGTGGTTAACAAAATGTCCCCATGTCATTTACCTGAATGATATCTAATAAAGGACAAATATATAATTATTTGTATGGTTTCCTTAAGACTTTAATATATTTTCAAGGGTTCCACAAATATAAAAATGTTGGGAAACACTGGATTGGACTGGTGGATGGTGGCTAGAAGCATGAAGGTAAAAAGTAACCCTTTTTAATGGCAATTTTTTGTTGTAAAATAAAAGACTTCAGTGGTATAGATAGAAAGTGTGGAAGGTAATTTGGATGATAGTGCTGTTTATTTACTGCCCTTAAAGGGCAACTATAGTGCCCAAATAAGCTTCCCCCACTTAAACCTCTCTAAAATTCTATTTAATGGGGAGGTAGAAGTACTGTCTCCTTAATTGGCAGTTTAAGCCTAGCAGTGAGCTGTCAAAAAGACACTCATAGTGGGTCTGACAGGTCTACTTTTCGTCCCCGAGTCCACCCTCACTAAGTGCTAGCAAATCACATATGCTCCGATAATGCACAATTGTGCAAATCACAGCGCAAATTAATGGTAACACGTGTTGCTCTCCGATCCATTGTGGCCTCGGCCTCACAGATTGCGCATGTGTGATGGGAGGAGTGTCAAAACTGGAGGCAGGGGGAGGAGTGGTAGAGCTGTCAGTCGTGGCAAGAGTGACTTTGTAACAGCCCACTGCTAGTCTTATACAGGTAAAAGTACTGTCTCCAACCTCCCTGCTAAATATAGTTTTAGAAGGGTTAAATTTGTTAGCCAAAATAAGTTGCTCTTAAATTTTGCAACTATGTTGTGGAATATACAAAAAAATGTTCCTTTTTTCCAAAGGATTTTGACCTCTTATTTTGCTTCTAAAATCTGGTAATCCGATGCCACTCATATGTCAGATTTTTACTGTTAACATTTAAGGCTAGGTACACACATGATGATATTTCATCCTGTCGGACTGCCCAGCACAATATTTCAGTCAATCATGTCTAAATATCCTTTGGAATATTTTGTCTTGTCCAATATTTTCGATTTTTTAGTTAAAAGAAAAAAGTGGGGAAACATCAGTAATTTTTAACAATTCTGGTTATTTTAAGGCTACTTGTATACGAACGGCAAATGCCATTGCTGAAAGATACCTGAGCGGTTGCCTATATGTAACGTTTCGCTATTGGCAAACATCTGGAACCACTCAGGTATCCTGTACTTCTGAAAGGAGCCCAGTATTGTACACTCGTACACCTTTATTTTCTACTGATATATCACTCAGAAATCAATCTGTGTGTGCGCATTATTATGTACAGTATATTAGATTATGTTTCATTTGCATTTAATCATTTTGACAACACGTCTTTTTGCCGATTCTGGCTGTCAATGCCGATTCTGGCTGTCATCCACCTGTATTTGGGCAGCATTACACAACAAGCTATAATACAGTATTATTGAGAGTAGGAACAAGTATTCCTACCTCCAATTTTAATTTAATTTACAATTAATTAGCTTTTGCTACTGAGAGATTATTAAATGAAAATATGGTTACAGATATTGCTGCAAGTCAGAAAGCCATTTACCTGTTGTCGTTACGGATATATAGACATTACCAAAAAATATCTGACCCCCCCCCAGACAGGATTGGTCCTTTATCTGTAATGTGTGTACTGAGCCTATAGAATGAAAGAATGAAAGGGGAGTGGTTTTAGTGTGTAGTTGTCCTAAGTAGCACTATATGAAAATGTTTTTTCCCCTGTAGACAGCAAATAAACATTTGATGTGGCAGTTAGAAAAGAATGAATAGAGGAAACTATTCCACCCGGCGGATCGGCGAACGACCCCCGTTGCTTGCTCAAAAATTGAGTGTGTGTACGAAGCTTAACCGCAGATTTCTTTATTAGAAGAAAAATCAGTTGGGATGTTTTGGTTAGTGTAACTATTCCTTGGAAAATCCATGACAACAATACAACTGAATTTTGATGGATCCCACTTTACTGTGGTTAAAGGAAAATACACTGATGCAATTTCAGACATTTTTGTCAATGCTAATACTGCAGGGAAAGATCAAAACCCCCTTCGTGACATTACCCTCTACCTGTATTCGCTGCCAAACTGTCTAGGACACGATGCTCGTTTAACACCTCTGGCACTCACTGAACCAGCTGGTGATCCTTTGAAGTGCTAATCAGACTAATTGCCTGATTCTAAATTTGTCTGTTTGCAACTAATGTAGGGAAAATGGAATAGAGTATGAACATTGTTTATAAAGTCTGTGGCAGTGCCATGTTCCAAATTCTAAATGTTGGAAATAGGACCAAATTAGATGCCATAGGTGCATGTGTGACAAATGGGTCTAAAGCTGCCCATGGAGTAGCACAAAACCCACACTTGGTCAGACAGTTTCCAACTAAATGTTCTATACTGCTCAATAGTATAAATTAATAAATTCTATGCACTGACTTCTCTATACGGGTCTAGCTAAAGAAAGTAACTTTAAAAGAATAAACTAGCGAGCCATTCGCTTGCTACACATGGGCTGTTAAAAGAACAGGTCCAGAGATAACATGCAGCATTACCTGTATGAGGTCGAAGCATAGCTCAGCGATCACAGTGCATCAGCAGGGTACCGTAGACCATCCAATTGAAGAGAGAAGAAAAAGAAGAACGGCTTCACGCTAAACAATGGCTTAATAAAACTTCACTTTTATTGATGCAGTTAAAATCTCTGAGTGCAATCCAGTAAGTACATCAGCGGGCAGGGCATTCGGCGTACAGTGGGCCTTACACGTTTCTTACCGTGCGTCACTTCATCAGAGACCTCTGCGTTAATAAAAGTATTGTTTATTAAGCCATTGTCTAGCGTGAAGCTCTTCTTCTTTTTCTTCTCTCTACACACAGTTTAGCCTGATCCCCTAGTCCCAGTGATTGGCTGATGAACGATTTGTCCCACTATATGTATACAAATTCTATACTTCTATATATACTTCTATATATATTTTTATATTACCGTAATACATTTTGTTACTGCAATACGTATACTGCTGTCTACCTCCATAATCTTTGAATGAAAGAATTCCATGCCAATGCACAAATGCATGTGTTCTGAAAGCTTTCCTATTGCACTGATCAAATTCGCTGGTCCACATGCCAGGAAAGGAGAACCCATACAAGACATATACTGTAGGTAAACAAAAAGAGGAAAACCCTCAATGATGTGTATCTAGGCCGTTCTCAATGAAATGTTCTAGAGAACACAAAAGTTCTGCAAAAGTATATTTTAAAAAAATCAAATTCTGTTTTTTTCTGCCCAAACATGACAATACATTTCCTGCAGCCACCTTCTGTTACATGCACTTTGCAGGGTAACTAAATAACAAGGTGGATTCTATTCACATATACTGATTCCATGTTCACGCTATAAACTCCTCCTGCCTAAACTTTCAACATTTGACTCATTTTTCCTGTGAGTGAATGAGGTCTGTAAATGTTTCTCCTTCTTTCCATTACTTGTGCTCTTGACCTAATCTTTTGTTTGTTCAAGCCTCTATCACTGTACTTAATCCATTTGCTTAACCAAATGTTCAGTTACTTTCTCTCCTGGTATTTTTCCTCTCTTCTTTAGGATACATAGAAAACGTATCACAACATTTAAAAGACTCAATAAAGTCTCTAAACATGCCTGGCGAGAGACTTCTTTGGTTAAAGGTTTGTTACATTAATTAAGCCTCAGCAAAAACTCTTTTGAAAGATAAAAGAGAAAGCCTAATCTAATAACTACAATGGAAATATTTATGGCACTAGTGTAAAGCTGCCCATACATTAGAACTTACCTGCAGACCGATGACGTGACATTCAATCAATTCTGTAGGAACAGTCTTTCCGGATCTTTTTTGTGTCCGACATATGATCGGTCATCAGATAAGCCCTAATGCATGGGCACCTTAAAGGGCAAGCCCATCCCCACAAGGTAAACTTACATACAGGTAAATCATCCCCCAAATCCCTAAATGGTAATGTCAAGGGATTGGTCTGCAGGCAAGCGCTAATGTATGGGCACCCAATTCAAGTCACTTTCCACTCTTAAATATACAACAAATATCAATGAACGACTTAAAATAGGAACAAAGTGTGAGTACAAATAGAATTTAATTAGTGTGTAAAACAACACAAGCTTTTCCTAATATTCAGATTAACAAGGTATTGTAAGATACTCTCTTACCAAGTCTATAGTAAAGGGTACTATTTGTTATTAATTAATTATTAATTCAATAAATAATCCATTAAATAGTGTGTTATTTATTAGTCCCCACCCTGTTAATCCCAAACAGCCCAGTCCCCATTAAGAAGCAGCACTATATTAAGCCTTGCCATCCAGCAGTTGCTATAATAGTTTCTCTCTAGCAAAATAACCCATTTTGCCAACATGGAACAATTGTCCTTACCAGTGATTAGTCATGTCCCACATCTCAGCCAATCAGTCGGCTGATATGACCAGATAACTAGATTGTAAGCTCAACGGGGCAGGGACCTCTTTCTCATGTTAACCTATATCTTTTCTCATGTTATACCTATACCCCCCCCCCTCCATTATTAGGAGTACCGTATGTTGTCTTTTTTCCCACAGTGAATCAGCCTAACCAGTTTCAATTTTTTCCATTTTCTTTACCACATAAAATTGTAGTAGGAGTGCATTCCGTCTCATTCCACATCCCCAGTACCTTCCTAACAGTGCACTTTGTTTCTTATACACCCAGACAGTCCATCCACTTCCTGATTTAAATCATTCTCTGGTCTTGCTTTCTTCTACGCAAATTAACCTCTTCCCCCAGTTTATTCCATCAGTGCATTTCTTCAAAAAGGAAATGATGATTAAATGGTCAGTTGGTTGTATGACTGTTGGCATCCATGAGCATACCAGCCCTGGATTCTGTTGTTAACAACCGTTTTACAAACACAGTTATTAGTCACCAATGGTAATGCTGGCAATATAGGCATCTTCAAAAATCATGCTGGAAATTAAATATTGGGTGGCCACCAGTAATAATAGCCGGCTATTAATTAATAGCATTTCTGACACATCAATAAAATAAGAAAAAAGAAAAAAAAATCCCCATTCACAGAACTGGGGAACACAGAACTGTGGAAACATACAGGGACATTCAATAAAAGTTCTTATCGTTAAAAATGGTGCTAACTTTGCCCCAACCAATCAGATCTTATTTAACATTTGAAAGCTAACATCTGATTGGTTGGGGCAAAATTAGCACCATTTTTAACGATAAGAACTTTTATTGAATAACCCTGATAGAGTTATTAAAACTATGACAGTTTGTCCATTGCATTCTGATAACAGGAAATAGTAAATAGTCATGATAATAAATCATCTACCAACCTTAGCATTTGATATTTAATAACATGCTTTATACCGACCCTATGCATAAATGTATACATATATCACGCGGGAAATTGTGTTGGGGAAATAATAAAATATGTAAAACACCAGTTCTACTATCTTATACTAACACATATCCCATAATGTATTTCATCACCTACAAGTGTTTTTGGGACTGCAAATAAATTGCTCCTGATACTGTTTTCAGCAAATTCATTTTACCATCTTAGTGACAGTTTTAAGGTCCTGAAAAGTGACCATTAGTTAAAAACCAAGGCACATACACTGGAATCTGCATTAGTTTAGAGACCCAAAAATAACACTGAGAATGAGATCAGTGAGTTGAAGCTTGCTGTATTGGAGATGCTACTGAATCATTTCTCCTTGAATTGGTACGAAATTCTGAAGCACTGGAAATGACAGATGCTAAAATTTCTGAAATAATTAGACTATATTTCTACATTACGTTTTGCATTATCAACTATTATTATTGGCAGGGAAAATGAAGTTAACTAGTAGTGCTCTAATGATCACTTGGATTCTTTGTTTACTTTATATAAACTCTTGATAGAGAAGGTAGAGACCTTTTACTCTTAGGAGGTGCAGAACAACATCCTCTTCCTCTGGCTGCAGCAGGACCACAGTCGGACCAATGCTGAGGAGATGCTTGGCTTTGTCAGTTCCAGCTTCTCCATGCACGGGCACTGCAGGAACAAAGATAAATATTTTTTAAAATACTAAAGGGCAACTATATTGCAAATACCCACTCCCAATAAAAGTATTTTATATAAAGTAAACTGTAAGGTCCTCATCCCCTGGGGTGGGTATATGCAGCATTAGACACATTGTCCTTAAACTTTTGGGAAGTTTAAAGGGCATGTTCACCCTTAAAACAAAAAAACTGGTCAACTGTCCCCAACTGATATATTTTGCTCTTTATTACCTGTATTACTAAACAGATATATATAACCAAATAAGGATAATTATTGTTCCCGTAAGCTGGACCCAGTGATTCAGGACTGTGAATGCTGACATCACAACCAATGATTAACTGCTGCTTCAACTGCTGTCTCCTCTGCACACCCTCAAGCATATAAAAAGCTCTTTGAGATACTTTTGCCAGAAAGTAATACAATTTATCATTAAATCTTGTTATAAATGCATGTAATAAACTGGTAAAAATAGCAGCTGGAGTTGTGAGCAGATAACTGACAAGTCACCTGTTTTGTTTTAAAGGTAAAAAGCTAAAGGTAAAAGCAGGTATAATAATACAATTACAGATAATTTTCTCTTCTGCACCTTAGACAAATATTACCCTGTAGCTGTTTTATAAATAAAATAAATAATTTACAAACAATTCAATAGTTAAACATGTAGAACAGCATCACATTGCTGTTTGTTTCGTTACTTTACTTATTCTTGTATCAATGTTATTGTGCAGAGAAAGGCCAAGTTCAAACCATTTCTGTTTCAACTGTAATGCAAAGCAGGGAGTGGTAACATCTCATTGGTCCTGTATGGGAATTCATGGCTATTACCTGGTTCAGTAAAGGACTTGAGCGATCAGTGTCAACTAGAAATTTACTGTAAGAGAGGGAAACTGGTTTCACAAGGGGAATCCACAATATTATAATTGTCGATGCATGTTAAAATGATCCCTGTATTATGGCTTAATGTGTCATTTGTTAATCTAAAATGCAATACACAAATAACAGTTGTTCTTATTCTCTTGTCACACTGAAAACTTTCAAGCAGTGATGTAGCATTTGTGGGAAATCACCCTCCCCCTTTGCAGAGTGTTCTTTCCTATAATGGGAATGTCACATGTGACATTTTACACAGCATATTAGTAGAATAAAAGTGCAGGTGCACAGTGACATGGATTGCTTTAACCCTCCTGGTGTTAAAGCATGCCATACTCCATGTTTGACATTGACTGTAACCTACGGATAACATCAGGCAAAGCTTTTTTTAGTTTTTTTTTTAAGTTTTTCTAGGTAAACTTCTCATCAGCAATCCTCGTGTGTTGTGCCGAATTACTAATAGGCTGATAGAGTTTTTAAATAAATATTATTACTGACAGACACTCACTTTTTTTCTACTTCTTAATTGCTAGGGTCAGTTATCATAGAAACCATTTATAGGTTTACATTATAGACAAAACAGAAATATAGCATATAATCTTCAATAACCACAAGCTACTGACGTAAATATTGTAGTTCAAAGTTTAGACAAACCCCTTTAAAATTGCCTAAAGGGGTTTTCTGACCTTTAGTCTGTGCTGTTCTAAATAACCGATTTTTCTAAACAAACATCTATTAAAGAAACTTCAGTTTAAGAAATAGCAATATAGAGGTTAAAGGGACATTACACTGATCAATTATTAATTCCAAAAGAGAAAATAATTTCTCGGCGTCAATGGCGGTGAATGTTTTTGGCAATGTCATCCTTACAAAATATTAACTTTTACTGCTTTATACATCATCTTTTTTTTTTTTACTTTAGCTTTGGCTTGGCAGTTGTGACTCGAGTTTTTTAGGATTGGTCTAGAATTGGTCTACAAGAAGGTAAAAATCCTAAAAAAATCCCCCCATTCCCAATTTCAACAGTATTTCAACTCTTTCTAAATAAGAACCACGTGACAAGCAAATGTCTATTGTGCTCCCTTCAGCTCTGAGTGACTTTCTATGTACACATTAGCATTACAATAGTACTTCCTGTATGCTGCAAGCATTATGTCTGGTGCACAGCTGTGCAGACTATTACTTAGAAAACTGTGAATGTTACAACTGCCTTATTCATACAAGGCATATTCAATTTTATTCAGAATGAAAAGTGTGATTTTTATCTGACATGTCTGAGATTTAGAGGATAAAAAGTTTTCTGTCAAGGAAAAGGGTTTTGTGTGTTTTTTCACATGCGGCTGCTGCAATTGCTCCTTCAGTCACCGTTAGAGAAATGAAGCATCTTGATTTGTTATTTCATCCTACTGATTCCAACAATGGCTTTTGAGGGTCAAAAAAATATAGCCAGGCCAGGTACAGAAGGCCGGCTGAGCGTTCATAGCTATCGACCTGTCAGCCAGGCAAAAATTGGTGATAGTGCGGTCCATTAAGTTTTGCACTACATAGCAGTGTGAAACACCCAGGGTTATTCAATAAAAGTTCTTATTGTTAAAAATTTTGCCCCAACGAATCAGATGTAAGCTTTCAAATGTTAAATAATATCTGATTGGTTGGGGCAACATTTGCACCATTTTTAATTGTAAGAACTTTTATTGAATCTAATGCCTAATGATTTGTGATCTAAAGCCCCCACTTCCTGTTGCAGCTTACCTAATACTCTCTTTCAATGCTGTAACTGCCCCAAAGCAAATATGGCAATGCGGGAGCAGGGTCAGGTAAGCTGCGACCGGGAAGATTACTGCAGCTCCCCCAAAATATCAATTAATATGCACAAAAAGGTTAAAACCCCATAAAAGGTGTGTTGGCATTAGTTGCAGAGATTATGGAAGGACAAGTGAACTCTACATGTAATGGGATGCCATTCCTCTGCCTGCCACCTACTGCTCCCCATAGCATTGAGTGAAGACGTGGAAGTCTGTAATGGTTAGATGTAATGCACCGACTGCATGTGCAACTACTTCTTTTTAATGCACCTTAGGTGTTAGCTTGGCAGAAAGTGTCCGCAGGCCTTAAAAAGAAACTCGCTCTGCTTGCCTGCTGCAACACACACATTTCACAATAAACATTTGCAAAATGTTGGCAAACTGCTTTCTTACGAAATGCCGTTCACACTGTTAAAAAGAGGAAAAGGAATAAAATAAAACGTAAAATATTTGTTTGAAAGTCACTTAACGCCTTAGCCCAGCATGTCTCTACATGTGAAATCCATTCAAGGTGCCAATGCAGCTGACATGCCACATAGATTAACAGTGGAAAAACCAAGCTCAAATAACTATAAATATATCGTAATGTTTCAGGACACTGTCCCGCCATCTGTTTGTTGGAGTAACGGATGGTGAACAAGTTGGCGTGTATGTTTAACTTGAACAAAGTCGGTGGAGTGGTAACAGGTAATTTATTTAGTGCTGAAACAACCAGGTACATAACGTTTCGGGGGTCCAACCCCCTTCCTCAGGTGTAACCACACAATACAGCGTACAGTCTATTTAGATTGACATCAATCCATTAGCCTGCACTCTGTATTGTGTGGTTACACCTGAGGAAGGGGGTTGGACCCCCCGAAACGTGTACCTGGTTGTTTGAGCACATTATTTATTCTATAAATTGTGTCTCCCTTCCAGAATGGCGGGTATGTTTACTTGCCCTTTAATCACATCAGCCGATCGACTTTCTCGTTTCCTTGAGGCTTATCCCTTGCAATGTTTCTAGCTGCCTTTTGAAATGGTTATTTCTGTTAGATTTGATTGCGTACATTGTAGGAATGAAGGCCATTTGTGTTACATATAAGCATTTTGCAAGGCTGGGAATCCATGGCTGTCCAACAGTAAATCTCAAATTATTTGCTAACGTTGCCTTTTATATTTATTAAAAAAAAATCATCTCCTTAACCATCAGATTGTCCTTTCAGTAAAGTACCCCCTGTTTTCACAGCCTGGTAATTGGAGCTTGTTTCCCACCCCTCGCTCCCCACGTGACCCTTCTGGAATTTTTGTGAATGAAGCTCTATAGCTCAGAAGGGCCTCGAGGCATATCCTGAGCCGAGCGAGTCTATGAATAAACACATCAATCAGATTAGGAAAAAAAACAAGCGTTACGATTGGTCGCTCGGCTTGAAAAGGCAGAATGGAGTCGCTTCCAAACCCCGCCCCTGGTTTCCCGGGTAACCAATCCTGCACAGCCCATCTCCCCAGACGGTTTCTGCAAACTGTTGCTCATGTTACAAGAGGGGAAGGGGAGGGGGCGGTTCCTTCATATCCATCTGAAAGAAACAAACAAATGCAATGCAAACTGAACACTTGGATACAGCCTCCCCCTTCCATGGCAGGTTTTATGAATGGGCTGGGGTTCTGAAACCTTCCTTTTATTTTCCTACAGGAAACGCTTGTAAAAAAAACCTGCATATTGGATATGGGTAAGATTTCTGTCGACCGAGACCTGGTAAATGACCTTCCATAGGAGCAGTTGTAGTAATGATCCTGGTTTCTTTATTATTTATTATATCAAGCTCGAAAAACTACATCTCCCAGCATCCTCTGATAAATTCAAATGAAAAGCCAAGTGATAAGATTTGTATATAGTGATTAATCACCCACGTTTTTAATATATAATGATATTGGAACACACCAAATACCTTTACATGGCTAAAGGTGCCCATAGATGCAATGATCGCGGCTGTACCATATGGATATTGCACGATCGTTGTCCCATGTATGGGCGATAAGCCGACGACCATGTGATTTATTTCTTACAATTTTTTTTTCTGGCGGCCAACACCCCATCGCATCGATCCAGGATTGTAAGTTTGATATTGGCCAATGTTGCGTCTATGGGTCAGTTGAAGTTAGAGGCTACAGGATTAACATCTAAAATAATACAAGTTATAAAGTGCAGAGTTTATTATAATTGACATGTTAGTCAATTAATATAGTATTTCCTATGAGACACGAGTCATGACAGTGATGACATAGCTAAGCACCATTTATAATGCTAAAAATGACAGGATATTATGCATTGTGAAGATATATAGTTAATGGGTAAAAGTGGTGGCAGGGTAGCTGATTTCTATTGGTATTTGATCACCACTTGTGCCCAAAGGTGCCTATACATTAGAATTCACCTTCTGACCGATCCACGATATTCAATCAGTTCTTCAGGAATGATTGAGACAGTCCTGTCTGGCCTATTCCTTTTGCGATTGTATGTTGAAAAAGTGAGGGAAAGGCGGTTCCTGAAGAATTGGTGGAATGTCCTCGGATTGGTTGGGTGGTGAGTTCTAGTATGGGCACATTTAAAGCAATTTTGCACCCAGAGGGATATGAACAAACAAACAAAGTATTCTTAGGGCCCTGCACATAAACAGGACATGTTACATTCATGCCCAAGTAGCTGTTGAGTCTGCTGTTTTCATGTCCCTATTGATCACTGAGGGAAAGTTCTACAAATGTGCAGAAAAAAAACCCTGGGGGCAGAAACACAAGCTTTAGAAGTGATGCAATTTGCATTTCCTATGGGATATGGGAATGTTGTTGGGAGACAGCTTAAGCTAGGTACACACAGTACAGATTTCTGAAAGATGACAGACAGGATCTGCAAGATTCTGTCTGCCATCTTTCAAAGATCAGCATACACACAGTACCGAGCGTTCTCCTTATGAACATCATAGGGAGAACGCTCGGGACTGTGTTTCCATCGGCCGCGCTAGACTCCTATAGGGAGTCTAGCACGGCCGATGAAAATTTTCAGTCTTTCCTGAACAAGCATGCGGCCGACCCGATCGTTCGGTGGCCGCGCGCTCGTTCGGGAAACGAAGGTACACACATAACGATAAAGCCTCGATACCGTCGGATCCGACGGTATCGGGGCTTTATCGTTACTATGTGTACCCAGCTTAAGGCTGGATGATGCACTTTCGCACTATATCAGACAGTACAGTACTGTGAACACTTTATTCTCCCAAGATGCATCAAGAGCAATGTTCCCACAGCTTTGTGTGTGTGTGTATATATAGTATATAACCTCAATGCCTATATTTTACCTGATTTTTTTGAATGAACTATAGTAACATGTGTGCAGTTATGCAAGTACTTACATGTGCACAGCTAAGAAGGAAATGTGTGCAGGAATTGTGTTATTGCCATAAATACATCAAACCCAAATACCCTTATCAGATATGGAGATATTAGATAGATTCAACGTTAAATTGTAAAATCTATCCGATATCAGAAATGTCATTTTACCTCCCGCTGTTCCTGCAACTTTCTTGTACTTGCCCGTATATTTTGTAATTGAATGTTGATTACATTCAATAAATTATTGGTCCAACCGGCTGACAGATTGGTGACATGGACAGCCTATTTCACTGCCTATCATATGTGACTTTTCCCCTGACAGATAGATCTCAATGTACCCTCATCTTTCAAAAAGTTATCATTATCACTTTACCAGTATTTCTTTCTTCAAGGCATTAGTACATATTCATTACCATAGATATTGTTATATTAATAAACCCAGAGCATGAACTCTGTTCTTCTGGAAGTGGTGTGAGAATTATTTACTACCTGAGCTTTTTTTAATGATCTTTGTAATTGGTCCTTTTATACACTGTTTTAGAGTGGTACCGTCACTTGTCTGGCCAATTGCACAGCACTTTCAATTTGTACTTCTCCAGTAAATCCAGATACACAAGTTGCAATATTTCGACAGTTCAACCTGATTGGTCTCAGCAAAAATAGTATCCTATCGGGCAGTCTGTAGAAGACTGTATGATCAGCTGAAATTTACTGACATGTCCAATCGAATGTTTATCTGATTTGGACAAATGTTCGATCGACAACGGCCAGTGACGGCCTAAAATATTCCGACCTGATCAGCCTTAATATTGAGCTGTATACCTTGCCTAATCTGTGAAAATAGGCAGGATTTACCATCTTCAATTATTCAGTCAGCGTCTGAAGAGAGTCAAAAATGTGTCCACGGACACTTCCTTGCTGTAGGTTGACGCAGCATCTATTTTTTATCATAGTATTTAAGTGCAAAAGAAAGGGGGCGAATAGCTGTAAATGCTTAGAGACAGGTACTACTTTCTAAATTTCATTACAGGGTGTTTAGGGATGCCTACACGAACCAGTGAAGCCCGGGCTACTGTATTTGGTAGGTGTAACAAGCATTGTGTATGGAACCATAATTGGACTTTATAGCACTTTAATAGGACACTTATGGCACTTTAATATGGATTTGTGCAATTGGGTTAAGCCACATCCATTGAAGATGTGGGAGGAGTTTTGATCTATTTAAAGGGGAGTTTGTAACATCTGATAAATGGGGACAATATGATCCTTGGAATGTGTGCGTGATTCACCTAGTGAATAGTAGTAGTGTGTACCTCTCATCCCTTCTGCTTGCCTTTAGGGATGCCACTTGGCCAATACATCACCAGCACATATGGTAAATCCAATACAGAAAATAAAATAAAAAAAATAGTCCCAAACTGCATACCAGGTTGGTATTTTTTGGTCAGGAAAATGGCAATTCTATGGATCTACCTTTATACAATGAAGCCCATTTTAAGGACCTAATAATTAAACAAAGCAAGAATTTGTATATAAATAAAAGACTTAGCAAGGGCTAGGTTCGAATGTTGATTCTCAGGACATGATATAAACAAAATATAAGCAAAAAAGTCTTCCAGATACTCAACCATATATGAAATGTGCTTAAATATGTATTATGATGTGAAAAACACTGACCTTTTTAACATAATGCCTATCATCATGTCAAAATATTATACAATGAGCAGTCAGGACTAGGGTTGCCACCTGTTTCCTTTAAATGGCAAGTAAAGGGCCAAATCAATAATTTCCAGGGGGTAGGACACATTAATCCTACTTTCCATATTTTATTTGCTATTGCAGATCACCACTGGTTTGGCTATTATGTCTTTAGCTCCTCCCCAGGTGTACCCATATCAGAGATAGGTGTAGCATCGACAGGTTTGGAGAGGAGAGGGGCAGAAAGGTGTCAGCCACGACAGTAGCAGCAATCTTTTACTACCAAAATTTGCAATTGTAAGTTAAAGAGCAAGTCCAGCCCCAAAATGAAAACTTACATACAGGTAAATCACCCCCCAAAACCCTAAACGGTAATAGTCTGAAATCTGAAATATATAAGTCTAATCTGAAATACTACACAATGTCCTGTTTTCCCTGTTTCTGTTTCCTGGTTCTTCCAGTTAGTAACTGTCAGTTATTGATTTGACAGTTGACATAGCAGCCAATGACTGAATGTTAATCCCTGCCAATGACTGAATGTTAATCCCCTGTCTGCCTCTTCTGAGCATGCCCAGGCTCAGTACAGGCTCAGTACTAAATTGTTCAGTTTCCATGAGGCATCCAGAAGCATAGCAGGCATACAACAATGAATTCGCAGGACAAACTATGATATATCAACATATTCTAAAGAGGCCATTCTTTCTAAAAGATGTTCTTATGAGGGTGGAGTTGCCCTTTAAGTCTTTTACCTCCCATATATCATAACATTCATATTTATAAACTGTCTTTGGGCACTATTCTTGCCCTTTACCACCTGAAGACTCATTAAATCAGCATGCTGTAAGGATGGTGAATATTTACATTAAAAGTATAAAGCAGGCTGCATTATTATTGAGTGTATTCAAAAAGGGTAAGAAAAGGGTTACATTAACTTCTTTCCTATAAGCTTTACACATGGTGTGGACCTAAAATGCTTGGACAGAAGTTGTCTAGAAAACTAACCTCAAACGTCCTGCTTAGCTCCTGCCTGGACCTGCCCCCTCACTAAACAGACAGGTTTACCTATGGGATCACGTGCTCTGCAACAAGCATGTCCTCTTTTAGGTGGCACATCTCTTGGCTCACTGGTCCAGAAAGAAGCAGGACTGGACTGGGGCATCTGAGGTTTTTAGATATTTTCTGTACTTTTAGGGGTGAGGACCTAAGTTTTAATTACTCACACTGGGTACAGAAGCTAGGAGGGGTGTTATTGTAAACCTTTAGTTCCCCCTAATGAACTAGAAGTTAGCCTTGCAGCATGTGTAATTTATACATGTTTTGTAGAAAAGAGGTGGTGGCAACCCTAGGCAAAGTTTGCATGTCCAAAGGTACCAATACAGTGTGGCATAGCATTAGCAAGCGCAGTAACATTTAAACTGGGTACCCACAGTAAAGATCTTTAGCAGATCCCATTTAAAATCTGCTAAAGATGTGGTTACACACAGTCCCAAGTGATCTTCCTTTAATGAGTATAGGGGAAATTAATTGGGGCTGTCATACACATATCAATCACTGTATGCTCCCTATAGCACACTACAGGGAACCAACATTGACTAACGTTTTTGGTCAGAAAGTTCAGCGGTCTCTGAAACAGTCTTTTGAAGGGCATGTTCACTCCGTACAAAACATTTTTCATATAGAGTAATCACCCCACATACCTAAATTCTTAATATTTACCTTTCTTCTCAGAGTCCACATATCATCCCTTGAAGTCCTCTGGTCCTTTTTGCCACCTCCTTTATGGCTTTGTGAGCTTGCTCAACTGTAAAGCAGGCGAGCAGTGCAGCCATAGTAGGTCATGGACATATTTTGTAGGGAGTGAACATATAGTCAGGACTATTTTTGTTGAGGAACAAACAGGGCCCTCAACTATTGGCTTTGAATGGTCAAAGGTTGGGCCTTCACACATTGTTTTGCCCATAAGCACCCTTAGACCTTAAAGTGACCCTGGGTTTGGCAGGTTTGTGCATCTGCACATAGAGTCAAAAATGTCAAACCTCTACATGCAGTAAAGATTTCATAAAAGAAACAATGCACAATTCTGCTTATTATAAGCTCATTTTGCTGGTGCAGGGAACAGGACCTGATTTTCATCATAGCAAAAAAGCTGGGTATACCACCCCCCAAACAAAAAGTTACTATCTTGCAGGTAATTGCTATAAACCTCGACCTCACAATGTTTATATCACTCCCTGCTCTCCCCAAATGTACTTACCAGCCTTTGTTCCCATGCTGCCTTCTGCTTAACTCCCATTCCCAGGGCCAGATTATCCACAAGGCAACAAAGGCATGTGCCTGGGGCCCAAATGCCAGGGGGGCCCTTCCCCTGGCCCAAAAAATGATGTGTGCTGGGAGCACTCGGGGGGGTATTTTCATGTGCCCCTTTTGCCCCTTTGATCCTCCTTTGGTTTCGCCCTAAACCATTGAAGGGAGTCCCTGTGACATCAGATGACCTGCTCTGATCTTCCCTCAAACAGCCATGTTGGTCATGTGATGTGAAGGAAGTGAACTCACAATCAGCGCTGATCACAAGTTCACTTCCTGCTATTGTAAACCAGTTTTAAACTAAACATCGGCTTACTATATCTGTTGTATTCAATTAGATCAACCGGACTTGAAGTTTAGTTCTTGAAAACGTTTCTCTAGTCATCCGACTGGCTTTCTCCATTCAGAATGAGAATGAGAACCTTCACAAGCATCGGCTTACTATAGTATCGGTGAATGGATCAAAGAGATCCATTCACAAATAGAACTTCCCTGGTGGTCCAGTGTAAGGTACAGAACTGCGATCTCCATTTAGATCGCAGTTCAGTACCTGCTATAGTAAGCTGTCAGCGTGACAGCTTACTGTAGTATTTATGAACGGATCAAAGAGATCCATTCACAAATAGAGCAAGAGCATCCTGGTGGTCAAGTGGAAGAACTGCACTGTGATCAGCTGTTTGATCACTGTTCAGTACCTGCGATATAGTAATCTGTCACACTGACAGCTTTCTATAGTATTTGTGAATGAATCAAAGAGATCCATCCACAGATTGAGAATATTTTTAGTTTTAGGTCTGCTATCTTGAGTCTTGTCACATCACCTAAGTATGGATATTTGCCAATGGGGGGAAAAATCACTTCCTGGAAAATGTTTTCCGGTAAATCATTTTTCTGATTGGATTTCGACTTGGTGGTGGGGGTATCTTCTAAACTGGCAATTGTGTGCACACATGTGCGCCTTTTATTTTCCATTTACCAGACACTGTGGGCATCTAATATCAGTCACTGTGGACATCATTTACCAGTCATTTTGGGAATCTTATACCAGTCACTGTGGAGATCTAATACCAGGTACTCTGTGCATCTAATACCAGTCACCGTGGACATCTAATACCAGTCAATGTGGGCATCATTTCCTAATCACTATGGGCATTATTTACCACTTACTGTGGGCATCATTTACCACTCACTGTTGGTATATTATGTATACCAGTCTGTGTGGCATTTTGTATTGACCAGTCACTGTGAGAATCTTGTATTGACCAGTCAATGTAGGCATTCTATACTAGTCACTATGGGCATAATTTACCAATTGTATGTAGTACATACAATTTGGGGGTACACTGTGGCATAAATATGTCATTTACAGCTCTCCAGTTTCCCAGCCACTGTTAGGTCAGCCCTCCAGTTCAGCAGACACTATTAGGTCATCCCTCCAGTTCAGCAGACACTGTAATGTGAGCCCTCCAGTTCACCATACACTGTTAGGTCAGCCCTCCAGTTCTCCATACACTGTTAGGTCTGCCCTCCAGTTCATCAGCCATTTCTAGCTTAGCCCTCCAGTTAACCAACCAGTGCTAAGTCAGCCCACCAGTTCACCAGCCACTGTCAAAACTGTCTGATAAACATGCCTGACATACCTTGCACTTTTTCCTTGTCTTAAAGGGGACATTTTCACATATACATATGCTTTAAAGGGCATGTCCACTCCTTTTTTTTTACTTTTCATATATTGTAGGTCTCCCTCCCCCATCCCCAACCACATTATTATTATGTCCAGAAACTCCCCCAATCATTACTTATCTTCCCTCCGGCGTACTGTCCTGGCCCTCTGCTTGCATGAAACTGCCAGGGGAGAGAGGAAAGGTAAGTAATGATTGAGAGAATTTCTGGACATAATAATAATGCGGTTGGGGTTGGGGGAGGGAGACCTACAATACCCCAAAGAGGTTTTACACTAGGGGGAGGGAGAGGAAAACGGGAGGGAGAGGGAGGGGGCTGCACTGGGCATGTGCAAATTCTCCCAGAGGAGAGACAGGAGGCAGGCTCCTGTTGGCCAGTTTTTGGGACTTTGGAGGGGCATAGCAGGGCAGCCATTTGAAGCTGGGATGTAAGGCAAGGATTTTATTACACTACACAGTGGGGCCAGTAGTGGGTTAAATTATAGTTTTGGGGGTGGACATGACTTTTAAGGAAAATTGCAGTATTTTTTCATTTCAATGACCATAATCTGCACGACCCCTAATAGAGTCTTCGTTTGTTTGTCATTGTGGACTAGGAATCAATAAATGCCAATTGATGATTTTTCATTTGATGGAATTTTTAGGTTGAATTGGACAAATTTGATGATATAAGCTGATTGTGGGGACACGTGATTGGACTCGCCAAAATGTTGGCGCCACATTTTTTTTCAGACAGCACACAGGTACCTTCTTACTTATTTCTACCTTCTCCCCAGACCTAAGCTGTGCTTTAAAGCTAGCTATACACGTGCAGACGTTCTTCCGATCGGATCTATGATCCAGGGCAACAATCGGATCCGATTAGAAGAACAGCTCGAAGTTCCCTACCTAGAGGCCTTGATCTTTCTGCAGATTTCAGTTTGAAACTTTTGGACAGATTGGGACAGAAGATGGGGGTCAAAGGAAAATTTCCCACTGAGCCCGATCTTTGTTTTTTCCATAAACAGCTCAACATTGTCGGGTGGTCGATGGGAAAACTGGGTTCCAGTTTTTCCGAACAATCTGATCGGAATGTCAAAATTGCTCATAAAGTCAAAGGGGCTCATTTACCCTCAGTCGCTGGGCAAATATATTAAGTTAAAGTCGCGCTAACTGGTTCTCTACCGGTTAGCGCGACTTTAGCTCCATATTAGCGTCTGATGCGCGGGTTACGCAAAAATCACCTGCGCATCCGACGCTCGTGATTTAATATCGCGTTTGCGCTAGTTTTAGTGGAGGATTTTAACGCCAGCAAACAGCTGGCGTTAAAATCCTGCAGTGGGTAAATCCCTTACCGGGATTTACCCATATTCGCAAACGCGAAATCACAGAAGCATTTATCCAGAGCAATAGAGGCTCTGGGTAAATAAGCCCCAAAGTGTATCCTGCAGTGGGTAAATCCCTTACCGGGATTTACCCATATTCGCAAACGCAATATGAAATCACAGAAGCATTTATCCAGAGCAATAGAGGCTCTGGGTAAATAAGCCCTAAAGTGTAAAGGGAGTTTAATGTAGTAACCAGGCCGGGGGTTCTGGTGCTTTTTTCCTTAAGCAAAACAAAAAAAAGAGAGAAAAAAACCAAGTGAGTGGTGACAGCCCTGCCCAGTCCCCCAGTTACACTGCTTTCATTCATGAATTTCTCTTCCCTGTAAAGTGCTGTGTACATATATGGAGCTGGATAATGATTGCTTTATGGGTTCATTCAACTGAATCGCCGCTGGGGGGGGAGAGGGGGAGTGGCCACTGAGGGGCGGGGTAAATCTCTGTGTTTTTTTTTTTTTTACAATGTTGTTTTGGGAAGTTAATGGAGTCGGCGGAAAGAAAGCATTTCCGAATTTCACTGAGGGCGAAGAAAGGTCAGAATCACAGCCTCCCCCCCCCATCCCCTGGGGTGGATCAGTCCATTGTTTTTCTTATCAGAGGGAGGGGGGAGTGAAGGGTTGATTGACAACTAAGAAATCTGATCCTGTAAAAGAAAACAAGGAGCCAATGGGAGGGAAGGGAGAGAGAGAGAGAGGGGGGAGAGAGAGGGAGAGAGAGAGAGAGGCCCCTAGAGGAGAAGGAGAGAGGGGGGAGACACCACAGGATTCCAGCTCTGTCAGTGGCGCTGTCCGGTTCCACAGGAGGAGGAGGAGGAGGGGTGAACCATTGATGGTTTTATGCAATTCGGAGGGAGTTCGGTCCCCGTCAGGTTGGTTCAGTCCGATAAGTTTATTTCCGCTCAGCGCACACACATTATCTCTACGTAGCGCTATTATTTATTTATTTAGCGAAGTCCCTGTGTTATCCTGAGATCTCCCGGTATCGGTGCCCGGCCCGGGGATATGGCCGCTTCTCCGTGCACGTTATCGGATTCCCTCAGCAGCTCCTAATCCAGCAGGTTGTGGCGAGTCCCCCAGTGTAGTCCCGCGGAGGGTTACTTTCCCTCGCTCAGGGTTTTATGAATGGGACTGTGCAGGGTAATTAGATTCCTCCCTCCCCATTCATGTTTCCTCTCTCTCCCCCATCTTGTTCCCTGTAGGTCGCTCGCAGTCCGCATCGCCCAGTCCCCGACCGTAACCGATTCTCCCCAGGACGCTCCATAAGGATGGACGGATTCTACGACCAGCAAGTGCCTTACATGGTCCCCAATGTGAGTGTATCGGTTAGGGACAAGTTGGAGGTTGTGGATGTGTATGTAACACGGGCTGAGGGGGCGGGTGGGATTTTGTCGCTGTTGCATCTTTCAGACAATTCGCAGCAACTTTTTCCCCTTGTGGCTTTAGCAACCCTTCATTGTGCAGATGGGATTGGCTGGGGGTTGTAAGGAATCTATCCGTTGCACGTGCACTGGGTTCTAAACTTTCCCTTGGGGATGTTCTATATATTTTCCAATGGTACTAATCTTGGGGTCAATCTATATGGAAATCACATGGTTACATTCTGCTAACAAGGCATATTGGGAGTTGTAGTTTCCAAAACATCTGCCAAGGTTCAACACCACTGATCAATACTATAATAACCACAATACAAGTCCAATCATGCCTCCTTATGTTTGGGGCATGCTGGAAGTTATAGTTGTTGGCCTCTGGAGTGATGCTGGGAGTTGTAGTTAAAGGGTTCTGGAAGTTCTACTTCATGGGATGGGTTTTGCAATTGAATGATTTTTGTGTTGGCTGTGTGTTTTAGAAGCGTTTAAAGGGATGCCATGAGTTGCAGTTAAAGGCTTTGGGAGGATGGATAGGTAAAGCTAATCAAGGAGCAAATGCTTCTCTGTTGGGTTTGGTAATAGCCTCAGATTCCGTTTAGGCAGATGTTTAGAAACCACAACTCCCAGCATGGCTTGGGGGCATTCTACAACCCTATGAGTTGCAGTTTCCAAACATCCATAGTGTCAAAGTTCAGTATCACAGAGTTAAGGGCTTCATTAAACAAGTAATATAGGTGCTGGTTTGTGTATCTGTGTGTGTTTCAGGTTGACTTAATGGATGCCTGTCATTGTTTTTCTTTCTTATTTTTTAGAATCAGAGTGGGAGAACCAGTCATGAGCGACCACCAAGCAGCAGCAGGAAAAGAAAGTTTCTAAATCGAGATCTGGCTCATGATTCCGAAGGTGAGAGCTTTCAGATAAGAGGCTTTACAGACTGTTTTGGCTTTTAGTATGTCCTATTTACACCTCCACTCATTCATGCAGCTTAGTGCTAAATCTCCTTAAGGAAAAAAAGGGTTGCTAATCTTAGTGCAGCCTACCTATGAATCACTCCTACATACACATATCTATGTTTTGTTTATTATGCACACAATGTGCATTTATAGTCTATAGCCTTCAGTGGTTAGGAACTCTCCTACATTACTCATCTGCCAAGGAATAATGTATTATAAACATCAAACATGCCTCTTATTTAGAAACAATAATATCTATTAAAATGCATATGATTCTTTAACTATTTGGGCAATGCTAATTAAAAAAGCAAATTAGCAATATGTCTCTTTATAAAAAGCAAGAAGAGAAAAAACACATACGGTAAGATGTAGTTTATGAAACAAAGACTTCTGGGAATTTACCATTTAAGGGGAGTTTCAAAGCCTTCCTATCCTATTTAATTTATTGGTGATGTAGTTTATGATAATAGTAGTAGGTCAGCAGAAGAAAGTTATTATTTTAAATAACTCTGGGTTAGGGTAACTTAATGATGTTTGTTATGTGATGGCTACAGTATAAATACATGCTGGTATATCTTTTATTCTGTATTAAACTCCAGATCTCCGACTCTTTCCTACAGAACTCTTCCAAGATCTGAGCCAGTTACAAGAAACATGGCTTGCAGAAGGTAAGAATATATAAAAAAAAAAAATGCCTGTTATAGGATAGAAAAACAACAGGGGGGGGGAGCGCGGTGGGGCGGGGGGGGGTGTGGGGGGGGGGGAGAGAGAGAAAGTCCTGAACTTGCTGTCTTAATGTTCAGCCCAATTAATTGAGCTCTAAAAGAGCCACCTCATGTGTCATGCATACATTAGAGCCTCTGATGAGTTTGTCTTTGGGGACTATGGGGCTGTTCTATCTAGTGTCATCACAAATTACCAGGAGCAATTGCTTCCAGCTCACAATCACATCTGCTTTTGGCAAGAACTAATGCTCCAAGACTTCAAGTTCTAAGCCTCTGTTCAGTTTTAATTGCAATTGATCAGGTTTATATCAGTGCACCACCAGAGACTTCATACAGTCAGCCAGAGCAAGGCTTGCTGTTTCCTTCTGAGCAGCACATATGATTCTTTGGTGATCTGAAAGAGTACTGATGGCAGAAATTGGTTTCTCTGAGTTCATCAGGACGGGATGCTTCAAGAATTAAATGCAAGTGTCTTCTTTCCCCCCTGTTCACAGCATAGAAGTCTAGGTGTGTATGATATTGCTTAGGAGAAAGACCTTGCTGTTTTTTATTATTTTGAAGTTTTACTGGATAGGAATGGAACTTTATTTTAATAGCTTGAAATGTGTATTGCTTAGAGTACAATTTACTTGTTATAATTCCATTCTAGTCCCTTTATTAAAAGATAGATTAACATACAATACTGTTCTACTCTATTTATTATACATGTATTTGTATCGGCTTAGATATACTGCAAAGTTTATATGGAATTTACAACTGTCAGATGAAGATGATTCAGATATGTATTGCTTTATAGTTAAATTGATTTGCGTACATGTGTCTAGTTTAGTTGATTTACTTTCTTTAATTTTGATGTGATCTATTGATTATTAAGTCTGTTTCCTAAATGATTAGGATTTGACACATGCAAGTAAAGCAAGCTTTAGCATACATTTCCAAGCTATTCATGTGGCCATTACCGTACATTATATAATGTTCTGGCAAAGATTAGATTGAGATATTAAAAATAGAATATTTATAATCTGGGGATGAATCACTGTAGTCTACTGAAGGCAACTGCATAAATGTTTTACATTGGTATAGATAATTTATTTAAAAAAAAAAAAAGCCAATTTTTATGTTTACTAAAATATAATGCATTATAATAGATGGTTATATCTTAAACCATTGCGTAAAGAATGTCATATCAGGTTACCATTGGCTTATTAAACAATACTAATACTTATTTTAATGTTTATTGAAATGAACTTGTAATGCTAATATATTTTAAAGTTTCAACCGTATATAGTTTTTACTTTCTTAACTTATTTAAGTTTTTAGTGTAAATGCAATGTTTTGTTTCCTGATTTTAAAATGTGTATAAACAGTGATGCATTAAAAATACTACTGCAAGCTAATCATTTTATAGTAATATGCAGTTATTTTGCTGAGTATGATCGCTAAGCTTTTAAGTTGGCTTGAGGTTGTTTTTTTTTCTTGCTTGATTAATCAGACTCCAGATGAATCAGCATACTTAAAAAGCCAGGTGTATATATACCTGCCCGAACAAGCTTTAATGTAATAAATGGCTAGGAGTAGCAAATATTTTAATACATGCCAATGTATGTATGTATGGCAGTAAGTGGATTTTGGTCCATGAGAAACAGTGATTTTTTTTTCTCTGTAAGAAAACTTTGTGTGCTAGTGGAAATATTGTTGCTTTACGTTGTAAGATACGTTGTATATGCTTCAGATTGCTGTTCTCTGCCCTGTTAAAGTAGTACATTACCTGTTTTTGTAAAATGTTCCATGCCATTATCACATTTTGTAGTGTTTGTGTTGTTTGTAATGATTATATAGTCAGTAAAGTGACCATGAAAACTGGCAGTATATGTTCTTTTTTAATAAGATAAATGGCAACATACCAGCCTTCTCCAGCAAGTCTAAGCCCCCACTGTGCAACAACCAGGTCAGAAATATGCTCATTAGTCTATCGTACAAGAAAATGATTGTAGACATTCTCCATAACCTTGTAGTACTTGGGTGGGGGGGAAAGTGCTGAATCTCATAATGAGGAATAGAATAATGCAAGTTTTATACCATGCCTAAAGTTAAAGATGAAAAAGAGAGGGTGGGGATCAGTGTAGAAAATCTTAAATTCCAGGTGTTCTATTAATTTCAGCAATATGGAGTAATGTTTAAGACTTTCCCTTTAAAAAAATAATCTTTTTTTTTTTTTTAAAGAACCATGCACATATGTTGCTTTAGTATAGAGCAAATGTAAATGAGTATATAGTAAATGAAGTAAACTAAAGAGCAACAAAATCCAGTGCTGACTTTACAGCAAGTTTAGGTGTTGCAGCTCTTTGTATTTTGATACCTTTATGGTTTAAATGCCCCAGACAAATGAGTTGGTTTGAATTGTTTTAAACCTTTAGGAAGTTTTGAGAAGTCGGTTATTGTCTGGTTTTTTTTTTCTCCTTTTACACTTTTTATGTATTGTTCACAGTGGTGCCCAGTTTCATGTTATCCAATAGACAAGGTTTCTCTCCATAGTGTATCCAGTTTATTACTAAATATCAATAGTAAAATGACACTTTGGGTTGTTACACAAGTCAGACCAAATCAGGACACAGTTGATCCACCTGAAATGTATGCGTAAAAGATTTGTCATGAAGTTAGTTGTTATTTTGGTTTGATCTTTGTTTTTTATGGGATCAACAGATAATGGCCAAGCAAGTAATAATTGTTGATCTTTTTCCTCAGACACACGTTTTAATGACCTTTTAACTTGCAGGAGAGGAGGAGGTATAGCTTGAATTAAATTTTTTCCTGCTAGATAAGCGTCCCAGTACATGAATATAACCTTCTAAACTAAAAATATGCCAGTGGTTCAGGGGAACACTATACCATTAACTATATATTTGGTAAAGTAACGTATGGAGTATGGACAGTATCTGGGAACATTTCAGTTTGTGTGTCTTCCAAATTGTCCAAATGTATTTTTTTTTAGAACATATTATAATGAGAATGAAGATTGGGTTTCTTTGCTGTCACAATAAATATACACATTCATATTCTTTTATTATCTATTAAAAATGTGCAACATAATTGTCATCAATTTGATTTTACTTTAGCAATTTAGGAAAATTTGTTATACTTGTTTTTATTCTCTTGTGTTCCTTAATAAGATACAACTTTTCTCCTCCTGAGATTTTTGGTGTGGTGTAACAATCTTAGTGAGGGCTCCTTATTACAATTGGAGAAATGTTGTGTAGTTATATAGCAAAGAGTTGATTTCGCTTCCCCAAGTCTTTGTCGTTTGTTTCATATTCTAAAAATGCACTTACATTTCCCTCTTTAATAATCTTGTTTTGTGAAGTTTATACAGCTAGATGTGTTTACTTAGAAAGTTCAAGTTTACTTCTTTGAGTGCAGGTCTCCCAGAAGGGTGTGACCTAAAAAGCTGCGATTGAACCACATGTTTCATGGTGGACTTCGTTTTTTTGTGAATGGAGGCAGAACTCCAGTTCTAACTGCTTGTCTTGAGAAATTGTTTAGGAGATCAGCTGTCTCATTCACTGGCAGAAAGAATGACTCATACATCTTCTGCCTTGTTTGGCTTCAGGTCATTGTTACAGTGGAAAGAGCTTGTTTTAATTAAAATACTAACTCGGTGCATGCTGGATGTTTGCGTTTCTAACCTGGTTTATTAGAGAGTGATCATTTGCAGTGTCCATATATGTTTATGGTAACACAAAGTAATTGCAACTTTCCCTTGATTCATACATTGTCTGTAGCATAATTTTATTTTGTCTTTACTGTTGATTTAAAGTGTAACATCTTGGGGGTGGGATGAAACTGGCATGTAGATGTTAATGCAGTTCCCATCACCACCTCCGCACCAACTAATAATAAAGAGGGGGGAAAAAACTGTTTCCATCTGCAAATAGCTATCAGTTAGCCTGACATTATGCTATCACTTATGAGCAAAACCTGCATTCATTCTTTTTCTCCCTTGGTTTAATGGTGAATGAAGAACAGTTTTACCCTTTCTATCAATCCTTTATTTGCTATATATTCTTATGTGATTGAACAAACAATTGTTATCCATGTGGTTTATCAAAGAAGGGTGTGTGTTTGTGTGGGGCATCACTAATGCATGATGAAACTATTGCAAAGATACAAATGTATGATTTCTTCTGATGGTCTATTGAGTTATTTGTTGAGAACCCACATATAGTGTGCCAGAAATATTTAGTATAAAACATGAAAATCCCTTCCCTTTTTATATTTTGAAACTATAGTTCCTGTAGGGTAGCAGACCTGTTCTACACATGATTTCCTTACTACTAAGGTAGACTAGTTAGTGCCACTTGAATGTTTATATATATTTTATATACATCTCCTGTTTTAGTTGCTAGTATGGATTCTTTCTTACTAAACCCTTCCATGAATGCCCATGTAATCTGCAATCTTGTTCACTGACCAAGATCCAACCTCTGTTGGGTCTGATACACCTGACCTGAGTTTGGTGGTAACATTGCACTATGTTTCTAGGTCAGGTACATAACCCATACAAATGGATACGTTGTTGTAAGAAAGTGCTACATGCCACATTCATTTGCTCCTTATTTATTGCTGTGGAGTAGAATGGAAACTTTGTGACCATATTCGTATGCAACCATTTGGATTGCTTTTTACATCCTGTGCACTTTCCTTTAAAAATCAAATTCTAAATGTAGGCGGCAACATCTGAATGTCATTCTGTCAACAGATTTACAATTTCAGTGATTGTGAAAGGGCTATGTTCACGTTGTTTAAATAATACTTAAAGATTTTGTCTGTAATATTACTGGTGTATGTCAAAGGGTCTGGTATTGGCTTTAACTATGCTAATCCATCTGGTTTAATTTTTTTGTTTTGTTTTTTCATTTATCGCTATGCAACATGAATCCAAGATTGCCTCTGCCATTTGGCAGCATTAACCCTTGCATTAACCAGTAGTTTTTAACTCGCTGTGCCAGATAACATTTGTCTGAATGTTCGTCATTTAAATGGTGTCATTTAACCCCAAGGGAGTAAGGGAATTCCCAGAATACGTCAGTGGGAATTACAGATTATCACCATTGTGGGGCTAAGAATTACTTTGGTTTGAATTTGTTGGCAGTGTACAGGTGAGGGGTAGGAAAATGATTTGTTTTTTAAGTCCTGTTTTTTCCTATTTGCTACAAAAAAATTACAACTGTTTGAACCCTCTACAAACTACCCCAGTGGATGTTTGAGCATGCTGGGAACTATATCTCCCAACAGGTGGAGGGTAGCAAGCATGACATCCTCATTCTAAATGTCAAGTGAAATCTTTTCTTTCAATTAAGCTTTAAAGTGAAGCTGTTCTTCCAAATCAAATCTGCTTTCCTTCTACTGCTGTGGTTGAGGAGCAGAATCTTTAATCAATGCTTTGTACGTTGCACTAAATAATAATCTGCTTGAAGAAGCAACATTAGAATTCTAAGTCTATGCCCATGGTTTTTAGATGGCTCATTGCATAGTAGTCTCTTTTAGTAGCTGTGCAATTGATATCCTGAATTTGCATCCGGTTGGTTTTGGTTTACAGTTTACTTGTGATTTCCTCTTTTTTGTTCTTTGGTAGAACTTTCCTAGCCCTCCAGACATGTTTGTTTTTATCTTTTGTTTTTTGCCATTCAACAAACTGTAACCCTGTGGAACCCAGGCGTGTTCTAATCTGGACCTCTGATATGTAGATTTGCTTGTAGGTAGCAGCTATCAGTTTAAATTCTCTAGTGTTGAGGTAGATTGTATGGCAAATGTACACAATAACGCACAGGGGGGTATTTAGCTTTATGCAGGTTACAGGAATGTTACTTTTAAAGGGAAATATGTGAGTCTGAAGAAAGTATTTTCTATTTCTTATGTATATAGTATATTGGTGTTTTGTGATGGTTCTGAAAGGATGGATAACAACCTGCAGTCCCTCAGATGGTATTGAATAGCATTTCCAAGGATCTTCACACAGCATAGTGTAGGGAGTTTCAAAAACTGCTGCAGAGTTGTCCATATTTCAATTTCTTTTGCAGAAATGATCTCGTAGATTACAGAATACATTACTGTTCAAAGTTAGAATATAAAAGTTTTTGGGCATTTATCCTACAACTACACTTACATAGGTACTTTAGTTAGGTGAAAGGCAGCAGTATAATGTTTTTTTTATCTCCGGTAATGGATACCACTGGATGTACTGTGGCTTAACCGCAGGTCCATAAATTTGTGCACACAGAAACCCTAAGGAACATCTATACAATATCATACAATAACTCATTTTTTGAGTTAATTATCACCATATTTCCAGATCTATATTATTTAGAGATATACTATGATGCTGCAACACCAACTTTCTTTAAGATGCATTGCAGGCTTCTGTTTTTAATATAGTTTACAATCTCAGCCATAAGGTACCGTAAGACAGACTGTTGCTTTGTGAGGCTTTAAGAGACAAAACCACATACCAAAAGTAGTTGGAACTCCACTTCACTCTTCAAACACAAGGGATTGTACCTGGAGTTCAAATCTTTCTATTCAGAATTTTTTACATTACTAAATTTTTGCTTAGTTTTCAGATGCAATATTCATTTATTTTAATTTAATTTCCTTGATTCCTTAATTTCCTATGATTTCATGCATCCAAAACAATTGAACTGCTTTATTTTAAGGTGCATGTAAAAGCTAGGACTGTCAATTTGCTTTTAAAAGGGCATAATTTTGTGTGTATATTAGATAGAAAATGCAGGTAATTATAAATCTATATTTCTCTTTATAATTGACTTTTTTCCCCCCCTTTTTAGCTCAGGTGCCGGACAATGATGAACAGTTTGTGCCAGATTATCAGACCGATAATTGTAAGTAGTATGATCTGACGGCTTTTGATTACATTTACTTTTTTTTTTTTAAACACGTTAAAATTGTTGATTCCAAGTTGTACATTAAGGACACATAAAAACAGTTATATGTGTGTGTGTGTGTGTGTTTGTGGGGGTTGTGTGTGTGTGTGTGTGTGTGTGTGTGTGTGTGTGTATATATATATATATATATATATATATATATATATTATATTGTGTGTATATATATTATATGTGTAGGTTATGGGTTTTATGGGTATTAATGCCTTTTAACAATACACGTTTTTATTGCTGCTTTTTTAAAATTTTCCACTCTTGTTGGAGTTAAAAATGATTATTCGTCCCACCCCCTGAATACAGAATTTGGACCATTTATGCAAAATAAGCATTTTCCCATCTTTCTATTTTTTAAAGTAAATAAAATTTCTTACAGCTTTAGATTATAGAAACCTTAACGCCATGTAGGTTACTGTGCTTTTTAAACAGAATTGTTTAGTTTGCTGTTTGTTTTGTTCTAACAATATGCTTTACGTTTCTTGCATGCTTGCCAATTCCAGTTCATGTGCAAGAAGCATTGCACGAGTTTGTTTTGTCAGACACTGGTTACACGTTGCAGACGGCTAATATTTGTTGAGACAGTTACTGTTTGTGTTCATTTGTATAAAGTCAGTGTACAATTACAAATGACATTTATTATTCCGTGACACAAATATGCAGCATACTGCACACATAATTGGCGCAAATTTCACACTTTTTCAGTGATCTGGCTTAAAAATGACCTACGCAGAATTTTATATACATAGGATCCATAAGTGTTTTTTCTTTTTTTTTTTTTTGGTTTGTTTGTTAATCAACATTAGAAGGAAATATTTGGGGTTCAAAATGTAATGGGAAACAGCAGAAAAGCGAGGGTCGCACTCCAAAGTAAATTAAATTGGATTTATTATTGACCACACATATATCACAACGTTTCGGGGGGGAAACATGCCCCCTTCCTCCTGACCCTCGCTTTTCTGCTGTTTCCGACTGATATATGTCCATTAAGGGTTGGACTATCTGGAGGAGTGGGCACCCACGTGTGGACGAGTGCAGAGGATCACCTTTACTTTATTCAAAATGTAATGGGGCTATTCTTCTAGCAGAGCTGCCCCTTCGATGTTCTTTCAACGAGACTTGTCTCTACCGACTGTATTTCTATGGGATTATCAAACAATCATAAGGGAATTCCCCAGAACAGTATGGACCAGTAATGTCGGATAGTAGGTATCAAACACAGACTGATAAATTTCCTTACACTTTGTATACAGGGAATGTCACGTCCGAAAATAATGAGCATATTACATATTAAATAAACATTGCTTTGAACTAGGCAAAAAATAATCAAAAGAATATTTTGTTTTAACCTTCAAAATAAGACTTCAGATTAGAAAGCAAACCCTGTCGGTAAGATATGATTTGTGCTTCTTACATAGCTGTCTGATCATATCTGACAAGCTCCAGTTGATACGATTTCTTTTATATTTACCAAGACTCTACATCTCTCACTGTAGTGAGAAGCAGAGGAAGCTTCTATTCTTTGAATACCTGCCAACAGAATTGCAACACACTGCCAGCTAAAACGGGTTTATTTTTTTTCTTTCTAATTTTGATAGAGCGGTAAATCTATTATTGTTGCAACCTGGTGACATGGACTGCAAAACATGATCTGTGTTCAAAGTAAAATAAATGACTAACTCATTTGATAACTTTAATGCCTTCCATTTTTTTTAAAAGCTAAAAATAGGTTCCTTTTAATAAGACATGGATTACTTGGAATTTCAAAACATTTTAGTCTCCCTGTTCATGTTACCTCTTTGGAACCTTAGGGCAGGTTTTTGATCAATCAACATTTATCTAGTCAGGCAATTAACATGTATTTTTTCTTTATAAAAAGATTTAGAATCTCAAACTGCCATTACCATTGAGTAGTTTTGAAACCGAAATACCAGTTACCCATCATCCACCAGTTGCCCACTTTTTGGGGAAGTGAAACCTGTTTTTTTGCTAATAAAATGGTCTGTAATGTGTGGTTATTGTGATGTTAGGCTAGATACACACAGGTCTAGAGTTTGTCCGGGACAAACTATAGACCAAACTATAGCCTGTGACCTGGATTAGTTATGCCTGGAATTCTTGGAACATCACGTGATTGTTAAAAATACTTTACCTCATCTTAATCTATAAATTAATATGTGTAAGTAGCACCTACTCTTAACTTAACCTCCCTTTATAAGTCATGACTCCCTATGAGGGAAAGTATGCTCTTTAATCACTATGAGCCAGAACTAGGAGAGGGAATTACCTTGAATGCATTTTACACATACCAATTGTCACCCCTAGCTGCTCACCACAGAAAAGTTTATCATAACAAGGCACGTGATTGACAGCTAAAATGTAAGATGCTTTAGATTGGATAGGGGACAAATCAACAAAAAATTGGTTTTGAAGAATTATAGTTTCCAGGAATGAGAATTTTTTTAAAAAAATTATATATTTTCCAGTTTAAATACTGATCATGTGACCTATTAAAGAGTAAAGGTGGCCATACACTATGTAAGACATTAGACAGATGTCCAATGTCTCATAAGATAAATATCCAATCTATCTAGAACCACCAAGCCGTTCTTTCATACAATCAATTTGAGATCCCAAAATGAATGGATCAGATAGGAACATCTCAAGATTTATTTGAAATCTGTCTGCCTAGTGTATGGCCAACTTAACACCAAAACATTGATGGCACGCTTTAATATATTTCTAAAAACAAATGAATTTTTTTTTTGTTTGTGTGTGTGTCCATTTTCATATAAGCTTGAATAATGCCCGATGCAGTTCTATGCTTGGGTCCTGCTACACCACTAGAAGTGATTTAGCTAATGCATCAGTGGAAAGGGCATATGCCTGGCAAGTTAGATTTGAAGTAGCATTTAAAAATTAAAACCCTGTCATTTGTATACATTCTGACTGTTAATTTTCTTTAGCTTTTACCCCATATCTTTAGTTTTGCTGTTGTACTCTGACTTGTAAATCCAAGACCTTGTCTCCTGTGCTGCCCTGTTCAGTAAAGACAAAATTAAGCGTTCCTTATTCTGCAAGTGTCAACTTGTCATATGTTTGTAGCTGCAGTCTCCTACTTACAAGACTTTTGTACAATATAATCCAGGAAGAGGTACACAGTACTAGATGCAGTGGTGTGTTTATTGTGCGAGTCTCATACACATAATAAATGTCTAATGCACAACTAGTGATGTACGCATTTCTTTTTCTGGTTTAGTGAAGACTTTTGTGGCCCGGGGCGAGGGATTTCATTCTTATGAAGTTCTGCCCTGTGCTTATACAGAAACAGTTAAAAGATATGGGGGTACAAGATACAGCGATTTTGTATTTAGAGCTTTGGCCCAATTAATTTAACATAACTCTAAGAAGTATCATCCTACCCCATCACTTTCTGTAGAATGCAAGAGAACAAGTAAAATATTCCCCAATTCCTTAATATGGTCAGAGGGATCAGTGGCTAATCTTGCGTTGGTGAGTTTTCTTAAAGGATGATCACATTTTCAGTGAGAATTGGTTTTTAAAACAAATTACTTTATAAATAGTTTGTGTTTTCCCTTTAAGTCTTGGCAAGAATAAAATACACTTCCCATTGCAAATCAATTAAGGGGTCACAGCCTTACAAAGCCATATCCTTTTACCATGTTAACTGGTCACCTTTGCCCTTAACCACTTTTACAATGTGATTTAGAAGCAATGTATGACATCTGCTGATTTTTGTCACTGCACAATATCACAATGAAAACCCATGCTGAAATCTAATGGTCCGCTTAATAAAACCATGTAGGTTGGAAAAAATCCAATTTGTAAGGTGCCCCTCTAAAAAAAAAAGTCTCTAAAATTTAGATACTAAAATATTTTAATGCATTATTTTTTTAATAAAAGAATTATTTATTAAACTACCAAAAACTCCATTGTATAAAACATGGATCTTAAACCTGCAGCCCTTCAAATGTTTCGAACTACAACTCCCAGCATTCACTGACTGCAGTATGCTAGGAATTTTAGTTTGCAAACATCTAGAGAGCCGCAGGTTTGACATCCCTGATGTAAAAAATTTGTGAAAGCGGTTTTCCAGGAAAACTCTGTGTGTGATGTTACTTCTGCTTTTAGACAGAACTTTTTTTAAACGAAAGTGTTGCAAATCTAAATGTTTTATGTATAAAAAAAAAAAAAAAAAAGTCAAGGATGGCAAATAACGATAGAAAATTAAAAAACAATAATACATGTACACACAGTTCCAATCTTTTAAAGATGACAGACACAATTTTAGTTTCTTTCTGTCATCTTTGGAAGATGTCGCAACAGACAGTTACAAGCGTTCACCCTGTATAAAGTATCGCTCCTGACCGCCATACTCCTAACTGTCGCGTCCGACTCCCAACTCCTTTATTACAGGGGGCCGACCAAGGGAATTTTTTTGCATTTAACCAGTGGTTCCAACGATGATGCCAAACGTTCACTGACACTGAAAATGCTTGTTACATACGTACACACATAACTGATAAATGGCCATTTCCATTGGTACCGACGGGATTGGCCCTTTTATCGCTGATGTGTGTACCCAGGGTACCCCATAGAACTAAACTGGGACAGCCACTTCCTGCGACTGCCGCGCTTGCTGCTTCTAACAGCTGATCAGCTGGCTGGCCTGATGTCCTTCCTATCCATATGAACATCCCATTTAGGATGTTCATATGCAGAAGTTTTAAAGTAAAGATAAAGCTCTACCGGTTTAGTTCTATTACGCATGGCCTGCATTAATGCTTGCAGTATAAATTTGAATGAATATTTGAACTATGGATGGGTCAGGATGGTCCCTTTTATGTTTTATGTCATTTTAGCTTTTTTTGCAACACTGTTTCTTGAAATGTTTGTAAATTGACAATGTCATCCTGTAAATTCTGGCTTAAGAAATACATATTTGAATGATATAAGATTGTAATTGTTATTTAAGATATAGGATATTTTAGGAGAATGTGCACATGGGTACTTTCTGTAATCAAAGGAACATTTTTAAATATCTGTTATTGACACAAGGCTATGCATTGTTATTATGATTGCTGCTACATGGATGCCAGTACCTGCCACAGAAGTAGATGCATCATGTTCTATTTTTGGGTGTCTGACAAACGCAGCATGCTGCAATTACGATGTAATGTATAGGCCCAGGGTCTGCAGAGTGTTCAAATAGATGACAAAACAAGACTATCTGTTATATTGTTTAAAAGCCTTTTAACCCTTCCACAATTGCAGCATCAGGAATGTATATGCACATTGCAGTGTAAGTACAACTGTACTTAAATATGCTTGCATGGTTCCTGACTATGATGAACACGTCATTTAAACTCCTTAACCTTCTAGTTGTAATACATTGATTTTATACAACTGGATTTGCAAAAACCTATTTTCTTGCAAGATAAAATATAAGTTCTAATTAAACTTCAATTAACGCTTATCCCCCCCCCCTTTTTTTGTGTTCATGGATGTCATTGTCATCGTTCTTTCTCTGCAACCATGTCCTAAATAATGAAATTAGATGAAATGATAACCCAAACAGGATACTGGAATTTCAAATCTTTTTACTGATTTAGCCAAACTATCATTTACTACTTGAGAGAGTCTCTGTGAACAGATACAGCATTTGGATTGTCTCATGAAATTAGAGGCTGAGACATGACATTTAAAATCTGAAGCTGGAAATAATTATCATAAAACTGCAAAACTCTTGCATAAAACAACATTACGAGTTAAGATCCAGAATTAACCTTACTTTAATCACCATGAAAAGGCATACACAACTTTGCTGCTCCCAGAGTTCCAAAGTGTATGGTGTGTTTTCCTTTAAATTGAATGAGGCTTTTACATATTATGTTTGTGGATACTGGCAGACCTAGCAAGCAAAAAAGCTTGAATTTGAATTCGGTCACTCCCTGAGAGTCTTCTGAGAACCACTGTTAATTTCTCCTCTAGAACTTTTGATCTATTAGCTTTATAGTAAATAATAATCATTTTTAAATGGGGTTCCCGTCTGTTCCATTAGGACCTACAGATCTGCGCCAAAGTGATATGTACATACTCATGTGTCAATTGTTTTGTATTACACAGCAAATTCTAATGGAATCAGATGGTGATGTGCAATGACTTTCCACTTGCAGCTTAAGATGACTTCCAAGTATTTAAAGGACATTTAAACTGCTAAAAATAACTTTGCCTCATCTTAATCTGTAAGGGCTAGGCCACTCTACTCCGTTTTAACATGTGATCAATTGCGCATTAAAAAGAGCATTCTAGTGTTGTCCAGTTGGTCTGGTCACACTAGGCGTGTTCTCTGTTAGGGCAAGCATGATCAGCAATCACTGAGCCAGCACTGGGAGAGGAAATTTCCCAAAATACATTTCACACATAACAAATGGCCACATCAACTGGGCCAGCGGTTTTAAAAGCACGATCGGATCCTGCTTAAAAGCGCTTCAGTGTGGCCTAGCCCTAACTGCATACTGCAGAACAGTTTATTAGAATAGAATAAGGCTTGTTGACAGTTAAACTGTAAGATGCTTCCCATACTGTATCTAAAGAAATAGTGGACCGATCAACAATAAAATGGAGGTTGTCAAAAAGAATCATATTTTCCAGTAATGAGCAAATCCAGAGAATGGCTAGATATTTGATTGTCTAACTTCAACTTAGTGAAATATTGGTACAATGAATATCTGCCATTACACATACTGATCTAATGAAAAAAAAAAAAAGTATTCATAAATAACAGTACAAACAATTGTTCTAAACCTGCTATCCCGAATCTTACTTGCATTCTCAGGCATCATTCCAGTACACAGGGTTAAAGTTTTTTTTTTTTTTTTTGCTACCTAATTTTAAGTTTATTTTTTAATGTTTTACAGACAATGATTTTATCTCCTAACCAGAAGTTCCAATCCTAACTAAATTATAATAACTTCTAGCATTAGTCATTTTTTTGAGTACAGGACAGAATCTTGCACAAACTCATCGCGCACTCTCAAAAATCTGATATCACAGCCACAAATCTCCAGAGTACGCTGATACCAAATATGTACTGTTTTTAGTAAGTATGTGATTCAGAAAAACCCAGCATAGTGGTTAGGTTTCAGCCTCTCATTGATAACTTACACCTTGGTGATTTTGACCTTGACGTGATGGGTAAATCATATTTCATTTAAAAAAGCACAGCAAAGGTAGGAAGAAGCAGAATGCTGTTCATGCATCCAGTATCCAATGCCTTGTGTACCCGTTGTGTCCTTCAGCTAATGGCAGTGTAAATGGCAAAAATCAGGACTCTTCCCTCCAATATGTGTGCACTGCGGTCTGAGCTGGTACAATGTTAGTGGAAGATAAGTACTAAGCTGTTCAGTGGGCCTTTCCTGAAAATGCTGCATTATTAATGGTTAAATGGAATGCAATCCAGTTACTGAACAATAATAATAAAATTTAAAAAAAGCCTGAGACATTATACAGGATTCAGATTAACATGCTAGGTTCATACTTACTACAGCAAGTTCCAAAATTACAGTTGCTTATGGGGTTACGACTTGGGAGCCCAGGATACTGATTAGCTTTGTAGGTCAAGGTGAGGTGGGGTTGAAGGAGCTAAAAGCTCCTCAGAGTATAAAATGAAATAGAGCCTTCTTATAGCAGAAGGTACCTCACAGCCTCATGTTGTTATAATAGCAATGCCCTAATAATCTAACATATAAACACATTTCTCCCATCTTTCTTTTATATGCTCTTTCCAACATACACATCACTTCCTGTGTAGCATACAGAAAGTTTTTATTTGATTGGTTATGAATGTCACATGTTTTACAAACCGCACATTATTGGATGTCATACTGAGATTACCACTTCCTTTCGGTATCCACATGGAGACCCCTTAGCAGTCACAGGGATGGGGTATAACCTCCCATTTCAACTATCCTATATTAAAATAGTAATCTCAGCTCTGTAAGGAAGTTTATATATTTTGTATAAGTTGTATATTTTGTCTTGTATTAATATGTCAGTGATATACTTTATATACATTTATTGGTGGTCATTTAAATGGTAATAGTGAGAGTGCGTGCACACATAATTACACAACATTACTATATGGAATATTCTATACGCCCACCACATATTTCTATAATATAAAGTGTGTGTATATATACACACACACACACACACGGACAGACCTGGGTGTAAGACCCAGATAAGCTAGATACATCATCCTAGGCTTGTTTGAAAAATATGGAATAGCTGTTAAATGGAGCACTTGTATAGAGACCACAGAGTGGAGACACACAGCTGTCTATATACTTGTTTGTCAGTTGATAAATTTGCCATTCGATTGTCCAATCTATAAAATGTTTAACAAACCATGATGCTTTACCTCTCGACTTTCCTGCAAAATTTCCAAACAAGATCAAGTGACTGAGGCAAAGTCAAACGATGACAAGAACATCAGGGGGTACGTTTTGTAGTGTACAGCCAGCATTAACAATCAAATTTTGCCCTCCTCTAAAGTGTAAATAGTTGCCTTAAGCCTCCTATGGTCTTACGACAGACAAATAACCCCTGACCACAAGGCACATGGTGCCAAATGGCCGTTTTGCCCAATAGTCGGATGTGTGTGCGTTCGGTTATTCGTTGATCTGCAACAGCGAACCAGCAAACACCCGACCGATTGCATACACACGTGTTATCGGCCAAAATGGTTGTTTGTCACACGCTCAAATCTTACCCCAGTGATTGAATCCTCTGAAAGACGCAGATGAGCTTTATTTTGGAGATTGATCCTTTTAAATGATTTTCTTAAATATGTTTTTTGTAAATATCAGTCATAAAGGTTGTAGAAAAATGTCCTTAAATTTTACAGAATAAAAAGGAGGGGGGGAGGGGAATGAGAGGATTTACAAATTAAATAACTCCTAAATAATGGCATTGAACATAACGGCTTCATATGCAATATCGCTTATGGGAGCTTGGCCTTAGGGTTGTACAACACTTGACTGACTTTTGAGGAAAGACACACCAGGGTGTATAAGGTTTGTGTTACACAGGTGGTTTTGAGCAGTGTGATTACGTGTTACAATCTGTTCACTCTTGTGATCTCATTTGTGTCATGATCAGATGCCCCAGCACATTCTAGGAAACTTCCCCTCCTTTCAATTAACCACCTGTAGGCTTTGCCCTAAGGTAGGTGGCTGCCATGGTAGCTAAATTGCGGTCATCTGTATATTGGAAATGTTACTGATCTCTTCCTATAGTCAACGTTTTTTAAATGGTAATTAGTAGTTTGAGTTTAGCTAGTACATTGTTAGCCTTCTAATACCTTCTGTTTTCTCACATTGGGCCTTTACGTTTTCTGACATTTACTCAAACCATCTAATTGACAGCCATAGATTGCCTTTTAGGGGCTTCATTATCATTTGCAAATCTGTTCATCTAATTATGGTTTTTTTTGTTTATTTTTACAGAATTCGAAACAGGTGAGGTAGGATTGTATAAACCCAAAAAGCCCTCCATAGAGCATAAAATGCAGTAGACCTCGCCATCTGGCTTATGTATACTTGGCATTGGGCTCACATGTCCTCCCCAGAAAGACATTAATGTCAGGCCATGGCATGTCTGCAGGTTTGATAAATGGTTCTATATCTTTGGGGTATATTGCATGTTACTGTGCTAGTGGTTCTGGACCTGTTTAAGAAGGTTCTTCAGCACTTTATGTTCTGTGGAGGAATTTTAGGCTCCTTAAAGGACATGTCCACCCCAAAACTATAATTTAACCCACTACTGGCCCCACTGTGTAGTGCATAAAAATCCTTACCTTACATCCCAGCTCCAAATGGCTGCCCTGCTATGCCCCTCCAAAGTCCCAAAAACTGTCCACCAGGAGACTAGCAGAGTCCATAAAGGACTCTACCTCCGGGAGAATTTGCACATGCCCAGTGCAGCCCTCCCTCACCCGTTTTGGTCTCCCTCCCCCTAGTGTAATTCCCCTTTGGGGTACTGTAGTCTCCCTCCCCCAGCCCCAAACGCCATATTAGTATGTTAAGAAAACTCCCCGATCTTTACTTACCTTCCCTCTCTCCTCCGGCGTTCTGAACTGCCGGCAGCCGTGTCCGTGATTGGCTGCCTCTCAGCCAATCACGGACGCGGCTGCCGGTCCGGCCACCTGCTTGCAGTTCCATGCAAGCAGAAGGCCGGGCAGTGCGGCGGAGGATAGAGGGAAGGTAAGTAAAGATCGGGGGAGTTTCTTGACATATTAATATGGCGTTTGGGGCAGGGGGAGGGAGACTTACAATATCCTAAAAGTTGGGGAAAGTTGCCCTTCAAGGCCACCTCACCATATGATTTATAGCTACTTGGTAATATCTATTTATAGCCTGTGAAAAGCAATTTAACATTTGTAACTGCTACTTGTCCATAAATATACGTGCCTGTAAGTTAATGCAGATTCTTTTATAGTTTATCTAGAAGGTAAAAGTGAGTAAAAATAACGGAGACATGGGCGGGGAAAAGGCTAAATCTTAGCAGTGCTGAGAGCTGTAAATTCAGGTAATGTGAGAAAACACAACAGGAAACAACATTGCTGTTTGGTGTTTGCATTGAGACAGATGGAATTTGGCTGAAGGGCTGTTAACACTTGTGAATGGGCAGCATCTTTCAAAGAACTGATCTGGACCTAACCCTCTGTTACATGTAAATGTCTGAAGTTAGGGGTCTGCCATGTCTTCTTAAGTGTGATCGATCAGGAGAATGATTACTGGCAGCTGCATGTGTCTGAACTAATTGTTCGCCTCTTCGTGAAATTTCCAATGACCGTCAAATTTGTGGCTCAGGCTTAAATTTGAGCAAAAAAATAGAGAATCTATGGAGTATTTTCAATATCATTTTTTTTTTCTATCAGACATCTCAAAACCTATCAATTTTATAGTGGTATAAAGAGCTTTATGGGAAAAAGACAGAGAAAGTAAAGTCAATTGTGTGTATGTGAGTGTAGGTTTTTTTTTTTTTGGTTTGCATTTTAATAGCAGTTTAGAAATGTTATCGCTAGATTTGTCACAGACATAATTCACATCTTTCTTCGGGCACAGTAAACAAGAGAAATGGTTTAATGGCTCCATAAAAGGCACTCTATGCTGATAGCTGAGATTAGGCCTTTCAGTAATGGATTTTGGTGTGGGGGATGGGATATGGCTTGGCAGAGGTAAATGTACTGGAAGAGAATCTTTGAGAGGCTCTGATATATGTCAAGTGCTTTCATCTTTGTTGTATATACTGGAAGATGGATGGGGGGAGCTTGTGACAGTGTGCTGTCTTTCTTTACTAAACTTCTTCGCTTCTGGAATTACCTGGTGGTAAATAATCGCCTTCAGGTGAAATAACCTAAAGCCTATAGGAGCTTCTGGTGGTTCTTGTATGTTTGAGCATGAGACCCTTTTTATGGTCAGATTGCTCATGTTAGGTTATAGTAATCGATATACCGGCACAATGCAAATATAGTGTAAAATACCCAGTGGGTAGATTTAAAAAAAAAAAAAAACTTGCGCAGAAATTATATTTATTTAAAAAACAAGAAACAGTGTAAAAAGTTTGTTATAATTCCTGACTGAGGCATGACCAATGAGTAGTCGCTTGGGGCCAGGGTTGGTCTGTGTGTACCAGTCCTTAGGAATAAAATCTTTTTGTATGTAATTTTGTGATGGACCATTTTAAACTTCTGGGTTAAAAGTCAGGAAAAAATGTATGTTTGTGTTCTAACCATGTAGTTCAACATACCGGGAGATGCAATATGCCTAAAATAAGTGTAAAATCCATGCATTATAGGGGTTGATGTAGAGTACTGAATGGGGATATAGTATTTGTGGTGGTACTGAATGGGGATATAGAATTTGTGGTAGTACCGAATGGGGATATAGTATTTGTGGTAGTACCGAATGGGGATATAGTATTTGTGGTAGTACTGAATGGGGATATAGGAATCGTGAAAGAGAAGCACCATGTAAGGCAAGATGTACCTCTTTGCACATTTCCATTGTTTTATTATATGCTAATCAATCCTAATCTAAATATTTTGCAATGTATCAAAGAAATTTATTTACATTGTACTTGCCTGTCACAATGGTGAGATGTTTTTCCCTCGGGCCATTTGAAAGTGCATGTTTACAGTTTGTTGACTGATTATTGGTTCAGCTTCAAAAGACTCCTAAAAAACAATCTGTGCTTGACAGCTCTTTAATATCTTCTTTGAATGGCCTGCTATTGGGGCTAGTATTACTTTGTTGTATTTTGTGTTTTCACAAATAAATTTGTACTTATGTGTTAACTTGTTTCTCCATCTGTACAGGTAATTAAACAAGCTCACTAAACTAAACAGCGATTGCTTATCCCAATCTCCGTTCAGGTCCCAAATGGAAAGCTTATCATTGACGCTGGAAGTATTGCATTTCCATTAGAAACAAGATAGGCCTACACAGCTTCCAACTGCCTTGACCAGATCTTAATTATTTTTAGACTTGCTGATTTCATAAGCGGGAGGAGGGATTTTAAAGCAGTTTGGTGAGAATATTGTGCACGGTCCTCCCCCCCCAGTAATTTGTAACAGTTTCTGTACTATACGAACACATTTAACCGTAGTCTACACGATCCATGGGTCATAATGAGGTACTCTGTCTGGTCATGGCTCTTGGTTATTGCCCATAAATGTGTCTGTCCTTCTGAAGGTTGGGAGGTTTTATTGCACTTTGTCAACACTGCTTTCACCATGATTGAAAGATAAATAAAGCATCTTTCGACCTAGTAACCTCTCCTATAATTATTTTAGGATAATCTAAATTTCATTCTGTTTGTATAGGTTCACGGACTGTTTTGAAAGTGAAGGGAGCACTTTTAGCTGTTTGATTGTTTAAATTCTGGCCTGTCTATTGGATCATTAAATTTTTTTAATCCAGTATACGAGTATAAGACGACCCGAGTATAAGACGAGGTACCTATTTTTGCCTGAAAACACGATTGATTCGAGTATAAGTAGAGGGTTGAAATCATGACCACTATCTTCTTAACAATAGAAGCCATCCTCCTGATTCTGTATTGTTTTGAGCCATTAATTGCCCTTTATATGGACAGTAATCTCATACAGTAACCCCCAATTCCTTGGCACTCCAGATGTTTGGAAACTACAACTCCCAGCATGCTTTAGTTACTGGGTGTTGTAGTTTCCAAACATCTGAACTGGGGGAGAGCCAACCCCCCCCCGTTCAGTGTTTCGGTACCTTACCTGGGCAGTCTTCAATCCAGGTAAGGTACATCAGTATCCACTCAGTGTAAAATCCAGCCGCTTGCTTCGCATCTACCGCCTGACGTAGAGGTTTGGTTTTCAGGATATTTTTAAAGCTGGAAAACCTCAGCTTATACTCGAGTATATAAAGTAAGTGTTTTTCTTTTCTGGGCATACACAACAACGGCATAGATATTTCGACTAATTGGGCGAATTGGATTAAACTGACCAAAATATTGACAATGATTCTGCCTGAAACAATAGTTTGGAAAATAGGGCCTATGTATTACCAGCTTTTAATGATATATCCACCCTTAAAATGTTTTCTATAGTTTAGGGCACCCCTGCCCACCCCCAACTACCATTTTAGATTTGTAAAAAAGCCCCAGAAATATACCACGCTAACCCGACTGGCTGTTTCCAGAAGCGGCAGAGAGTCTGGACCTGCAGCCAATCGCAGAAATGGCTGCAGGAATGAAGGAGCGCAAGCATGTATCTGGGGCTGTTTTTAAACGGCGGTTGGGGATGGGCAGGGGTGCACTACACTATGGAACAATCTTTTTTGGAAGAGGCATTCATGAAGGGATGGGGGCTTGTCAGCCCTCCAGGAGGACAAGGAAGCAACGGGGACTGGATGAGACACACACCTCCTAGGATTTTTTAAACACTATACGGTGGGGCCAGTAGTGGGTTAAATTTTTCATTTTTGGGGTGGACATGCCCTTTAACTTTCCTGAGCTACATATCTAAAAAGATTCTTTGTAAATTACTGTATTTTGAGGACAGCTTCCCTTTTAGATCAAGTGTGGCTGTAAATGTAACATTAGTGGAAGATAGAATGTTTCAACATTAGGAAGTGTCAATAATAACTTAATTTACAGGGCTAATAATAGTGTGTCTAAAATGTATCAATGTGCACACTAGGGGAAAACTGCATGCACTGTTAAAAGGTAGATTTACTGTTTTATTTTAAAAATTCATCTTTAATTCACCAACACAAGTGTAATTGTAGGAAAATGTTGAATTTTATATATTTATCGTTTTAAGCCTCCAACTATTTGGAAATATTTTAATAAACAAGGGTCACAATGGAAAAATAGACCCAGCTCAGAAGAGCTTACAATCTAAATACGCTATATTACAGACTTTTTGGATTTCTCGATTATACTGCTGCCTAGTTTAAATGCATATTTGTTGTATGTACAGACGATTTTTTATTTTCCCTACTGGACAAAGCTGCCCATTCTGCAAAGCTGCCTCTTAATAAATAAATAAATGATAACCTCTAGTCATTATGAAACAGAAGGCAATTCTACATTGTCAATAAATAGAGCTGTACCTAACACTTACGACACTTACGATGATGCAGCATAGTTCATTCACATTAAAGACTTTTACATACATGCAAAAAAAAAAAATAAAAAATATATATATATAATATATATATATATATATATATATATATATATATCAGGCTGGAGCCGCCGCATTCAGTGAATTTAATTAGAGTTGATCATGACTCCAGATGATGGTGATTTGATAAGGAATAATTTAGTACTTAACAGGCTTTTACATGTACCAACTCCATGTGGTAAGGTAAAGTAAATTGCACAGATTGAATGTGCAGCCTTTTTCGTTTGCAAGTCAGTCAGCTAAAAGATTGCCTTTTTACAGATTATACACTACAGTACTTCACCAGATTTTTATACGGTTTGAAAAGTGAACATTCTGGTTAGTTAGTTGGAAAGGTAAAAAAGGGAGAGGAGGAAATGGAAGCATTTAAATTTTCTGTTTGTGTTCTCCTGAAATGCCGGCCATAAACTGGCCCAATATTAGTCCGATTATAGCGTTGAATGGTCTAAAGATTGGGCTGTACAGCACATGTAGTCACAGTCGTTTGCACAATGTTCAATGCCCTGAAGCATTTATTTATTTTGTTAAGCATTAAAGAGTAATGATGGCAAAATAATCACCCATGTCATAGTGTAAGCACTCGCTTAAGAAAAATTATGATATATTGTTTTACTACTTCTGATACACACGAGAATACTGACCACAGGAAATGAAATTATCTAATCCACTGTCCAGCCTGCTGAAATAGACTTAATGTGCAAGAATGATGCATTTTATAATTGAAACTGAATAGAGTATATGCTAAAAGAAGTTTACCATTTAGAATGTTTTTAGTTTCTAAAAACATTTCATGATTGAGGCTTTTAGCAAACCAGTTATCTGTTCGTGTTCACCTGTTAAGCATCTTCTAGGTTACAGCCTGCTCCAACAAGCAGGACCTTACTGTCTAACTTCAACCCCAATTGTTGTCTTTCTTACCAGTCACCAAAAAAATATTTTGTAGTCTAAAAGCTAGAACTACAGTTTATCACACTGAAACTGAAGCAGTTTGAAAGGGGCTACATCCTCTACTTTCATTGCATGAAAATATGATCTACAAAAATACTTTGAAATGCTCATGTTTCTGGAATATCAGTTGCTAGATATGGTAATCCCCCCCCCCCCCCCTTGCTGTTTTTTTTTTCTTGGGTGTTTGAGACCCCAGTGAGCTATATTGGCTAGGAGTTTTGGAATGTATACAGTGATTATAAACTTAAGTCTCTATTTCCATTCTGTACCCATATTCTCAAGACTATTCCAAAGAGTCGCCATCTCTAATAGAGCTGAATCTAAAATATGTTTATAAACTGGGTCTGCTTGTTGTTTAAGATGTGTGTGGTGTTTTGTTTTTTTTTGCTTTCTATAACTTGTCTGTAAGAGTATTTGGTGTACACTACATATTGTTTCAAATCGATTTAAATGTCTGCTTTTTTGTTGATTTGTAGTGGCTTTTCATTGTGTCCCATTAAAAATCAAGAAAGAACCACACAGCCCCAGCTCTGAACTCAATACTGCTTGCAGTCAAGAACAGCCATACAAATTCAGCTATGGGGAAAAGTGCCTGTACAATGTCAGGTAAGGAATACAGTTCATCTGGTTATGAATTACTTGCTACTGTGCTTTGTACATATAGAAATATCCAGTGAGAAACCTCAATGTCTAATACAAACTGATAGAAAATTGTTAGAATTGCAAAAATCACTGTTGCAATAGGTTAAAATTATGTATCTAGAATGTTTATTACACTACATTATAGTTAGTTAGATATAAACTATTCTTAAGCATGCTCAGTGTCATTCTACCTTTTGTTAGTTACAGTATACCTTTGCTTTCCCCTAATATACTATTAAGCGTTACAGTACTAAATGTGGTGATTTGGCTGATGCAACATTTTGCAGCCTGTCTGTTCCACATTTGTTGACTTTCTTATTGAGGTCTAATTCGAAAGGAAGAATTTTGGCAGTGTCTTAAGGCTTTTTTTATACTGCACTAATGCAAATTATGCTGAGGTGTTTATTACCTTTGGGAGAAAACCATCAAATTGTGGGTCAAGTTGTGCTGACCAAGTAAAATGGCTGGATATCAATTTTTAAATCTTGCCTGCAAGGCCTTTTAGAATCAAGGAAGAAGAGGTCTGTTGATGGCAAAGTGTAATATTGCAAGTGGCAAGCTTTGAGATCTCGGTGTTTCTGGCATCTGTGCGTTTTTACACCGTTTTAAATTTTCTTTAAGCTCTTGAACTAGCTACACATGTTCTCAACTAACTGGTCAAGCGCAGCTTGTGATAATATGGAATTCTACTGTATATTTACTGTCAAGCTGTTCATCGGATATTTCTATTAAGGACAACTGTGATCTCTGAAGTTAGGGTTAGATAAAAGCCTGCAGTCTTTCAATTAAAATGAACCCCGGATGTCCTCTCTGGCTACAGCATGTGAGAAATTCTATTGTGGTGAATGTTCAAATTTCCTGCTTCCAGTAGGTATAGGGGTCACACCACCTGGCCCTCTGCTCCTCCTCTCCGCCACAGGGGATAAGCATGCTCATTTAAGACTTAATGTTGGGGGGGGGGGGAGCGGAAGTAACTGCATTGATATTAAAAAAAAAAAAAAGTTTGTAAAAATTGAAAGTTGAGAAGGGTAGCCTATCAGTGAAGGCAGAGGCTGGTCGCATGTCTAAAAACAAGAAGTGTTCAAGCAGGAAATAATCCTGAACCTTTCCATCATTTACTTCTCACAAATGTACCTAGATATGTGATTTATTTTATATTTATATAACCCTAGCTTGTTTGGAAAAATTTACGTTACCCTTTAAACTCCCAGTCATGCTAACTGTAAAGTCTGAGTAATTAAACTTTACAGTTATAGAAGCTGATGTCTGTCTACAGCCTGCAAAGTATCTGCTTAGATTTACTGATTAGAGTGTTTGTAGTGGGTCATTTTGAAAGCATTGCAGTTTTTATTTTAGTAATGCTTTAAGTGCTTGGTTTTGGCTCCATTATTGCTACTTTGAATTTTTAATACAGAGATTTCAGAAATAAAGAGCACCTAAATGGATGGCCAAACCCATGGATACAGTAGTGTACATGTTATCATTTCACCTGAATAAATGGAATTGTGGTAAACATGTTTAGTGGCCAAGATTTTTGTGCAAGACATCTGTGCAAACTCGGCATGTAAATTCCCAATCACCTTTTAAAGAGATTAAGACACCTTTCTAATTTACTCATCTTGGAGATGCCAGTTTTATAATTTATGAAGCTCTTTTGGGGCCCTTGGCTTTTCGTTCCTTTAGATGAAAAATAATGCTTTTCAGTAGAGTGTTTTGAAAATGCTTTTTAACCTTTGCTTTCTTTACTGTAATGCATTTTTGTTTAGCATAGCCGAGACAAGCTTTTAAAATGATTTACATGATGCTGTTCATCTAGTGAAAGAAATGCATTGTGACTTGTAGGTGTATTAAGTATGATGATCAGATAACCTTTTTGCTGCTTCGTTTGTGTAAATTTGCTTTGCTATAAGAATATGTTGGCTTGTTTACAAAAAAGTTGTTTTGTCCCTTTTAATTTTTTATTTGCTTTTGTGTTCTAGTGCCTATGATCAGAAACCACAAGTTGGAATGAGGCCCTCAAACCCACCAACACCTTCAAGTACTCCTGTATCCCCATTACATCATGCATCACCCAATCCTGCACAGACTCCAAAACCAGATCGTATTTTCCCAGCCCCCCTTCCTCCATCCCAACCCATGTCAGATAACAGCTATTCCATGGACCATAGGTATATATATATATATATATATATATATACATATATTTATAAGTTTGCGTTTATGTATAATGTATTTTGTTTTGATATGATTTGTAAGTCCCTTTACATAATGTGCATTAATAATGATGTGTCTTGAGATGGGGAGAGATGAGCTTTCTTTTTGCAAGCAATTAATCATCCTGACCCAGCAATGTAGCTTAGAAACTAACCAGCAAAAAGGCTTATGTAACTGGCTGGTATTTACAATTGTAGAAAACAAGCACAGTCTGCTTTCCTGTCCAACTAATAATCTTCTGTGTCCCCAACATATTGAGAGAACCTTTCTTTAAATATCACTTTTGGTAGCAAACTGTGGCTGTCATATGCTAATTTCCTCTTTCATCATTTTAAAATTGTTAGATTGGGAGTGCAAACAAAAAAATCTATAAACGTTTTTAATGTTTTTACATTTTAGCTCCTCTTTAACAAGCAGGACAATGTAAACACTTTATAAAAATAGTACATGTTTTCCCTTCAAATAATCATGCAAATCAATAGAACAAACAGAGTTTTTAAAATATAGGCTGTGTTTAGCCTAATATACAGGGATAAGGCAGGTGAATGTTAGAATATGAAAATCGGTTAAATAGAGATGTCATCCTTAACTTGTAATGTAAAACAAGTCTGCCTGGAGCAGGTCCGATAGATATCGAGGTGCTTTTTATTTTCAGATTCTTACAGAAATATGGAAATTATAGTTATTTGGTTTCACTTTTGCATTGCAAATGAGATGTATTAAAGCTTGAATGCAACTTTGTTAAAAAAAGGTTTTAAATCACTGTATGCAAGTTGATAAAACATAACTACTGTTTGTGATTTGAACAGCAAATATTATCCTGTTAAATAAGAGTCTTGCTCATCCTGTCATTTGTACAGGGATTAATGCTTTAAAGCGTATTGATAATCACTGCTCCATCTTTACCTTGTAACAGACACAAATTAAAATCAACAGAATTTAAAGCATAATTCCACTAGAAAACCCACGTTTGAGCAATCCAGAACCGCAAATTGGTGCCTTATTCTGGTTAATGTTAATAATTTCAAAGATGTAGCCCTTTGAAATTTCCTATTAAGATGGGGGGTATATAACTTGATTGAGTTTGCTGGATTTCTGCTTTATCTTGGGTAATTGACTTGTTCCCCATTAATAAATGAAACGGTATTTAAAGGGCAACAATAGTTTAAAAATGTATTTTATAATGTACATTTCACAGAGAGGTAGGAAAGCATATTCCTACCTCCCAGGGTGGTCTCTATCAGTAGTCAGCCATGGTACGAGAGTACAGCTTACTGCTCATGAAACAGCTTCACCATAAAAGGTAATTAGTAGTCTGTCAGACAATGCTCTGGGTAGTCAATACATTTTTTTTTGGCTATGTCCTGGAAGACAGAAGACCCACAATGGGCTTCCATAAGTGCTTTTCTTTGACATCCCTGCTAGGTTTGCGGTCTAAAGACTTGATAACATACATTGCTGCTGAAATAAAATTGGGGTTTCTGTAGGTATTTACATTCATTCATAACTTGTTGTGTGGTTTTTAGTTTCCCCACTAATTGTACACAGTAGGTTAGCTAATAAATATGTGTATATCTGTTTTGTGTCCTGTATACAGAATGGAAGTGTTACAACATGTAACTCAGCGAGACGCTCAGTATCTTACTCGCCACACACACGGTGTTACAACATGTGCTACTAATAAAAACTCTTGTTTACATATTGCATTATGTGACACAACATAATAAAGGCAACAATCTTTGACTTAAAGGAATAGTTCACTCGAAATGTGAACTATTCCTTTAATGCGTTGATTAAAGCCCGGGAGGTTAACAAGCTGTGCCTTACCTCCTGTTCTTCAATAAATTGAGCAGGAGCCAGGGACGAAGTATATTTTACCATTTGTGCAATTCACTGCTGCAGAGATGGAAATTTCCAACCGCTTCATGGTTCTAATCCACTATAGTGCGGTTCTATGCGCTTGTTGAGGTTCTATGTTAGCTTAATCCTGATTGGTTGTCTTTTGTCTTTGTCTGATCTGTTTTGATCTTAAAACGTGTATATATATTCTGCAAATCAGATTCCGCCGACAGCTGTCTGAACCGTGCAATACTTTCCCACCACTGCCTCCAATGCCAAGGGAAGGGCGTCCTATGTATCAACGGCAGATGTCAGAGCCAAGCATTCAGTTTCCTCCTCAAGGATTTAAACAGGAGTATCATGATCCAGTATATGAACACAACACAATGGTCGGAAATGCACCCAACCAAGCCTTCCCTCCACCACTTATGATTAAGCAGGAACCTAGAGATTTTGCTTATGACTCAGGTAATTGTCATACTGTTATTTTCAAAGTTGCTTATTTGTCTTTATGCTTGATGTTCACCTTTTAATTTAGGGGTGTCAGTCTTTTATGATGGAGAACAGAAGACTGCACCTTGTTTTCATTCATAATTTTGCTGATGATCCCATTTCTTCTATTTTAATATTCAATAAAACGTGTTATTGAATATTACGTGTATGACTGCATACCGTAGTATTTTCCTATGTGTTGATTCTTTTTTGCTGTGTAATGATTGCTCCAAGTGATCTCGTTGACTGCGTAATGACTGTACATAGACAATACCTGACAAACTACAAATGGATATAGGATTTCAATTGAGATAATATACAGTTCAAAAGATATGAGGAAAAATAATTTGTACAGAGTAAATAAAGAATCGGTTTGATTTTGTTATGAATCTCAAACCAAAATTCATGCAAGATTAATGTGTGGGCATGGAAGAGTGTGTGTTTCTTGGCCACAATATTTCCATTTAAGATGAAGCAATCGTCCATCCCAAAAAAAATCTCATCAACAACTGTGGTTAGTGAGGGTTTTCCTTTTCTGTTTGTTTGCCATCTGTCCTTCAAAGCAATGTGTTGTGATTTAGTGCAGAGTAGGTATTGTAATGCCAACCTTCATAAAGATCCAATAAATGGATGTCAGCTGTGGTTTAAAGGGATGGCATCCTGCTATATCTATAATATTATTACCGTATTATTAATATTATTTTGTTCATCTGTCATTAAAGGAGAATATACAGAGAGCTTCAGTGCTCATACTGTTAGTCACGCTGACTGGTTTGGCTGCAAGTAATTTTTTATGGTAGTTGTGAGATTTTTTAATACCCGCAGTTTGCTGGAATTTGTCATGCAGCAGGTAAGGCTTAATCCGCATTTACCCAGAGCTGCAGCCACAATATTAAATCTTCAGGACCCCAGCTCTTGTGCCATGTATAAAATGAACTTCACAACCTAACAAGAAACTGGTATTTAAAAATTCTTCATTTCACCTAAACTTTGGTATGTTTGTGGATGCTAACCCAACTGTTTTTACTAAATAGTCATTAACTAGCATATGATCCTCTATGATGTGGATGTACTACAGTAAGTACTCTTAACTATGTTTGCGTTACCTGCGCATTGGTCTCCCACAAACAATACCCCTATAGCCCTCCCGCTCCTATTCAAACTAAACCTTGGTCCTCAACCCTGGGTTTACCTTTATCAGCTGGAAATCGTTATTTAAAGGAGAACTAAACCCAATTTTTCATACTCCAGAATCTGAAAACAACCCCCCTAAAAACACCAATAAACTATAAAATGCCACTTTAGTAAACTCTGTTAAAGTAAATGTAAGCATGTTAAGAACTGGATGAAGTATCTGTGTGTATGTGCAGTGTCAGACCACACCTCCTGACCTCAGTCACATGCTTCCTTGCTTTATCTGTCCTGTAAAAGGATTGGCTAGAGATTATTAATGGGTGTGACCAACTGTAAAAGTTTGTGCCATAGCTAAGGACTGAGCATGAGCAGAACATAATAGTTGTTGACCAAACTGTGTGATACTAGAATGCTGAGAAGTAAAGCACAAACCATATGTTATTTAGGTAAATTTCCCAGTACCCATATCAAAATGAGAGGTAAGACACATATTACTGGTTTTATATCAAGGTGTTCTGCCTTCTGGTTAAGTATTGTTCTGTGGCTTTAGTTGCCCTTTAAGGTTCCATTCACTGGCCAGTTTTTAGATTCACCCCCGTTGTGCAATGTATTAAACCTAGAATGTTAGGTCCGCATCCTGGGGTAACCGGCAACGGCCCAGAGGAAACGTGTCAAAATGATGCCGGTCTTCCCCCTTTGAGTGCTTCTGCCTACTTGATACTTGTTTATAGAATGCACCAGGGCTGAAAATATGACAAGTGCAGTTTGTTGTATACCTGTTGACATATATAAATATATAAATCATAAATAGATCAAATAAAAGTGCCACACTTAAAAACATAAGGAAATGAAGAGTTTGTGCTTAAAAAAATATTTCTCTTGGTTATATACTTTCATTGAATGAGGAAAATCCCATTAAAACTATCTGATTCTAGTGCAGGGGTCCGCATTCCTAGGCTTCCCTCTGTAGGTGAGGAATGCTAGGAGTTGTAGTTTTCTAACCTCTGGAGAGCTGCAGTTTGTTCAAGTAGATGCATTTAGAATCCTTTTTATTTTTTAATTTTATGCAACTTTATAGCTAAATATTTAAAAATCTAAGAGTCTTTAATAACTTTAACTTCAAAGTGTGGCAAACTATAATATATATATATATATATATAATCTCTATAATCTATATATATATATATATATATAGATATATAATTATATATATATATATATATAATTATATAATATATATTAATAGATATATATAATAATATATATATATAGATATATAATATAATATTATATTTCATATAAATATATATATATATATATATATATATATATATATATATATATCCAGCGTTTGTGTTCCAATGCCTCGGTGCTTCCGAAGAGACTTGTGATAATGAATTTTTATTGTAGTCACATCCATATTGACGCGTTTCGGCTATAACCGCTTAATTGTAAATTGTACAGTATTTGAATACTGTTTTACATTGTTGTAGTTCTGATACAGGAGTTTGTGCATGGCAACCATTTCATACACATTAATTAGATTTCTATTTTATATTTGCCGGGAAAGCTAGCTATGCATCCATTTATAAGGATATAATTTACAGGATAATTATGACTTTATTGGAGGTCTCTAAGGAGTTTCATAGTCATGTAAAATCTTAGTTTAAGTTGTGTATGCTCAAATTTTTGTCTTTAAAAATGGGTGACCGACTACATGTGCATGTGTATGGCATGGATAACTACATGAGTATATTGGTCCTTTTAAAGGGCGTGTCCACCCCAAAACCTTTCAGATTCCGAGGAAATAACAATGCCCAATTATCATTTAACAATCCAGCACCTTAACACACAAATTAGATCTAAAACCATATAAAAGGAGAAACTTTTGCAGGTCTAGTGTTTTTGCAGATTGGAACTTCTAATATTTATTGTATTTTTTTTTTTTTTTTTTAAGTTTGTGATTTTATTATAAATTACTATTTTTAATTAATTACTAAGCACCATTTATGTTTTTTTTAATATGATATTGGTTTTTCTGTATTCTAAAATTATAAAGTGCATTAGAATATTTTCTATTGGTTTGTATCCTTCGCATCTGATATATTTATTCAGCCTGTGGATATTCTTTAGTTCTCTTGTATATATTTCACATGAAGGTAAATAGGTTTAACAATATAAACAATAAGTATTTGTGAGCCCCTGTAAAGTGTATGAATGCATATATGTGTATGTATAGATGAGTAATACATTCATAAACAAAAACATCATTCAGATCAACATTTACTGTAAATGCTCTTGTCTAGTTATTTGATTTGAGAATTGGGAGCACAGTCTGGATTTACTCCTTATGCATTAACAAAGGTCAAATGAACACAAGATACATTTTAAATCTGTAATGGATGTCTGAAGACTGCCTTAAACCAATCCTATAAGGCCTGCCTCTGACTGATTGCTCCCCAGGGGCTGGCTCTTGTAAGCATTGCTTTTACATGAATGGACTGCTAGAAGTTTCATTCATAAAAGTAAAGGAAGGAGGAAAAAGGAGCAGTTCGATATTAGAGAGCTGGAAGGCTTAGTGTTTCATCAGCTGTTCTGCTTGCCAGATAACTTGAAGCCATGATTAATGCACTTCAGCTGTGCCAATATGTTATATGACTCTGTTTTATAGCCTCAATGTGTTCCTAATGCATAGTGAATGGGAAGGCTTCATTCTGAACTAGAAGATAAACAGGAACTGGTTGGTCTGAATTCCATTCAAATGTCATTGTGTCCACAATAAGTTTGAACAGTTTTGAGACTAGAAAGGGTTACTAGTAAACATTCTTTAAAGGGAAAAAATAACCACATGGTTTAATATATACTAATGGTTTAAAAGACAAGGTCTGCCGATTTTAAACCGTAAAATCTTCCTCATTATGTAAATATCATCTTTAGCAAGGTATTTTTTGTAAAAAAATAATTCTGTTTAGTCTGTCGTTTATGGGTAATTTTACACTAGAGCATGTGAGCTAGGAGAGTGTTAAACTCCAAAAAGGCTCTTGTGGTCCCAATTTTTGTTTTTTTTTATTTAATAAAATGCAATTTTATTTTGCATTTTTGGTGGCACAGATGTTCTGCATTTGATAGCATTTAAGAATATTAAGATAAAAATATGTTATGGAATTGTTTGACATGTGGTAAATTGAAATGGGTTCACCACATTTAGCATATGTTTACTTCTTAATGTTTATGGACATGTAAGATCTATTTTGTGTCTGTACATTTCCTAAAACTACCAAATAACTAGATGTAAGAAAATTAACCTTTAAGGTTTCCAGTCTCCATAAAATTGCTGACAAGCGCTGTACTGTAGAATACAGCCCAAACTTTCACCTGCTACCTCTTTCTGAGCTATGCACATGACTAAATGTCACTTTCAAATAGTTGCTTAATCACATAGTCACTTTTGGCACTGATATAACTGCTCTTGCAGCCTCCCTATGTGCTTTAATAAATAAGCGCTAACCCCTGAAAGTTTCAGCGCAAAATGGGGCTGTATTAGTAGGTAATTAGCATCCAATCCTTCTCCTAGGTGTATGAATTTATGGAGTTCAGTTATTAAAAGTTTCAGGGGAGAGCACATATTTAAAGGGGTAGTTCTGTGCAAATACATGTACTTTTAAAAAAAAAAAGTGGTATTTTTCCATCTTGAGGACCTTAACCTACCCATTCAGCATTTTGTCTGTGTATAAATAAATGCTTCCGAAATACCGACCCTTTAGAGAGACAGTTATGGTCTCGTCCTTGACCCAGCGCTGGGGTTATTCAGTTGCTCAGTGGAGATCTGAGCAGGCTTGACCCATCAAACAGCCAATAAGCAGAAATAATTACTGTTGGGAACATTCCAAGGTAGTGTGCATTCCGGGAAGAAGGACCGTTATAGAACCTTAAATTCAACAGCAGGGAATAGCAAGGGGTATAAATTTAAAATGATTTTTTAAATTGGAAGAGAAATATGCAGAATAACTAGGCATGCATAATGTGAGAGTTTTCTAGATAATGTTTTCTGCTGAACTTTCCCTTTAATGCACAAGGGAAGGTAGGAATAGCACTTTATAGCCTCCTTATAATTTTAGAATTGAATGGGCTCTATATAAATTTATTTAGTAGGATCGAAAGAGACGGCCAGTTACATTCCAGGATCCAGTATATTGTGATAGTGACTGGTACCAAACATGTTATACTTGTTTCTATAATTAAAGAAGAAAGGCAGCACATAAAAACCTCTCGCACTTCTTTTGGCAGTTTTAGCTCGTTAAGCTATTTTAAAGAATTTTAGAATAGAAAACCAAGTTTTTTTGTTGTTTTGTTTTTTTTAGTTTGTAAATTTAAACACTTTAGCAGTGTACTGTATTTACTTTTTTTTACATTTACATTTTTTCTATTATTAAACTGGGTGTTCTAAGGAATTGCACAATATTAACGGAGTATGTTAGTCTCTGCTTTTGAGTGTGTAATGTTATAAGTTGGGGATCCCAAATGGTGTAGATTGCTGATTACTGTATACCCCTTTTGGTTTAGAACCTTACCTTCTCTTCTATACTAACCTCTAACTAAATCTGCATGGACGCATTTGCTTGAGCGCTGCGTCACAATGTGGAAGGGATGGAGGGGGGGCTTGTTGCGTGAGATAATTTGGCAAAATAAAAAGGGATATTGAATGTGAAATTTAATGCTAAGAAATACATAATAATGGATTTGGGATGCAAATATCCCTGAATAAAATACACTGTTGATACTAGCAAACACAAAGGAGGAAGAACCACAGGATACAAATTCAAATAATTTCAAAGTGGGTAAACAAAGTAGCACCGCTGCCTTGGTCTTCAGGATACAGCGTTACATAAATACGCGTGTTACGTTTATCTTGTTTTACCTTCAAGTTTCTACTTAACTATTGGTTGACCTGGGTGGAAGGCAAGGTAAAGTACTGGTGTGATATCTGGTTGGTTGCTGCCTATTGGAAACACAAGTAGAATTTTGCATTTTCTTTTCAAAGGTTCATAGGTAGTTGTCTGGAATAGTTTAACCTTAGTACTAGGAACCATCAAAGTAGGGAGACTTAAAAAAATCTGTAATAGACATACGATTATCCAAAGCATGTGGAAAGATCATTAGTAGTCTTAACGTTTGTCAGACAGGAAATGGCAAGACCAGATGGTCCAGTAAGATCATATTTGCCATCATATTATTTATTATTTTTTTTATTATTATTATTAGGTTCATTTTGTTCCTACAAAATAAAATAAATGAATGAGGTTGCCCTGGAGCGTGTGTAACCCTACCATGTAACATTTTCATAGGCTTCCAATAATGTTGGGGCTAGTTGTAATTTTCTTCAAGTTCTCCAACATTTTTACCACCAATCCTATGTTAGCTGCTTTGTCCACATTTTTATGAACATGTACAAGAGGAAGGGGAAGCAATCTGTCTAAGATACACCTAATAATAGTCAAAGAAATAGTAGGAACATAAGGATTGCTGTAATTGCGATCTATGCTACATACCATGTATATGGTGTGTGTGTGTGTGACATACTGTGTATGCATACAAATATACAGCTTTATAGTTTTTTCTTAAAAAGAAGCAAAGCTAAACAGGACATTCCATAAATCTTTAGTATACAAGAGCCTTTGTAGTAGCAACAATTGTTGATTTGTTTTAGTAAAGTGCTTTATTTACCCTTAAATACAATCTAATCACACTGTGAACTTTTAAAAACTTGTAGAACCAACTCTAGAATAATCAGGCTGCTGTACATGGTGGGTAGCCGATAAACTTTTTATTAGAATAAATATAGGGGTCAGATTCAGGGCTATCTACATGCCAGTAGGAAGAAAAACTTTAAACAGAGCGGTGTGTATTGTAAAAGAGTTAATCTACCACTGATTATTACTTTTAGCTATGTGTATAGTTTTTCATTACTTTACACATTTGTATGTGTATTACTGGGAGCTGCCATACTGTTGCAGAATTCCAAAACTGCCTGGAAGATTTTTTTCCTTATCTTTACCAGTTTGTCAGTAAAGCTTTGTATGCACATACGATCTTTGCACTGTGGAATGACCCCCGACCACAACGCACATAGGTGATGAACGACCGCTTTGGGCAATTATCGCGTGTGCCATGGCGGATCAACGAACGATGCCCCAATGACCGCATACACACATGCGATTATTGGCTGAAACAGTCATTCGTCGCCGCAGTGCATTGGGGTCGATCATCTGTGCAGAGATCGCGAATGTGTACGAAGCTTTAGACCTTTGTCTATTGTTGGTCTATTTTTTTTTTCCCCCCCCTTCCAGGCATGTGATAAATGTCCAGTGTAGATCGATGTACACACAAGGATTTTCTCCTTTTCAGCACAGTTAGCTGCACGGTAGCCATTAAATAAGTGGATAGTGATGAAGCCAATTCAGTGTAATCCATTTTCTGTCTGATATGAAAGTGAAATGAAGATAGACTCTCTTGGAATTGCATTTACTTTTCTTTTGTCATGTCTTAATCATATAGGAAGATACAATTAGTTTTCAATGTCTGCTAATTGTTTGCTTTGAAGTAACCATGTTTAACCAGCGTGTATAGTTCTGTGTTTTGCATCAGCGTTTAGTACAGTTTGAAACTGTAAATGCTAAATTTCATTGATGTGACTTGTTATTAGATAAGGTAGAAATGGAAGCAGCAGGCAATTTAATTAGCTGCAATTTTTCTGGGCAAGTCATTACTTTGATGAACTTCAGAGCAATGTTTATGGCTCCTAATTAACCATGTTAGTCATTTGATTGAATAATCACTTTGGAAATGTTTCTGCAATCTGATTAGGGCCTGACCGACAATGATAGCCATAAATTAACGAGTAGACCTACTGACTAACAGGGACGTTGAATAAGTTATGGACTGCAATCCACAGCTCCAAGACTTTAAGTTGGGTACACACAGTAACGGTAAAGCCCGATATTGTCGGATACGATGGTATCTGGGCTTTATCACCAGTGTATGTAGCTCCTGTCTGTCATCTTTCAAACATCTTTGGTGGGATTCTAAAGCTGGGTACACACAGCAAATACTAATGTTCCTTTCTAAGAAACACCAAGGGGAAAGTGCTGAATAGGAAATCAAGTGTACCACCATTGTATCAGCAGCTAGATCATTCCAGCATTGTAGATTTATTATTTAAGGGCTGTGTTTATTTGATGGAGTTGGATTTTCAGTCACAACTTAAACTTTTCAAATTTCCACAAACATATTTTTATAAATGATCATGGTTACAGAAATCTAACAAAAAAAATCTAATTCCCTGTCAATCTAAGTATATGGCTGCCTTGCTCACAGGTTGTAAGCTTTAAGACATTGGGTTTCTTTGAGTTGAATCCAGTGTTTATTAAAGGACATGTCCACCCCATACTGGCCCCACTGTGTAGTGTTCAAAAGCCTTAACTTACATCTCTGCTCCAAATGGTTCTCCTGCAGTGCCTGTTCAAATTTAGGAAAAGTGAAGCGTAGGAGCGGTCAGTGATTCATCTGGTCCCTGCTTCCTCTCTGTCCCCTGAGAGGTTTCTGGCATGTGCAGGGGAGTCTTCCACCCACCCTCCCTCTGGATCATATGTCTGCTGCATCCCCTAGCATTAAAACCATTATACTATGTGCAGTCCATCCCATCCCACCCCCAACAGTCAAGTTGCATTTACAAGAAAAGCCACAGAATGTTACTTACAAACCTTCATTTCCCTGGTGCTCTGAATAGCCGGCAGCCGCATCTGTGATTGTGCTGCTGGTTAGCCAATCATGGATGTGGCTACCGGTCCTGCACCTCTCTGTTCCCTGGCTCTCTGCTAGCCGCAAACAGCAGAGCACCGGAGGATTGAAGGTCTGTAAGTAACTTTGTGGTGGTTTTCTTGCTAACATAAGTCAGTGGTTGGGGGTGGGCAGCACGTGGTAAAATTTAATTTAGGGGTGGAGATACCCTTTAATCTCTTTAGAGAGTAAAACGTGTGTGTTTTACTATTGCTATCAAATGAATAGAAAGATAATTCTAGAGAACACAAACATTCTTTTTTTCAATTGAAGCACTGTTACTGTGATTGCTAAAAGGAGAATGACCTCTAGCGAAGGTTGATTTTGCTGAAAGTTAGAGACTGCGTTAGATAAACTAAATGCTCTTGGTATTCTAGTTTTAATTTTGCATTGCCATGTGCACTGAAAATGCCATAAATGTGTTGACAGGTTCCCTTTTGCTCTATGTTATGTCTCTCTGTTACAATTCTGTCTGCAGCCTGTCTCATTGATAACCAGCACACTTTTAACTTCCAGACACTCTTCTTGATTAGCATTGTCTTTTTTTTTTTTTCTTCCTTCAGAAGTGCCTAGCTGCCATTCCATTTATATGAGGCAAGAAACTTACCTGGCTCCCCCCAATGGCCCAGAAGGTATTTATAAGTAAAACAAAGTATTAATATTGCAAAGTCTGTTTGTTGTGCATTCTCTAAATAAATTCCTTTTGTTTTAATTACAGGTTGCATTTATGACAAGGGCCCTCGACAGTTCTTTGATGACACTTGTGTTGTCCCAGAGAAGTTTGAAGGTAATTCATTGTTTCTTGGGTGACCATGTAGCTCAACTGTGGCAGCATAATCAATTTCAATTTTTTTGTTACTTGAAGGAAGTGTATAGGAAATGTAATGTCCCTGGCTAATAAGGATTGCATCGTGTTCTTCATTCATACCAAGCTGCACAAATTTAACATGAACATATGACCAAGTGGGTAGGAATCTAGTTACTGGCATATTTAGTTTTAAGGACAATAAAACCTTCTCCGCCCATTGATGACGTCCGATAATGGTGCCGTGTATGGGCACTTTGTCAGCTGAAATGGCCATTTGGTTAGGCCTCATTGCACGATTCGCATGGCGGATCTCCAAGAAGCCCTGACAGAAAGCGTGTTTAGTGCCCATACATGGCACAAGTTTTGCGCCGCGCACATACATTGTGCGTTGCGGGTAGGCACCCAGGATTGCACGTGTATATGAACCTTTAGGGCCCTCACTCTTGGGTTTACATGCAATCCAGAGAACTGACCTGTAGAAAATTGCTCTCTCTGGTTCCACTTTGTTCTACCTCCCCCATTCAGACCTTCCAATAGGAAGGCACTAATAAAAAGACACACTTTTTGTCCTGAGGAGGGGGAAGGCTAAATTGTCTTGGCAAGTGCAACTTTCTACATGTCTGTTCTCCGGATGGCAGTTAAACTGGGCATCTTTAAATAAGGGGGAATGGGTTGGGAGTTAAATGTTAAGACAATTGTCTTTTAAGGTATTCAATATACCTCATAATTATTTTTGAATCAATGTGACATAGATTTTATAATTTCTGTGCATGACTGTGATTGTAGAGTAGATCTTGGTTTTATCAAAGCTATATTTCTGGATATATTGTGAAAGGTTCACTGTGATTGTGTAAACTAGCAGTGGAGATAAAAAATAGCAGCTTTCTGCTTTATCTGCGTTGTCTATGTATTTATAATACCAATGATAACTGTGGATTACCATAGAGAATAAGGCCTTTTCTTCTTGATCACGTGTTTCTTTTCTCACAAACAATAGCCAGTCTGTTACCCAAACTGCAGGATCTGACTGTGGGTGCTTTGAGTTCTTGTTTGTTTATAATATAACTACAATAATCTTTTACACCCTCTGATTATTGTAACTGCAATATAAAAAAAACAGGGACTGTGGTTATGTAAGCTGTCAATTTTACAGGTAAAAGAAAATCTTGTGTGCAGCAACGTCACTTGTATTAACTTTATACTGATGAGCCTGACCGGCATATGTGGGTCAGATGGAGTGCACAGAAGTAGAATAAATGGTCAGAGTGATTGTGTATCATTGTTGTGTTCCTAGGGTCATAGGTGTTTGGAAATTCAGTCTGTATCTGTTAGCTGCTTGATAAATTTAGTTGAAAAGGCATCATTATCCTTAAGGCTTCTAAAGCTAGATATACACACTAGCGATAAAGCCCTGATATTGTCGGGTTTTATTGGCCGTGTGTGTAGCTTCTTTCCCGAATGAGCGCACGGCCGCGAATGTTCAGGTTGGCCTCACGGTCGTTCGGGAAAGACAAAAAATTTCCCTCAGCTGTGGTAGTCTCCCTATATGGGGAGTTGGCCGAGGGAAACAGTCCCAAGCGTTCCCTCTATGCTGTGTATAGGGAGAATGCTCATGACTGTGTGTTTACTGATCTTTGAAAAATGCCAGAAGGGCTCTTTACTGTTTGTACCCAGCTTAACTTGTGTGGACAATTTCCAAGAGTCAACACACAGTCCGGCCATTTCGGACAATAATCATGCGTGGGCATGTTGTCTACTTTCGACAACAATGTCTGAATGAATGCAATTATCAGCCTAAATGGTTGGGCATCGTTCACACTATCTTACATGGGTAATGAGCATTAAAAAGCGCACACTAGTATTGGACGATTGGTCTGGCCACATTGGGTGCACTGCTGTCTGTTGCACTGAGATCCACTTTTATAATCACATGCAATCCGCTTTTTCCCCAAAAGCACATGAGCTCCGATTGAGCAAAATTGCAGCAACGTAATGGCGTGCATGCTGTAGTGTAGCCTCAGCCCCAAAGGGCATTGGAGGATGTTCTAAAAAATATGAAGCTGCTTGTTCCAAGGCACTAAATTCCAAATGTGCTAAGGTACAACTATACATGCAAATAAAATGAATAGTATGTATAGATAATCAACACTAAAGAGTCTGAGAAATAGAACTGCCATCTGCATTTGAACTAAAACATTGTCTTTCTTTTCTTTTGTAAAGAGACTTTTTTGCCAGTGAGCCTTGGCATGGGGGCTTTGCAGTTAAATGTAATAGGGCTGTTTTATTTCCACCAGGTGACATTAAACAAGAACCAGGGCTGTACCGTGAAGGACCCACATATCAAAGAAGAGGATCCCTGCAGCTATGGCAGTTCTTAGTAGCACTTCTTGATGACCCAGCCAATTCCCACTTTATTGCGTGGACCGGAAGGGGCATGGAGTTTAAACTCATAGAGCCTGAAGAGGTACATACATATTTTACAATTGCACATTTCTAGCACCATTTCCTGATGCTTGAAATATTTGTGTAGTAAGCAAAAGCGATGATAGGTTGGATTGGAGTTTCATCTATTAAAGACTAAGTAAAATATTACTTTAAAAGCTAAGTATCTGTATCTAGCATAAAAAGGTGATTAGTGTTACTTAATGGTCCTTTGCATTAAAGGTGCTACTGTAAGAAATATTAAGAAACCGGTTTACAACCCCGTTTGGCCCAGCCTCCTTTTAAACGGCTTTAGTTCAATACATTTATTGTGCTTGGACTTTTCAAGGAGTCCAAAGGACAGAGTCAAAGTCCGACTACAGCTCTGACAAAGTCACAGTCCCAAGCCCCCATGATACAACATATGATTATTCATTAAATGCACCTAAACAATTAAAATGAGCTTTGTCCGGTTTAAGTACTGCACATCAGTAGTAAAATGCGTGTTATGTTAGAATGCAAACTGTGATAGAAGGATTGTGTGCCAATGTTATGTTAAGGACCCAAAAGTACCACTGTTATTCTCAGACTTGGGGCCCTTATTATGCTTTTATTTGATGATTTGAAAACTCCCAGGACCACTTTACCCCATGGTTTATAACTGTAATTCGGAACTCGAGCAATGATGTTATAAGGAAGGCTTTAGCTTAGTGTTATTAAATGATATTCCCTGCATTGCTAACTTTTATTCTAGAATATGATATGGTATAATATATATATATATATATATATATATATATATATATATATATATATATTAAGCTAAAGATGAATCTGCACTTTAATTGCTGATTGCAATTCTTTTGAAAAGTGCTTGTGTACATGTAATCACGCCATGTATGAACTGTCCTGCTGTGAATTATTTTCTTGCCTCTGGGTGTTTTGAGGTTATTTTCCAGTAATTGTATATAAAGCGTCAGTGTGGCTTTTTATCAGCTCTTTTAAAGTGCGTCTGGTTGCTGTTCTAGTTTGTGCATGCAAGTCCTCGTTGCAGTTCACAAATGTTGTAAATATGTGTTTGTACATGCATTATATTTAAATACATAATAATGTCGGTATTTCTTTCTCTAATAGGTGGCACGTCGCTGGGGTATTCAGAAAAACAGGCCAGCTATGAATTATGATAAACTTAGCCGTTCTCTGCGCTATTATTACGAGAAGGGAATTATGCAGAAGGTGAGCAGATAAAACTGTAGTCATGGATATAGTGTACTATATTCTGCTGTTTTATTAACTGTGACAGGCTGTTGACTTCCTTTTATAACAAATAACTCTCAGGCAATTTGTTTTCTGAGATTATTAAAAACCAGCATGAAATCTTTCTAATTTGTCATATAGGTAAATAAAAGGTTTGTGAAAACCTGATTAGATTTTAAATAGAGCTACGGCGCAAAACCATCGGATAACCAATCTAATATTGCAGTACTTTCAAAAATAATAATGATACTGTTGATATACGCTGGGGAAAAGAAGGAAAGATTATAGTTGAATTGTACACAGTAAAATACATTGTTTAGTTGCTGCCTACACCTTAGCACTAAAAGAAGAAACGTTTTGGTTACTGTATGTACTTGTGAATGTAAAAATAAATGGAACTTTAAGGGCATTTCCACACCCAAAACACGATGTCTCAACCAATCACTGCTGATGAAATTGCTGCCTGATGTTTTTACCTCACTTTCTGCTTCCATTTACCAGCAGTTTGTCATATATGTAACAGATGACATCTCAGCCAATGACTCAATGCTATTCCCTTGTAAAAAAAAAAAAAAAGCTTGGAGAGAGACAGAAACTTTTGGGAGGCAGAGGGAAGGGGAGAGAATAATTTGGCTGTATAACAGATAAGCCCTACATATGCCCGGTTTCCAACTATTTGTAGTATAATTTTGCTTTATTATTTAAAGGGGAATACATGCCCTTTAACTATTGGGTACTAGAACATATTTGTGATTGTTTGCACATTCCCTAAAGAACTTTTTTTTACTGGAACAGTTATTGACCATTCAAAACTTCTATTCTCATTGTAAAAACATTTGCACTTTTTTTTTATTTTAATTGATCAAATTCTCCCTAATGGAAAGTAATTTCAACCCACATCATTCAACAGAAGTGCTAGTTTGCCAAAGAAACCTTTTGCCTTGTTTTTCTGACGGTTTGTGTTGCACATGTTGTCTACATGTTAAAAGGGTGAATAACTTGTTAAGCCTTTGGGCAGTGGAAAACAATGTCTTAAAGTGAAGCTACATTTTGAAATCCTAAGAATGGAAATCTGGTTTTGAAATGTTTCTCGGTTCTATTTATTAGGTTGCTGGAGAAAGATATGTCTACAAGTTTGTATGCGACCCAGAAGCTCTCTTCTCTATGGCTTTTCCAGACAATCAACGACCATTGCTAAAGACCGACATTGAGCGGCACATAAACGAAGAGGATACAGTACCACTCTCTCATTTTGATGAAAACATGACCTACGTGCAGGATGGTGGCTACTGTAACAATCATCAATACAATGAAGGATACGTGTACTAAACCAAGACTGAAAATGATCAAGAGCATTTCACTTTTTTTTCTTCTTCTTTGCAAGACCCAAGAAAAGCAAAATATTTTTTTCAAGTAGTTGGGCTTAACCTGTTGCATATCTCCTATGGTCTGCCATGGACAGCGCACTTTATTTGAGGGAAAGGGGATTAAAATGTAAACTGTACGTAACGTAACAGGACGAAAAAAGATGGATAGACTATCCATTGAAGCTTGGGAAGGGAACTTAAGTTTTTGGTACTTCATTGCAAAGTCATGTTTTTGTCTTTTTTTCCTCTTATAGGAACTTATATGTTGTACATTTTTTTTTTCTGGACTTACAGAGTACAGTTAATTTCTGTTGTCCAAATAACTACTTTACAATAAGCATTATATTGGGATTCCCATTTCCTAGTTTTTCTATTCTTTGATAAATGAATACAAAACCCAAGGATGGTAATTATCGCATATCCATGCATTTTTGAGAAATCAAAACACTACTCTTGCCACGCCCATGTTGGCTAAAAAAAATTCTCAGCGACTTTCTACAAAAGAACCCCGATTTGTTTATCTTAACATTAACAGACAAATCAGGATTAAGGGGGAAAATCATTTCCTTTCATAATTCATAAGTTAGTTATTTAATCAATAGAAATTACCTGTATTCTGTTGCATATCTTATTATGCTGTTGTAGATACAGCAAGCACTCCTTGGAAATTTATCCAATACACTAAAATAGGTACTTAAGTAATTTTAGACACAGTACCCATTAATATGCATTTAAGCCTTTTACTGCTGTGTTACGTTGATAACATATATAAATACTAGATGACGCTTCTGCTGCTGTCTTTTCTGTACTATTCTCTTTAATGCTGAATTTACAGTCATTATATGCATTGCTGTAACTACAGGTAGCATTTCAGGACAAAATAGATGACTTGAATCATTTATTGCTTAGAATATAGCTTAGCTGCTCTTGCAATCAGCTTTTTCTTGCATCAACAAGCAGATAGTAAGCTTTCTGTTTTTAAGGGAATCTCAGTGGGGTCTTTCTGTTAACTTTGGAGGAACAGAGGCTTATTTACGAACTGTCGAGAGAGTACAATAAAGCCACTGTATATCCTAGTAGTGTGGGCACAGATATATTATCAGACTGTTGTGGACACTACATGTAATGCGAGAAGATGTGTCTGGGTGACAATTTCAAGGTTACATTTCTGGAGTTTGCTTTGTTTTATTTTAAGCTAGACATGTACAGAAAGAATATGTATTGAAAATTTATGGGCACCTTTTACAATTTTTTTTTTTTTTTTTTGGTCCGATACCTGATATAGTTCACATTAAGATGGAAATATTGATACAATCCCGTATAAAACTGCACTTCTTTGATATAAGAATGTACAGCATGTACAAAGGCTAATTCTAAGAATACTGTTCCAGTATTGGCCTGCATGTTGATATACCTTGTGCAGGATAGGTGCAACATTTACAACAAGTCATTCAATTAAAAAAAAAATAAATGTATATATAATGTTTTCATGTATTTCTATAAAATTTGTAATATGCAATAATAGCAAGAGCTGAATACCCTTTATGAGAAATTTTCTTTTATGGATACATGTAACTTAATGTCAACACTTGTAGTCTTCTCACTGCCAAAGTTAATTCAATTGAGATTTTATGTTGGTTTTTATTATTATTTTTCTTTTGATCATGTTTGGAACAGAAATACGACGGTTCCATATCTGGTTCCAAAAAGATGCATAAGTGCAAAGCATTAAATTTATAAAATATTATTTCCCCACCACCACCAAAAAAAGGACTTGTCATTTCTACTCAAGATTTGCATATTGAAAGATCTCATTCTATTCTCAATGTAAATGGGGAGCAGTTTATGAAACAATTAGGCGCACTTCAGTTTTAACAGATGTCTCACCTCCTCTATGGTTTGCCGTTTAGACAAGAAGCCTCTTACTTTTTTTAAAATCTCTTGTAAATCCTTTAAATTACATGCCTCGGTGAGGTGCGATTTCTGGCAGTGACCTTAAATAACAAATTCAGCCCAACACCTTGGCCTGAATTTTGCATTTGAACACAACGATTGGATCAGGCTTGTTTCATGATATTCCTTAGATCATGCAAAATTGAGCATCAACAAGCAACCTCTTTCATAAAACCTAGGCTTTTATATACACAGGAAAAGCTTGGGAGTGAGGTTCGGACATTTTACTGCTTGTATTGGTTGATGTTGCCTTGAACGGCCATGTTGACAGGGTTTGTTTTTTTCCGGCTATACCCATGTTGATGTTTGCATAAGAGCATATCCAAACTTTAATGCTTAAGACTTGTTTTGAGAATTTTTTGAAAATGTTGCATAATAATTTACTAAAATTTTTGCCAGAACCACATTATCATGTGTTCTCATCCAACCTATACAAACTGCTGCTTTTTTTTTCTTTTTCTTCCATAGTTGTGGCAAAAGATGCTTAGTAAAAAAAAAATCCAGTTTTAAAACTATTAGAATACAACAAAAATATACATTTAAATAAAAGCATGTGTTCTCTTTACATAGGGGTTTTTTTTTTTTGAGAGGGGGGGATTAAGAGATGTTTCAAAGCAAAGCTGTCTCTACTTTAAAGCTGGTACACTTAAAATTACAGAACTTCTGAAGATTCTTCATGATCCTGGCAGGCAGTTATCAACAACTACTTTTATTTTAACAAAAGAAAATAATCTGAATGTAAAGAAACCCCATTAGCAAGCCCTTCTTCAACACTATTTGATCACACTGAGTAGTAAAGTAAATGGTCAAGAGATATTTAAAGTATATTTGTTGGTTTTTGTTTTATTCAGATAGTTTAATAAAGTTGGCAGCTTATTTCTGAAAATGTTGACCATTATTTTTTTTTTGTGTGTGTTTGTGGACAAAAAAGAAATTGCAACATGTTGCGATAAATAAAGGAATCCCACAGCAGCAGGTTGTTAAATGTAAGGGTTTTATAGGACAAGGAACATTACAGCAGTCAAAAAAAAAGATCTAGTGCCACACAATGCAGCTTCCACACAAAGTGGCTTCCAGCCATATGGAGACTCTCCTGTGGACACTTTTAATGTACGGTAATGTATATGTGTATCATTTCTCTTAGAAGAGTAATAACTTTAAAGAGTAACTCCATCATTTATAGTGTGGTAAGGGCAATGAGTGTATTTACCCATTGGATGGGGCACATCAAAGGGCAGAGGCATTTTTATAAACTTAATTTGACATAGGAACACAGTAATTGAGGGTGAATAATGACATTTGTCCATCAAGTCCACCCTTTTAACCCTACCTAACAGTTGATCCGGAGGAATGAAAAAAAAAAAACCTTCCCACATAACATTAGAATTTATTATTAAGACCAATTGTAAGACTAAAGGTTCATACACACATACGATCTTGCCAGTGATCCCCGACACCGATCTCTACCCGCGACAAACGGACGTTTTTGGTAGAGAATCGTCCGTGTGTATGCGTTTGGTCGGGGTTGTTCGTTGATCTGCCTGGCGGATCGACAAACGGACGCAGACACACGGGTGGTTCTCACCCGAAACGGCAGTTCGACGCAGGTAGCGCTTGGTGTCGGGGATTGTTGGCAAAATCCTACATATGTACAAACCTAAAGGTGTTACAATCTATATCTAAAGAAACCTACTTGACACCAGTCTTTTGATCTATGAAGAAGGTTTGTGGAGCATCCAAGAGAACCCTGCAGCACCCATACATTGTTTAGGGATCTGGTCAAACAAATCATTTAAGTTTTGCTTTTCTGGATGAATTAACATTAATGGGGTTGGTCAACATTGTAAGTTGTTAATGGAAGAGTGACACTTGTTTGTGGTTTCTGACATTACTATTTTTGGGACAAAAATATTCTTTAAAAAGTTTTCCATTATCTTTATTTCAGTAAAATTACATTAGATAATTACTCTGTAATTAGGCAGCACATAAATTAATGGGGTCTGTCCCACCTTAAGACTTACTGAATCAGATATGAGTAGTATGTTTCAATCCAGGATGCAGTTATGTATCTTTTCATGAGTTTTTTACTGAAAATTGTAACTTCACTAGGAATTGGTTTAGATTATTCTGTGCCCTTTTTGGGAATTTTTCATATAATTTTTTTATTCAAATGGGTCGAGGTTCCGAATGTTGAAATCTTCTAATATTCAGTTTTTCCAAATGACGAAGACCTCAAATTGATACCGAACTATGAAAAATTTGATATGCAGAAAACTATTGCATAATAGTAACTTGTGAGAAAGTGAATATATCTGGTAAAACTTCTTTGCATTGGTTTGTTTCTCCCCATACCATAACCCAGTTCTCTATGGTGTTAGAATACAGTTGATATTAGACAAGAGATTAAACAATGTTCATTTTTGGAACTTAGTCTCCCATTGAGTTTGTTTTTGAACTTTTGTAAAATCTGATTTTGGAACAAACTTGCCAGTTTTGAACATATTTACTGTCCACAAAGAATAAAACTATGCAACTGCGCCTTATCACAATAAACTCCATTCCAATGCAGCTGTGGGAATAGGATCCGTTGGCCACATGCTGCCCCTGACTGGCCCCTCAATACTAGACCTGTACCCAAATTTTTTTTAATTTTAATTGTCTTGGGCTTTAAAATTGATTTATTTTTATTAAGTTTATTTTATAAAAAAAAAATTACCTAATTGAATTTGATAGAATGGGTCTAAATTATTACATACCTTCTAATTAAAAATTGCAACTAATAATAAAAATCCAATGAACTGGAGATATAACATTTTTTTTTCTAAAATCCAGTCTTGCAATCTCTTGAATTGAAAAATCATTGGTTCGGCCCACAATCCAATTTTCTTCTGCATCCCCCTGTAAAATGAATTGCACACCCCTGATCTATTCCTTTTTGTGCAAAAATGTATTATCCTTAAGTGATTGCTTAAGGTGATTGTTCAGTGTATAATGGGCACCTTTACTACAATAAATGTGAATAGTGTGGGCTTTATGTAGCAAAAGATTTTACTGTCATCATCACAGGGTTATCTTTGGAAAGCAATAGCTTTTTTTATCATACGTCTGGTCTATAAATTAGAAAATGTGTGCTTTAATATTTCCATTGAAGATTTGCCTTTTAATTAAAAACATAGCTTGCATTTCTCCTTAAAAGCACACAAGGATGTTGACGCAGGCATGTCCACTGATAATAATTCTGATCAAACTCTGGACATATTCAAAAAGAAAGGATGCCATTAATTGGCATATCAATAAAAAAATGATTATTGTTACCAACCCAAGTTGTTAAATTGCAAGGGGGAAAAAAAAGGTGGGAGGTGTAGTGTAGGGCACCCTAGCCAACCCCCAACCTCAAGCCCGTTTGTTAAAAAAAGACCTTCAGTCCCCCGGGGCTCTGCATTGCCGGCAGTCCCATCTGTGATTGGCTGCCTCTGGCCCCCTGCTTGCAAGTTCCAGGATCAGAGCACCTGGGGATCGAAGGACTTTAATTACATTTCTGATACTTTTTTTTTAACAAACAAACTTGGGGATGGGGTAGGGAACACTGCAGTATATTAAAAAAAGATTATTTTTTTTAGGGTGGAGATACCCTTTAAAGGTCATGTCTACCTCCCAATGGCAAGTTCTTACACAAACCCTCTGGCACTAACGGAGATGTAATAAAAGTTCTTATTGTTAAAAATGGTGCTAATTTTGCCCCAACCAATCAGATGTTAGCTTTCAAATGTTAAATGAGATCTGATTGGTTGGGGCAAAATCCGCACCATTTTAAACGATAAGAACTTTTATTGAATAACCCCTGTAAGATTACTATTCTTTCCTGAATACAGATACACCAATTGTATGTATCCCCTGGGTGTTAATTGTCAGTCACAGGCAATGTCCTTGGTTATACAAGCCACCTCCTCCGTGGCTGCTTGAACTCAGAGCAGGCAAAAAAAAACTTAAAGGACAATTATACTTACCATTTCCCCCAATCCATTCCTGCAAAGTACCTAGGGTGAGGACCTAAAATGCTAAGTCCTCACCTCTGGGTACTTTACAAAAGTCCTGCACTACTTGTTATCTCCCTCGTCGCTCCGGTCCGATTCTCCCCACTGGCACTGTCAGTGACAGTCTGGGAGGCAGCCATTAGGAAGACACGCCTCCTTGCAGAGCGCATGTTCCCATTGGCTGCCTCGCAACCTGTCAGTGGGGAGGATCAGACCGGAGCGACGAGGGAGATTACAAGTAAGTAGTGCAGGAGGTGAGTATAATTGTCCTTTAAGAGGGACCACAGATTTGGTGGTAATATCTGTAATCATGGATTCCAGGAACCCAGGTAAGGTTTTGAGGGGGTCCTGGCTTGACAAGCCCATGCACAGGATATTTCTTTCTGTATGAAAATCTATTTTAGGGTTTCCACTATGCGTGTGGGGATGGGCTTTTACAATGTACTGCTACACTCATGTTGCAAAAAGAAAACCAAAAACTTACAGGAAAGTGAACAGGGCAACTAATCCCCCTCCCTGTGTGAACAAGATTCTAGTAATATACAGGGAGGTCTAATAAAAGTTCTTATTGTTAAAAATGGTGCTAATTTTGCCCCAAGCAAAGATGCCATTATCGCATGGGAAACCCAATCGCAAATGTTAAAGCAGATACAATCAGTCATAAGCACATGGCACAAGGGCACAGAAACGTGCAGCGCTTTTTTTGTGTGCGTTACAATAGATTTTTTTTACAAATATTTCTGTTGTATTATAAATGAAAAATAAAAGTCTACGCAATTGTTGATGGTTTATTCTTGTCTCCTATATTCTTTTTAAAGAAATTGATCTTAAAGGGACAGTTCAGTGGAAATTATCAATAATTGTTAGTTTGTTTAATGCATACTTGGTTGTTTTACATATTCTCTCCCATTTTGAAAAATCATTTGGTTTCATACCCTTTGCTGTTCCCTGCTTTTGACATTAGTGAGCTGACATTTCTGGTTCTAACGGTCCTTCTTCTTCCCAGGATGCACCACATCCTTGGAATGTTCCTAATAGTAATTTCTACTGATTGGCTGTTGGATGGGTCAAAGATGCTCAGATCTCTACTGACCAACTGAATCAACCCAGGTGCTGGGTCAAGGGCAAGACCATAACGGTCTCTATTAGGGGTCCTGCAAACAGGAAGTCAGTATTTCGGTTGCAGTTATTTATACCCAGACAAAATGCTGATTGGCAGATTAAGGTCATTGGGATGAAAAAATACTGCTCTTTTTTTCTGAAAAGTACATGTATTTGCACTGAACTTCCCCTTTAAAATCCGACCTGTAGAAATGTTCATGTAAACCAGGACTTTCTTCCCATGTGGTATTTGGTATTGGGGAAACTTTTCCTTCCTCTCTGCAACCATATCGTCTTTTCAAATTAAAAACTGTCACAGGATATTTCCCTGTAAACCGGTACAGCTGTAGATACTAGAAAGAGAAACTGTATCTTGTAGATAGTAAGGGATAACGGACATTTAGAATTCTCTTTACATTTCTCTATTGAGCATGGTTATTCTACAGAGGATGTGGTTTATTAGCTTATCTGCATTTAAGTGCCACGGTCAGGACCTCGTTTAATGGGGGTCATGGCATGGCTGGACGTTTCTGAAGGTAGGAGGCTGAGACTTATTTATCCAGCTTTACAGTAAACATATTTTTTGTCCGCCATTGGGTGCGTTCAGTTGTGTATGGCTGATATGATTAAAAAAAAAGAATGAAAAAAAGGTACGCTACCGTACATGATCTGATTAACTTACAATAACAGATCTAGTACAGTAAATTTGTATATGCACCCTTAATGGTCCCCATTTGGGACCCGAACTTTCAGAACTTAACCGGAAGTTTGGGTCCAGTCCTTTAAACAGCTGAATGTTTCATTCATATGCGCGATCAGCTGTTTAAAACGGCTGATCGCGGGAGGCATCTTGGAGGGAGGAGGGGGTCAGGGGCACGGTCTCCATTCTCATGGGGGGGCCCGGGCCCCTGCAGGTATGCTACTGATTATCGTTAATAAACAAACGTTCAGCATAAATGGCCCTAGGTGTCTTGTTTTTGTGTCTGTCTTTCTGAATCTATGTCAGCGTCTGTGTGTCTGTGTAGCTGTCAGTGCTGCCTTTTAGCAGCAATCAGCAGCTTTTGCTGTCTGATTTGCTCTTGTGCTGGCATCTGTGTGCTTTTCTTGTTAGTGTAAAAAAATGTATCTGTTGTTTGTGTCTGCCTTTTGTTGGTTTCAAAAAAAGCTCTGTTTAATTGTTTGCTACTGTGTGTGTATTTGTGTGCTTTGTTTTCTGTGCAATATTGTAGCTTATTGTAGCTTATTTAAAAAATATGGGAGAGGGAAATGTCTGTCACGGCAAGAGGATGAGGCAGAAGCAGGGGTGCATCGGCATGTGGAGGGAGAGGTGGGCCAATGCAAGGTGCTGGCCGTATCTATACCCGATATGTTCAGGGGTAGCTGTGCTAGGGCTATCCCTTCTGATCTAGGAAGGCGGGTAGTAGACTGAATTACCCAGCTTTCCTCATCAACCTCCTTACATGGTAAGACTGTGCCATGCGGTGTTGCAGCTTCTGTGCCTCGGAGCCACACTGGGGAGTTGCTGGCAGCACTGCAAGAGTAGGCTGAGAGTTGGCTGACCCCACACCACCTCTCAATAGGCAAGGTAGTGTGTGACACTACGACCAGCCACATCCTGTCTGCCCTTCGATTGGGTAGAGTCACATATGTTTCTTACCTGGCACACAAACTCAACCTGGTCATCCAGCGGTTCCTCACCAAGTACCCTGGTCTGCAGGAGGTACTGAGGATGGCTAGGAGGGTGCCCAGTCACTTCAGGCGGTCATACACGGCCACAGCTCATCTGGCTGAGTTCCATCAGCAGAATGACCTGCTGCATCCCCACCCACTGGAACTCAAGTTTGGAAGTGGTTGAGCCCGACACTGTTGTCCTCAGTGACAACGAGGACATGGGGTACTCTGTGTCAGGTAGTTTGTGACATATGGGTATGTACATGCTGCAATGCCTGCTCAAGGACCCCAGGGTTAAGGCCATCAAATAGAAGGAGCAGTATAGATCCCCCTTATAAGGGTAAAGAGGGAAGGCAGAATGCAGCACTATCGAGCGGCACTTCTAGTCGCCTTTTTTCTGCCTTCCCGGGTGCTGGCAGGCCTACGGCAGCTGATGTTGGGGATAAGCAGGGCTCACATCCCCCTGTGCAAGAGAGAAGGAACAGCAGCACTGGAGGTGGTCTTGCGGCTAACTTCAAGCTGTTCTTCCAGCCACAGTTGCCAGGCACATCTACTGGCAACTCTACCAGGCAATACCTCAGTTGCCAGTTCACCGACTAAATTGGATCCAGGGCCGGTGTAATCACCGTAGGGACTGAGGATCCACTGGACTACTGAGTTGCGAGGCTTTATATCTGGCCCGAGTTGGCACAGTATGCCACTGAGGTCCTTTCATACCTGGCATCCAGTGTCCTTTCGGAGAGGACCTTCAGTGTGGCAGTGGGTGTTATAACAGAGAGGAGAACCCGTCTCTACACTGAGAATATGGAGCGCTTGACATTCATCAAGATGAATGAGGTGTGGTTCACATCTCAGTACAGCCCTATTCCCATGATTGAAAGCCTCCTGCCCCTGGCCACCCGTACTGCTCCTTCTACCTCATTTTTCATCTAGAGGCTTAGGGGTATATTTATAAAGGATTGTCTTTTTCGCCAAATAATTAGCGCAGCACATCGCAGCGAAAATAGCGCCATTTGGGGCTTCGTTTCGCCTTATTTATAAAAAAGCAAAAAAAACACACTTCGCGGCTGAAAAAGGCGAACGGGCGCGATAAAGAGCGAAAAGTATCGCAGCGAAAACTTAACGCATCTAAGAAGACTGCATTGCGAAAACCATTCGAAACCAGAAAAGCCCACTAGAAAATGTCAAGTTCAAAATGGCCACCTCACATTTACCAAGAAGTCAGCCATGTCTTATTTAGTCAATCTTCTGCGCGATCGCTTTTACAAGGCATATTCCATTATAATGCGCGGTCGCCTTTCTAATGTGCGTTCGCCTTTCTAATGCGCCATTGCCTTTCCAAGGCATATTCCATTATAATGCGCGGTCGCCTTTCTAATGCGCGATCGCTTTTACAAGGCATATTCCATTATAATGCGCGGTCGCCTTTCTAATGTGCGTTCGCCCTTCTAATGCGCGATCGCCTTTCCAAGGCATATTCCATTATAATGCGCGGTCGCCTTTCTAATGCGCGATCGCTTTTACAAGGCATATTCCATTATAATGCGCGGTCCGCCTTTTTCTAATGTGCGTTCGCCCTTCTAATGCGCGATCGCCTTTCCAAGGCATATTCCATTATAATGCGCGGTCGCCTTTCTAATGTGCGTTCGCCCTTCTAATGCGCATTCGCTTTTCCAAGGCATATTACATTCTAATGCGCGATCGCCCTTCTAATGCGCGTTCGCTTTTTCAAGACATATTACCCATTAGAATGCCTTTTCGCTCAAACAATGACTTTTCACCACCTTCAGGGTCGCGCTAATCTTTCGCTCTTTTTAACGCAAAAAAACACCTTTCGCTCTTTTATAAATCGCGTTATGCCTTTTCGCTAAAATTACCAGTAATTTTGAAGTAAGGCGAAAACGGTTTTAGCGATAGCTCACGGAAACGGTTTCGCCATTCGTTAATGTTACCTTTATAAATAGCGTTAACTGTCTTTTTGGCGAAAACCCATGCGAAAAGCGAATGCGAAAACATTTCGCTACTTTTCGCTGTTTTATAAATATGCCCCTTAGTTGATGCTAGTTTAGCTGGAAAATAGCTATTTTTTTACATTGGTAGGGACATTTATGGTCCTACCTTGCACGACTGCATTCAAGCTATGAAATGGCTAATTTTTCCTTTTGGTAGGGCCATTTATGGTCCTACCTTGCTCTACTGCAACAGCTAATCAGGCGCTTTTTTAAGTGTTTTGAGCCTTCTCTTAACTCAATGGTGATTTTCCTATGAAACCTAACCCCCTCCCCACTTTCCCTTGCATGATGCATACTCTGATGGAGACAAGCCAATGGGAAGTGGAGTATGTCCAGTGGGCTTAGGGCAGAGGGCCAGAAACCGCTCAGGGACCATATGTGTGTGGGACACTTATTATCTAAAGAATAAAGCTTATACTCCTTCTTAACTTGGATAATCATCTGCAGTGATTCCGGAGTGCTTTTAGGCTACCCCCTTTTTCTTTCTGTTTGGTGAATATCTGGCTCTACCTTTGGGAGTGACGGGTCTGGGGCATTAGCACCCGGACCACCTATCTAACTGGGTGAGAGTAACACATGTATTGCTCCCTTAATTTTAATTTTGATCGCGGTCGTAAATGTACGATCGTACATTTACGACTGAACGTTTGTTAATTAACGAACGTTCAATCATAGAATACGTTCAATCGTAGAATACCATGCAGTAGTAAACTACCACAATTATATTTGCTAAAAAGCGATACCGCGGCTTTATAAATATGGCCCTACACATTAACGACATAAGGAAAATTCCAATTGTTGCCCAAAAACGATCCTCCACACTGTAGATAAGTCTAGAGAGAAAATTTAATTTGCACCGCATTGACTCCCTTTTTTTTCAAGTAGATTGAGCTCATGCAGTTGGACTTGTTTGTTGGCCTGGCTGCCTTGCCCATAAAAAACATGAGAGGTCAGTTGGGTGAGTATGCTCCTGCGACAGCAATCACATGTGTATAGCCAGTTTTAGTCATGGGACATTACAGGCTAGTATTGCCACATAATCTTTTATTTTATATTTCATGGTGCTGTTTCCCTCCAACTGCCAACCATGTTCAGTTAATGCTTATTCTTATAAAATATAGTTGAGAAACACACTCTTTCATAATATTGCATTTTTATTGTGATATGCTGTGGTGCAAGACGTTTCGGGGGTCCATGCACCTGAGGAAGGGGGAGGACCCCCGAAACGTTGTGCACCACAGCATGTCACAATAAAAATGCAATATTATGAAAGTGCGTTTCTCAACTATATTTTATAAGAATAGCCACATAATCATCTATTATGTTTTATTGGATTCAGAGCAAATAACAAGATCCGCACTTTTTACGCACGTTGCCTCCAGCATTGTGTGGCCTCAGCCTAAATGTACACTAGGATTTCCTAAAAATTTCTTTTTTAAGAAGCAATAAATCTGCAGTGAAGAAAACTAACTGCATTTTGCTTTTGACTAGTCTGCAAATATTACTGTCTGCACCTATCCCGTGGGTGTGAAATGTCGTCTGCCCTTGGTGGTGTTCAAGCAATTACCAACACTGCGGGTCACTACAAACCACAAAAGAAAATTTTATCGCAAGTTTAAGATCCAGTCACAACGGCCTTGGCTAGAAAACTAAGCCCGCGACCACAAAACACCATAGACATCATCACTGACACTGATCAGCATTTCACAATTTTGTTATACTACACGTTTATAAATATGTTTATAAATATAAATATGTCCCAATCACAACACATACAAGCATAATATTATTCATTTGTTTAATGTTTCCTTTGATCCATCATCATACTAATCTTTTAACCACAGGTTTCATTTAAAATGAAATTTGATCATTAGGGGTATGGCAGGTACGATATTATTACTGGTCATGTACTGAACCTCATCTAGATGTGAAGAACACCTGTGGACTTAGCAGTTTGAAAGGACAAACTTTATTAACCTAATGCCAGAATCAGCTTTCACTTCAGTCCCTGAAAAGGAGAACTGGCTCTGTATGAAATTTCATTTATATAGTGTTTCAGTATCTAAGCATCTCAGGCCTACAGCTGCTGCTATCAGCAACTTCTAAGCAGTTGCATCAATCCAGTTTAAAATGTTTGTGCCATCTGCAAAGAAACATTTGTTCCTGTGAGGGCCTCAAATAATATAATTAACCAATAGAGAATCTAGGAATCCTAAGATTTAAAATTTGCATAGGTCTGACCTTAGTTCGCCCTTCAATTTGACATGAATGTCAAATCAATAGTAATAACAAGCAGCTGACATTCCTGCAATGTACCCGGACAGATTAGGGTTTGCAATCGATATGAGGGTATTAATATAAGTTACAAGATAATTGGGTCAGATGGTTTTCAAAACATTCCAGAATTATTATAATATTGTATAATTACATTATAAGTCGATACAGGCCCCTTTAAACAGATATTTGACACAATACAAACTGACTTTGATATCTGTTATATTCGGGGTCTGGCCCATGAAACTGGGTGTCTAACCTGTAAAACTTTATATTTATTGCAGTGCATGCAAGTTCTTCAAAAACAACATTTTAAAGGAATAGTTCACTGCTGCTGAGGATCGAGTAACAGGTAAGTTTGCTCTAAGTTCGTTCCTGGCTCCACTTGCATTGATTGAAGAACAGGAGGTAAGGCATAGCTCCTTATCCTCCCGGTCTTCAATCAATGCATTAAAGGAATAGTTCACTTTGTTAGTGAACTATTCCTTTAATATTTTGATTTTTAATTTTGTTTCTGATCACATCTGACCTTTAAGCTATGTGAATTGGGTAACATAGTAACATAGTAATTGAGGATAAATGAAGACATATGTCAATCAAGTCAAACATTTTTACCCTCCTTTTTAACCCTACCTAACAGAGGAAATTCCTTCCTGACTTCAAACGCCAATCAAAAAGTATCCCTGGATCAACCAGAACTGCAGTATATGTATTTAAACCAGTAATACTCAATATTTTTTATCTTATCTTGCCCACCTTTAAAGCTATTCAATGAACTTGCCATTACCACATCTGCTGGAAGACAGTTCCACAGTTTCACCATTCTCACTGTAAAGAAACCTTTCCTAACCTGAAGATGAAACTTCTTTTCTTCCAACCTTAAAGGATGTCCACGTGTCCTCTGATACTGTATAACCTATTAGTGAACAATGCACCAGAGAGACACAAAGCAAATGTTCATTCCTGACTATCTACCAAGATTCAATAAAAGTTCTTATCCTTAAAAATGGTGCTAATTTTACCCGAACCAATCAGATATTATTTTTAACATTTGGGGGATTGTGGCAAAATTAGCACCATTTTTAATGATAAGAACGTTTATTAAATAACCATTTGTTCTAAAAAAAAACTGCTGGTCCCAGAGCACAATAATCCTATTTCCAAGAAGATACAAACCAATAGTTCTCCAATCACATTCAGAATGCCTCAGTAGTATAGAGAAATGTAATCTGTGTTTCAGTATATTCTTCCAGCACTCATTAAAAAATAGATTATCAAAAAATGATCATATTGGAAACCAGTTTTTCTTGGCTGATAATCAGATGACCCCTAATACTAGCTAAAAAACGAACCATAAAGTTTCCACGGCTTTCCACAAACATAGATGATGTACAGTTATTTTAAGCATGGCTATTTTTGCTCAGTGGAGTCTAAAGTTTCATTACCAAAGGTGATGATAGAATAATGAATATATTCAATGACTAATGTATGCATATTGCTAGAAAATGTCCTGTTTGTGTGTACACACACGTTTTGGCCTCCTATGCAGAATTGAGCTCCATACAAGTTGCCCAAATGTTGTACAAATTGGCCAATCACTAATTTTGATTTTCAATACCATTTTCTTAAATTTTCTATAGGATTTTTGTCTATTCAAATGGAATTTTCATTTTCCTATGAAAATTTAGAAAATTCAGATTTGAAACCATGTTGGTTTTGAAAACGTGATTTAAAGAACATGTCCATCCCCCCCAACTAAAATTGACCCCACTGTTGGTCTCACTGTGTAGTGTTAAAAAATCCTTACCTTTCTTTTCTGCTCCTTATGGTTGTCCTGCAGGGCCTGATGATATTCCAGAAAAATGAAGAGTAGGAGCCTGTAATCCGTACCTGCCACTTCCTGCTCCTCTAAGAGGACTCTGGCATGAGCAATGGAGCTCTTCCCCTCCCTCTGGATCCCTTGACAGCTGCATCTACTTTTTTTTAGATTTTTAAGTCAACCTTGCCAACCCTCAACATTATTTTTAAAAATTCAAAATCCCTAAAAAGACCCTAAATGTACCTACACAAACATGTTCCCTTGCCTCCCTCTGCTGACCGGCAGCCACATCAGTAATTGGCTGAATCTCAACCAATCACATTTGCGGCTGCTGGTCTGGCCCCTTCTGCTGTTCCGTTAATGGAAGTAGCAGAAGAGGCTCTAAGCGAGTGAATGAGGTCAGGTAAGTACATTTAGGGGCTAATTTTGGATTTTTAAAGATAGCATTTAGGGTTGGAGGGAGGGTTAACTTCACTTACAAGAAGTTTGTGGTTTGGGGGTGGAGATACCCTTTAACACTAGTGACCAATGAGCATTTAAAAAGCAAATGTAGCTTCTGCATGAGGCTGCTCACATTTGTGTTGTTTATCCCACATGACAAATCACAAAGAATGCCGTCAGGAAACCGACCGGAGCTGCGACACACGTAAGATTTTGGCTGAATTGGCTAGTCTTTGAATGTTTATTTCCCACTTTGGCCAACAGCAGGCTTAAGTATTTGTTTTCCAACATATTCATAGCCATAATAAATGCTATTAAAATGCACAGTTTTGCTTTTCAAGGAATATGCATCATTTTGATTTGAAAATTGTTTCGTTTTTATTTAAAGTGTTTCATTACATAAAAAAAAAAAATATATTTTTTTTTACAATTCATGATAACGGACCAAAAAAAAACACATTTACGTTTACATTATAAACTAGAATTTCCCATTAAAAATGAAATATAAAGGGAATTGTAATGTTGTAAACAATGTCTGCCAACCTTATGATTGTATGTGATCATTGAACTTCTTGGTAACTTCTAATGTCATAGCAATAAAAATATTTGCTTGGGGCGTGGCGAAGATGGGTTCTAGGCAGACGTGGGGAATAAGAGTTCTCCTCGCTATACAACTCTTGCTAACTATATTGCCACTGGAAAACTTTATAATACCTTCCAAAAGATTGAGATTGATTGGCTGACTAAGATGACCAAGTATGGTAGCCAGTGACAAGGTCCTCTCCATATAAAGAGAAACTCGGGAAATTCGCCTGCCACAAGGGGGCGGAGATCCGTCCTCACAAGCGGAACCCTCACCAAAAGCACAGGGAACTGCTGACCAGCATCCCACAGCTGAATCCTCAACCTCGACACCTCTCCCGGAACCAACCTCTGTTCAAATACTATCAGCCATACAAGATACAAAAACTTCACTAACAATGCTGATTGAAGAAGTCTGGGTGGACGTGGGGCTCCTCAGACAGGACCTGCAGAAACTGTGGCACCGTGTGGTGGACTTAGAAGAGCGTGTCTCAAATACTGAGGACACGGTCAGACATGTACCAGCTGATATAGCAGAGCTACGGCAACAGCTCCAGATGCAACAGGCACATGCAGAGGACCTGGAGAACCACCTCCGACGCCAAAATATCTTACTTGTGAGAATGCCAGAAGGGGTAGAGGGGAGAGGGATGGAGACCTTTTTAGAAACCTGACTGAAAGGCACTTTCGGATAGGGATACTATCCTCAGAATGGCCAGGGAACGAGTTGAAACGCTTTGAGAACTCTATAATTATAGTTTTTCCTGACTATTCAATAGAACTTCAAAAGAAATGTGCAACATTCATGGTAGTAAAGCAGTGGCTCTGAGGCCTCAACCTACCCTATGCGATGATATACCCTGCACGTCTCCACATTCAACACATATGAAATACTAAATTTTTCGAATCTCTAGTGGAAGCTACCCAATGGCTGGACACACAATTTGGTCCCAACGCAATGTAGATCCCAGAGGAATCCTAATTTCCCTGGTCCTACACGGCAGTGGGAAGTGATGGGTTAATCCCCGCCCTCTTTTGATGGACAGGCCTCCTTAGCCAATAAAAACTTACGTTCGCCTCCCCAATCCAGTCTTTTTTTCCTGTCCTCGTGAAATGCAGGTTTCTCCTTCTTGCTCCCCCCACGGTTACCAGATTGGGTCTCAGCAGCTCTTTCCCGATCTGAAGCCCTGCACCATTCATTTATGAAATGTGCAGGGGCGGCCAGCGCCCGCTCGGAACACTGCCTGGGAGCCGGATAGACTCGGGTCGCGCGCGCGATGACGTCATTACGTCACGTGCGCACCGGTAGTGGCGCGAAAGTTTAAAAAACTCTGCGTTTGTTCCCAGTTCATGGCTGTTCCTCCTTCCAGCTCCTTCTCAGCAGCTAGGTTAAGGAATTTTGCGCTGTTTTTCTAACTACTACTGCCAATAACTTTGTCTGATGAGCTCCAGGAAACGCACCAGATCTGGATCCAGGGGGTGAGCCAACATTTAAAGAGCTTGTCTTGAAAAAAAAAAAAAAAAGGTAAGTAATATGTGTTCTTTCTTTCAGCAGATCTTCCTCAAGACGCAGGGATGAAGAAGATCATCATTATCATCACAGGTCCAGACAGGAATGTGTGCTTTGCAATAATCAAGCCACCAGAGGAGGGAAGCTATGCTCAGATTGCATTGACAGACAAGCAAGCCCATCTATGGATAATATTGCCAGCATGGTTAAAAAGATGATGGATAGCTCCCTGGAAAATTTTGCTTCAAAATTTTCTGATAACATTATGTCCAAGGTGGAATCCCTAATCAATCAGCCCTTCAGGGCAGAGGAAACCGCAGGACCTTCAGATTGTGTCCAAAGGCCTTCCAACCCTTCTCCGCATGATGCAGGTGAAGAAACTGATCAATTCAACCAATCCCTTACGGATGAGACTTTAAATCGGTTGATCATTAAGATGAAGAAATCTCTTAAAATTACAGAACCACCAAAACAGTTTACATCAGACCTTATGTTCTCTGATTCAAATCAGGACTCTGTAAACTTCTTTATCCACGATCAGATAAAAGAGATAATCAAAAGAGAATGGGCCAATCCTGATAAAAGATTTCCCATTTCCCAAAACTTCAAAAGGACCTACCCTTCCTGTCAGGAGGAGGTAGCTGCTTGGGAGGTTATTCCTAAAATCGACACAGCCATAGCAAAAGTGGCTAGGAAAACAGCTCTCGCCACGGAAGCTACTGTTAATCTTAAGGACCCGATGGATAGGAGAGAAGAGGCTCTTCATAAGAAATCGTTTTCCATTACTGGTGCATCTCTTAGGCCAGCTATAGCTATCACTAGCCTGGCAAGGGCTAACAGGATCTGGTTAAAAGATTTAGAGGATGCCATCAGGGCGGGCATTCCTAGGGAAGAGTTACTTCTTCTTCTCCCTGATGTCAGATCATCCAATGAATATATAGCGGAAGCATCGCTCGATTTAATCAGGCTGTCAGCAAAATTAACAGCTACATCAGTGGTGGCCAGACGTTCCCTGTGGCTTAAGCAATGGAAAGCAGATGCTTTGTCCAAGCAAGGCCTTATGGGTCTTCCTTTTGAAGGTGATCTTCTATTCGGATCAGGATTAGAAAATTTAATTGAGAAAAATTCTTCCAATAAATCTCTCCCTACTTCTAGATCTATGAGAGGAACGTTTCAGGTCCAGAGTCAGAGCAACTTAAGAGATGCCAAACAATACCGTCCAGGGCGCCCATTCAATCAAAGGGGAAGTTGGAAGTCGGATTTTCGCCATCAGCCCTTTCGAGGTAGAGGATTTGCTGGAAAATCCAAACAATGACGGTCTGGGAGCCCGTTTGACGGAAGTAGGGGGGAGACTTCGTCACTTCAGATCAACTTGGGCTCTAACCACTTCAGACAAATGGGTAATCAAAACAATCTCACATGGCTATCAACTAGAGTTCAACAATACTCCAGGAGTAAACTTTTTTGTAAAATCAAAAGCCCCTTCATCTTCTTTAGGGAAAACTCAACTCACAGCTCTCCTTCAAGATTGGGAACAATCGAAGATAATCGAGCAAATAACAACGAGAGAACAAAGATTAGGAATATACTCCCCCTTGTTTCTAAGAAAGAAGAAATCAAGGGAGCTAAGACCTATCCTCAACTTAAAACAACTCAACAAATTTCTCAAGATAAGACATTTCAAGATGGAGTCTCTGAAGTCCATCTCTTCTCACCTATCAGAAGGCGATTGGATGTGCAAGATAGACATAAAAGACGCATATCTTCATGTTCCCATATTCAGCGGCCACAGGAAATTTCTCCGATTTCATATCATGGGGAAGCATTTCCAATATACAGCACTTCCTTTCGGGCTAGCTACAGCCCCAAGAGTCTTCTCAAAAATTCTAATAGTTCTCATGGCTCATTTAAGACTCAGAGGGATCCAAATCTTCTCTTACCTGGACGATATCCTGGTAAAAGCCCAAGACAAGTATACACTGAAGAATCATCTTCTTCAGACCATTCAATGCCTCCAAGCCCATGGTTGGATTATAAATTCAGAGAAATCGATTCTCAACCCATTGAGAGAGATCTCTTTTCTGGGATCCATTCTAGATTCTGCCAGATTTCAGATATCTCTTCCAAGGGACAAGGCAATAGATCTAGCAAAGGAAATAAAACAATTTATTCGCCAGCCCATCAACAATGCTTGGACTTGCCAACATATGATAGGGAAGCTGATATCCACAACGCAGTCAGTAAAATGGGCAATGCTGCACATCAGAGATCTCCAGATGTCATTCTTAACCCAATTTTCCCACTTACAGGATCAGAACCAATTGATTGTTGTCCCTCCTACAGTAATATCTCAACTTCTATGGTGGACAAACCCTGTGAATTTTCTCCCTATATCCCTCAGGACTCCTTATTGGGTAGTCGTTACCACGGATGCCAGCCCCCGTGGTTGGGGAGCTATCTTTGGGAGCCATACAGTCCAAGGCACGTGGTCCAAGAAGTTGTCGTTGTTACCACAGAACATGAGGGAAATGTGGGCAGTGTGGAAGGCCGTAGTAGCCCTTCAGTCCAGAATAATGGGACAAGCGGTTATGATTCATTCAGACAACACGTCAGTGGTAGCCTACATATGCAAGAAAGGGGGCACGAGAAGCAGACAACTGTGGAGTGTAGCGAAGCTGATTTTGTCTTGGGCAGAACACAATCTTGTGGACATATCGGCAAAACACGTGCCAGGAAACAACAACAAGAAAGCAGACTTTCTCAGCAGACGGACACTCCACCCAGGGGAATGGAAACTTCACCAAGAAGTCTTCAACAAAATAGTTCAAGTCTGGGGCTGTCCCCACAAAGACTTGATGGCTTCAGACCACAACTATCAACTCCCCAAGTTTTGTTCCAGGTTCAAAACACGTTTAAGTCTCCTAACGGATGCTTTTTCAATCAAGTGGGATTGGCAGCTGATGTATGTATTTCCCCCGCTGACCATGATTCAAAGAGTTTTGAAGAAGATCAAGGAGGATGGGGCAACAGTAATCGCAGTCCTCCCTTGGTGGCCGAGGAGGCCTTGGTTTCCATCAGCCCTCCAGATGTCTATTGCCCCTCCGTTCAGACTACCGATGAAGAAAGACCTTCTATCCCAAGGGCCAATACTTCATCCAGATCCAAACAGCTTGAAGCTGACGGCTTGGCTACTGGAACAAACCTCATGATAAGCAGAGGTCTTTCCGCTAGCAGCATATCGACCTTGTTGGCAGCTAGGAAAATATCAACTTCTTCAAAATATTACAGAACCTGGGGAATATTTTCAGACTGGTGTGCTAAAAAGAATATTTCATCCTGTTCCACTTCTGTGAAGATTATCATTGAATTTCTCCAGGAAGGTTTTAAAAAAGACTTGAGCCTATCCTCACTCAAAAGCCAGGTTTCAGCCATTTCAGCCTTAACCAACACCAGATGGGCATTAGACCCTTTGATTGTAAGGTTTTTCAAAGGTGTAAGTCACCTTAGACCTTCCAGGAGACCAACGGTTCCCCCCTGGGATCTTGCCCTAGTCCTTAAGGCCATCCAGCTATCTCCATTCGAGCCTCTGGAGTCTTGTAGTCTTAAAGATTTGACCCTTAAAACAGTGTTTTTAGTGGCCATTACATCCGCTCGCAGGGTAGCAGAGATTCAGGCTCTTAGAGCCTCCGAACCATATCTAGTATTTCTACAAGATAAGGTTATTTTAAGACCGGACCCAGCATTCATGCCAAAAGTAATTTCGGATTTTCATATGAATCAGGACATCGTCCTCCCAACCTTTGTACCACAGGATGAGTTGGGAAACAATGAAAGCAATGCCTCATTGGATATAGGAAAAATACTAAGTTTTTATATCCAAAGAACATCTACTTTCTGTAAGTCGGACTCACTGTTCGTCAATATATCGGGGAGCAGAATTGGTTTAAAGCCATCCAAATCTACTATTGCATATTGGATAAAGTCATGTATCAGACAAAGTTACGATTCTATGGCAGTAATCCAACCTTCTAAGGTGACAGCGCACTCCACCAGGGCGGTGGCAGCGTCCTGGGCCTTCTCTGCCCAGGTATCTCCAGAAGACATATGCAAGGCTGCTACCTGGTCTTCCTTATCTACTTTCATCAAGCATTACAAACTTGATGTAGCTTGGGCCAAAGACACTGAATTTGGCAGATCCATCCTCTCAGTAGGATGTCAGAATAAATTAAGTTAATTCAGCATATCTCCCTCCCAGTCTGTTTATTGCTTCTAAGTTCCCATCACTTCCCACTGCCGTGTAGGACCAGGGAAAACAAAAATTACATCAGCAACTTACCGTAATTTTAATTTCCTGGTCCGTAACACGGCAGTGGAAATATTTCCCCCCCTTATTTCTTTTTACCTTTCTTAACCAGCTTGGGTTTTAGCTCGGACAAGAATTCAAAGACTGGATTGGGGAGGCGAACGTAAGTTTTTATTGGCTAAGGAGGCCTGTCCATCAAAAGAGGGCGGGGATTAACCCATCACTTCCCACTGCCGTGTTACGGACCAGGAAATTAAAATTACGGTAAGTTGCTGATGTAATTTTTGTTATCTCTCCAAACAGACAAGAGGGAGAGACAAATTCCCAACCACTTTCACTCCAATTGAGTAACTTTGCTTAAAATACCCCCTCACCAATTGGTCTCCAGAGCTTTGGCATGGACACCAGCTAATTGAAATTATAGTAAACCACCCATTTTGTTTTGCAAACCCTAGAACCGGTGGGTCTATATCAAAGATTAAATAAACACCGTGGACCAAATTACAACAAACTGTTTATTATTACACAGTGAACTCACAAATGGGGCTCCTCACCCAATGCTTCCCCCCACTCTAGCTATGGGTCCACATTAGAGATATCCGAACTTCGCAAAATCAAAGATCCTATCGAAAAAATTAGAAAATTCGAAAATCCGTGAGCGGACCCACTAAAATGAAAAATATCCTCGAAATTATGAGTTTTCTCACAAATTTTCGAAAATACGTATTTTCAAAAATTTTCGAAAATACGAGAAATCCTCCTAATTTCGAAAATTTTCAAAAATACGAGAAATCCTCGTAATTTCGAAAATTTTCAAAAATACGGATTTTATGAAAATACGAGTAATCCTCGTAATTTCGAAAATTTTCGAAAATACGCATTTACGAAAATAAGAGAAATCCTCGTATTTTTGAAAATTCCCGAAAATACGAGAAATCTCGTAATTTTGATAATATGAGAAATCCGCGGTTTGAAAGTTCGGAAGGCGGAAAATCCTAAAAAATTCGTCGTTCGCGAACGGGATAAATCCGCGGCGGATCCGGGTTCGGATCCGCGAACCGGCCATCCCTAGTCCACATATGAGCCCCCACTTGCTTCCAAAAACGGAAGGCCGCACCACAATCACTGCAGAGGTTGATGATTGGGTCTACCTCACCTGACCAAGGAACTTACCTACACTTAAATAACTGTTGTATGGAGGCCTCCTTCAATCCAATTAAGAACCTGTCACACTAACTGGTTGATGCATTCCCCCCCCATTCCCATAAATAATTGCTAAATATCCACAACAACCACTGAAGGGAAACTTATATTTGACTAAACTTCATAACCCAAGCCTAATATGTGAAATAACATCATAAACGTTAACCCTCCACTGGGCGATAACCCCAAGAACTGCAATCATAAGGACTATATAATACCAATTGCCTGTTTTAGCTACGATCTCCCCAGTTCAGACTCTTTTTGTATTGAAGGAGGACTAACACTGAAGGCAGACCTCTATATCAATCAATGATGTTTGTTTTGAAGCTAATGTAAAATTTAACCAAGTTATTAAGTAATGTTTAACTAAACCAGACCGTGATAACAAGTAGAGATGGCCGAACTTCATAAAGTTCGGTCCGTTTTCGAACTTCCGAACTTCAGTTAAATTTCTTAAGTTCGAATTCGGACCCATTAAAGTCAATAGGGGAGTGATAGTTCGAAAAGTTCGGATGATTTACAAACTAACAATGGTTACTGTAAATGGCTGTGGCACCTGCAAAATGGTGAACATGTCACTATCACCAAAATTTATTAAAACACTTCTTAAACATGAGCGGGCAATTGTTGGGTTTTGCGCAAACTACATTTGAGGGTTAAGGCCAATTCGAGGGTTACCGAATGATACTTTCGAGGGTTACCAAAAATAGAACCATAAATTCGAGGGTTACCGAAATCGACTTATAATTTCGAGGGTTACTGAAAATCAAAGGCTACTTTCGAGGGTTAGCGAATTATATATTCTAGGTTTAGTGAAAACAATCCGTACATTCGAGGGTTACTGAAAACTAATGATACTTGCGAGGGTTAGGACCGGATGGAATACACTCTCAGATTTTAAAAGAGCTTAGGGCCCTATTTATAAAAAATCGTTATCGTTATCGTAAAATACCGACCGTTATCGTAAAATAACGACCGGGGTTTTACCGATAACGGTCGTTATTTACCGATAACGATCGTTATTTACCGATAACGACCGTTATTTACCGATAACGGTCGTTATCGGTAAATAACGACCGTTATCGGTAAATAACGACCGGGTTTTTACCGATAACGACCGGTATTTAACGATATCGGTAAATAACGGTCGTTATCGGTAAATAACGGTCGTTATCGGTAAAAACCCGGTCGTTATTTTACGATAACGATCGGTATTTTACGATAACGATAACGATTTTTTATAAATAGGGCCCTTAGTTCAGTTCTATCTAGGCCACTGTTTCTTATCTTTTCAGATTCACTTTGGTCTGGGGATGTGCCGCTGGATTGGAAAAAAGCCAATGTAATACCAATATTCAAAAAAGTTAGTCGTTCACAGCCTGGTAACTATAGACCTGTAAGCCTAAAATCAGTGGTAGGGAAGGTGATGGAAACTTTTTTACGGGATCATATCCTTGACTCCAGAACTGATCTTATTAGTAGTAGTAAACATGGATTTATGAAAAATAGACCATGCCGACAAATTGAATTGGTGAGTAAGAGTTTAGATTCAGGCACAGCAGTGGATAGAGAATTGGTTATTGGATCGCAAGCACAGAGTGGGGGTAAATGGAGCTACATCTATGTGGGCTAAAGTTATAAGCAGAGTGCCTCAGGGTTCTGTACTGGGGCCGCTTCTGTTTAATCTATTTATAAATGACTTAGAAGGGGGCATTAAGAGCAAGATCTCTGTGTTTGCTGATGACACTAAACTATGCAGAGCTTTGCAAACTTCAAATGATGTGCAAGTGTTGCAAGCAGACCTAGATAGATTATCAAAATGGGCAGCAGAATGGCAGATGAGATTCAATGTTGATAAATGTAAGGTGATGCATTTGGGATTTAATAATCCCTGTGCCACCTACACCATAAATAACTCTGTGTTAAGTGCATCTGTAATGGAAAAAGATTTGGGGTTCTGGTAGATAACAGACTTAGCTGTAGCAAACAATGCCAGGTAGCAACGGCTAGAGCTAGCAAGATATTGTCTTGTATAAAAAGGGGAATAGATTCAAGAGAGAAATATATTATTCTCCCTCTTTACAAGGCACTGTTAAGGCCTCATTTGGAATATGCAGTCTAGTTTTGGAATCCCATATACAAAAGGGACATCTTAGAAATGTAAGCAGTTCAGAGAAGGGCAACTAAATTAATAAGTGGAATTAATAAGGGGAGGGGCTTGAATATGCAGGCAGATTAGACACGTTAGGGCTGTTTACATTGGAGAAGCGACGTTTGCGTGGGGATATGATAAACTTATACAAATATATTAATGGGCCATACAATGAACTCTCTGGTGAATTGTTCACTAATAGGTCATATCAGAGGACTCGTGGACATCTTTAAGGTTGGAAGAAAAGAAGTTTCATCTTCAGGTTAGGAAATGTTTATTTACAGTGAGAATGGTTAAACTGTGGAACTGTCTTCCAGCAGAAGTGGTAATGGCAAGTTTATTAAATAGCTTTAAAAAAGACCTGGATAAGTTTCTAAAACTAAAAAATTGAGAATTACTGGTATTAATACATATAGATCTGGTTGATCCAGGGATAATTTTCGATTGCCGTTTGGAGTCAGGAAGGAATTTTCCCCCCCTTTTTTTGCAGTTTTTTTTTTTTGCATTTCCAACTGTTCGTAGGGTTAAAAAAAACAAAATAGGTTGAATAGGTTGGACTTGATGTCTTTATTCAACCTCAGTTACTATGTTACTATGTTACTATATAAAAAGCAATTCCCAACAGGAATAAAACACACTGATAAAAATGCTTTTACAAATGGAAAAAGAATACATCCAAAAGGGCAATACAACAATGCAAAATGCTTGGCTTGAAGCCCAAAACCTATATAATAATATGATAGCTGAAAAAGCCAAACTCAAAAAATTCTTTAACAGACAGAGCTTCTTTGAACAAGGAGGACACTCGGCCAATTTATTAACCTACCAGAATTCACAGATTTTTACAAAGACAGATCCTGATTACACACTCAACACCAGCAATCAATGAATACCTTGAACGCCTAAAATTTCCACCCCTAAAACCAGAATATAGACAAGCTCTAGAATCCCCATTAACAATAAAATTCAAGCTATAGCATTTGAACCCCTAGCTATCCTATTTTGCAATGATAACAGAATCTGAGGTCTCCATATTGGACAACATGAGGAATGCCTGAGGCTCTATGCCGATTAAATAATTATGTTCCTCGACAACCCCCACAATTCCCTTACAGCAGCCTTCAGCCTAATAAACACGTTTGGCACATACTCAGGCTTAACCATCAGCTGGGAAAAATCGGCCCTCCACCCCATGGATAATTCGACAGCACAAAACCTTCAATGTTCAACCCTAATTACCATAGTGCCACACTTTAAGTACCTGGGGATTATTGTAATGAACCACCCCCAACAATTTTTCTCTTTAAATATCTCCCGACTACTCGATTTCACCCGAAAAAAAACTCAAATGGTTTTGGGGCGATATGTCCCACTTAATTTATGGGTCAGAATACAACTAATCAAAACCTTTTTACTCCTTAAAATACTATACACTATCCAGCACTCCCTTATATATTTACCCTTCTCTTTTTTCAAAAAACTAAACAGTATAATAACATCCTTTATATGGAATCACAAGAAACCCAGACTAAGACTAAGTAAACTACCTCACTCACTCGCTCTACCCCAACTAAGTTATCTGCAGTGCTGGGTACATTCCATACCAACAGATTTGATGATGAATGAATACCTTACTGGCTCATACGCAGCTTACATCAAAGCACTCAAACTCCACATCATAGGAAAAGGCACCCCACTTCATAAACAATAAAGTAGAATCTGGCACCTCACAAATACACTTCTAAACATATCTGGCCACTATGACCACAAACCTTTATGGAACAATAAATCAATTCCAGAACTACAAGGTTTCCCAGGGGCATCACAATGGGAACATTATGGAATGACTACATTAGGGTCTCTACTTCAAAATAGATCCCTAACACCTTTCACGGATCTGCAGGACTCCTATCACCTCCCCAACACAATGCACTATAAATACCTTCAACTATGCCATGCACTAAGAACAAATTTCTGAAACTGTCTCCCGACACTAACTAACCACCGAATAATCGGCATTCTCTGCACCCAGGGCCCACATGGATTAATATCTAAGTTATACAACAGCCTTATACAAACAAAATCTTAATCAAACAAAACATATACAGTCAAAATGGTCTGATTGTCTGACAAACACAAACGAAGAGTAATGGCTTGATGTTGTTAACTCACACACCACAGCTTCCCCATCTGCCAACAATAAACTAATACAATACAAGATACTATACACCCAAACAGACATGTAATTTTAGCGTTAAGGGAAATTGTCCTAAATGCCAGTCAAACTCAGACTTTCAACACCTTGGGCCATATTTATAAAGCCACGGTATCGACTTTAACGATCGGTATCGTAAATTTACGATTATTAAACCGATCGGAGATTAACAATTGGTTTAATAATCATAAATTTACGATACCAACAGATTTGCCATTTTAGGTGAAGATGTGGAGGACGATGGCTCGGAAGCAGCATGTATGGAGCGGGCCTTTCCCTTGAGCACCCAGGGGACGGCCATCTCCAATACAAGGGAGGGAGAACTGGGGGCTAGGAAGGATAGACAGGTGGTAGTGGTAGGGGATTCTATTATTAGAAGGGTAGATAGGGTAATCTGTCGCCAGGACCCTGCATGCCGAACAGTGTGTTGTCTGCCTGGTGCTAGGGTTCGACATGTGGTGGATCGTGTAGACAGATTATTGGGTGGGGCTGGGAGTGACCCGGCGGTCTTGGTTCACATTGGTGCCAATGACAAAGTTAGAGGTGGAGGTGAGGTCCTTAAAAATGATTTCCGAGAATTAGGGGCCAAGTTAAAAGCAAGGACCTCCAGGGTAGTGATTTCAGAAATACTACCGCAGCCACGTGCTACGCTAGGGAGGCAACGGGAGCTCAGGAGTATAAATGCGTGGCTAAGGGAGTGGTGTAAGGAGATGGGGTTTGGGTTTTTAGAGAACTGGGCTGACTTTTCTGTTGGCTACAGGCTCTTTAGTAGTGACGGATTGCACCTCAATGGTGATGGTGCAACTGTTTTGGGGGAGAAGATGGCTAGGGGGTTGGAGGAGATTTTAAACTAGGTATGGGGGGAGCATAGAGGATAAGGAGGCATGTACGACCATGTATGGAAGTAAATCAATTGATAATCTAAAATGTATGTTTACAAATGCAAGGAGTCTGGCTGGAAAAACCGGCGAACTTGAAATAATAGCGTTAAAGGAAAGGTATGATGTAATTGGTATAGCAGAATCATGGCTTAATGATTCACACGACTGGACAGTAAATATTGAAGGGTACTCCTTATTTAGACATGACCGAGTTAATAAGAAAGGAGGAGGAGTATGTATGTATGTTAAACAGGAATTGAAGCCAAATTTAAAAGATGGAATAGATGGGGGAGCAAACGATGCGGCAGAAACATTATGGGTGGAACTGTGTACAGGAAGCAAGAAGGTAGGTAAATTAATTGTTGGAGTGTGTTATAAGCCGCCAAATGCCGGGGAAGAGGTGGAAATGAATCTCCATATGCAGTTGGCGAAGGCTGCTGGTATGGGGCATGTTCTGGTTATGGGGGATTTTAACTACCCTGAAATAGATTGGAGTAATGGAACTGCCAGCACCTCAAAAGGTATAAAGTTCTTAAATTTCCTATATGAGCATTTTCTTTCACAGATGGTAGAAGTTCCTACTAGAAAGAATGCGTTGTTGGATCTGGTGATATCTAATAACCCAGAGCTCATTTTGGAGATGAAGGTAATGGGAAGCTTAGGGAATAGTGACCATGATATAGTGTCATTTAATATAGGTTGCAGAAAACTAAAGTGCACTGGCTTAACAAAAACTTTTAACTTTAGGAAAGCTAATTTTATGCTTTTAAAGGAATCGCTCCTGCTCATAGACTGGGGGGAACTGTTTCTAGGTAAAGATACTGAGCAGATGTGGACCACTTTTAAAGGGATATTAAACTATAACATTTCCAAATCGGTACCTTTAGGAAACAAGTGTAAAAAATTAGGTCCACTCCTGCATGGCTTAATGCTCAGGTAAAAAGGGAAATGGAAAAAAAGAAAAGGGCTTTTAAAATTTTGAAAGCAGAAGGCACAGAACAGGCTTACAGGGACTTCAAAAGTTGTAATAAAGAGTGCAAGAAAGCAATTAAACTAGCTAAAATAGAAAATGAAACACGGATTGCCGAACAAAGCAAGTCCAACCCCAAGATGTTTTTTAAGTATATAAATGGTAAAAAAATGAGGACTGAGAATGTGGGACCATTAAATAATGGAGCTGAGGTGGTTGTAGAGGATGCCGAAAAGGCTAATCTGCTAAACCGTTTTTTTACATCGGTTTTTACTGTTGAGAATCCTTACAGTAGGGATTGTAACAATGTGCAGGGAGGAAATGAAGAGTTTTCACATTGGATAACAGAGGATATGGTACGGAATCAATTAGACAAAGTTAATATCAATAAAGCGCCAGGACCAGATGGATTGCATCCTAGGATTTTAAAAGAGCTTAGTTCAGTTCTAGCAAGACCACTGTGTCTCATCTTTTCAGATTCGCTTTTGTCTGGGGATGTGCCGCTGGATTGGAAAAAAGCCAATGTAATACCAATATTCAAAAAAGGTAGTCGTTCACAGCCTGGTAACTATAGACCTGTAAGCCTAACATCAGTGGTAGGGAAGGTGATGGAAACTTTGTTAAGGGATCATATCCTTGACTTTGTCTCCAGAGATTATCTTATTAGTAGTAGTCAGCATGGATTTATGAGAAATAGATCATGCCAGACAAATTTAATTGGTTTTTATGAAGAAGTGAGTAAGAAGTTAGATTCAGGCACAGCTGTGGATGTGGTATATTTGGATTTTGCAAAAGCCTTTGATACTGTGCCACATAGGCGACTAATGTATAAACTGAGGACTGTTGGCCTTGAAGAAAACATTTGTTCATGGATAGAGAACTGGTTATTGGACCGCAAACAGAGAGTGGTGGTTAATGGAGCTACATCTATGTGGGCTAAAGTTCTAAGCGGAGTTCCTCAGGGTTCTGTACTGGGGCCGCTTCTGTTTAATCTGTTTATAAATGACTTAGAAGGGGGCATTGAGAGCAAGGTCTCTGTGTTTGCTGATGACACTAAATTATGCAGAGCTTTGGAAACTTCCAATGATGTGCAAGTGCTGCAAGCAGACCTAGATAGATTATCAAAATGGGCAGCAGAATGGCAGATGAGATTCAATGTTGATAAATGTAAGGTGGTGCATTTGGGATTTAATAATCCCTGTGCCACCTACACCATAAATAACTCTGTGTTAAGTGCATCTGAAATGGAAAAAGATTTGGGGGTTCTGGTAGATAACAGACTTAGCTGTAGCAAACAATGCCAGGTAGCAACAGCTAGAGCTAGCAAGATATTGTCTTGTATAAAGAGGGGAATGGAATCAAGAGAGAAAAATATTATTCTCCCTCTTTACAAGGCACTGGTAAGGCCACATTTGGAATATGCGGTGCAGTTTTGGAATCCCATATACAAAAGGGACATCTTGGAAATTGAGGCAGTTCAGAGAAGGGCAACTAAATTAATAAGGGGAATGGAGGGGCTTGAATATGCAGGCAGATTAGACAAGTTAGGGCTGTTTACATTGGAGAAGCGGCGGTTGCGTGGGGACATGATAACCTTATACAAATATATTAATGGCCCATACAGTGAACTCTCTGGTGCATTGTTCACTAATAGGTCATATCAGAGGACTCGTGGACATCCTTTAAGGTTGGAAGAAAAGAAGTTTCATCTTCAAGTTAGGAGAGGTTTCTTTACAGTGAGAACGGTGAAACTGTGGAACTGTCTTCCAGCAGAGGTGGTAATGGCAAGTTCATTGAATAACTTTAAAAAAGGCCTGGATAAGTTTCTAAAACTAAAAAATATTGAGAATTACTGGTATTAATGCATATAGATCTGGTTGATCCAGGGATACTTTCCGATTGCCGTTTAGAGTCAGGAAGGAATTTTTTCCCCCCTTTTTTAGCTGGGGTTTTTTGCCTTCCTCTGGATCAACTGTTAGGTAGGGTTAAAAAAAATAAATAAAAAAAAAAAAAAAAAAAAGTGAATAGGTTGGACTTGATGGACGAATGTCTTTATTCAACCTTAATTACTATGTTACTATGTTACTATGTTACTATGATACCGATCGTAAATCTACGATAACAAAATCGTAGATTTACAATCCCCATAGAATACCATTGTGGTAGTTTACTGGACAGAGGTAACAAAATTAATGAGTAGTCTCTTCCCATACCCTATCCAACTCACACATTTGCTGTCCTTGTTTTGGGTGGCGGAGGAGGATGTGTGGTCTGGATGTGAGCTTCAACTCCTGAGGACAGCGCTGTTATATGCACGGAAAACAATAGTTCTTCATTGGCTCTCACACAAAAGCCCAAAAACTAAAACATGGATAAAACTTATTAATGATGACCCTCAACTACACATAATAATTTATAAACACAGAGATTGTGAAAATAAATTTACCAAAATCTGGACACCTTGGATGGACTCCCCTGACACCGTAACACCATAAGTGATTCAGTTTTGTAAAGAGAGGTAGCGGCCTGGGCGGAATGGACAGAGGCATGAACACAAAAAAGGTACAATTGAACCGCATAACAGCATTGTTTATTTGTTTATTACTAGGTTATAAATTTAAAACAGTTATAAAAGGTATATATAATCTGTATCATATATATAAAATGACCAGTTACACTGCATTGTATGTTTAACCCTGCTATAATATATTGGTGTGAAATAAAGCGAATTTAAAAAAAAAATTTTGCTTGACACTCACACTTGGGAAACAATTAGATAGTTGTCTGCGTTTTACCCACAGTATTAAGTAGCAAAACTAATAGAATACAGTCCATTATTTTGACTGATCATATTAAATACCATGAATCAAATCCTTCTTATTATCACAGACCTTAAACAATCCTTTTACAGAATTTGGGTAATTTATTCCAGATACTTAAGTATTAATATTTTCTTGTTGAATTAATTTTTAAGCCTCTTTTCATCTATTGGATTATCTGTTTCATGAAAATCTTTATTTCTGGTGGGCTTTAATCATTTTTCTTTTAATGCAATAAAAAAAACACCCCAATTGATTTTCTGCTCATCCCTTTTCTGACTTTTATCACTTTTACTGTGTGTAAAATTCCTCTACATGAACACTATTTATTGGCTCATCATCATATTGTTTGTTTAAACTCTGTTTGCTTGTTCATATGTTGTATCTTTAAAGGGATAATAAACCCATACCTCCATAATCACACAATACAGAGAATGGTTATAAAGTGCTGATGCACTGATATTTTACCACAGGTGTAAAATTAATTATACCAAACACAGAACATTTGCTGAAGATGCAAACAAAAAGTAGGACCCTAGTTCATATCTGTTGGACCATGAAGTAGTATTGGGATGTGGTAGGAATAGTGATCTAGTAGGTCACCGAAGCCTGACCCATAGCCTGATCAGTGAAAATAGGGGCCCATCAGTGGGTGTGATCATGTGTGGAGTCCTGGTTTTGAACATTTGGTGGAAATTTGGGGCAGTTCTCTAGTGCTGTTCTCTAGTAATAGGGGAAAAATTATTTATCTGATTGGCAAGATCAGAATTGGTCTGTATATGGCCTGCTTAACAATAAATGTGTCAATACAATAATCTGGCCTGCCATGAGAACCTTTTCTAAGCTGACCAGCGAAGGAGGGGGTGTTAAGAGGAAATCGTCTGTCCTGGACAGGGTACTTCCAAAGTCTCCCATGGGATTTTCCATTTTACCCTTTAGCTCAGCTATAAGTATAATAAGACACTGATTTTATTTTTTACTATTCCAATGCATTTATTCTGCAAGCCACACTTTGTTTGATAAACATAATGTTATCCTAGTTATATATTAGATTGAATGTAATTTATTACAATCACATGGTTTTTGGTTTGTTTAAAAATGTCTGTTTTACACTTTAACTAACTTCTACTAGAATAATCTATTTCCTTAAACAGTCTTTGCTTCCCTCTGCTGGTTTTGCATTTCGTTTTTGTATTATCATTGTAAACTTCAGATTTAAAAATTCCAAACTTTAAAATTGGAAGTTTACCTGAACATTTGTTCATTTGCTGATTTTTAAAAGTTTAGAATCTTTCATGTTCATTGGCTTATTTTTAAATGTGATTAGGAAAAAAAGTATTATCTGGCTCAAAATTATGTATATCTAAAATGTACAAGTGTAAGCATTTATATTGGTATTCTTATAAGAGTCACTCTGCAAGTCACCTGAAGCCAGGTAAAAATCTCTATAAAGACAGTTATCCAACAATTCAGACAGGCTGTTTAGCAGTGGCCAAGCAAACTGTTCTGTTTAAAATCAGAGGGAAGCTACTGGAAGACCTCTTGTAGTGCAAGGGAACAAAGGCATCACTCACTGACATCTGTCCACTGCACTGAAAACTTAAGTTAAGATTTTACTTTGGCATTCCTCAAACCGCCCGCACGATCACTTTGCTACTGACTTTACTGTCAGTAAACACCACTTCCCCAATCCTGACTCCAAAACTGCTCAGCAAATTTAGCTTCTCCGGTACTTTGTCATATTGCTGCATTAATATTTGAAACAAAGAGTTGTAATTTACCAGGATTTTGGGGAGGGTTTTAAATTTGCACTGCTTATTCCTAATTAAAATAACACGGATCGATGTTTCTCTTAGAAAGGGTAAAAAAATGAACTTTTATAAATATAACAATCCACTATTGTGGAATGAAATTAAAGTGATATTTTAAGTAACTCACTCTATCTGTATGTACTGTATACTCATCTGTATTTTTTATATATAAGTAACACTGGTAGTTCAATCCTATCTACTATCTATGAACACAAACATTTTACCTTTCGCCATTCCCTTTATTGACTTATTCATTTTCCAGTTAAATGTCTATCACAAAATTATCAGACCAAATGGTTGTGTGAACATCATGTGAATGTTAAGAGGTAAGTTTCCTAATGTATGACCAGCTTAACAGATTAGCTTCTTAAGAGTTTCCTCAACAGCTGGGTGTTTGCATGCCCTTACTTTCCCATGCATTGCAGCTGCAGTGGATAGTCAGAACAATAGGTAGTCTGTGCTAATGTTCTTGCTATAGATACAAATTTTGGATGTGTACCATGTTTTGCAAATGGGCATTCCTGGTCAAATTACATCTTAAGTTTTTCACAGTAAAAAGTCAATACAAACTGTGTATCTAGATAACGGCGTCTAGAATATTGCATGGTTCAGTGTGTGAGTTTCAGGGGGGAAGGGCAGTTAACAAGTTAATACTACAGTTTATTCTACAGTAAAATAAGTTTTAGCTCTCACTGCTAGTTGGTGGTGATGGTGATGGGTTTGTTAATCCTTCTTGAAGGTTTTGGTGGTTTAAGTGTTTTCTAATTGTTAAAGGGCATGTCCATCCCCCAACTAAAATTTTCCACCACTGTTGAGCCCACTGTGTAGTGTTAAATTACCCTTTCTCTTCTGCTCCATATGGTCCTGCAGGGCCTGATGAAAGCCCAGGAAATGGAAAAGAAGGAGCCTCTCTGTGTGTAATCTGTATCTGCCTCTTCATGCTCTTCTGAGAGGTTTGTGGCATGCAGAGTGTAGATCTCCTGATTTCTCCGGTTCCCTTTTAATAAAGCATTGTGTCTCAGCCAAAAAAATCCTTTAAAGGAAGTAAAAACCCCAAACCCTAGATGCTTAGTTAAAAAACACAATTTTTCTATTTAAGGTACTTACCAGTCTAGGTTTGGGGGGCTTTCCAACCTTTGAAGGAATTTTGTTTTTGGAGTAGTCGATATATTAAATTAATATTAAATTAAATAAAAAATATATTAAATAATTGTGTAACTAAGAAATGTAAAAAATGTACAAAAAATGTACAGATACTAATTTTCCAACTATTGTCTAGGCACCTATCATTCTCCTGAAGCATCACACAACTATTATGCTAACACAATCATCTCTTAAAATGTCAGACTTGCTGGTGCCACCCAATTAGGATTCTACCACAAAAATGACGTAAAAATTCTACTGAGTAAGGAGCAGGGGGGTGGGAGTTGTGCCAGGACAAATGGATAGGATACCCTGTTCTAAGCTAGTCCATCAACACAGATGTGCAATCTAAAAGAACAGTGCAAAACATTGATCAGGCTGAAAGTTAGATTTTGATGTATAACCTATTGCCAGTACCTGGCAGTAGATAAAAGGAATAAGAAGAAAAATAATAAAAAAAATATATTGACATTTTAGGAGTAGCTTATTATTACAGTATAGTTGTCCTTTAAGCATTAAAAACTACAGTTAGTATTAGTTACATAATTTCTAGACAAAGTAATTTTTGAGATTTCATTGTCCTTTAAGTATCAACAAATGAGTCACCGACACTAACCTAAATTAGGCTATGTTTACACGAGAGACTGATGGCTTGTTTTTTTGCAGTGATAAAACACCCACCTGGTCGATGTAAACAATGTGTACCTAAAAATGGGTGTTCGTGGGGCGTTTGTTCAGCGTGACAATTTCCTAGCAATTAAAAATACGCCAAATGCTTATGTTTACTGTGCATTCATAGGGCAAACATCCCTCAAAAACAAAAGAAAGAAAAAAGGAAAAGGCTTGTGGATTATGTTTAGTCTCTGGCTAACAAGATTTAGTCCATCTGTATGCACTGCATCAAACTGGAGGTGTAAGAGAGTCATGGTTGCAAGATGTATGTTATATTTAATTTACAGTGCAGCTTGGATAAAAAAAAGAACTGACTAGCACATAAAAAAATGCTTGTTGCAATGCAGTATTTAAAAAAAAATAATAATATTTGTGTTAGTACAAAGTAAAATATGATTTAACTGAAAACAAAATAAACACAAATTCAATGGTTGATTGAGTTGCTGGCTTACCATGCCCGGATAAAATGCAGATAGCTGTTACATAAGATTGAGTGGAAACAGAAGATGAAAATGAATTCAGCCTGCCTAATAACTCAGCATTGCAATGTGTACAACTAGTTATATATCTCTATAAGCAGCTATCTGCATAGGAAGTACTATGGATAAAGTGCTTGGTAGAGACAAATTACTGTTCTATTCTTTCTTTTAGCTGCCTCTTGATATGATTCACCTGTGAGCAGACCTAATCAGCACTAATTATCTGCCTCTTGATATGATTCACCTGTGAGCAGACCTAATCAGCACTAATTATCTGCCTCTTGATATGATTCACCTGTGAGCAGACCTAATCAGTGCTAATTATCTGCCTCTTGACTACGTTCTGGTGTAAGAAGACTTGATCAGTGCTGATTACCTGTCTCGATAGCCTGATGCTGGTTTTAAAACTCACAACACAGACATATTAATACAGCTTTGGAAGCCTTCCACGCCAAATTCAAAGTTTAGACTTTTTCTAGTTAGAAATTAAAAGAGGCTGGCTTATTAACAGAAAGAGATTTTTCAAACCAGCAAGTTTCATTGTGATTTGGGATTTTTAGATTTGAAAAAAAAAAAAAGACGAAAATGGAAAAATGGACCCATAGAAGTCAATAGGACATGAAATAATCCAAAAGTTCAGAGTTAAGTAAAGGTAGAAAAGCAACTTACAGTAGATGGGTCAGGGGGATACATTCAAATCACCAAAATGTTAATAAAAATTAACTTCCTTTGCATGCAAGCTATTTTTGAGTTTCTGCATATAAACAAGGCTCGAAAATATCCTTGTATATTCAGTAACCCTAGAAAGTAGTCTGGATAACCCTTGAAAGTAGCTTCAGTAACCCTTTAAAGTTCCCTCTGTTACCCTTGAAAGAAGCTCCGTATTTCTGATTATTTCAAGTTCCGGGGTCTGAACGGCTCTGGCAGAACTTTGAAAATAGTAGAGATAATACATACAGTATGTGAGGAGATGATACTACAGGAGCACACAATGTAAAAGAGAGATAGACTGTGCACTTTAATGTATTTTTTGTTTTGTTTTTTTGTCTACTGCTGTTTGTGCCATAACTGAACACAGTGAACAAACACCCGTGTGCATGTGTGGGGCAAATTTGTAAACTCAATAACATTTCTGTCATGATGAAAGAAGGGAGGTAAAACATTTCAACCTCCATTCTGATTAAATACAAAGTTTTAAGGTAGAGTACCCTCCTATCAAAAAACTAGTAATCAAGCTTGTTTACTCCTCAGATACTTTTTATCAAGAGAGTGCTAGGTGGGCTTTGGTTTGTCCATTTAAAATGACAAATTAAAAATGTCTGGAAATGCACTATAACTTGGAAAGGCTAGAAGAGAGCATACATCTTCAATGATCCCGTATGACTGTATGGATATCATTCCTTGCTTGAAAACTAAATGTGGGTGGAGATACAGTCCAAAAATAAGAAGAAAAGAAGAAGAAATAAAGAGAATCGCATTTTGTCTATTTTAAGCCAATTTAAACATAGAAGTTCCAAAAATTCAACATCCTGCCCATCAAATTGACAGTGATTTAGTCTAGACTAGCTGTTTAACATTAGTGGGGCCAGGTATGCTGAACACAATAATCATATGAAGTCTGTAGAAGACAACAAATTAAATAATTTTAATTTGATTATGTAATAATCATAGGCTCCCCTTAGCCATAGCAATGTTGTTAATATGTTAAAGAAAATCTTTATACCAGAAAGAAAATGTAAGCATAGGCTATATTGCCAATAAAGTAATAAAAAGAGCCCCCTGACACATTTTTCTATGATCTGAGATAGGCGAAATCTGGATGCCAAATCCTGAAAACTTTTAAACAGTCTCTGCTCATTTTCATTAGCTGGGACATAACAGTAGGTTAAATAGTGGAGGTTGAATAAAGTCCTATTTACCCAGCCTATGATGCCTTCCTTGATCCAGTTGATCCAGTGAAAAGACAATAATTTCCCTGGTCATTTTTGGCAACAGTCACCAAAGGGTTAATCTCCCTCCTGGGCCCACAGACAGCAAAAATGGTAAGCTTTAAAAGGACTCCTCCCCTTCTTTTAGATGTCTTTTATTTCCTGTCTTGGCCCACAGAGGAGATTTCCCTTTGGTGAAAGAAGTAAGAAACTAAGAAATTGGAAATTTTGTATTACCTTGCCCGGCTAGTGGATCCAGCAGTCTCCTGGTGGATGCAGGACTTGGATCGGTCCGGGTAAGGTCCGGACCAGAAGAGGGACACGGAAGTAGTGCGGCATGCAGGGTGTCGATGACTCAATCGTGCGCGCCGCGAGATCACGTGGTAGGCGCCAGCAAGTGGAGAAGATGTCATTAGAAGGCGACCCTTGCAGCGATATAGCATGAACGCTACTACTAGGTAGTAGAAAACTACCTATGCTGGCTACAGGTAAGGGGAGAGGAGTTTGGGGGAGGAGCTGGTGGCTATTTAGGAAGCATGGGAGGAGGTCTCTTTTGCTGTGCGGCAGAATTAGTTGTTACAGCAGGGACACTGTCTGTTGGTTGCTGGTAAGTAGTATCTCCCTCTTTCGTTTTCTTTAGGGTAATGTACAGGATCTGCCACCTTGTTTCTCTCTCTCTCTCCTTTTTTATGTGCAATACTACAGGTAGCAGTTGCACAGAATGGAGTCTATGGAAGAGGCCAAAACTGGTGCAAAGACCCAGGGGTCCTCAGGAAAAGCGCCATCTAAGACGAAAAGTCGCTCGTCAGAAGAAAAAAGTCATGCTAAGGTATCTAGCCTAGGAAGCTCAAACCGTGAAGGAGAAATGCTGTTTGGGGAAACTCTAACCAACATAATTACGAAGATTTCAGGAGGAAAGAGTTGTTTTATACCACAGGAGAGGAAGACAAAAAGACAAAGGTTCGTATCAACCTTTGATAAGGAGAGAACCTTTCATACAGCCAGAACATACAGGCCTGGAAGAGAAGATTTCAGACAGCAAGCCTGGAAGACTGATAAAAGAATGCAGACTGGAGGACGCAGAACATCTTCCTTTCAAGGGCAGTCTTCACAAGCACAATAGCAGGTGGCCGGCCCAGTGAAGGTGGGAGGAAGGCTGTTAGCCTTTTCACAGGTCTGGGCCAAGAATATTCGAGATGCCTGGATTCTCGAGACACTTACCCAAGGATTTCGAATAGAATTCCAAAGTCTTCCGAAGAAGGATCATTTTCTAATTTCAAATGTTCCACTAGACAAGAGATGTCTAGTCAAGAATTATATTTTTCAGTTGTTCGAAAAGGCGGCCATAGAAGGCGTACCTTGCCAAGAGAGGAATCAGGGTTATTTCTCCTGGCTGTTTTTAGTAAAAAAGGCTTCAGGCGATTGGAGACCGGTACTGGATTTGAGAGGTCTGAATACTTACCTACTAGAAAAGAGGTTCAAGATGGAGTCCTTATTGACGATAATAAGAGTAATAAAGGAGGAAAGTTGGCTGACAAGCATCGATCTAGAAGATGCATATCTTCACGTTCCCATATTTCCCAGTCACAGAAGAGTCTTAAGATTCAGTGTGGAGGAGCATCAGGTACAATTTACATGCCTTCCGTTTGGTTTTTCACAGTCCCCCCGGGTGTTCAAGTAGGTGCTAGTTCCATTGATTGCCAATCTAAGAATGCAAGGTATTTCAATTTACCATTACCTAGACAACATCTTGGTAGTGGCCCGGTAAAGTATGCCAGCATACTTTATGAGTCCAACAATACCTGGAAATTCACGGTTGGATTATCAACCAAGAAAAAAGCAAGCTCGTGCCCGCGCAAGGGATGTTATATTTGGGTGCAGTTTTCAACACAGTGCACGGAGTCGTGTCTCTACCATCTGCAAAACAGGAGAAAATAAGAAAGGCTGTAAACTTACTCATACAAGCAAAAGCAGTAACAGTGAAATATATCCTACACGTTCTAGGACTGATGTCATGAACCATACAGGTAGTCATGTGGGCGAGATGGCACATGAGGTGGCTGCAATACTATCTTCTGTCCGTGGTGAGAACTCCTGCCAACCATCTAACATTAAGGTTAACAATTCCAATATGGGTAAAAAGAAAGCTACGCTGGTGGAGCTCCCTGGAAAACCTAAAGAGGGGTCGTCCTCTAAAAGAAGCAGAGGGTCCAGTTCTGGTAACGGATTGGGTTGAGGTGCCTTCCTTGGGACCAAAATTGCTCAGGGGCGTTGGTCAAGGGGAGGAATACCATCAAATCTGTTGGAGCTAAGAGTCATAAGAATGGCACTAATGGCCTTTGCCAAGGATATAGCGGAACAATTTGTAACAGTAAGACCAGACAATACCATGGCGGTAGCCTACCTAGCAGAGGCAGAAAAGATATTTGCCTGGGCAGAGAAGAATGTAAAGGATCTAAGGGCAATACACATACCAGGGAACGAAAATTTAAAGGAAGATTTCCTCAGCCGATCTGTAGTCCAACCAGGGGGATGGAGTCTAGACCAGAAAATCTTTTAGGAGCTAACGGACAGATGGGGTCGTCCAATCCTAGATCTAATGGCGTCCCTAGGGAACACCAAATGCAAAAGATTTTATTCCAGGTTCCCGTGTCCTCAGGCGGAAGCTGTGGATGCAATACAGCAGGACTGGTCAACTGGTCTTCTATATGTCTTTCCATCCTTTTCAATGATATGGGTGGTACTAGAGAAAGTAAAGAGACAGAAAGCCGACGCAATAGCAATAATCCGGATATGGCCAAGAAGACCATGGTTTCCTTTACTGAGCGACATGGCAGTGGAGGACCCTATTCGGATATGCCCAGCTCCAGGTTGGTTGATGCAGGGTCCACTACAGTTTCCAGATCCAGAGAGGTTATCCTTAGAGGCATGGAGGTTGAAAGGCAAAGATTAGACCAGATGGGTCTTCAAGATAATATATTCCAATCTATGCTAGCATGCAGAAAGCCTTTAACAACACAAAAATATTATAAAATCTGGAATACTTTCTCTACTTATGCAGCGTCACAGAAGGAGGATCCAATCAAACCAACAGCTTCTCTAGTGGTGAAATTCTTATATGCAGGTTTTCTAAAGAAGCTGAGTGAAAATACACAAGGGGGCAGGTGTCGGCTATCTCATCAATCACACAAGAAGAATTCTCCAAGTATCCCTTAATTTGAAGATTTTTTGAAAGTGTAAAGAGAGTGAGACCACAAAAACCTACAAACATGGTTCCTTGTGATCTTCCTTTGGTTTTAGAAGTCCTCATGGATTCACCGTTCAAACCGTTAAGAAGTCCGTTCCTGATTGATGGATGACGCTTAAGGTGATGCTGTTGGTGGCAATCACCTCAGCATGCAGAGTGGGGGAATTGGCATCCCTGTCTTGTAAAGAGCTAGATACTATTCTGTATGAAGACAGGGCTTATTTGCGTCCCTCCTTTAAATTTTTACCCAAAGTTTTATCAAAATTCCACATGAATCTTGAAGTGGTTCTGCTGTCTTTTTATCCTAGTCCAACCTCAGTAGAAGAAGAGAGGTGGCATAAATTGGATGTAGTAAGAGCTCTTTCCATATACTTACAAAGGACCAGAAGTTGGAGGAAGATGGATCATCTTTTCATAATTACGGGAGGTGTAAGAAGAGGTTGTTCCCCAACAAGCAGAACCATTAGTAGCTGGGTGATCCAGTGTATCAAAAAAGCCTATAGCTTGAGAGGCAAAGAGATCCCTTTGGGTATGAAAGCCCATTCTACTAGGGCTATCTCCACTTTAAGGGCAGCAGAGGCAAAGGTGCCCTTGCAGACCATATGCAAGGTAGCAAGATGGTCATCAGAAAACACTTTTTCAAGGCATTATAAATTGGAAATGAACGTTTCAAAAGAATTATATTTTGGCAGAACTGTGTTGAGTTCAGTTATATAGAAAATAAAGTTGGTGTGTAAGCAAGAATTGTGTCCCTCCCTTCATTTTCAATAGCTTTTTAGATCCCTTTGGTGACTGTTGCCAAAAATGACCAGGAAAAACAAAGAATTTAATCCTACTTACCAAGATTCTTGTTTCCTGGTCATTGAAGAAGGCAACAGTCACCAGCGATCCCTCCCTTCTATGATGTAGAGGTTTACGTTCTCCATACTGACTGGCAATTGGAAGAATCCCTAGATCAACAAGAATGCCTATAAGTATTACATGAATTTGACCTACTAACAATGTTTAGGTCATTCTCACTAGTAAATATAATTGTAGAAATATAAACATAAAAAATTATTTCCTTTCCTAAGAAATTATGCTCCCTTATGGCAGCTTTAATGAAATACATATCAAATCCAGGTTGTAGAAAAACCTATTTTACCTTTAACTGAAATCTTAAGAAAACTCTCTGCATTACTGAAAATAATGGACCGCTCTTGAAAATCAATGTTCAGGATCTTAAAATAGATTGCATTACAATCTGTTAAGGATCCGGGCTATAATCTAGTCAGTCTAAAATGAAGTTATCTTTATGGAAGGCTCAAAATATACCGCAGCACACATGAACAGCGTTTGGGACATATCAGATTAAAGATCATTTGAATAACAACATTATGTTGCAAAGACTCCAAACAAGATAGATGGAAATAAACAGAAATGTTTACCCAATTTCTTCTTGGACATTGTGTTAATGAAGCTTTTTTGAAAGCCCAGTGAAACAATGTCTTAATGATAGTTTCTCATGATAAAATAAAATGTCCATTCTTGGTGAGTGGAACCATATATTCTTTTTTTTAATTTAAAAACAGATGGTTATAATGATTTACCAAGCCATGGTTAATTCATTTGCAAACAACAGAAGCTGCCTAGCAATTGTTCAGAGAACTGTAGATGTGTGCTAAGCAAAAAGGACTTCACTGTACACGACTGCTTCTAAAGTTTGTCTTTCTGTGTTATTATTAGCAAATTGTGTTTACTTACCTTGAATTATTTGTATGAACCTTTTCAGAAGCTGTGCTTGTCCTCAAAATAAATTAGCTTTAAAAGAGAATGAACATATCCTAGCGTTATTGTTAGCAAAATTTACCTCTAGTGATAACCAATCCGAATCCCAATTTTCCTAGATTATGATTCCATTTAGAAAATGTTTCATAATTATTTTGTTACGGTTTTCATTTATATTCTTTTTTTTTTTTACAAGTCTTTTTTTTCCTGTGCTTAATTGGTGGAGCCATACACGCAGCTCTGTTTAGTCAATGTAAACAATGGGGTTTTAGCAAGGCTTCTCTGAAAATGATTAATTATCCTTTAAAGATTAGATGCTATGATCGTGTAAAAGGAGGTGAACATATTTTTATTTAATAACTGGGACGAAAAAAAAACCTACATTGTGTTAATTCAGCAAGATCTGACACGGCTGATTAAAAAATAATATAACGGACTTAAATAGTCTCCATAAAAAAGAAATATATTTTGTAATTTTAAACTCAGGCTGTGACAATGTTCATTTGTTTTAAACATAAAATCATATTATGTTTTATTTATAAAGCATCATAGTTTTCCTTGATGCTGTGCAAAAAGATGTTTACTAAGTATAACAAATAAAATGTACAGTTATTCACTATGAACAGCTTGGAGAGGATTCTACTGTTTCAGGGAATCATAGACCTAAACCTTGTTTGACCTAAGAATATGAAGTGGAATGGATTGTGGATTTAGGAATATAATGACTGTCTGGGCCTTCTTTGTGCCTGTTTGATGGGATCAGTTTTCTATAAATATGGTGACCATTTTGATGCTCATTGGAAATGCCAGCTACAATGCAATGCAAAGAAAGCACATTGACATTAAAGGGAAGGTTCAGTTGAAAATATAATTGTTATTTTTTGTATTACACATTATTCTCTTCTATTTTAAAAAAAATTAGTTGATTTCCTACCCTTTGCTATGCTTTGTTGTAGTCAGTAGTGAGCTGACATTTTAGGTCCTTCTTCTAACCAGAATGTACTTCTTTCTTGGACTGTTCCTAGCAGTAATTTCTACTGATCAGCTGTTGGATGGATAAAACATTCTCAGATCTCTACTGAGCAACTGAATCAACCCAGGGGCTGAGTTCAGGACAAGACCATAATGGACACTATTAATTGTCCTGCAAACAGGAAGTCAGTATTTCGGAAGCATTTATTTATACACAGATAAAATGCAGAATGCACAATTATCTGAATGTCAATGATCTGAAAAAGAAGAGAATTTAGGATGCTGGCCGAGATTGCACCAGAAAGGAAGCACAAATAAGTAACTATGAGGTGGGCAATGAAAATGTTTCTAGGCTTTTCAATAAGTCAGGGTGCAGCTGAGCAGGAGTAGGAACTCCAACAAAGTAACCCATTGGAAGGATGGGCTCAATAATTTTTTCAGTGCATACATCAGACTAAGGGAAGTTCCTAGAAAGGGCATCTGCTTTTACATTCTTAAAACCAGGTCTATATGTAATTCTAATGGTAAACCTCTTTGCAGATTCAATATATTCTAAATTGTTATGATTTGTAAAAACTGTAACTGGATGCTTAACTCCTTCCAACCAATGCCTCTACTCATTTGAATGCTAATTTAATAGCCAACAGGTCTCTGTTGCCAATGCCATAATTATGCTTGGCTGAGGAGAACTTCTTGGGGAGAAAGGCACAAGGGTGAAGTCGCTTACTAGACCTATCATACTGAGACTGTATAGCACCTTCCCCTACCTCTGAGGCGTCAACCTCAACTAAAAAGGGATACCTCACATAACGATTAACCAGATTAGGAGTGCAGGCTTTTTTGAGACTCTCAAAGACTTCATGGGCTTCCAGAGGCCAATTAGAGGGATCTGCACCATTCTTGGTGAGATTGGTTAACGGAGCTACTATAGAGGAGAATTATTTTTACAAATTGTCTATGGAAATGGGCAAAGGAACTTGAGGTTGGAGGGAATTGACCAAATCAGGATACTGGAAACCTTCTCTGGGTCCATCGTGAGTCCTTGGCTGGATATGATGTACTCTAGGAAAGGAAGGTCAGTTTCAAAAATACATTTTTCCAACTTAGCATATAGCTTAGTTTCCCTAAGTTTCTCAGGCACTTGAAGGACATAGGAACTCTAGTGTATGAGAAAAATATTAGAATGTCATCTAGGTAGATGACAACAAATTCACCTAGAAACTTACGAAACACATTGTTAATAAAATCTTAAAAAACTGCTTGGGCACTTCTTAGGTGTTACTAAGGCCAAAGGGCATAAACAAATACTCATAATGCCCAACCCTAGTATTTAAAGCAGTTTTCGAGTCATCTCCTTCCCTGATCAAATCATTGCCCCCGGTAGTATAGTTTAGTAAAGACCTGAGCCCCCACTACCTGAGAGAACAGATCATTGATGAGTGGAAGGGAATATTGGTTCTTTACAGTAATCTTATTTAAGGACCTATAATTAATAAATGGTCTTAAACCACTGTCTTTCTTTTCTATGAAGACAGACTGGTTTGGGCAATAGGACCTATGGGGTCCCTAAGCAGCCCCCTGTCTAAAAATGCATGAGAAGATTTAGATAGAGACCCCCAGGAAACCTCTATAGGTAATGAAACTTTAGATGACTTATTAACAGGAGGAATTACTTGTTTATCTACGGTAGATGGACTTCCTTCTGATCCGACCAGGCTGTGCAGTTTCCAGGCACCTTGCGAGGACATGAACATGCAAAGTGACCCGGGACACCACAATACAGACAATCCCTCTGAACGTCTTCAGTTCTTTTCAGTAGGGGTATCTGAGCTGAGGCTAAGAATACACGAGAAAACTAGGAATGCATTAGGAGGACAGCACAACAAGCTCAGGGCTGGACAAACGCATGGTACCAAATCAGTAGGTGGAGACGGGGTCATGGACGTAACAAGAGGACAGAACACAGCAGATCAATCAGCGAGGCTAGGTACAGGAGCGTTAAGGTGCCCATACATCTATAAGATTTTACTCACCCGATGTTCCTTCGATCCTGCCGGAACCGCTTCTCCCGATCTTACATTCGACCGACATGCGATCGCAAAATGAATGGGATTTTGCGATCGCATGTCGGCCGAATATAAGATCGGGAGAAGCGTTTCCGGCAGCATCGATGAACATCGGGTGAGTGCTCGGTCAGGTAAGTAAAATCTTATAGATGTATGGGCACCTTAAGTCAGAGTCAGGCAAGAGGTCAGGACAGGTGGCAAACAGCCGTAAACGGAATTACAGGCAGGAATAGGTACACAGCACAAATTAAACAAGATCACACCATGAGTCAGGGCAAAATAATAACTATAATAGGCGAAGAACAACAAAGACCAGCAACTAATAAAGGAAGAAAAGATCAATCACGAAACAGCAAAAAACCAGAGTAGGAACCGAATAGGCAGAAAGATATTTGAATTTGGTGCCAAGAGAGGGAAGCCAATGGCAAGAGACATCGGGCACACTCACAAGCCGGTGTGCGTACGGAAATGAGCCGCAAGAAGAAGAATGAAGAATAACGCAGGATCGGGGGCCAGTTAAGTGGTTGCTGACAGTGGCTGTGTATTCAGGATATGGGAAATTTATATTTAATGCATGTGTGTGTGGGTGGGGGGTACCTGCCATGGGGGTTTGGGCAAGGTTTGCTCTAATTTTGAATATATTCCGTACAGTGAAGAACCTACTGAAATCGCTTTTTCTCAAGCCCTTTAATTCACTCCGATGAGAGAAAAGGTCCCCATGCTAAAATATTAAACTGTAGCTTCCTCTAAAATATTAATCACACAGATATATAATTGTTAAACACTATGCATGCATGCTTATATTTATTTAATCAGATGAAATGCCTTTTTTGCAGAGAGATTAATTTAAAAAAAAAAAAGGCTATGGGAAAATAATTAGCAAATTAAACTGGGGTGTTTAACCTGTGACTCTGCCAGGGAATGCTAGGCGTTCCAAACTTATTAAAGGATAACTATACTCTAAAAATTAACAAATTAGAAATGGAAAGTACCTGGGGCAGGTGATAGGACTGATTATTCCTTCCTCACAATATTGTTTCGTTGAGGAGCTACAGTGCATAGAGTTTTTGTTTGCCAGGTTAGTCCTGGACTGTTCCTGTATTAAAGATAGTGATGAAGCCAGGAGGAAGACCTTTTTTGTTTGGGCTGGTGCTCCTCACAGAAGCAATATTGGGAGATTATGCCTGTCCCAAGTACTTTTCAGTTTAACTGTTTTTCAAGAAATCTTTATACACGCGATAGTTCTCTTTTAAGTTTTGGTACACTTGACCCAAATTACACTTGTTACACCTGTAACAGTGCAACAAAACATATTGCTCATAATTTACTAGCTATGCATTCCTATGCAATGTGAGTCTGATAGCCAAACCTTCAGGGGAATGCAGAATTGGGTGCTATGATGCTATCTGTCTTATTATTGTGAGAAGGTTATGGGTTTTGCTTGAAACTTGTATTGGCTGCATAAAAACAAGATTTCAGTGCAGTGAAGGCACACGTTACCTTGCCCTCTATTGTGAAGTCACATTGCTGTCATGATGATTCATAGAAATTTAGAAAGTATTGTAGATGCAGTGTAGTGCCCATTCCTGCATCTACTTAGTAAGAAGAAAATACACTCAATTCACAAAAAAAGATGAGAATTTCTTCTGCATACCTTCACCCCACCTCCCACCCCCAAATTTGACCTGGTAATTAAATAATATTTCTAGTGGTTCATACATTTACAGTAATATGTTTCACTATATTTTGGTTTGTGTATATTGCCTTTAACATCTAATTATCAGCTGTACCACACATTCATTCATAACTATTCATAGACTTCACACTTTAAAAAAAAGTAGCTTCATGACTGCAAAAGTTAATGTTTGAAATTCTGTCACTGTAGAGAGACAGTGAACAGGAAGTACTGCACTAATGTACATATGTTCAAAATGTAATAACAAAACTGAATATTATTGATCCTACACTCCTATGTAAGTTAGAAAAAATGTTTTTTCCTCGTGAGCTATCCCCACTACAAACAGTTATTAATTTAAGGAAAAGGAAGCACATGGATTTGCAACTATATATTTATTGAGACAGACAGGAGGTTTTGTATAATACCTTTAAATAAACTAACTCTGTATAGAGTTTTTTGTTAAATCAAATTTCATTTTTTTCATAGAAGACAACATGTGACGTAGGGTGGCACAAAGACCAAACGACCAACCACGTTGCTATGATTTGTTAACTTCTGATTGGCAGAGAGAGACATGCAACAGAAGAAAAGACAACCTCTTTAAAAGTCCCACCCCCTCCTTACTCACTTAGTCTGATTTCAAAGCATTGGAAGGGAGGGTATGCTGCCTAGGGGGATGGCCAGGATAGGAAACTCCCAGTAAGTATTGAGTTTCCACTTATGAACCCGCTGGCCCACTGGTAGTCTCCTCAACAAAAGGGTACCATGGCCTGAAAGGCCACTTTGTGATAATGGCTATCACCTCCATCTGGGATACCAATATTTTCTTCAATACTTTGAAAATCAAAGGGATCGGCAGGAAGATATAAGCCCTCATGTGGTTCTAGTCCTGCAATAGAGCATCTTCTGCTGCTGCTCCCTGCTGCTTGTATCTGGAGAAATACTTCTTGGCCATCAAGTCCGAGTCTGGCTTCCACCATCTCCTTGTAAGTTCCCAGAATATTTCCTTCTTGAGGCTCTATTTCCCATTCTCTATCTGTTGTCTTGACAGATAATCGGCTATCTGGTTGTGCTTCCCTTGCACATGGAGCGCCGTTAAGTCCAGCAGATTCTGTTGCGCCCAAATCATGATTCAATAATTCAGTAATGTTCTGCTTTTCGTCCCTCCTTGGTTTCTTAGATACATTACTGTTGCTATGTTGTCTGAATGAATGCAGACTGCAGTCGCTTTTATCATTGGAAGAAAGGCTGTGAGAGCCTGCTGGACTGCTCAAAGCTCTAACACTGAAGATGTCCCTGAGGCGTCTGTGAAGACATGGATCCAGTAGGGTTCCTCCAGGGATGTCCCATGGGTGTCTTAAATTGGATGGACTTGTCCACCACTCCAAATCCTTCTTGAACACCCTGTTTAACCAAATCTCCTGGGACCAATCCTGAGTCTTCTTGTCCCATCTGTGAAGGAAGTAGGCCTGCAATAGTCTTATCTGGCCCATCGTATCAGACCAATTGTTGATTTCCTAGGAACTTCATCAATTCCCACGCCTTCAAAGTTTCTCTTTGGCATAGACCTATTGCTCCCTGTAAAATCTTCTCTATCCTCGCCCGAGTAAGAGACACTAGACCCAGTCTTGTATTTATGTCGGCTCCTAAGAATTCTAGATTCTGAATGGTGGTCTTGATAAAAACATTTTTCCTTGGCTTTCTGATAAATTCCAGGCGATAACCTCTGTTGACCACTGATATCACCCAGGAATCTTTAATGTTCTTTGTCCATACTTCCCTGAATCCTGTTAATCTGGCCCCCACTAGAGAAGTATGAGCCGGCCTCCCGGCCTCCCTCCTTCCCCGGTCTGTAAGCTCTAGATCCTTCCTTTCTCCTAGAAGGAAACCTATCTTGTTTTTTATGGCAGTCCTTGAATCTTCTTCCACCTTGAGGGCTTAAGGAAAACACTTTTCCCCCTGTTGTTCTGGATATTAAATCCTTCAAGGCTGAGCCAAACAGCTTTCTTCCTTCAAATGGAAGCTAGCATAATGAATTTTTCCAATACTTGAGCCACAGAAATCCCCATACTTCTAGCATTCAATTTGGTAGCATTAATAGCTGCTTCTAATCAAAATTTGCTATAATTCTGAAATCAGGGATAGCCTGAAGCAGGATTCTTCTATCCACTCCATCTGCTATGGTGTCCTCCAGCTTATCCACTAATGATAAGAAAGCCTTCATGGTGGAGATCATTGCTACTGAGACCTTGCAATTTGAACCTGCAGTCACATAGGCCTTCTTCAAGTCCAGATCTATCCTCTTTTCCATTGGATTGTTTAATAATGAGGAATCATCAACTGGCAATGCCGTTCTTTTCGACAGATGAGCCACCGGGGCATCCCGGTAAGTTGATTTTTCCCAATAAGTTGATTTGCTTGTAATTGGATTTACAGCAAGCCTTTATATTAATATAATTTAATTGAAATGAGTCAATTCATTAGAATAACCAATAAATCCCAATATACTATTACCTGTCCATTCATTAAACGCACATAAAAATAAGAAACTGTTATAATTCACAAAAGGCAATTATAAGATATTGATGTGCATATACTGAAACAAATAATTACAAAACCAAGCCTGGATTTTCTTACAAGTGATCTTACCTCAATATAAAACTGTGTCTTGATTCATGATTGATAGTAAGCTAAATAATCTATTTAAAAGGCAGCAAGAAATATATAAAGGTGTTGCAGTGCCAATGACTATGATAAATAGCAGCTGATATGTGTTAAGAAAACTGTGAAATTAGATATTGAAGAGATGTGATGCTTGCGGTTCTAAGTTTTTGATTTCTGCTAATTTTAAACAAAAGAAAGTTTTATTGTGTTGTATTGTAAAAGTTGGCGTATTGGTGAGTGGACACTCGGACAGGAAAATGGATCACTCGTTATTTTATTACATTTTAATCATATTGATGAATTAGCTTATTGGTTGTGGGAAAATAAACTTACAACTTGCATAGTTAGCTGCAGTGTAAGATTTGAATTTTTGAATTTAGCACTTGACAGATACTTTCACAGTCTAGCACAATAGAGGATGGGACTAACCCACAATAATTGAACTATGGTCTCCATCTTTTCATTTGAGTGAATTGAAGTTCTGAATGTCAAGGATAACGTTTAAGCTGTATTGCATAGTTTTGGATACATCCTTTGACCAAAAGGACATTAAAGAGTACATTTGTCATAGTGAGCAAGATACTATTTAAAAGTCCTTTTTTGTACGTTTAGCCATCTTACCAAGCCCAGGTGAATTAAAGCCTGTCTAGGTCTAATCTCAAGAACTGGTGCTAGGGATCAAAATCAATGTATTTTTCTCATTTATTCATTAATAAGAATTGCTGCAAAATCACTTCCACAAAGCATAAATTGTATGTGTGTAGCGGGAAACCAATCACTTTTCGATGTGCCTCCATTAGAGATGGGATCCGTATTTGACACAGAACCCCTCGGTTCCGAAATCCAAAAGATCGGTCAGAATCCGGATGGATCCTCCAGATTCTGGGACTTCAGAAGACATTTTTGCTAATTTTCGAATGAAAAATTATCGAAAATAGCCTCGAACGTTCAAAAATTATTGAAAATACGATCAGAAACTCGAAAATGGTCTCCTGTTGTATTTTCGATAATTTTTTAAAATAGCCTCGTACATTCGAAAATTATCGAAAATTCGTTCCGGTTTCGGATTTTCGGATCTTCGAGATTTTCCCGAGATCCGGGAATCCCGAAAACGGAATGAAACTAGTGAGTTTCGGCCATCTCTAGCCGCCATAGGTCCTAGATTTTTAAATCAGCAGTATGGTTTCTGTTTTCTTATTGCATTGAGCTAACCTAAATTTTAATGTACTATTTTATTTTATTTAAGGGCTTGTTCACACTATGCACGATTTATCACATTTTTCAGAGTTTGTGTTAATGTATGCATTAGTAAAAATTGCTAAATACACCGATTTCCCATAAGGAAAAACAGCCGTAGTATGAACGTATAAACGTTCATACTACGGCGGTTTCATGCATTGCGTTGCATAGCACATTTCCCTGTCCTTATTAAGGTTAAGGAAGCAGCAGGGGCTGGATAACTCACAGACACCTCCTACTCTTCACTTTTTGGGACTTTGGACAAGCACTGCAGGAGAACCAGAAGGAGCAGAGGAGGAAGGTAGGGATTTTTTAACACTACACAGTGGGGTCAATAGTGGGTTAAATTTTAGTTTATGCACTTTAAATACTTTTTTCCTGCCATGTTACAGATTCATGGTCACTCAGAAAAATGGTTAAATGTTTCTCTTAAATGTAAAGCACTCAAATTGCCTCTTCGGACATCACCTTGTATAGTAGGTAGAGGGTCTTCTGTAGAGCTAACGCTCTCTTATTCACAAACATAGTTATGCAGCAGACATGCTGCCTTTACCACTGTCACCGCATTCTCTGGGGTTATCTGTGTTGCCCCGTGCAGAATTCTCCATTTGTTGGCAAGGTTCCTAAAATTACATTCAACCACTCTCCTCGCCCTGCTCAGTCTGTAGTTAAAGATCCTTTTTGCATGAGAAAGAGACCTTTGGGAGACAGCCTCATCACATGCTGAGACAAGGCAAAGGCCTCGTCACCAATAAATACACGTGGGTAGGATGGATCATCAGTGCCTGACCGTGGTTTGAAGGGGGGGGGGGGTGTCCAGTTGGTCCATAGCCAGCCTCTTCCCAAATCTACTCCTTTGGAAGATACTGGTGTCATTGGCACTGACGTAATCCCCAAAATCTATATAAGTAAACTTAATTTTTTTTAATAATTATAATATTTGCTGCCACTGCAAGGTGGCATTACAAGTCGGACATGTGTGCCATCCAATGCACCAATGCAGTTGGAAAGTTGTGCCTGCTCAAAAACATATGGCTAATTTCTTTCCATCTTTGCTGACAAGAAAATGGCATTTATGTAGGCATCAACTCCTTCCAGATCAGTTTGCAGGTGGTCAAAATTATTTTTTGGGTGGTGGACTTCACCAGGCGAAATTCATAGTGAAGTGCAGCGTAACTGTGTCTGCTTGCTAAAAATCTGTTTTGTTTAGAACAAAAAAATACAAATATTGCTTATTTTTTTACAGTGCAAGAGTGTGTGATAATATGCAGAAAGAACTAAGAATGGAGGAGAAAGAGAGCTGAACTGGCTCAGGCTCTACGCAAAGGAAACCCTATAAATAACAAGCATACTAGGCTTTTTACGTAGATCAATGCTTCCTAGACCATGAGTACATATACAATTGTCTGCACAAGTGTCACCTTTTTGTACAGGGTAATCTAAAGTCCACTGAAGAGTAACAAGGAGTATCACCTGCAGAAAATGTTCCAACTTGTTCCCCAGCCCCTTCACATGAGATTGATGTTACTCAGCCACCAACACCTCTCACCAGCACAGAAAGGAGGGTGTCCCCCCATTACCCCAAAGCCAAAAAAAACCTGTTAAAAAAAGAAGGGGTGAGGACAATCACACGAATAGCCATTTTTAATATCATGGCTAGTAAAAAAGAGAAAAGTCCAGCCCATCTACTTGCCATTGGACTTGTACCACTGATCCGTCAGGTCCCGCCCAACAAACTTTGCTCCCTTCAGATTGATATACTCCAAACAATCCAAAAATATTTACCATCATCCACTCCAGCTGACATGCCACTAACTCCACCTTCCAGCTTCCCACCTGCCCCAAAGTTCACCTACCCACCTGGGCCACCTTACAATAGCCCACCTGTCCCACAGTGCAACTTCCTGTCTGGCCCACCATACAACTATCCACCCTACAAATATCCACCTACTCCATACACCCATCACAAGGTACAATCCCATTCTATGTTTACCCATAAAACCATACATTCCTCCAACCCAGCAAATAAGCCAGGATCCTACTAAATTACAACCACAAAACCATTCAACAAGTGACAGAAGTTATGAATCTATCATGTCTTCAATATCATCGTGCATGTCAGACTATACTCTGATGATGCATAATGATGATACATGCGCTCATCCTCACCCCTTCTACAGCATTGAGTAAAGAGAAACACTGCCTGATGATCACAGCAGCTAAAGCCAGTGTAATCAGGAGTGGTGACTAGTATGTTGTTACCCTGATATCCATCACCTCAAACCTTGTCCACTGGATTGACATCATTGTGTGACCTGCCAGTAGATATGGGATCTGGGTCCGACACAGAACCCTTCGGTTCTGAAATCAAATGTTCCGTCCAAAACCGGATCGAACGTTTGGATTTCTGGAACTTCTAAGCGCATTTTTAGAAGTTCCAGAAGATTTTTATTGAACGTTCAAGCTATTTTCTCGAAAATAGCCTTGAACGTTTCATAATACTCAAAAATACGGTCAGAAACTCGAAAATAGTTTCCGATCTTATTTTCGAGGATAATCCAACGTTCGTGGCTATTTTCGAAAATTTGCTAAAATAGCTCCAACGTTCGATAAAAATCAAAAACACACCCTGAAGTCCCGAAGTTCCCGGGATCCGAAAACAGAACAACACCTCGCAGATTCGGCCATCTCTAGCTGCCAGAAACATGTTCTGGGTGCTTTCATCCTGGTCATGATCCCGTGGACCAGGCGGGAGGTAAAGAATGGTGATTAGGGGTAATAGCCTGCTGATAATTGCTCCTGATGATTCTGGCTCCGTGCTGTGCCATCAGGTTCAGTTTCTTCTGTACTCCATGTTGTAATCCTATGCTGTTTTATTATGTGCAGTCATGCACAGCAAATGTGTTTTTATTATACATACCTCAGGGTAACTATTAACCTCTGCTAGGGGTATAGTTTTTTGCAGCTGTGTATCCTGCAATGTTAGTCCAGTCTTCCAACTGCTGCAACAGTCGATCAAAACTGAGAATAACATATGTAAAAAAAGAATGTTAGAAAGAATTTATATTTACATATACAATTTATTGTGTACTTATGTAGCTGGGTACATGGAATTGTTTTGGACAATACTAAGAATAATAGACCATAAGCATAGTAGACCATACTAAGAATAATAGACCAAAAGCATAGTAGACCATACTAAGAATAATAGACAATAAGCATAGTAGACCATACTAAGAATAATAGACCATAATCATAGTAGAACATACTAAGAATAATAGACCATAGTCATAGTAAGCTATACCAAGAATAATAGACCGTAAGCATAGTAGACCATACTAAGAATAATAGACCATAAGCATAGTAGGCTATACTAAAAATAATAGACCATAGTCATAGTAGACCATACTAAGAACATTTTTAAAATTTTTAAAATAAAGGAAACCATTTTACATTAAATGTATTTTCCATGCTTAAGTGTATGGTTTTGAATTGAAAGCCATTGCATTAGGTTTTACGCATCACTGTTTCGAAGTGTTTTATCGATGCAAAACCAATGCTTAATTAATAAGCAAAGCATAGCATTATTGACCAAGAAGTGCAGGCTAAGCTGAACAGCATCGAACAAACCTCTTAGCCATTGAAAATGTATTATTTGTATGTGCTTAAGTGGCAGACTGGTACATCAGTGACTTTTCCAAATGAAAAATAAATGCTTTAGGAACAGATGCTAATGACAATACCATTAATACTGTAAAATACCCCATTACAATGTGGAAATGATCTTCTATCACATAATTAAGGACAGGGCAATTAACAAAAAAGAGAAAGCTATAACCCCCATGCTGGAAATCAATGCAGAAGTTTTTTTTGGCAGATTAAGTAAAACATCTAAAATAGTGGGCTGTATTTTTAAGAAACAAAATCATTTTTGGGAAACACTTGAGTAGTTTATAAACTGCTATGTATGACATAAAGGGTGATTTACAATGCACGGAGTTTAATTAGAGCAAGTAAAGCCAAGCAGCCAATAGAACAGGCACCATCTTCTGTGCAGTGCTTTAAATGCTCAAACACACAGATTGGATCTGTTTAGGTCAAAACATGTAGGGGCATATTTATCAAGGTGCAGTATCACGTGTTTTAGATTAAGGATAGAGATGGCCGAACTTCACAATGTTTGGTCCGTTTTCGAACTTTCGATCTTCAGAGAAAGTTCGAAAGTTTGAAAACGGACCCATTAAATGGGGAGCTTATAGTTTGAAAAGTTTGGATGATTTACAGATAAACTAACAATGGTAACTTACTGTAAAATGCTGTGGCACCTGGGAAATGGCCTGGGGAACAAGTCACTATCACCAAAACCTGTTTAAACACTTCTTACTTCATGATCGGGCAATTGTTGGGTTTGCGCACGCTACATTCAAGGGTTACGGGGAAATTCGAGGGCTACCGAAATCGAACAATACATTGGAGGGTTAGCGAATAATAAATTCTGGGATTAGCAAATGGCCCAAATTATTATCGAAAATTCAGCTGCAAGTCCGGAAAGTCTGAGAAATCCAGGTCCGGGATAGTTCAAGAATTTCGAGTCAATTCGGACTTGTTAAGTTCGACTTGAACTCGAGTTTGAGTTCAAGTTCTAATCCATCTCTAGTTAAGGATTTCTTTTAATATTAAGTACCATGTATTATTTTTCCTTTAACTGTTAAAACTACAGTTGTATTAATTTTTGTAAATAGCTAGGGTTATAAAGTCATTACCATTAAGAAAACATTTATTCCAATAAAATCAAAATAAAAACATACGCAATGAGCCCCCCAACCAATCTAGTTTAAAGCAGCAGAATAGTAATTTGTTTTATAATCGCATGTCAATATCTTTTTTACTTGAAATACAGCAGTCTGGAAAACGAGAGGCCACTGTTACCAATGCTTTTTATCTGACAGACATTTAATGTAAAAAAATATCTTGGGATTGATGTAGTATTAAAGGGAATATCCACCCCCAAAACTATAATGTAACCCAATACTGGCCCCACTCTGTAGTGTAATAAAATCCTTACCTTACATCCCAGCTCCAAATGGTTCTCCTGTAATGTCTCCCCAAAGTAGAGATGGTCGAACTATTGAAAGTTCAGTCCGTTTTAGAACTTTCGAACTATTGGGAAAGTTCGAAAGTTCGAAAACGGACCCATTAAAGTCTATGGGAGGCAAATAGTTTGAAAAGTTCGAGTCAAATACAACTAAAATATTAATGGTAACTTAATGTAAATGGCTGTGGGACCTGGGAAATGGTCTGAGGAGCATGTTCCAATATCCAGGACTTTCGTAAAATCGATTTTACTCTCACGTTCGAGGTAACATGGACATTTTACTCGCGGATTCGATACTTGCGTATAGGTTCTAATGGACACTTTACGCGTAGATTCGATGTTCGCGCCTAGATACCATATACATTTTACTCGCGGATTCGATGCTCGTGTATAGGTTTCAATAGACCCTTTACTAGCAGATTTGCGTTCGCGCCTAGATACCATGGACATTTTACTCGCGGATTCGATGCTTGCGTATAGGTTTCAATGGACCCTTTACTCGCGGATTTGCGTTCGCGCCTAGATACCATGTACATTTTACTTGCAGATTCGATTTCGACATTCGATTATAATTCCCTTCTTCCCATTGACATCTATATGCAATCCAGGATCTAAAATCGAGCCTGGAAAGTGGGTGTAGTCATTCCACCATTACTTTCCCCACCAGAAAGCATGGCCACCATGCAATGGCAGCGTCTGATGGTGGAATATCTCACCCGACTGGGTTATGACAGGATGCCAAGGCACCCCCAACATTACAGAGCGCAAACGGCGCATAATGCATTGATCTGACCACCTCTCAGCTCCAAAAGAGGTGGTCAGACCTCAACCGGCAGAGACGGAACTACGTCCAGGACATCCAGCAGAATGTCCAAGGCAAGTATCACATTTATATATTAAATTTTATCTGTGATTGAGTTGTATAAAACACCACCTTTTATATACCACCATGTTTGTTATTATTATTGTTTATATATTTTTTTATTATTTTATTATTGTTATACTTATTATTGATATGTAAACAAGGTGCTTACGTTTACTAAAAAAGTTGAACTAAACAAATCTCTGTGTTTTATCTTTACAAATGACATTGACTACAAACTTAATTATTTAGGCTTTTCCCATACCCCATTGGCTTCTCTCCCTCAGAGTATGCTTCGTGCAAGGGAAAGCGGGGAAGGAGATAGGGATTGTGGGAACAGCACCATTGAGTAGCAGTAGACCCACTGCATTTGGTCAACATTATTGCGGAGCCAGGCAAGCACATAACTGACAGCAAACAGCAACAACTGACACGACTGACAGCAAACAGCAGATCAGACAGCAAAAGCTGCTGATTGCTGCTGAACGCAGCACTGTCAGTTACACAAACACACAGACACTGACACACAGATACAGAAACAAACAAAAAAACAGGACACCTAGAAGGTCTAACACAAAAATTGTCCAAAGGACTTATAGGGGGGTTAGTTCTTAAAAGGACTTTTATATCTCACAAGGGTAGTCCTTAAAGGGACTTTTGGGTTTCACAAGGAAGGTTGGTCCTTAAAAGGACTATTGGGTCTCAAGATGTGTGAATGCAGGGGTGGGTAACTACAAGTGCTAAACCACCACGCTGAAATCCACACACAGAAAACTCAAAAAGCGCAAAAATCTCTCTCCAATACCTACACTGTCAGGTCTCCACTAAACACTCTCCAACACACTGACTAAATGGCGCTGGTCGCATTGCCTTTTATACCCAGGGGGCTGGCAATGCTCAAATTAGCTGCCATTGGGTGATTTTGGACATGTGGGCACTTTTTTTTAAATTCGATGATTTTTCGAATGTTCGAACGTTCATTCGATTAATCATCGAAAGTCCGGGAAATATCGAAAGTCCGCATCCGAGATAGTTCAAAAAGTCCGGGTCCGTCCGGAACTCGAAAGTTCGGCTCGAACTTGGGTTTGAATTTGAGTTTTATGCCATCCCTACCCCAAAGTCCCAAAAACTGGCCACCAGGAGGATAGCAGAGTATAGGGCTCTGCCTCCTGTCTCTCCTCCGGGAGAATTTTGCCATGCGCAGTTCAACCCTCCCCCCCTCCTTCTCCCACCCTCTCCCTCCCTCTACCACCCGTTTTGTTCTACCTCCCCCTAGTCTAAATCCCCTTGGTTATATTTTAGGGCTTCCTACCCAGCCCCAACCGCTATAATAGAATTATCAGAAAGTCCCCCGAACTCTACTTAACTTACCTCTCTCACCAGCATTCTAAGCAGCCGGCAGTCACGTCCATGATTGGCTGCCTCTCAGTCGATCAGGGACGTGGATGCCGGTCTGGCCCCCCTTTCATGCAAGCAGAGGGCCGGGACAGTGCGGCGGATATAGTTATTCCTGCACACTGAAGAGTTAGCTGCATAAGCAGGAATTTTGTTAGATTACCATTCTTGCAAAAGACCATCTACAGTGGCGGGAATAGAACTTCCTACCACACCGGGAACTTTCTTAAGGACAAAATTTTACTGGTGGTGTGGTTTTGGGCATATTTCCCCTTTAAAAAACAATTAGAGGCAAACTTAAAATTAATGTTTTGTTGGTTCCTCTGAATATACAGTGATCATAACTAGAATTAAAAAAAGAAAATTAGTGTAAATTGTCATAGTAATTGCCTAAGACATACATTATCTACCAATAGCTCTTCTGAACTGAGCAATACCTCAAAAATTACACAACATGACCTTGGGTATCCGGAGCAGAACTTGATACTATTGGTTTCCTTTTAAATTGGTTTTAAATATATAAATATTATATATCCAACCTACATGGGAAACCAGCTGAAATAAAGTTTTAAATGTAATTCACCTTTAAAACTACATGTTTGTCAAACCAGATAAAAAAAATTACTTTAAAGGATTAGTAAAGGATATCTAAAGGTAAAAATAAAAAACAAAAAAAAGACCCTGTGCATTACTTGCCTTGGTCCTTCTGTTCCAACAAATATGGCTGTGGAATTCTGCAGTTGTAGCACTTTCCTGGGTATACTAATTGTTATATTTAAACATATTTAAAGCCCTTCTGAAAAGACACAAGTTTCAAACGTGAAGCCTAGAAAACAGTATATTGTGCTTTAAAAAGTTCTATAGAAATGTTTCAAAATGAAGACAGGGATTCTTCAAAGCTTATACAGCAATTTATTTAAAATAACCCAGAATAAATACACTGCTAGATGATAAACTCTAAAATATGTTTTTCTTTATTACAGTACTCTTTCTTGGCAGATATTTTCTTTGTAAAGGGGCATCCTTTGTCAATAAAGCATTTACTTTGACCTTGTCATAAAGGGCTTCCAGGACACCACAGAAGTGATGACCTGAGGATTGTGTGCCACTAAGGTTTATCATAAATTTCTCGCTGGTTGTAAGAGTTGGTCAGTTGGATGGCTGCCCAGTAAAGTATTTGATAAAGCAATTGCTAGAAATGAACAGATGGGCACACAGGCTTTGTAAGAAAACTGCAGAAAAATATTTCTAATTGCCTTTCCCTTCCAATACAACTTATTTATAATGTCCAATTTGTATATTCCAGCAACCAAGAGAACTATTAGTACAGTATATTGTCATGTTCTACACAATATGTTTTCATTACAGATTATTAAATTGGATCATACAAAAAAGAAAAAAGACCAATGTGCTCATTTATTTTTATTGCAGATTTGAAGCCTGCAGGGACTGGAACTTCTCTCTGCAAAAATTGTGATTGTTTATAGATAGAAATAAACTTTTTAAAAATAAAAAATATAGCCGTCTGTGTCCAAGGGTAGTGAGGAAATCTATGAACTTGGGTTTTAAGATTTTTTATTTAACGTTTTGCAAGCTGACATGGAGTTCCAAAGCATTCAACGATAGAAAAAGTGTTGGTCACTCTAGACTTAAAAAGTGAATATTTATTTTGACGATTTTGTACTCACCAGTATCTTCCTCAAACAAACGTTGTAATGTTTGTATGAAGAAGGTACCCCTGAGTACCAAAATGTCACATTGTTAATTCTGGTGTTTTCAGCTCTTTTATACCTTGCTTTTTTACTGTTTATTTACTGTTCTTGTCTTTTGACTTGAAGCACTGAATGGGGTGCAATATCCTGGTTGGGTTGTTTTTTATTAGAGTCTTATCATTTGCTTTTTCTTGATACAAATTTAATCCAGGGAGAGCGAATTTAATAATTAAAATTACTGACTCACAAAACCCAAGCCCTTTCAGAATTTTACATGCAGTACATCGAAGAATTTTTTTGCTTAAGGGCAACTAGGTTTAAAAACAATGATTTATTTGCTGCTTTAATTTTATTTTATACTATAATGTCTGAAAGACATTTAGATGATCTAACATGTACTTTTAATAATACATTTAATATTTACTGTAAACTAAAATAACTCTGGGGAATAAAGCTCTTTAAAAGTGCACGGAAATTTTCATAAATTTTTATATTTAAACTACCCAGTATTAAGTGTCAAAACAGCATTGTACTGTATGTGGCTGACAATAGATATCAAACTCGTCCACCTCTATTTTGACATAAATGGCTTCCTTCACACTTCCTTTATACCAGTCTTAAGAACGGCTGTTTAAGTTCTACAAGCAAAATCATAGATGTGCTCCATTTTCAACCATTGTGGCAAACCTTTACATGGAGGAAGTGGAACAAAGCCTCTTAATACCTTCAAGGGGAATGCACGCAGCCACTGGTACACTGTGGAAAAATCACCCAAAAAAGTACAAATCTTCACAAAACCCAACACTGTGGACCAAAACATCAAAACACACTGGCTTCATTGGACATTTTGGTCAGGGAGAATTGTAAACCAAAAGTAGAGGTTTACAAAAAAACAACCCAAACAGACCAGCACTTGATGTTTGACTCGGGGGTCATCAGAACCCTAATAAAATAAAAAAATTGATGTTTTATGTTGGACATTTTTGTGTAATTTTTTTAAAAAAAACTGCTGGTTTTATGATGGCTATAAAATCCAAGTTTTTTAACCATTTCTCTAATAGGATGTATATATACTGTATCTATATGTCAGTTTATTTTTCAGATAAAAATATTTAAGACCGGACAATTGTAATGTATATAAAAATATAACGTTAGCATTTCTCACTATATGTAGCCACTGTGCCAATATTTGTCTTATTTTGTGCAGATTTCAGGAGTAAATTCCTGTCATTGGTACAGTTACAGCAGATGGAATGGGAGTTCTGTAGTTATTTCATTTGCCTTTTTGGAGGAATTTCAATTTCATTTGTCTGAGGATCACCATCTGTCTGTGGATCATAGTTTTATTCATCTGCATCATGCAGTAAATATATGATTTTCCTGTCGATTTGAAATTCATCCACAATTAGTTATGAAGGACTAATGACAACACATTTATAAAAGACACCTTTCATCTGGTGTTTGACATTCAGCTGTCATTCTTTTGATTTAGCTGCTTGGAATGTGGCCTTAATCTGTTATTCCTAACTGACCGTCATTTTCCAACGTGCATAATACATGGAAATTGTTCTGTGACAAAAAGTTGTAATAATTTAAAATTGCAAATATAATATCCCTTTTAAAAACATTGACCATTCGTTTTCCTATTTGAGGATGCAAGAGAATGACCAACCCCCCCTCAAAAAAAAAAAAAATGAAAACCAACATGGTACAAAGCTGCAGGTGGAGCATAATGGAATAAACCTGATCTCAATAGTGTACTTATTTAAAGGTGAATGTGGGAGGCAGGCTTTTTAGATCAGTGAAACATGTAGGGAGACATATTAAAATTTGTCTTGTTTAATGGCAACTTAGCTTGAAAGAGGATGGGGATACAAACACAAAGAACCTAGTTAACATATGCAGAAGGAGTTTTCAGTCAACAACAATAATAGAATCTGTGAAGCTGCCTTGTATTTTAGGTTTTATTCCCCTCAACGATTTATATAATTGTTTATCTTTAAAAATGTAATTAATATATAGATTTTTTTCAAATAAGGTGTCATTATTTAAAGGGCATATCCGCTATGGTTAGTCCACAGTCAATTTTCTCTTTTAATCTTATAACCTAGCCACTGGCTCCTGAGGTAAACAGTATAGTATAGTATTTGAGGTTGAATAAAGACATATGTCCATCCAGTCCAACCCATCTAGCAATATCCTCATTTCCTGCCTAACTGTTGATCCAGAGGAAGGCAAAAAAAACCCACCAAATTTATGAAGGGGGAAAAAATTCCTTCCTGACTCCAAGTGGCAATTGGAAATTTCCCTGGTTCAACTCTACTTTATGAATCAATACCAGTAACTTGCAACATCCCTTGTTTGCAGAAGCTCATCCAGCTTTTTTTTAAACCGTTCTCACAGTGAAAAACCCTTTCCGAACTTGAAGCCTAAGCCTTTTTTCTTCAAGTCTTAAGGGATGTCCTTGTATCCTCTGACATGTTCTTTTCTATTCTAACAATGCCCCAGATAGTTTATTGTATAGCCAGCATACATAATTGTAACTTTTCCAGTCTCTCTTCAGATTCAAGCTCCCACAATCCCCTTATTAATTTAGTTGCCCTTCTCTGAACCCTTTCCATTTCAAAGATGTCCTTTTTGTACACGAGATTCCAAAATTGCACTGCATATTCCAAATGAGGCCTTACCAATGCTTTGTAAAGAGGGAGAATAACATTTTCTTCACTTGAATTCATACCTCTCTTTATACAAGACAATACTATGCTGGCTCTGGCTGTTTCCGCCTGACACTGCTTGCTACCTTTAAGTTTGTTATCCACCAAAACTCCAAGATACCTTTCCAACAGGGATTCACTTAACGCAGAGCCATTTATAGTATATAAAGCTTCACCTTACATTTATCAACATTGAATCTCATCTGCCACTTAGCAGCCCAGTGTGCCAATCTATCTAGATCCCTCTGCAATGATTTCACATCCTCTGAAGTTTTTAATGGTCGACAAAGTTTTGTGTCGTCAGCAAACACACATACACATTTCCTTGCAGGTAGCAAAAGGCATTATTAGAACACAAGATGCTCAATTCCAGTTTATTGCCTATACACCAGTTTGATATCTAACAAGTGACCAGACAACTGGACAGACTGAAAGGGAAATAGGGACATCTTATGCCTGTAATGGATGGGGAAGACTACACAGAACTACTTAGCTCACACACTACTGTATCGCCCACTGCTAATAATTGTTGAATCTGATTCTATGTCATCCACCAGGAATATTTAGCCACTTTTCGAATGATACAAATGTGTAGGTCCAACAGCTATATCCCAGTGCCCAAACATGCTACTTAATGGATGCTTACTGTTGTTACTTGCCTTAATGTGGCATCTTACTGTTGCGAGACGACTAGCTTTTTTTATTCTCTAACCCACAACATATTTTCCCGCAGGCGGAGTTATGCTTGTTTGGTATCAGATTAAAGACTTTGATCACCTGATGCCTAGCTCTACAAAATAGGTGGTGCTGAATTGTGGAACTATACCCAATTGTAGAACAGAATTTCAATGGTCAAAACAAAAATTCTTTGTTGAAACCACTAAATGTTATCATCTCGATGATCAAGTTTGGGTATGACTGCATCCAAATTTTGTCAGTCCTGGTGAATAAAAAAAAAACTGCCCTTACTTAAGCTACTTTACTTGTATAGTAACAACCACAAAAACTTATTGGGATGCCTAGTTGAGAAGTGAGCAAACCACACCACATAACGGACATAACCAGATTAGTAGTGCAAAGGAAGGCCTATTTCAATAACAAAATGTAAATGCTTACTTTTTAATTGAATAACCATTTTAACATTGCTAACATGCTTTTTCCCTCTCCTTAATAGTAATCCTTATGGAAACTTCAAGCAAAGAAAATATAAAATCCAATATCACCTTAGTGTCCAATTACCTGGGCCTACAGGGTAACACAGTGCTGGAATCCAGCAAACAAATAACATAACATTAATGGACTAAAAGACAAAATTCTAAAGGACCTCTACACATTCATTATTCTTTGGTAACAATGGTAAGAAAAAAATAATTATATTCTATATATAAGGGAAAATACAGTGTAATATAAGGATATAAAGTCACAGAGGAGTTCCCTGGCCATATAAAAGCACGAGACCGAAGGTCGAGTGCTTTTATACAGGACAGGGAACTCCGAGGTGACTTTATAAACCTTATATTACAATGTAATGGGGCGTATTATTTCTTATAATATATAAGTTTTAAAAAAATGAATTTACTCGCTAGTCCCTTTACTAAATCCCTAACTATCCTTTCTCCCTTCACTAAATAATTAAACTAAGTACACAGTAACCCCTGTCAGCCCTGTAATAAAATAGATTAATGAATACATACCAGATATTAACTTCTGGCAGCCTTTCTTCTAGAATTCCCTGCTCCCTTTACATTTCTTCCTCCTTCCCCTTTAAACAACACTTTCCTTGTCCAAAACTGCAATAAAAAAGATTCATGTAACAGACAGACATTTACTGTTCGTAAAATCCTTATCTTAGTCCTTGATGTAAAATCCCTCTCACTCTGTAACCTAAATCCTATCAGCCGTGAGACAAACTCCTGCAGCCCTGCGAGTGAACTTAAGGAGAGCGTGCAGAGGAAGTTGTCAGTACGCTGACATGGCCGCTCTCACTCGCAGGGCTGCAGGAATTTGTCTTGTCACAGCTGACAGGATTCAGGTTACCGGGTGAAACGGACTTTACATCAAGGATTAAGATAAGGTTTTAACGAACAGTAAATGTCTGTGTGCTATAGGAATGTTTTTTTATTGCAAGTGTTGGTTAAAGTGGAAGGAGGACAGCAAATGTATGGGGAGCAGCAGTGGTATATATTCTTATAAAAATCACTCAACTACCTAGTTGAGTGACTTTTATAAGGATATATTCCACTGTTGCTCCCATTATAATCCAGGCCACTTATATATTATATATATAATAAAACATTTTAGATAGATATGAGATGAACATAATATGAATATGATATATATCACATTTAGTTCTAGATGAACATGAGATGAATATACTTAGTATTACAGATAATTCTTAAACTAATCTGCTTGTGATGGTTCTCATTCATCCAGGTCATGGTATGTCAGTATTTAATTAGATCAACTGGACTTGAAGTTTAGTTCTTGAAGATGTTTCGCTAGTCATCCGACTGGCTTTCTCAGTACAGAAGTTCTTATTGAGAAAGCCAGTCGGATGACTAGCAAAACGTCTTCAAGAACTAAACTTCAAGCCCAGTTGATCTAATTGAATACAACAGATATATCTAAAACTAATCCTTTTATCAAACACCTATTAATACAATAGTAAAAATATTAGGAACATAGCTCCTCAAATCAACAGACATAAATATACTGTGTGGCCATGAACATGAACTTCCCAAATAGAGTAAAACAAATTAAAATTGCACTGTTCGCCAGTGACTGCTGGACTCAAACCTTCCTCTGGTTAGCTCTCAACTAGATTTGTAGTTGTTATATTGCGCATCTTGTTACCATTTCACATATTTAGAACTATCTCCTTAATCCTGTTCTATTTAATTAAACAATGTCTCAGTACTCGGTAGTTCCCACCCTAATTAAACAATACATATAAATCCTTCTGCACAAAACATATCTCAAAAATGATGTTTAACAATAAATGTCTCTTCTATTGAAACAAAATTTATTATCTCTGATACCAAAACCAATTAATACATTTATATGACAAAATCATTACATACATCTTTTACTTCAGATGTATAGAAAATGCAGAGCTTTCATAAATGTGTTGCAAATTAATTTAGGATTTGTAATATGTGTCAGACTGATGTGTAAGATATATTTCTTCATCATTTTCTATATTTAGTTGACAGCATTTTGGTGGAGACTATAGCTCTTTTTATCATTTTCAAAATGTATTTATAGCAGATTCCCTGATGTCCGGAGCTGTGCCTCTGAATTGAAAAAATGCTGATGTTATCCTAATATTCAAAAAGGGTAGTCGTTCAGATCCCTGTAGTTACATACCTGTACCTTTAACTTCTGTGGTGAGGAAGATACTGGAAAGTTTAATAAGGGAACTGTTCTAGAGTTCTAGTGTTTCAAGAATTGACATTATAAGTAGTAACCAGCATGGATTTAGGAGGAATAGATCTTGTCAAACTAACTTGCTTGGCTTTTATGAGGAAGTAAGTAGAGTCTGGCATAGCAGTAGATGTAGTTTACTTGGATTTTGCAAAGGCTTTTGATACAGTCCCCCATAGGCGACTAATGTATAAGCTAAGGATACTAAGAATAATAGACCATAAGCATAGTAGACCATACTAAGAATAATAGACCAAAAGCATAGTAGACCATACTAAGAATAATAGACAATAAGCATAGTAGACCATACTAAGAATAATAGACCATAATCATAGTAGAACATACTAAGAATAATAGACCATAGTCATAGTAAGCTATACCAAGAATAATAGACCGTAAGCATAGTAGACCATACTAAGAATAATAGACCATAAGCATAGTAGGCTATACTAAAAATAATAGACCATAGTCATAGTAGACCATACTAAGAACATTTTTAAAATTTTTAAAATAAAGGAAACCATTTTACATTAAATGTATTTTCCATGCTTAAGTGTATGGTTTTGAATTGAAAGCCATTGCATTAGGTTTTACGCATCACTGTTTCGAAGTGTTTTATCGATGCAAAACCAATGCTTAATTAATAAGCAAAGCATAGCATTATTGACCAAGAAGTGCAGGCTAAGCTGAACAGCATCGAACAAACCTCTTAGCCATTGAAAATGTATTATTTGTATGTGCTTAAGTGGCAGACTGGTACATCAGTGACTTTTCCAAATGAAAAATAAATGCTTTAGGAACAGATGCTAATGACAATACCATTAATACTGTAAAATACCCCATTACAATGTGGAAATGATCTTCTATCACATAATTAAGGACAGGGCAATTAACAAAAAAGAGAAAGCTATAACCCCCATGCTGGAAATCAATGCAGAAGTTTTTTTTGGCAGATTAAGTAAAACATCTAAAATAGTGGGCTGTATTTTTAAGAAACAAAATCATTTTTGGGAAACACTTGAGTAGTTTATAAACTGCTATGTATGACATAAAGGGTGATTTACAATGCACGGAGTTTAATTAGAGCAAGTAAAGCCAAGCAGCCAATAGAACAGGCACCATCTTCTGTGCAGTGCTTTAAATGCTCAAACACACAGATTGGATCTGTTTAGGTCAAAACATGTAGGGGCATATTTATCAAGGTGCAGTATCACGTGTTTTAGATTAAGGATAGAGATGGCCGAACTTCACAATGTTTGGTCCGTTTTCGAACTTTCGATCTTCAGAGAAAGTTCGAAAGTTTGAAAACGGACCCATTAAATGGGGAGCTTATAGTTTGAAAAGTTTGGATGATTTACAGATAAACTAACAATGGTAACTTACTGTAAAATGCTGTGGCACCTGGGAAATGGCCTGGGGAACAAGTCACTATCACCAAAACCTGTTTAAACACTTCTTACTTCATGATCGGGCAATTGTTGGGTTTGCGCACGCTACATTCAAGGGTTACGGGGAAATTCGAGGGCTACCGAAATCGAACAATACATTGGAGGGTTAGCGAATAATAAATTCTGGGATTAGCAAATGGCCCAAATTATTATCGAAAATTCAGCTGCAAGTCCGGAAAGTCTGAGAAATCCAGGTCCGGGATAGTTCAAGAATTTCGAGTCAATTCGGACTTGTTAAGTTCGACTTGAACTCGAGTTTGAGTTCAAGTTCTAATCCATCTCTAGTTAAGGATTTCTTTTAATATTAAGTACCATGTATTATTTTTCCTTTAACTGTTAAAACTACAGTTGTATTAATTTTTGTAAATAGCTAGGGTTATAAAGTCATTACCATTAAGAAAACATTTATTCCAATAAAATCAAAATAAAAACATACGCAATGAGCCCCCCAACCAATCTAGTTTAAAGCAGCAGAATAGTAATTTGTTTTATAATCGCATGTCAATATCTTTTTTACTTGAAATACAGCAGTCTGGAAAACGAGAGGCCACTGTTACCAATGCTTTTTATCTGACAGACATTTAATGTAAAAAAATATCTTGGGATTGATGTAGTATTAAAGGGAATATCCACCCCCAAAACTATAATGTAACCCAATACTGGCCCCACTCTGTAGTGTAATAAAATCCTTACCTTACATCCCAGCTCCAAATGGTTCTCCTGTAATGTCTCCCCAAAGTAGAGATGGTCGAACTATTGAAAGTTCAGTCCGTTTTAGAACTTTCGAACTATTGGGAAAGTTCGAAAGTTCGAAAACGGACCCATTAAAGTCTATGGGAGGCAAATAGTTTGAAAAGTTCGAGTCAAATACAACTAAAATATTAATGGTAACTTAATGTAAATGGCTGTGGGACCTGGGAAATGGTCTGAGGAGCATGTTCCAATATCCAGGACTTTCGTAAAATCGATTTTACTCTCACGTTCGAGGTAACATGGACATTTTACTCGCGGATTCGATACTTGCGTATAGGTTCTAATGGACACTTTACGCGTAGATTCGATGTTCGCGCCTAGATACCATATACATTTTACTCGCGGATTCGATGCTCGTGTATAGGTTTCAATAGACCCTTTACTAGCAGATTTGCGTTCGCGCCTAGATACCATGGACATTTTACTCGCGGATTCGATGCTTGCGTATAGGTTTCAATGGACCCTTTACTCGCGGATTTGCGTTCGCGCCTAGATACCATGTACATTTTACTTGCAGATTCGATTTCGACATTCGATTATAATTCCCTTCTTCCCATTGACATCTATATGCAATCCAGGATCTAAAATCGAGCCTGGAAAGTGGGTGTAGTCATTCCACCATTACTTTCCCCACCAGAAAGCATGGCCACCATGCAATGGCAGCGTCTGATGGTGGAATATCTCACCCGACTGGGTTATGACAGGATGCCAAGGCACCCCCAACATTACAGAGCGCAAACGGCGCATAATGCATTGATCTGACCACCTCTCAGCTCCAAAAGAGGTGGTCAGACCTCAACCGGCAGAGACGGAACTACGTCCAGGACATCCAGCAGAATGTCCAAGGCAAGTATCACATTTATATATTAAATTTTATCTGTGATTGAGTTGTATAAAACACCACCTTTTATATACCACCATGTTTGTTATTATTATTGTTTATATATTTTTTTATTATTTTATTATTGTTATACTTATTATTGATATGTAAACAAGGTGCTTACGTTTACTAAAAAAGTTGAACTAAACAAATCTCTGTGTTTTATCTTTACAAATGACATTGACTACAAACTTAATTATTTAGGCTTTTCCCATACCCCATTGGCTTCTCTCCCTCAGAGTATGCTTCGTGCAAGGGAAAGCGGGGAAGGAGATAGGGATTGTGGGAACAGCACCATTGAGTAGCAGTAGACCCACTGCATTTGGTCAACATTATTGCGGAGCCAGGCAAGCACATAACTGACAGCAAACAGCAACAACTGACACGACTGACAGCAAACAGCAGATCAGACAGCAAAAGCTGCTGATTGCTGCTGAACGCAGCACTGTCAGTTACACAAACACACAGACACTGACACACAGATACAGAAACAAACAAAAAAACAGGACACCTAGAAGGTCTAACACAAAAATTGTCCAAAGGACTTATAGGGGGGTTAGTTCTTAAAAGGACTTTTATATCTCACAAGGGTAGTCCTTAAAGGGACTTTTGGGTTTCACAAGGAAGGTTGGTCCTTAAAAGGACTATTGGGTCTCAAGATGTGTGAATGCAGGGGTGGGTAACTACAAGTGCTAAACCACCACGCTGAAATCCACACACAGAAAACTCAAAAAGCGCAAAAATCTCTCTCCAATACCTACACTGTCAGGTCTCCACTAAACACTCTCCAACACACTGACTAAATGGCGCTGGTCGCATTGCCTTTTATACCCAGGGGGCTGGCAATGCTCAAATTAGCTGCCATTGGGTGATTTTGGACATGTGGGCACTTTTTTTTAAATTCGATGATTTTTCGAATGTTCGAACGTTCATTCGATTAATCATCGAAAGTCCGGGAAATATCGAAAGTCCGCATCCGAGATAGTTCAAAAAGTCCGGGTCCGTCCGGAACTCGAAAGTTCGGCTCGAACTTGGGTTTGAATTTGAGTTTTATGCCATCCCTACCCCAAAGTCCCAAAAACTGGCCACCAGGAGGATAGCAGAGTATAGGGCTCTGCCTCCTGTCTCTCCTCCGGGAGAATTTTGCCATGCGCAGTTCAACCCTCCCCCCCTCCTTCTCCCACCCTCTCCCTCCCTCTACCACCCGTTTTGTTCTACCTCCCCCTAGTCTAAATCCCCTTGGTTATATTTTAGGGCTTCCTACCCAGCCCCAACCGCTATAATAGAATTATCAGAAAGTCCCCCGAACTCTACTTAACTTACCTCTCTCACCAGCATTCTAAGCAGCCGGCAGTCACGTCCATGATTGGCTGCCTCTCAGTCGATCAGGGACGTGGATGCCGGTCTGGCCCCCCTTTCATGCAAGCAGAGGGCCGGGACAGTGCGGCGGATATAGTTATTCCTGCACACTGAAGAGTTAGCTGCATAAGCAGGAATTTTGTTAGATTACCATTCTTGCAAAAGACCATCTACAGTGGCGGGAATAGAACTTCCTACCACACCGGGAACTTTCTTAAGGACAAAATTTTACTGGTGGTGTGGTTTTGGGCATATTTCCCCTTTAAAAAACAATTAGAGGCAAACTTAAAATTAATGTTTTGTTGGTTCCTCTGAATATACAGTGATCATAACTAGAATTAAAAAAAGAAAATTAGTGTAAATTGTCATAGTAATTGCCTAAGACATACATTATCTACCAATAGCTCTTCTGAACTGAGCAATACCTCAAAAATTACACAACATGACCTTGGGTATCCGGAGCAGAACTTGATACTATTGGTTTCCTTTTAAATTGGTTTTAAATATATAAATATTATATATCCAACCTACATGGGAAACCAGCTGAAATAAAGTTTTAAATGTAATTCACCTTTAAAACTACATGTTTGTCAAACCAGATAAAAAAAATTACTTTAAAGGATTAGTAAAGGATATCTAAAGGTAAAAATAAAAAACAAAAAAAAGACCCTGTGCATTACTTGCCTTGGTCCTTCTGTTCCAACAAATATGGCTGTGGAATTCTGCAGTTGTAGCACTTTCCTGGGTATACTAATTGTTATATTTAAACATATTTAAAGCCCTTCTGAAAAGACACAAGTTTCAAACGTGAAGCCTAGAAAACAGTATATTGTGCTTTAAAAAGTTCTATAGAAATGTTTCAAAATGAAGACAGGGATTCTTCAAAGCTTATACAGCAATTTATTTAAAATAACCCAGAATAAATACACTGCTAGATGATAAACTCTAAAATATGTTTTTCTTTATTACAGTACTCTTTCTTGGCAGATATTTTCTTTGTAAAGGGGCATCCTTTGTCAATAAAGCATTTACTTTGACCTTGTCATAAAGGGCTTCCAGGACACCACAGAAGTGATGACCTGAGGATTGTGTGCCACTAAGGTTTATCATAAATTTCTCGCTGGTTGTAAGAGTTGGTCAGTTGGATGGCTGCCCAGTAAAGTATTTGATAAAGCAATTGCTAGAAATGAACAGATGGGCACACAGGCTTTGTAAGAAAACTGCAGAAAAATATTTCTAATTGCCTTTCCCTTCCAATACAACTTATTTATAATGTCCAATTTGTATATTCCAGCAACCAAGAGAACTATTAGTACAGTATATTGTCATGTTCTACACAATATGTTTTCATTACAGATTATTAAATTGGATCATACAAAAAAGAAAAAAGACCAATGTGCTCATTTATTTTTATTGCAGATTTGAAGCCTGCAGGGACTGGAACTTCTCTCTGCAAAAATTGTGATTGTTTATAGATAGAAATAAACTTTTTAAAAATAAAAAATATAGCCGTCTGTGTCCAAGGGTAGTGAGGAAATCTATGAACTTGGGTTTTAAGATTTTTTATTTAACGTTTTGCAAGCTGACATGGAGTTCCAAAGCATTCAACGATAGAAAAAGTGTTGGTCACTCTAGACTTAAAAAGTGAATATTTATTTTGACGATTTTGTACTCACCAGTATCTTCCTCAAACAAACGTTGTAATGTTTGTATGAAGAAGGTACCCCTGAGTACCAAAATGTCACATTGTTAATTCTGGTGTTTTCAGCTCTTTTATACCTTGCTTTTTTACTGTTTATTTACTGTTCTTGTCTTTTGACTTGAAGCACTGAATGGGGTGCAATATCCTGGTTGGGTTGTTTTTTATTAGAGTCTTATCATTTGCTTTTTCTTGATACAAATTTAATCCAGGGAGAGCGAATTTAATAATTAAAATTACTGACTCACAAAACCCAAGCCCTTTCAGAATTTTACATGCAGTACATCGAAGAATTTTTTTGCTTAAGGGCAACTAGGTTTAAAAACAATGATTTATTTGCTGCTTTAATTTTATTTTATACTATAATGTCTGAAAGACATTTAGATGATCTAACATGTACTTTTAATAATACATTTAATATTTACTGTAAACTAAAATAACTCTGGGGAATAAAGCTCTTTAAAAGTGCACGGAAATTTTCATAAATTTTTATATTTAAACTACCCAGTATTAAGTGTCAAAACAGCATTGTACTGTATGTGGCTGACAATAGATATCAAACTCGTCCACCTCTATTTTGACATAAATGGCTTCCTTCACACTTCCTTTATACCAGTCTTAAGAACGGCTGTTTAAGTTCTACAAGCAAAATCATAGATGTGCTCCATTTTCAACCATTGTGGCAAACCTTTACATGGAGGAAGTGGAACAAAGCCTCTTAATACCTTCAAGGGGAATGCACGCAGCCACTGGTACACTGTGGAAAAATCACCCAAAAAAGTACAAATCTTCACAAAACCCAACACTGTGGACCAAAACATCAAAACACACTGGCTTCATTGGACATTTTGGTCAGGGAGAATTGTAAACCAAAAGTAGAGGTTTACAAAAAAACAACCCAAACAGACCAGCACTTGATGTTTGACTCGGGGGTCATCAGAACCCTAATAAAATAAAAAAATTGATGTTTTATGTTGGACATTTTTGTGTAATTTTTTTAAAAAAAACTGCTGGTTTTATGATGGCTATAAAATCCAAGTTTTTTAACCATTTCTCTAATAGGATGTATATATACTGTATCTATATGTCAGTTTATTTTTCAGATAAAAATATTTAAGACCGGACAATTGTAATGTATATAAAAATATAACGTTAGCATTTCTCACTATATGTAGCCACTGTGCCAATATTTGTCTTATTTTGTGCAGATTTCAGGAGTAAATTCCTGTCATTGGTACAGTTACAGCAGATGGAATGGGAGTTCTGTAGTTATTTCATTTGCCTTTTTGGAGGAATTTCAATTTCATTTGTCTGAGGATCACCATCTGTCTGTGGATCATAGTTTTATTCATCTGCATCATGCAGTAAATATATGATTTTCCTGTCGATTTGAAATTCATCCACAATTAGTTATGAAGGACTAATGACAACACATTTATAAAAGACACCTTTCATCTGGTGTTTGACATTCAGCTGTCATTCTTTTGATTTAGCTGCTTGGAATGTGGCCTTAATCTGTTATTCCTAACTGACCGTCATTTTCCAACGTGCATAATACATGGAAATTGTTCTGTGACAAAAAGTTGTAATAATTTAAAATTGCAAATATAATATCCCTTTTAAAAACATTGACCATTCGTTTTCCTATTTGAGGATGCAAGAGAATGACCAACCCCCCCTCAAAAAAAAAAAAAATGAAAACCAACATGGTACAAAGCTGCAGGTGGAGCATAATGGAATAAACCTGATCTCAATAGTGTACTTATTTAAAGGTGAATGTGGGAGGCAGGCTTTTTAGATCAGTGAAACATGTAGGGAGACATATTAAAATTTGTCTTGTTTAATGGCAACTTAGCTTGAAAGAGGATGGGGATACAAACACAAAGAACCTAGTTAACATATGCAGAAGGAGTTTTCAGTCAACAACAATAATAGAATCTGTGAAGCTGCCTTGTATTTTAGGTTTTATTCCCCTCAACGATTTATATAATTGTTTATCTTTAAAAATGTAATTAATATATAGATTTTTTTCAAATAAGGTGTCATTATTTAAAGGGCATATCCGCTATGGTTAGTCCACAGTCAATTTTCTCTTTTAATCTTATAACCTAGCCACTGGCTCCTGAGGTAAACAGTATAGTATAGTATTTGAGGTTGAATAAAGACATATGTCCATCCAGTCCAACCCATCTAGCAATATCCTCATTTCCTGCCTAACTGTTGATCCAGAGGAAGGCAAAAAAAACCCACCAAATTTATGAAGGGGGAAAAAATTCCTTCCTGACTCCAAGTGGCAATTGGAAATTTCCCTGGTTCAACTCTACTTTATGAATCAATACCAGTAACTTGCAACATCCCTTGTTTGCAGAAGCTCATCCAGCTTTTTTTTAAACCGTTCTCACAGTGAAAAACCCTTTCCGAACTTGAAGCCTAAGCCTTTTTTCTTCAAGTCTTAAGGGATGTCCTTGTATCCTCTGACATGTTCTTTTCTATTCTAACAATGCCCCAGATAGTTTATTGTATAGCCAGCATACATAATTGTAACTTTTCCAGTCTCTCTTCAGATTCAAGCTCCCACAATCCCCTTATTAATTTAGTTGCCCTTCTCTGAACCCTTTCCATTTCAAAGATGTCCTTTTTGTACACGAGATTCCAAAATTGCACTGCATATTCCAAATGAGGCCTTACCAATGCTTTGTAAAGAGGGAGAATAACATTTTCTTCACTTGAATTCATACCTCTCTTTATACAAGACAATACTATGCTGGCTCTGGCTGTTTCCGCCTGACACTGCTTGCTACCTTTAAGTTTGTTATCCACCAAAACTCCAAGATACCTTTCCAACAGGGATTCACTTAACGCAGAGCCATTTATAGTATATAAAGCTTCACCTTACATTTATCAACATTGAATCTCATCTGCCACTTAGCAGCCCAGTGTGCCAATCTATCTAGATCCCTCTGCAATGATTTCACATCCTCTGAAGTTTTTAATGGTCGACAAAGTTTTGTGTCGTCAGCAAACACACATACACATTTCCTTGCAGGTAGCAAAAGGCATTATTAGAACACAAGATGCTCAATTCCAGTTTATTGCCTATACACCAGTTTGATATCTAACAAGTGACCAGACAACTGGACAGACTGAAAGGGAAATAGGGACATCTTATGCCTGTAATGGATGGGGAAGACTACACAGAACTACTTAGCTCACACACTACTGTATCGCCCACTGCTAATAATTGTTGAATCTGATTCTATGTCATCCACCAGGAATATTTAGCCACTTTTCGAATGATACAAATGTGTAGGTCCAACAGCTATATCCCAGTGCCCAAACATGCTACTTAATGGATGCTTACTGTTGTTACTTGCCTTAATGTGGCATCTTACTGTTGCGAGACGACTAGCTTTTTTTATTCTCTAACCCACAACATATTTTCCCGCAGGCGGAGTTATGCTTGTTTGGTATCAGATTAAAGACTTTGATCACCTGATGCCTAGCTCTACAAAATAGGTGGTGCTGAATTGTGGAACTATACCCAATTGTAGAACAGAATTTCAATGGTCAAAACAAAAATTCTTTGTTGAAACCACTAAATGTTATCATCTCGATGATCAAGTTTGGGTATGACTGCATCCAAATTTTGTCAGTCCTGGTGAATAAAAAAAAAACTGCCCTTACTTAAGCTACTTTACTTGTATAGTAACAACCACAAAAACTTATTGGGATGCCTAGTTGAGAAGTGAGCAAACCACACCACATAACGGACATAACCAGATTAGTAGTGCAAAGGAAGGCCTATTTCAATAACAAAATGTAAATGCTTACTTTTTAATTGAATAACCATTTTAACATTGCTAACATGCTTTTTCCCTCTCCTTAATAGTAATCCTTATGGAAACTTCAAGCAAAGAAAATATAAAATCCAATATCACCTTAGTGTCCAATTACCTGGGCCTACAGGGTAACACAGTGCTGGAATCCAGCAAACAAATAACATAACATTAATGGACTAAAAGACAAAATTCTAAAGGACCTCTACACATTCATTATTCTTTGGTAACAATGGTAAGAAAAAAATAATTATATTCTATATATAAGGGAAAATACAGTGTAATATAAGGATATAAAGTCACAGAGGAGTTCCCTGGCCATATAAAAGCACGAGACCGAAGGTCGAGTGCTTTTATACAGGACAGGGAACTCCGAGGTGACTTTATAAACCTTATATTACAATGTAATGGGGCGTATTATTTCTTATAATATATAAGTTTTAAAAAAATGAATTTACTCGCTAGTCCCTTTACTAAATCCCTAACTATCCTTTCTCCCTTCACTAAATAATTAAACTAAGTACACAGTAACCCCTGTCAGCCCTGTAATAAAATAGATTAATGAATACATACCAGATATTAACTTCTGGCAGCCTTTCTTCTAGAATTCCCTGCTCCCTTTACATTTCTTCCTCCTTCCCCTTTAAACAACACTTTCCTTGTCCAAAACTGCAATAAAAAAGATTCATGTAACAGACAGACATTTACTGTTCGTAAAATCCTTATCTTAGTCCTTGATGTAAAATCCCTCTCACTCTGTAACCTAAATCCTATCAGCCGTGAGACAAACTCCTGCAGCCCTGCGAGTGAACTTAAGGAGAGCGTGCAGAGGAAGTTGTCAGTACGCTGACATGGCCGCTCTCACTCGCAGGGCTGCAGGAATTTGTCTTGTCACAGCTGACAGGATTCAGGTTACCGGGTGAAACGGACTTTACATCAAGGATTAAGATAAGGTTTTAACGAACAGTAAATGTCTGTGTGCTATAGGAATGTTTTTTTATTGCAAGTGTTGGTTAAAGTGGAAGGAGGACAGCAAATGTATGGGGAGCAGCAGTGGTATATATTCTTATAAAAATCACTCAACTACCTAGTTGAGTGACTTTTATAAGGATATATTCCACTGTTGCTCCCATTATAATCCAGGCCACTTATATATTATATATATAATAAAACATTTTAGATAGATATGAGATGAACATAATATGAATATGATATATATCACATTTAGTTCTAGATGAACATGAGATGAATATACTTAGTATTACAGATAATTCTTAAACTAATCTGCTTGTGATGGTTCTCATTCATCCAGGTCATGGTATGTCAGTATTTAATTAGATCAACTGGACTTGAAGTTTAGTTCTTGAAGATGTTTCGCTAGTCATCCGACTGGCTTTCTCAGTACAGAAGTTCTTATTGAGAAAGCCAGTCGGATGACTAGCAAAACGTCTTCAAGAACTAAACTTCAAGCCCAGTTGATCTAATTGAATACAACAGATATATCTAAAACTAATCCTTTTATCAAACACCTATTAATACAATAGTAAAAATATTAGGAACATAGCTCCTCAAATCAACAGACATAAATATACTGTGTGGCCATGAACATGAACTTCCCAAATAGAGTAAAACAAATTAAAATTGCACTGTTCGCCAGTGACTGCTGGACTCAAACCTTCCTCTGGTTAGCTCTCAACTAGATTTGTAGTTGTTATATTGCGCATCTTGTTACCATTTCACATATTTAGAACTATCTCCTTAATCCTGTTCTATTTAATTAAACAATGTCTCAGTACTCGGTAGTTCCCACCCTAATTAAACAATACATATAAATCCTTCTGCACAAAACATATCTCAAAAATGATGTTTAACAATAAATGTCTCTTCTATTGAAACAAAATTTATTATCTCTGATACCAAAACCAATTAATACATTTATATGACAAAATCATTACATACATCTTTTACTTCAGATGTATAGAAAATGCAGAGCTTTCATAAATGTGTTGCAAATTAATTTAGGATTTGTAATATGTGTCAGACTGATGTGTAAGATATATTTCTTCATCATTTTCTATATTTAGTTGACAGCATTTTGGTGGAGACTATAGCTCTTTTTATCATTTTCAAAATGTATTTATAGCAGATTCCCTGATGTCCGGAGCTGTGCCTCTGAATTGAAAAAATGCTGATGTTATCCTAATATTCAAAAAGGGTAGTCGTTCAGATCCCTGTAGTTACATACCTGTACCTTTAACTTCTGTGGTGAGGAAGATACTGGAAAGTTTAATAAGGGAACTGTTCTAGAGTTCTAGTGTTTCAAGAATTGACATTATAAGTAGTAACCAGCATGGATTTAGGAGGAATAGATCTTGTCAAACTAACTTGCTTGGCTTTTATGAGGAAGTAAGTAGAGTCTGGCATAGCAGTAGATGTAGTTTACTTGGATTTTGCAAAGGCTTTTGATACAGTCCCCCATAGGCGACTAATGTATAAGCTAAGGCGTCCAGGACATCCAGCAGAATGTCCAAGGCAAGTATCACATTTATATATTAAATTTTGTCTGTGATTGAGTTGTATAAAACACCACCTTTTGCACCACTAATCAGGCGGTTCTGCGGCAGACCTTTCTGACAAGCTCTGTATCACCACAATACGAAGTTAGGCTGAGGCCACACTGCAACGCACAGGAATCGCGCACAAAATCGCAAGTGTTATCGCACGCGGTTGTGTGCGCTTTTCTTGTGCATTCTCGTTTGCGTTTTGCGTGTGCGTTTTCGGCATTTTGCGTTATGGAAATGCTGCGTTAACGCACCAAAAATGGTGAACGCATGCGTTACCAAAACGCGAACGGACGCTCAATCGCATGCACATCGGAAATCGCGGGAATTATCTCGTTCCAGCGATATCCATTTTAGCGAAAATCGCGGACGCAATCGCGAGCGCGAAACGCGTGCGCAAACATGTGAAAAATGCGCTAGTGTCGCCTAGCCCTAACTGCACTTTTATAGCACTTCTGATTGGCGATAGCGCTTTGAAATTTTGCAAACCGCCACAAACGATTGCGGGGCCTTTAGTGCTTTTCTCCTTAAGGACTCAAAGTGCATATGTTAGTGTTTATTAGGGATGGCATAGAACTCGAACCCGAGTTCGAGCCGAACTGTTCGAGTTCGAACGGACCCGGACTTCTCAAACTATCTCGGACGTGGACTTTCGATATTTCCCGGACTTTCGATGATTTATCGAATGTTCGAACGTTCGAATCCGTGAGTAAAATGTACATGGTATCTAGGCGCCAACATCGAATCTGCGAGTAAAGTCTCCATTAAAGCCTATAGGCGAGCATCGAATCTGCGAGTAAAATGTCCATGTTACCTCGAACGTTCGAACGCGAAAGCTCGAAAGTAAAATCGATTTTACGAAAGTCCTGGATATTGGAACATGCTCCCCAGACCATTTCCCAGGTCCCACAGCCATTTACATTAAGTTACCATTAATTTTTAGTTGTATTTGACTCGAACTTTTCGAACTATTTGCCTCCCATAGACTTTAATGGTCCGTTTTCGAACTTTCGAACTTTCGAACTTTTACAATAGTTCGAAAGTTCGAAAACGGACCGAACTTTCAATAGGGTGACCATCTCTAGTGTTAATTAGTGTTAGCAAATTTTAATGTAACAGTTAATGTTAGTAGATGTTAGTTAAAGGACAAGTACACACAAAAAATATTTACAATATTTAATTATAATTTTATTATAAATTAAATTTAATTTTATATATAAAACAGATTTTGAAAGCTCTTTTTTCATAAACGACTCGAAGTATATTTTTTTTAATGTTAGTAAGGGTGAGGCCATACTGCAACGCACAGGAATCGCACACCAAATCGCGAGCGTTATCGCACGCAATTGTGGGCGCGATTCTTGTGCGTTTTGCGCATGCGTTACCAAAACGCGAACGGACACGCAATCGCATGCGCATTGGAAATCGGGGGAATTTTCGCGTTCCCGCGATTTCCATTTTAGCAAAAATCGCGAGCGCAAACGTGAATGCGAAACGCGTGCACAAACACACGAAAAACGCGCTAGTGTGGCCTAGCCCTTAATGTTAGTTAGTGTTAGTATTAGTAAATGTAACTGTTAGTTAATATTTGTACACATGAAAAATATTCACAATATTTACATTATTTTTTATTATTATTATTTTTTATTATTATTTATAATTAAAATTTACTTTTTTAATATACAAATTTGCAGATGTTGGATCTATTTCTGCCAGTGATACAGAGGAGGGAGGGAGCGAAAGCAGCCGAGGCGAAAGTTTTCCACGAACGATCCTGTGGTCCATAGAAGACCACACGATCGGCCATGATTTACCGTCATGTCCGATCGCCCGGCATTGGTCAACAGCGACAACAAAAACACTGCAGATTTGGCCTAAAATTTTGTTCTTGTCTACCCAGCCTTAGAAGATAAAAGTAAACATAAATACATTTACATTATCTAATTCCTTGTATACATTTAAAACTATAGTTGATTAATATCACATTGACTTACTCCTAAAACTTTCTAATAGCTACAGTAATAACAGATTTCCTTTATGTTTCATTTTTTTTTGCTTATAAAGACAATGTTGTTGTAATTGTGTAGTATTTTTTATTAAATACAGTCATTGTCTATAGATTGCAATTATTTTCATGGCAAATTGATCTTTTTCAGAGTGAACTTGTACAGTATCTCAGAATGTGCAAATTGCTTCCCTATATAAGTAAATAAAGCAATTTGCTGATAACAAGGAATTGTAGCAATGCAAATAGTCACTGATGTGTTGTTTAAGCTGTGAAAGTTATTGTTTGCTGCAGAAACCTTTACCAGTGTGAATCAATATCCAGAGTTCCAATTACGATTCAACTCATTGAATTGAGTTGTGTTAGTCATAATAAAGATTAGAGTGACATTATCATATTCCTGTTATAATCTAAACCTGCAGCCCTCCAGATGTCTGCAAACTACAACTTCCAGCCTTCCCTTACTGCAGGGAATTGTGGAAGTTGTTGCTTAAACATCTGAAGGGCCTCATATACCTGATATCAATAAACTTCTTCTTTTAGGCTGGGTAAACACGAAGAGTGTTTGCTACTAGCAAGCGCTCGGCCAGGCAATTGACTTGAAAGAGCAGAGTAAGGCTGGGTACACAGGCAGATTTTTCATCCCAATCGGCTGATACTTCCTTGTATCCGCTGGTTTCGGCCGCTACCGATGTCGATTGATGAACAGGCTGAACATGTCCCATAGGAGTCTAAGGAAATCATTACAGGTAAAGTAAAATACAGATATAGGACTTAATTTCAGAAAGAAATTAATCTTAAAATTATTTCTAACATTAAATGTAAAAAGTATATTTTCAGTATTAGAGAAATAATTATTATCTGAGAACAAAGATCTATTCTATTCCAAAATGACTGGATATTAAAACTAAACTTTGATTGATTTCCATTGGTCTTCTCCATGCAGCCGACTAAAGGCCGTGGGCAGCACCGAAAGAAATGTTGAGAAATTTGCATTTGATTGACAGACAAATTATTTGTTCTGATTAGTTTTCCTTCTTCATATACATAAAATATCAGACAAATAGCGTTCAGCATCAACGTGCGAAATAAGTTCCAAGCTTAAAAGAACAACACTTAAAGTTTCAGCATCTCAAGCAGTTGTTATGAAATTCATTATCTTGCTTGCTCAGATCTTGATGGCCCATATTTTAAGTAATGGTGAAAAAAAAAAAAAGAACAAAGTCTAGAAAAAAAATGCACTAAATGGATACATTATTCCAAGCCTTGCAGTAGTTAGCAAAGTCATTTAACCGCAGAAAATTTCTTTTCAGAATACTAAAATGCTTATTTTTGTACTCTTTATGAATAGATACCTTTCATCATGTGAACAATTTGTGCTGCCATGACGTTAATCAGCATATATGAGAACGGAGCTTTAAAAACAATCATTGCATTTTCAAGCTGTACAATGTTCTTGCATTTTCTGACAATTTGCACCATGCCAGCTAAGATGCTTTTTAACAATTTTCTTTTTTTTTTGGTTCTCTCCTAGAGCAGCGGGTAGCTAGTGATTGACCAGCATCTTGCAAGCTCCCAAATTATGATTTGCAAAGTAGTTTTCTGTGTGTAATTTGAATAATACTTTTTAAAGTGGTACCGACTTATTGTGTGTGGCTTAATTCGCAAAAGAAAAGAAAATGCCTTTTTTTTTATTGTGAATAGTGTTTAATATACTTTATAGGTATACTTTGAAGAATATTTTAACTTTTGTACTGATTTCTGTTTTAAAGGGATAACAACGCTTGGAAATGTTATCCCTTGTGGTATTCTTGTTTTTTATTTAATCAAAACTATTTTTTTATATGATATTCTTTTACATTTGGAAAAAAAGGATTCAATGTGTATTTGGTTTTTGTATGTGGAAGCTCTAATTTATATAGATGCTAAACTGTTGTGCAGGAAACGGTAACCTTACAATTTGAGCCCACCTTGATTTATTTATAAAGCTCCCATGTTGGATAAACCCTCCCACAGGTAAGGAACGATTATTTGGGTTACCGGTTGACAGACGGCAATAAAAATTACCAGGGGAGTTCAAAAAGAACAATATTCGTAGAGTAACCTTCATTTTCAAGCTTTGTTCTTTTTCAGTTAGATATAATAATGAACTTGAAATGTACAATAGTTCTTAACACAAGTTACCTTTCTGTTTTTAACTGCCATTGTAAGTAAAGTCATGATGAGCAAGTCATCCCCTGCCGTAACCAAAACTCCACGTCTGCTGTCAACTGTGTTCTCTTTCAGCTGGTAGTTGAGTGTTAAACAATAGCAATTATTTCTTTGTGAAAATACGAAATGGCTTTCTAGGAAATTATATAACGGCTTGGTATGATTTGTCTGTGTTCAATACACTTCATCACATCTTGGCAGGAAGTCAAACAGAGAAGCCAAAAGTCATAATTTAAATGTCCAAATATTCATTATTTAAACTTTATTTCAAAAAAATTTTATAGTTAAAAAGAATTTTTAGATTGTTAACCCTATCTTTCTAACCAAAGGTCATCGTTTACACTGTCAATAATCTAAACTAGTGCAATCCTGTGCCCAACCTGATTCATTTTACTTGTAGTGGATTTTTTCCCTAAATAAGGGCAAATACATTAGAAAATCCATCTTTTCAGCATAGATCATCATGGTTTCCATTGATTCTCTTCATATCTTTCCTTCGGCAAATAGCATTATTTTATTAATTATTACTACATAAATTGATGCAATTTAGATTTTTTTTTAGATTTGTCATATATTAATAGAATATTTATACTTGATATGGTGATTATTTAAATAAAACTTCTAGTCACTCAAAACCTTAAGGTTCGTACACACGTGCGATCGCGGGTCCAGACCCGTGACGCACGATGTGTACCAACAAACGTTTCGCCGATAATCGGCCTGTGTGTGGGTACTTTATTGCACTTTATCGCTGAAACGCCGTTTTGGTGGATCTCCGAATGACCGTTTCGGCCAATAAAGTGCCCACACACAGGCTGATTATTCGTTCGTACACACCGTGCGTCACGGGTTGGGAGCCGCGATCGCACGTGTGTGCAAGCCTTTACACTCTGTATGCATAGATAATAATTCACATGAGTATATTAACTATATTTCCTAAAGGAATGAGCCATTAGAGTTTCAGATATAAAAAAACTAAGCATTAAAATAACCATTTTATGTTTGGTTTTAACTACCATCTGTACGCTTATGATACGCAAATATATTTTTCCACGCTTAGCCCTGACACCCAATCACAATGTCTCCGTGCTGTCTCTCCATGGATGGCGCACCGATGCCTTTAACTAAACCTGATTAAAACTGAACTAATCATTTTCCCACCTAAACCTGGTCCTATCCCACCGTTTTCCATTTCTGTGGACAACACCCCCATGTACCCTATTCAGTTGGCACATTGCTTAGGGGTTATTATTGACTGATCTCTTTCCTTTTCCAATCACATTAACTATTTTGCTAAAACCTGTTGCTTTTTTCTTCGTAATATTGCGAAGATCCGTAGATTCCTGTCTCTTCCAACTACGGCTATGCTTAGCCATGCTCTCATACTATTACGTCTGGATTATTGTAACCTTCTGCTTTCTGGTCTTCCTGCTTCCCATCTTTCTCCTCTTCAGTCCATACTTAACTCTGCCGCATGCATTATCTCACTCTCTAATCAGGAAATTAAATCTCCTCTATGCCGCACATGTACCTGGCTCCCCATGAAACAACGCATTATCTACAAAATCTTTCTCTTAACATTTAAATCCCTTCACTCTTCTGCTCCTTCTTATATTTCTTCTCTTGTGTCCCCATATGTCCCTACCCGTGCCCTCATCACAGAACCATCTCTTATATAGACCCACACTGCCTCCTCTTGCCTTAAACCTTTTTCTCTTTTGGCTCCCGTCCTCTGGAATTCTATTCCCCTCTCTTTACATCAAGAAACCTCCATAAACAAGTTTAAATCTAACCTCTCATCCTATCTCTCTGAGCACAGCACAAAATAGGACTGTTGACAGTGCACCAGTTATTACTTTAGCACTTCCACCCTTTCCTATGTATCTTTATGTTACCCACCTAAGTAGATTGTAAGCTCTAAGGGGCAGGGAACTTTTTCCTCATGTTACATGTTTTAAGCACTTGTATATTTAGTGATGCTCATACTTATTTATATATTTATGTATTTTTTTACTGTGCCCCTTGTATGACTTTTTGTATTCTATATTGTACAGCGCTGCGTCCCCTAGTGGCACTATATAAATAAACATATACATACATACATAACCACAATACAAATGCACAGAGGTTCAATATTTATACTGTTGTCAGGTCTTTAAATTAAAGGCAAAAGGACTAATGCTTATACATTCTGTTTTGTATTTGTGTGAACTGAGCATCTACAGTCTACTGTAGTCCACAATGTTCATTGCTTAGTAAAGAAGGCATTGCTCTTCCAATCAAATGGCTGGATATGGGGTGCTACTACCACATGGAAGCTTGGCTTATCTTACTACACAGAAACAAAGGAGGTACCAGGGACAACATTGTAATTACATTAAAGGAAAATGCTACTCATAAACCTTTTCCAGCTCTGTCACATCAAACTGCAATAGCTCATAATTAAAGCACTAGTGCATGTTCCACAGCAGTAAAATGAATACGACTAATTTCAAAATGCAAATTGATTAGAATTATTTCTGCTAACGTTATTATAAGGAGTTGTTAAGCTTAAGGATAGAAAGAGATAGACATATATCACGTGGTGCATTGTGTGCAGAATGAAAAATGCTAATGAGGTATGTAAATGCCAACCTATGGCTTCCATTCATTGTGGGAGTTCATTTAAAAGCTGGTAAAAAGGTAGTTATTTTTCATATGGATTGTAACATAGAAACACAGTAATGGAGGTTGAATAAAGACATGTCCATCAGGACTAATTTATAATTTAAATATATGTTTTCTTAACCTATGTGTGAAACTTTATTTCTATTTTTAATTATCTGTATAGTTGCTTGCACTAATCCCCTTGTTTCTATACTCTGTATATTATCATGTACAGCGCTTTGTACCCAAGTGGCGCTTCATAAATAAAATGATATAATACAAATAACAGTTGATCCAGAGGAAGGCCAAAAAAAAGCTGAAAAGGGGAGATAAAAATCCTTTCTGATCAACCAGAACCACAGTATATGTATTAATACCAGTAATTTTCAATATTTTTTAGTTTTAGAAACTTATCTAGCCCACTTTTAAAGCTATTCAATATTCATCTGCAGGAAGACAGTTCCACAGTTTCACCGTGGGGTCCTTGCCATAGGATAAATATATCATCAATATAGCGTAGCCATAATAAGACATGGCTAGTATACATATCCACTATTGATATTAGGTGATTCCATCTCTTTGGCTTCACTTTTAGTGAGCACGGTACTATGACTAGTCAACTGAGTTCCATTGACAGAGATAGACTTAAGCTAGGTACACACAGTCCAGATTTCTGAAAGATGACAGACAGGATCTGCAAGATCCTGTCTGCCATCTTTCAAAGATCTGCATACACACTGTGTGTTTCCATGGGCCGCGCTAGACTCCTCTATAGGGAGTCTAGCATGGCCGATGGAAATTTTCAGCCTTTCCCGAACGAGCGTTCGACGGACCCGATCGTTCGGCGGCCGCGCGCTCATTCGGGAAACGAACGTACACACATAACGATAAAGCCCCAATACCGTCGGATCCGACGGTATCGGGGCTTTATCTTTACTGTGTGTACCCAGCTTTAAACAACTGGAAAATGTGTTTTCTGATACACGTAATATAGGCATTGTTACCTAGGGTAGATTACCTGACCTTTGAAAGGACCTTAAAGGCAGACTTAAAGAAATTAGAAGACAACATTATTAAAAACAAGAAAGATAAACTCACAAGAGATACTAAAGATTACGATACAAACTCCGCCTATAGAAAAAATATAAGATCTAAACATCAGAGTAATCACAGAGATAGATACCACACTAACAGTGTTAGGGTCGCAAGCTCCTACTCTGCTTCTTTTTTGGGAGGGACCTCTTCCTCAGATCAAGAACTGGAAGAGGAAGGGGTAAGTACAGGCAACAAAAAAGAGAAATACTACAAGACCAGACAGAGAGACCTTTAAATATGGAAAGCGAGGATACTTTCCAAATTATTAATCTATCTACACATACCATCACACCGATACAAAGGCAAGCATTGGCCAAGGGTCTTTCTTTTTGCCCTACCCAAAAAAAGTACAAATTTAATCTTTCTAAAGACCTATTTCTTTTTTGTAAAAAAATAGCATTGAAATCATTTTTGGCAGGATGGAAACAACAAGGGAGGAAGTAACTACACTACAACATAACGTAAAAGACCTAAATCCTCCTTTACTCCCACTTTATCTGACATACCTGGCCTATACGTCTTCCAAAAATGCATGGAAAGAGAAATTGAAAATCTTCAAATAAAAATCCCATGTATAATTTAAGCAAAGGCGAATTTGCTGCTTTGGAAGTTATCAAAAAATGGAAAGACGTGGTGATCAAACATTCAGATAAGGGGGGAAATATAGTTATCTGGCTTATTTTAATGTATACGAATTAAGCAACTAAACAACTGTATGATAATGAAAACTATCAAAAACTTCCTACAGATCCCACTAAAACTTTTCAGAAAAAATTGAAAGGTTTGATTTACTCTTCAGTGCAAGGAGGAATTATAACTAAAAAAGAGGCTGCCTATCTCTATGTAGATGATTCGATTACAGCAACGTACTATATGTTACCAAAGGTACATAAAAAACTTGATAACCCACCGGGGAGACCGATCATCTCGGGGATACGCAATCTCTCAGAACCTGTCACGAACTTACCTGCCACTCCGGTCCCGCGCCGCTCTGGACTTCCGGGTGGGCGGCGTCGCGGACGTCATGACGTCACGACGATGCCACGCCGGGCGGCGCGAGCTTTGAAAAGCCGGCGTCCTCCTGGACCCGGCGCCCGATAGTAGCACTAGCTACCCTGGCTCCTTACTCACCTGCCTTGGATCCTGCTCCGCTCCTGCTTCCTTACTTACCTTGCCTGCCTCCGAGACCACCATACCTGTATCCTGTACTTACCTTGCCAGTATCCAGTACTTACCTTGCCTGCCTCCAGAGACCACCATACCTGTATCCTGTACTTACCTTGCCAGTATCCCAGTCTGTTACCTGTGCCTGCCTCCAGAGACCACCTTACCTGTATCCTGTACTTACCTTGCCAGTATCCAATACTTACCAAGCCAGTATCCTGTACTTACCTTGCCAGTATCCAGTACTTACCTTGCCTGCCTCCAGGGACCACCTTGCCAGTATCCAGTACTTACCTTGCCATTATCCTGTACTTACCTTGCCGGTCTCCAGTGACTACCTTGCCTGTATCCAGTTTTCGTCTATTCACCTCATCTGTATCCAGTTACCTACCTTCTGTATCTAGAATCCAGCCTTCAGTTCCCAGCAGCACCTTGCTCCTGTTTCCAGCCTACAGTTCCCAGCAGCACCTTGCTCCTGTTTCCAGCCTACAGTTCACAGCAGCCTCTGTATCCTGCACCTTCTGGACTATCAGCCTCCTCCTAAAGCATACTGTGAGTACCCGGCCGTCCGGCCATTTGTTACAGTACTATCGGGCCATGGAAACGCCTGAGGGGGCTATGGCCGAGTTGAATAAAACTCTTCAAGCTTTGTCCAAATGCATGGACCTGTTCGAACATCACCAGGGCCAGTTGGCTCAGTTCATGGATTCCCTAGCTGTCCGGCTACCCCCAGCTGCGGCCTCTGCTCCAGGTTCTACGCCACCTCCTTCGATGGCCGGATCCGGTGATCCTTCTCTTCAGAGAGAGCCCCGCATACCTCCACCCTCGCGGTTTGACGGTGATGCCCAAGCCTGCCGTGGGTTCATTAATCAGTGCAGAATCCAATTTGAACTTCAACCATCTCATTTTGCATCGGATCGTGCTAAGGTGGGGTACATCATTGCCTTGTTGGAGGGTAATGCGCTGGCCTGGGCTTCTCCTTTATGGGAAAAAGACGATCCTCTCGTCCATAATGTTACTGCCTTCCTGTGTATGTTTCGCAAGGTCTTCGATGCTCCAGGAAGAACCTCTGCTGCCTCCTCCCGTTTGATGCAGCTCCGCCAAGGGTCACGTTCCGTGGGTCAATATGCTATCAAATTTCATACCCTTGCTGCGGAGACTTCTTGGAACAATGATGCACTTACTGCAGCCTTCTGGCAGGGACTCTCTGACTGCCTCAAGGACGAATTAGTATTTAGGGAATTACCTGTCCCATTGGAGGACTTGATTTCACTATGCATACAAATTGATACCCGCTTCCGTGAACGGCAGGCAGAAAGGTCTGCAGCTCGTTCCAACCTCCCTAAGACCTTTCCTAGGCCTGCTCAGCCCTTTTCGCAACCCATATCTTCGGGTGAAGAGCCGATGCAAATTGGTGGCACGCATCTATCCCCCGAGGAAAAATCACGCAGACGTACCAATGGACTTTGTCTCTATTGTGCTGGGCAAGGACACTTTGCAAGAAATTGTCCCCAGAAGTCGGGAAACTCCAGGACCTAGAAGTTAAGGAGGAGCTCCTTCTAGGTAATGTTAAGTCTCCTGCCAAATGTGAACCACTGAAACTCTTTCTACCAGCTACTATCACCTGTAATGGTAAAACTTTTTTCCTCTCAGGCCTTTGTCGATTCTGGTGCCACTGGAAATTTCATCGATTCTACCTATGCAGCACAATTGGGGCTTCCTCTCCTTCACTTGCAGCAACCTCTTCGAGTTCTGGCTATTGATAATAACCCGTTAGCTTCAGAATTCATCTCCAAATCTACATACGAAGTCCTATTCCGCATTGGCATATTTCACCAAGAACGTTTATCTTTTCTTGTCATCCAAAGCCCTTCTGCTTCCCTCATTCTAGGACTTCCATGTCTCAGACTACACAACCCTGTTATAGATTGGTCTAACAATGAACTCAAGTCTTGGAGCCCCTTCTGTTTCAAAAATTGCCTTTCTACTTATTGCACTACCATTACATGTGAGAATAAATCTGAGGAAAACCTCCCTGAATGTTATTGTGATTTCTCTGATGTGTTCTGTAAAAAGCGAGCTGAGAAGCTACCACCGCACCGTTCCTACGATTGCCCCATCGATCTTCTTTCTGGTAGTATGCCTCCTCGGGGACGCACATACCCACTGTCTCCCTCAGAAACTCTAGCCATGAAAGAGTACATTACTGAACATTTGTCTAGGGGTTTCATACAACCTTCCACTTCCCCTGCTGGAGCTGGGTTCTTTTTTGTTGAAAAAAAAGATGGAGGTTTACGACCCTGCATCGACTACCGAGGGTTGAATAAAATCACTATAAAGAATCGTTATCCTCTCCCTCTCATCTCTGAGCTATTTGACCAGATAAAAGGGGCTAAAATATTTACCAAACTGGATCTTCGGGGGGCATACAATCTGATCCGTATACGCCAAGGTGACGAGTGGAAGACCGCCTTTAACACCAGGGACGGTCACTACGAACATCTCGTAATGCCCTTTGGCCTTTGTAATGCTCCAGCGGTGTTCCAAGAATTCGTAAATTACATTTTCCGGGATATGTTGGGTATCTCTGTAGTAGTATATCTCAATGACATTTTAATCTTTTCTCATGATCTGCTCTCACACCGCATCCATGTTAAACAGGTGTTACTACGTCTGAGAGAGAATAGCCTATATGCCAAACTGGAAAAGTGTCTGTTTGAGTGTTCACAAGTACCCTTCCTGGGCTACATCGTATCTGCACAAGGGTTCCAGATGGATCCTGTTAAAGTTTCGGCCATTCAAGATTGGTCTCTTCCTATGGGAACCAAAGCTATTCAAAGGTTCATTGGGTTTGCCAATTACTACAGACAATTCATTCAGGGGTTCTCGTCAATAATTTCTCCGATATTAGCCCTCATCAGTAAAGGTGGTAAGCCTCATTCATTGACCCCTGCAGCCCTCGAAGCCTTCAAACGTCTCAAGGAGGCCTTTGCTGATGCTCCTGTTCTAGTACATCCAGATCCTAGTCTTCCCTTCTACATCGAAGTTGATGCCTCAGACTTCGGCGCTGGAGCCTTCCTTTCCCGGAGACAAGGCCCTAAAAGGAAACTCCATCCCTGTGCTTATATCTCTAAGAAGTTTCTACCCAACGAGCGAAACTATGATGTTGGAAATAGGGAACTTCTTGCCATCAAACTGGCACTCGAGGAGTGGCGTCATCTATTGGAAGGCACATCTGTACCTATCACCATCCTTACCGACCATAAAAATCTGAAATACATCCAGAATCTCAAAAGGTTAAATCCCCGTCAAGCACGGTGGTCTTTATTCTTTTCCCGATTCAATTTTGTTATCACTTACCAACCTGGTTCCAAAAACAAGAAAGCTGATGCCCTGTCCAGATCATTTGTTGCTTCCGACTGTATTAAGGAAGATAAGGGCTCCATTATACCAACCACTAAAATCTTGGCCTCTATATCTCCTCAACTTTGTTCCAAGATCCAAGCCGCACAAGATTCTGCTCCTCCAGACACACCCTCTGGCAAAATCTTTTGTTCCTGTTTCATTTCGGAAAGCTATCCTTCTTCATACTCACTGTTCCAAGCAAGCCGGGCATCCCGGGGTTAACAAAACTTTTAATTTTGCCCGTTCCCTTGGTGGCCCAAAATGAGAAAAGATGTTAAAGACTTTATTCAAGCGTGTACCAGTGTCCTCAATCCAAGTCTTCTAGAACCCTCCCCTGTGGTCTTCTTCAACCCCTCCCCATTCCGTCCAGACCTTGGACCCATCTATCCATGGACTTTATTGTTGAACTTCCACCTTCCAAGAAAAACACGGTTATATGGGTGACAGTAGACCGCTTCAGCAAAATGGCCAACGGAGTTAGCGCAACTATTATTTCACATATCTTCCGCTTTCATGGACTCCCTTCTGAAATTGTATCTGACAGGGGTTTCAATTTTGTTTCCAGATTTTGGAGGGCACTTTGTAAGTCCATGAACATCAAGTTTACAAGTTATCCTCGCTTACCACCCACAGTCCAATGGGTCTACTGAACGCACTAATCAGTCTTTGGAACAATATCTTCGTTGTTACATTTCCTATACTCAGGATGATTGGGCCGACCTTCTGCCTTGGGCTGAGTTCGCCCATAACAATTCACCTCATACTTCTACTGGGAAATCTCCTTTTTTTTGTGTGTTTGGGACGAATCCTAGATGTTTTCCTCAGGATTTTCTTTTCACACAAGTACCTGCTGCCAATGACTCGGCGGCCCAGATGACCGCTATCTGGCATGCTACAGAAGTCAGCCTTCAGAAATCTGCTCTGGTACAAAAAACTGAAGCAGATAGGAGACGTAGAGAACCCCCAGCTTATTCTGTTGGAGATAAAGTGTGGCTCTCCTCGGCTCATATTAACCTACGGGTTCCTTCCTCTAAACTGGGACCCAAATTTATTGGTCCTTTTCCTATCCTGGAATTAATCGGTCCAGTGGCTGTTCGCCTCCAACTGCCTTCCAGCATGCGGATTCCTAATGTGTTTCATATTTCCCTCATCAAGCCAGTATGCTCTAATCAGTATTCCACATCTGTACAACCTCCAGTTCCAATTTCTGTTGATGGTCAGCAGGAGTTTGAGGTTGAGAAAATCTTGGACTCTAGATTCTGGAGGAGGTCTCTTCAGTATTTGGTCCACTGGAAAGGATTCGGTCCAGAAGAAAGAGCTTGGATTAAACATGCTGATGTGCATGCTCCTCGTCTAGTCAGAGCTTTCCATAGGAGTTTTCCAGGGAAACCTGGCCCGTTGGGTCCTGTGGCCCCCTATACGGGGGGGGTACTGTCACGAACTTACCTGCCGCTCCGGTCCCGCGCTTTGAAAAGCCGGCGTCCTCCTGGACCCGGCGCCCGATAGTAGCACTTGCTACCCTGGCTCCTTACTCACCTGCCTTGGATCCTGCTCCGCTCCTCAGTTCCCAGCAGCCTCTGTATCCTGCACCTTCTGGACTATCAGCCTTCTCCTAAAGTGTACTGTGAGTACCCGGCCGTCCGGCCATTTGTTACAGAACCATCTTGTAATTTCATTGACTTCTATTTGCAGCCATATGTTATCAGCCTAGCATCGTATATAAGAGACACAGGAGATTTCATCTCTAAAATTGCCAACATTAATGTGGACTCTGAATGCTGGATGGCTACCTGCGATGTGGAGTCGCTTTACACAAACATCGATCACAAGCATGGGATTCATGCTGCAAGGTGCTTCACATCAGCTACTGATGCTAGGGATTTACCCAGAATGGAATTTGTTGCCACTCTATTAAAGTTTTTTTTTAAAATCCAACTATTTTGTTTTTGATGGATGCCGTTACCTACAAACCAGAGGAACAGCCATGGGGGCCAGGTGCGCTCCCTCCTACGCCATCTTTTTTTGGTTTGGTGGGAGAAGGAGCGCATCTTTGTCGAAAATATGGATATCTATACTAGCCATGTCTTATTATGGCTCCGCTATATTGATGATATATTTATCCTATGGCAAGGCCCCCATGGTCTGCTTAATGAGTTCCTTCATAAACATAATGAGAATGAGTTAAACATCTTCCTTACAAGAGAATTATCACAGAAAGCAGTCAGTTTCCTTGATATAGAAGTCTTCATACAAGAAGACCATTTACATACACGACTTTTTAGAAAAAAAAACTGACTAATTCATTTTGACAGCTCACACCCTCGGGGACTGCTCTGCGGTATTCTAAGGGGGCAGTTCTTGAGGGTGAGAAGAAACTGTACAGATGATTCAGGATATCATAAGAATGCATCAGATTTGGAGCAGAGATTTAGAAAGAGAGATTATCCAAAAAAGCTTCCAAAGGAACACAAACAGTTTTCCGCAAGATTCAAACAGAGGGAACTCCTAATTACAAAGAAAAGACACAGTGATTATAAAGTAAAGTTCATTACTAACTTTAATATAGGATGGAATGATTTTATAAAAAAGCCTTAAACTGGCATATTTTAACAAAACTGATTCCTCTCTTGCACCCTATATTACAGATACACCTGCATTGACAGCGAGACGATGTAAGAATCTCTCTGACGTTTTAACACAAAGTCATTTAGAACGACCTAGAAAAAGCCTAGGCAGAGGACTGAAACTAAAGGGTAAGCATCCCTGTGGGGGTTGTTCTTTTTGTCAGTTTATGAATAAGAGAGACACAATCTCATGACAGTAATGGTAAAAAATACTTTAAATTACAACAATACATTAACTGTTGGAGTTCTAACGTCATCTACTGCATAATCTGCCCCTGCAACATGATGTACGTGGGCAAAACTGAAATAGGCTTTCAAAACATCTATCTTCGATAAGGCTTGCCCAAAGAGATAAAAATGACAATAGAGCTCTTACATCCATAGCAAGCCATTTTTTGACATTTCATAGTGGGTCTACTAGTAACTTGCGGGTGCTGGGTCTAGAGAAAATCCATATGAACATTAGAGGTGGTGACATAACTAAAAAATTACTTCAAAAAGAAGTTAAATGATTTTATCAATTAAAAACGGCACCAAAAAGAACTAATGAAGAGTTCGACCTTACTTCATCTATTTGAACATTTCTTTTTTATATATTTACAGATATGCAGCCGTTTTTTTACCTCTAAAATATGAACTATTGGTACTCCTTTGGACTTGTAATTTAGCCTGGATATATAATCATGAATTGGTAGTACCTCGTTTTTATTGGACTCCTTGAGAACTATGATATATATATCCCATGTTCCATCCTAATATGGAGCCGTGTTTATCTCCAAAATACAAACTAATGGCACTCCTTTGGACTTGTTATTTAACCTGGATATGTAATTATGAATTGGAAGTACATCGCCTTTATTGGATTGTCAATCTGGATTCTTTGAGAACTTTGAAATATATATACCTCACGTTCCATCAAAATATGAACACAGTATGTGACATCTACAGCTTCTTCTCTTTTGCTTCATATTAACTAACACTACCTTGTTTTTTCAGATTATCCCACACTGTCTACCCCTGAATATCGAGCTTAATTAGAGACATAACTGTTAATAATACCTATTTATGAACCTTTATATGATTTATATACTATAGAGTTACTATGTAGCTATATGCTATGGTGTTATAAAAATGAATTATAACCCTTGTGAATTTTGCAAATGCCTTTCATATGGATAGGTTATCTCAATACATGATATGACGCCATATGAAAGGGTTAAGTTCTGGGTGCACCATTAACATGATATATAATCACCTTTTAGTTTGTCTCTCTTATTTGTATTGTGTATATACACTATGATGTTGGCTATATTTTGTAAAACTGGTGGATATTGTATCATATGGGTATATTTACTGTAATATATATATATGTGGATCTGTGGACTGTTTAGGGATTACCAACGGTTGTCACTTTCTCCCTCGTGCGATAAAACTAGCTACTTTGGAGTACTGGGCTTATGCATAGATATGACAATGCAACTGTGTACTTTATTTTGTTAGGTTTTTTGATTTTTATGTACCGAACTACATTACCCATAAATACCTTTATGCATCGGCATATTTATCCGGCCCCAAGGCGTAATTGCGTGATTGCGCGATGAAATCATCGGACGTAATGACGTAATTACGGTTTGACAGAAAGATATACGCACAAGCTATTGGCTGAGTGGGGATTTAAACAGCGGAAGATATTTGCGCTGCACTGACACGTGTTCAGGGACTTCCGGGTATGGGGCCTTTTAACAGGACCAGAGACACACGGCACTTGTAGATAAGAAAGCTCCCAAGATGTAAGAGGAGCGAAATTCGTCCTACTCGACTGCCCGTTTTTTAGGTCCTCTGTCTCTCACTCTGATTTTTGTACCCAGCACCTTGATTACGCAAGTTACTTGGACCCTTGTGACCTTGACTGACTCTGGTTATACTATGATACGGTAGAGTTACATACTATGTGTCCATCTTTTAAGTGACTGTAATTATTATCTATTATGATTGTTTGAGACAGAATGCGATTGTTTTTAACTATGTATCCCAGTTTATATTAAAGGATTTTTACATTATCAGAGTGTCGCAGTTCGGCTTTGTCCTTTTTGGTATTCACGTGTCCACTGAAATGACCTACTGATGAACAATATACCAGAGAGTTTATTGTATGGTCCATTAATATTTAAAGTGATCATATCCCAGCACAATTGTCGTTTTTTCAATGTAAACAGCCCTTACTTGTCTAATCTACCTACATAGTCAAGCCGCTCCATTCCCTTTATTATTTTAGTTGCCCTTCCCTGAGCTCTTTCCATTTCCAAGATGTCCCTTTTGTATATGGGCTTCCAAAACTTAACCACATATTCCAAATGAGGCCTTACCAGTGCCTTGTAAAGAGGAAGAATAACATTTTTCTCCCTTGAATCTATTGCCCTTGTTACTCAAGACTATATCTTGCTAGCTAGCTTTGTTCTCTGACACTGTTTGCTAGAGGTCTTTATATGCATGTTTTTGAGAATAAAGAGAATAATAGTGTGTATATGTATAATTTGTTTTTATTTCTATATTGCCACAGATAAGCAGTGCTGTACACTATTACAATACATACATACAATTCAAGCTAAAATATGAAATAATAATTTATTGTCTATAATTGAAATATGTACTATACGGGGAATTTACCCATAACTGCAGCTGCTCGGGGTATATCTCCCTACTGGAAATATATCAAATACAGAGATTATAAGGTGCAGGCTCAACCTTGTAGGACACTCATATCAGTGTGCATAAACAATTCTTACTTTTCGAGGTGATTCGGGTGCAAATGCCCCAAACCCTTCACTCTTATATACAATCCAATTCAAAATACAACTGATGTATTTGATTACCAGGAAGTCTGAATGGCCCTTGCATTTTTCTGCAAAATAGTTACTTGCACTAAAAACCTGGAAGGAATAGGAGCACCGAGGGTAAGTAATACAACTCCCTGTTAGTTGACCAATGGTTAGTTAGTTGAACATCGGTTATTGCATCTCCTATTTAATTGTTAATGATTTTTTTAACTAAAAAAATGATGACTTCATTAGTCCAAGTATGGAGCATGAAAAGGAAACAGATACAACAGTCAGTGACTTGGTGCTATTTCTAGACTGTGTAAGTTGGTGTAGACATTGCATTTTTATAGATAGCTATATTTTTATGCTTAGTCTTATAATAAAAATGGAGACATCTGCAACTTTTTAATGCATGTTTGGTGTTAAGACAGGTGGTATTTATACAATTGCAGAATATGTCTTGAAGGCTTTGATAGCAGCCCTTAGCAAGAAAAAATACATTAGGGACAAATGTTTTTTGATGTGACAGAGCCTTCATTGTAATTTAATTAGTTAGAACTACTTTTAAAGGGAGACCTGTAGGTGTTATTTAAATAAAACATGTCTAATTTACAGTGTTTACATTATATCCACTGGGGTGTCATATTGACCTAACTCTAACTTGTGCATGTTAATTAACAGATAAAACATCTTATGTATCTTATGTAGAGATTGATAAAACGTCTTATACATACATACTGTATTTGTGATTGACTCAAAAACCATATCACTTTCACTCAAAATCAGTTTTTTATATTCAATTTAAGAGCTATCCATAATGAAGTCTGTTCGGATCTAAAATTTTCCTTGGTCACAGTTGTTTCCTTGCACTGCGGTATGGGAAGCCTTTGTGATCTTTAGGGTGTGTGGTGTCCTGAACGATCTTCCCTATATTTAATATAGCGAGACCATTCTTAACTGCGTGTAACCATGTATTTAACAGATGACAGATGGAATCTTACAGATTCTGTCCTGTTAAAGATTGGTACTGAGTGCACCCATCTTGAGGGCTGCATTTTTGACATCCCTGGTCTAGACTATAAAAATAATTACTTTGTTGCACAGACATTATGTATTTCTCATTTAATGAATAATTAATGCCTCATTACAACACTGAATAAAGGAGAGCACCTTGATATAAAAGCCGTTATCTGTGTCTCACCTTTCATTTTAATGCAGATGATGGTAAATTTCCCTTACTAACATACAGGTTTTTGCTTAATTTCCCAGCATTCTACTATCACACAGTTCAGTCACTAACCATTATGTTCTTTGCACATGCCCATTCCTAAGCTTCTGCAAGTTTTTACAGCAGGACACACCCATTAGTGGTATATGGACAATCCTGTTACAGACCAGTACAGGAAATGAAGCATGTAACAGAGCTAAAGAGGTGTGGCCGGACACATTTATCTTACCACTAACACACATTTATCTTACCATATTATATTTCCATTAATGCCATTTACTGGCATGATATTTTACATCTTACTGGTATTCTGGGGGGGGGGATATAAAATAATGGAATATAAAAATTGGAGGTTAGTTCTCCTTTAAGCTTTAAACAGTATAATTACATAAGTTCGGCCTCCACCTCCTCATGATATAATGTGTGATATGGTTGCAAATGAAACTGCCTAAAGGGGCAATTTGAGAGTCTACGCTGAGCAAAGTTAGAAGTAAAAGAAAGTAATTTGGGGTACTAATGATTTACTGCATTGCTAGTTTGAGCTAATTAGGAACTCTTTTTGTGCTTTATATCAGTAAAATATTTTTAATCTCACATTATAACATACTTTGATCACATGTTGAACAATGCATTTTCTGTGCTGATTAACTGAAGTGCCTAAAACAAAGGTCAGATAAACTTCAGACCAAACAATCAGTTACTTTAACTGAATGTATTGTATTTTTGAATTTGCACCCAAACTACTATGCTTACTACTTTAGAAACCTTTTTACTTAACTAAAGTTTGGTATGATTATAGATCTACAAGCCACCCTACTTTGCTGCTTAAACACCTAGTTGATGTCATCTCCTTTTAATTCTATATGGCCAGGTCCTAGCCACAAGGGCATTCCTGCTGCAGAGAAGGGTATATATAGGCGGCAAGAGTAATGAGCACATTTTAAATGCAAGTGACTTGGGTCTGCATTAGGAGGAATGAATTTGCACTTTACTGCTTGGATAATTAAAAAAATATAATGTGGAAAGAGGCATTTAGGGATATTGTATACAGAAGTATTATATTAACTTGCCAAAATACAGAAAGTGTAGATTCATTCAATTTTCATTGCAAAGTACTTCATACTTATGTCCACCACCAAACAAACTTTTAGGATTAGGCTAATTGTTTCCCTTGACCTTGTGGGGTTCTTAGTGTTCAAAGGTGCTGCTAAACCTACTTACCAATCCTTGTTTCCTTGGCTTCCTTCTGCTTGTCTCCTGTGCCCTTTCCATGCACGGAAGCTGCAGAGGGTCCGGATGGGCAGCGGCGCCAGTAGTTGGCTAATTGCGTGGGGGGCAATTAGCCTAATTCTAAAAATTTGTTTGGGGGGTGGACATACCCTTTAATTTATGCACCTAAGTAGAGAGGTGCAAGACTTATTCACAGTCATAAAAGTGAAAGATTTTTTTCCCATACGTCATAGGGAATCCATTTACCATATTGTTTACCAATATGGGCATCTAGCCATGGAGCATTTAGTTTGGATACATATTGTTTTGTCATAATGTTTACTAGCTGTACAACTGGCCTCATTCAATCTTACCGTCTATTGGCAAAAGACACGTGTGAGAAAAAAAAAGAATTAAACATAGTAGATATCTACCTTCATACAGAGGTCATTGCTGGAATATACCATGTCTGGTAGAGGCATTTGCCATATTTCGAGAAATCCAGAAGTGTCTGTTTTCTCTCTTGCTGCCGTGGGACAGTCTTATTATTTACAATATAACGTTACTTTGGAAATAAAATTTGCTTTGTGGGTTTTGTCAAAATCGTGAGACACATCAATTTCACAATAATATTTGTACTTTATGAGGATGAGATTTTTTTCTGGGAATGAAAAGTTATATTCATATACTGAAGAGCTATTGTAAACAGAGCAAAAAGATGTAACTAATTCAAAATAAACAGTCCTGTGCCTGTATGGCTAGCTTCTGGGCTTAGTCTGTGAAGTGAGAATTGCTGCAGTAAGTAAAATGTTAATAAAGTTATTTTATGTGTGTGTTTGTATATTGACACCATTAGTGACACCATAGTCCTACTTTTGCCTTTGCAATGCTCTCTTCACTTTGTCTAAGAATTCATGCATCAGAACGTACTCTGATTTACATGGTTGGGTCACTATATACTACAGATGCAAGTTACAGGAAGCAGTAAATTAGTGTTACTGTCATGTTAAAAAGCAAGTGCTTGCTGGCAAATTTTCAGGTGTAGCTGCAGAGGTTTCTTAATTTTGCAAGCAGAGAGTGTTTCAGTGTATAAGATACTGCACAGAGATTGTAAATATCTAAACCTTACCTGTCCAAATCTGGTCTTTTTCATTTGCTTTTTTATTACTCTTTCTTCCACAACACTTATTAATTAAAAAATCAAAATGTTCCCCTCCAAAGTAGAATAGTATAGGAGGAAGGAGACCATATTACTACCTCTTAAAGGGCATGTCCACCCCCAAAACTATAATCCCCCCCACTACTGGCCCCACTCTATAGTGTAGAAATATCCTTACCTTACATCGCAGCTCCAAATGGTTCTCCAGCATATGGTTCTCCAGCAATCCCCAAAGTCCAAAAAAGTGGCCACCAGGAGGATAGCAGAGTCCATATAGGACTCTGCCTCCTGTCTCTCCTCCGGGAGAAGTTTGGCATGCACAGTGCAGCCCTTCTCCCAGTCCCTCCCTCTCCCACCCGTTTTGGTATACCTCCCCCTAGTGTAAAACCCTTTCCATATATTATAGTCCATGCTTCCCCAGCCCCAACCGCTATAATCATATTCTTAGAAAGTGCCCCGATAGTTACTTACCTTACCTCCTTCGCCGTTCTGATTAGCTGGCAGCCACATCCGAGATTGGCTGCCTCTCAGCCAATCACAGACGTGGCTGCTGGTCCGTCCCCTGCTTGCAGTTCTGTGCAAGCAGAGGGCTGGGGCAGTGCAGCGAAGGAAAGAGGTAAGGTAAGTAACAATCGGGGACTTTCTAAAAATATGATTATAGCGGTTGGGGCTGGGGGAGCATGGACTATAATATATGGAAAGTTTTTATAAAGGGTGGACATGCCCTTTAATACTGCCCTCTTAATGAAGCGTGGAACTGGAAACCTGGTTAGTTTCCTCCCCTACGCTATTCTATTCACTCGTATGTGTGAGACAAGAAAAATAACTATTGAGAGGCAGGAATGTAATCTTCCCAAATTACATGGGTCTTATTTTTATATATATGTATATGTAATGTACCTGCTACTGTAACTTCTGAGTGCTTTTAAAAAGCTTGCGGAACTCCAATGTGACTTATATCCTATTAATTTACTGTAGTGGGTATATTATCCATTAAAGTCCACCCCTTACATCTCATTTAAAGATGTTCCTGCCTGCCAACCCTGAGGCTCACTCCCTCCTTACAATAGTGCACCTCCCATCTTAAGATAATGCACACACCTATGACCCAATATTCTTAACTATTATTTCATTAAAGCTGGGACCTCACTTAATATTAATAAAAAATATTATCTGATTGCATATGTAAAGCAGAAATCTGACATAAAAGTGGTAATTTTAAATCCAGTATTTGTTATCTTGTCATTCTTTAAAGGGCAACTATAGTGAAAAAAAAACTTTGTCTGTATACAATGTATAGATCACTTAGTATAAGCTGCCTTACTTTCATGTTTCTGTGTGGCTTCGTTTCTTCACACTGGCAGAAGTTTGTACCAAGCTGTGTAGTCCCCCTCCCCTCTCTGTCTACTCCCCCTCAAGCAGTGACGGGCTGTATACAGAGTCCGAGCATTGTCAGTTGAAAGGACTTTAAATGAAGTGCTGACATCCTGTTGACCCCTCCCTTCCAGAGCTAGACTGCAAGCAGTCAAAGTGTGGAATAAAGTAGCAATATGCTGAAGGGAGGGGCAGAGGGGGAGAGAGGAGGACAAGTGGTGCTGAGATTCTTTACAAGTAAGTTACTGAACTCTGCCTGTTCTCTAACTTTGCTAATTGTTATTTATTTTTACCTAAAGTTCATATCTCTCCCCCTGCTTAGCTGAGATCATAATCACTGAAGCCAAGAATCAGTGTAACAGCAGCTTGTAGTGAGACCTTCACAAACACAGTGACACTGCTTGTTGTCCTGATACATTTCATTTGCTTTAGTCTATATATTTCATAGATTGCACTGTGTGTCTTGTTTGGTATATAGTATGTATTACTGTATTATATATACTGTATTAGTGTTCCATTTGAGTCACTGGTTTTGTATGTATGTATATAAGATATTTTTTTGGGGGGGAGGGGCTGTTTTATAGTGTGTTATGCTCATATTGCTGGGTTAATGGTTTATTGATTGTGTTTAGCACTACAGCATTTGACTATATGTTGCACATGGTACATATAGTGTGGGTGAGAGAGTGTGTGACAGTACTGCATGGGAGCTTTGGATTGTGTGGGTGTGTGCCTTTGAGTGACAGATGATGTGTAGCAGCTCCTACAAATCACAGCATATTCAAAGGCTTATATCTCGGGGACTATGTAGAATTTAAAGAAACTAAAGGTACCCTGGTGGATGGGATGACTTATAGGATACATTAGAAGAAATTAAAAAAAAACAATTTTCTCACTATAATTGCCCTTTAACTACTCTTTTCTGCTTAATTCCTTCGCGATATCTAAAAAATATAGATTGCCAGGTCACCACATTGTCCTGCAGGTCACCCTATTCTCCTCTAATGAGAATCTCAAGGCATCAGTGGCCATTTCTACACAGTCATGGCAAGCTGATCAACAAATCAAAAGGTCTTACAGCATGATTCAGAATCAATGGTTATTCTAATTAAAATAGATATCTATTTAACACATAGGCAAGCATAATAGCACTTTGCAAATAAACTACATTCAGAATGTAATAGGAGCCAACACACAGCATATTTTTATACATAGACATTTTCCTTTACCCCTAATAAATAGTGCAGTTACCAGTTTCCCTCTAAAAATTGTTGCGACTATGACTGCTATCTCCCCTTTCCCCCCAAGGACTAGGAGGCAAATACATTGAAGTGACCTTTTTGCGAAAGGCTGACCATACATCCAGGCCTTTCTTACATGCAACTATGCCAGTCACCTACAATCACCTACAATTTAACATTTTAAAAGGTAAACTACAGCCAGCAGGGCAACCTCCCTCTCATAAACAGTCCCCTGATGAAGAGATCAGCTGTTCTACTTACCTTCATTTTCCCTCGCTGGTTTGTTCAGCTTCATCCCCCATCTTCCATCAGCAAGGAAACCTTTGAGAAGACATTTTTCATTGGTCAGATTGTGAAATGAAGAAGGGGCAAAGCTGGACCAGATCAGCAAAGTGAAATGAATATGAGTAAAACAGATGATACTCTAAAGCCACGACAAACCACATACCAAAGTTTTCAAGTAAAAGACACAACATTTCCGAGTTATTATCAAATTTATGGACATTTTTTGCACAAAGACATGTGTTACAGGTGTAATCAACAATGATTACCTGACTTTTGATTGCTGTGTCACAGACCTAATCAGCGCTAATTACCTGTCCCTTTTTATATTCGTATGTGTCCTATGTGACCCAATCAGCTCTGATTACCTGTCTCTTGATTGTTTTCAGCTGTGTCCTGTGTGACCTAATTAGCGCTAATTACTTAAATCTTGATTACAATCAGCTGTGTCCTTTGTGACCTAATCAGCTCTGATTACCTGTCTTGATTGCTTTCAGCTGTGCCACAGACCTAATCAGCTCTATTACCTATCTTTTGCTTGTGTTTAGCTGTGTCAAAAATCTAACCTGTGCTGATTAAGTGTCTCTTGATTGCATTTAGCTGTGTCGCATGCACATGCACATGCAGACACTCACATTTATAAAGCTTTGTGCAACCTTTTTAAACCAAATGTAATGTAATTGTTAATAATAATAATAATAATAATAATACATTTGATGCAGTTTCCTTATGAAAAAGTCTGCTGTCAAATTGTTTAAACAAATAGTTTGACTAAACTGAAGCTGTGGAAGACTTTTAATCAAAATTTTTTTTATTCAATTATGCATTATCAAAACTGGTTTATTATACATTATGAACTATGTAATTTGTATTGCAGATAAGTTTTGATGCATGACATCATCAATAAACACTGTTTGTACAATGGGTGTTTTCCAGAACATTTTGTTGCAGGTAGGACTGGTAAACTGCATATTTTTCTCAAATCTAAACATTTTCTCAAAATAAGGAATGATTAATATTACTAACTATAACAGAAGTAACATAGTAACATACATAGTCATTTAGGTTGAATAAAGACATACGTCCATCAAGTCCAACCTATTCACCCTCTTTTTTTTTCTTTTTTTTTTTTTTTTAACCCTACCGAACAGTTGATCCAGAGGAAGGCAAAAAAAAAAAGATAAAAAGGGGGGAAAAAATCCTTCCTGACTCCAAACAGCAATCGGAAAGTATCATCAAGTGTATGCTTGATGTGATACTTAAAGGAGAACTAATAATAATTTACTTTTTTACTCCTAATTTGAAATCTTTTCCATCTTTTCCTTTGTCACTTATGCATTGCAAGATACTACTTGTATTTACATACATGTATAAAGTTGTTTCTGTAACTAAGAAGTCGTCCAGTATATGTCTCTCTCCATATAATCTTCAAATCGCCTTGTGAGCATGTGCATCTATTGGCCATACCCCCTGACCCCACTTGGGTTTTGTATGCCCTATCTAATGTGTGCACAAGGCCCTAGTCTAAATTAAAGTCCTTGTTTAGTTTGTATAACGTCTTTGAATAGTTAACAATAACTAGATAACCAGTGAGTTTATTCCTAGTATTACTACTATCTTTATACACCATGATTCCCATTTGTTTTATAGCTGAGGCTGCGCAATTCTATCAATGCTCATAGGACATCTACAAAAAAAATACAAACAATTAACAAAGTAATAAAATAAAGACCTTTCATTTATTCAACAGAATATCTTTCTTCCTGTGATTTACCTGCTAACTAGTTTAGAGCCCTCTGTAGATACAGCAAGACACTAAGCTTTAAAGGGACAGTTCAGTGGAAATTATCAATATTAGTTAAACTGTTAGTTTGTGTAATGCATAATTAGTTATTCTACATATTCTCTCCCATTTTTTAAAAATCGGTGGATTTCATACCCTTTACTGTTCCCTGCTGTTGACATTAGTGAGCTGACATTTCAGGTTATAAGGGTCCTTCTTCTTCCCAGGATGCACCACATCCTTGGAATGTTCCTAACAGTAATTTCTACTGATTGGTTGTTGGATGGGACAAAGATGCTCAGATCTCTGCTAAGCAATTGAATCAACCCAGGTGCTGGGTCAAGGGCAAGACCATAACGGTCTCTATTAGGGGTCCTGCAAACAGGAAGTCAGTATTTCGGTTGCATTTATTTATACACAGACAAAATGCTGAATTGGCAGATTAAGGTCATTGGGATGAAAAAATACTGTTCTTTTTTCTGAAAAGCATATGTATTTCCACTGAACTTCCCCTTTAACCCTGCATTAACTGAATGGTTTAGCAATATCGGAGTGGCAGGAATTCAAATAAGGACAAATCAAACACCTGAATCCATTCTTTAGCGCTTTATTGGTGGTTAACACAAAACATGTTTTAGCCTCCGCAGGCATTTGTCAATGTATAGCCCACGCAATTCCAATATTGTTTTATATATATATATATATATATATAAGGGGTCTATAAGGACAGGATAGCCTCAATAAGGACAGGATAGCCTCTAAGATGGCAGAAGAGGGTAGGTGACTAGATAACATTAACTGAATAGTATTAGGGTTTAGCACTATTTTTATTAGAACTGGTATTACTAATATGTAATATCAGTTCCAGTTTTGTTTATTTTTATCTATTTTCATGGAAAGAGGTGTTGTTTTGTTTCTTATTCCTATCTATTTTTATGAACGCCAAAAGGATATGAGCTCACAAAACTATGTTCTAGGCCAGCCAAGCTTACATGACAGATCTTTTTATTTTGGTGGCTGACACTTATCCACCTGTAGACTGGGACACAAGCCAGAGCAGATGCCACACTCAGGTTCTGCATGGTCTGAGAAGAATCTCCGATATGTCATTTCTCTTGCCAGCAGGGAAAGGAGCAAGAGAGAAAAGGCTAATAGTTACAGACTAGCTGGACTATCAAATGTCATATGAGCCCTTGGCTGCACTTGCAATTTAGAAAAGAGGAAACATACCGGAAATGCTGGGAGTATCATTCTTTTAATCTGCACATAGTTTGATATTTCCATGTGCACATCCTGAACATATTCTCAGGCTTTCCAGGTTTGTACCATGGCTCGTATTTCCCTTGCCAGGCTCTTTTATGAATTAGAAGAAGTCTGATACACAGCTACAAGGTCAAAATGTAACACTAATGTTTGTAGTTGTTAAGAATTTTAAATGAATACTTCCATTCATAAAAATGTTTACTATGTTTGCTTCATGTGCAAATCATTCTGTATACACAGACAAATAGTGTTTTCTATGCCTGACAGGCCTGTCTTTAACCTACGATCAATCTGCTCTTTGTTTAGAATGCAGACTGTCCACATAGTGCAACATAAAAATTAAAATGTATCGATGAGGAGTTTATGAGAAAAAAGGTACAGTATATTAAAAGTTGCAATCATTGTAAAAATTGTCAGAAAGGAAATTATATAATATAATAATATAATATGTAATTTTTTGTTTCATACACATCTATATTCACAAACAAATAAATCATCACAGGGTTTCAATGTCCTTGATAACACAAAATTGTAATCCTTGACAATACATCCAACTGACAGGTAGGGATGTGCCTAGTTTCGGGATGGAACTCCAAGTTCGACCCTGGGAGTTCCCTTGGCCTCTGCCTCTACTTCCCAGGAAAGGACCGTCAGCCAAGCCAATCACAGACATGGCTGCCAGCTATTGTGAGAGCGAGGGAACAAAGGTGGGTAATTCAGTTTCTGTGCACATTATAATGTTATAAACCAGGTGGTAAGGGTTGCAGGGGGGTCCCCTACAATACAGAAAAAAACGTATATTTTTTAAACATTAAATGCAGCATCGATGGAACCAGATGGAGGGGGGAGAGAGCTCCACAGCGCACGCCAGAGTCCCCCAGGAGGACAGGGAAGGAGCAGATACTGCATTACACACAGAAAGGCTCCTACTCCTCACTTTTCTAGACTTTGAAAAGGCACTGCAGGACAACCATAAGAAGCAGAGGAGTAAGGTGAGGATTTTTTAACACTACACAGCAGGGGAGGACTGGCCCAGTAGGCTCAGGGGCAAATGCCCACTGTGTTGGTCGCCAATTAAAAATTTGGGCTGCCACAGAAGCAATTAGTAAGTTGCTTGAAAGGCACAGTGCACACCTCAAGCTCTAACATGGGCAAAGAAGAACAGGAAACTACTCCTCCTCATTAAGATCGTTTACCAGTCAGCCCAGTTCATTAGCAGTATTAGTCAGCCCTCCAGTTCATTAGTCAGTGTCATCTGCCTTTCAGTTTATCAGACAGTTTTTAGCCCTCAAGATCATTAGCCAGAGTTGTCATCCCTGCAGATCATTAGCCAGTGTAAGTCATCCCTCCAGTTCATTAGACAGTGTTAGTCATCCCCCAATTTATAATTCAGTATTTGCCAGCCCTCCAGTTCATTAGCTTGTGTTATTTAGCCTTCCAGTTCATAAGGAACAAAGGAAACTTTGGGTAAGTATGACTTTCCTCCGGGGGTGAGGACTTAGTGATCTCACGCTGGGTACTTGTAAGGGGGTGTGGGAAGATTTTAGGACTATAATTATCCTTTAACCACATCATACACTTGAAAATGTTGCAAACAGCAACGATAAATGGGAATAGTGGTCTTAAACATGGGTGTAACTTAAACAAAGTGTATGACCTTAGCAAAGTGGGTGTTGTAAAAAATGTTGCGATCTACCGTGAAAGGGCCACTTGGTTGTATTTTCCCCCCAGGCCAAAAGGTCCCAGTCTTCCCTGATACATAGTGGGGGCAGTAGTGGGTCAAATTTTAGTTTTGGGGGTTGACATGCCTTTTAAATACAAATATATTTTGCTAAAGAACTAAAGGCAAAATATAAAACTTAAACAGAACAAAAGGCAGCAATCACAATCTTTTTTTTTTTTTGCTGTTATTAACACCAGATTTTGTTGTAAAAATGTTTGAATTTTTTGTTGCATTTATAAAAAAAACTGTGAATTTTTGTAGCATTACTTTTCGCAAAGAACAGATCAGTTGTTGAACAATCTTTGCAAAAGTATTCTAACACCAAAGTGCAATTATTTGCCAAATGGTATAATGTGTTTTTACCTTTTCTAAAAAAAAATTTGAAAAATCTTTTAAAAACCACCAGGACATTTTTTAAATTGTATTAATAAGGATACATAAGCTGGGGAACTTTTACACAAAGATTGCTTTTTGAAAATAATTTTTGTGATATGATTGAAAATTTTGCCTAAAGTGAGAAAAAGTGTGTAAAAGCCAAATTTTAGCCCTTTTATAAATTGTGAAAGGAACTGTACACACACCCCTTTGTGATGGGTTTGTGTGCATATTCGAAATACAGATATTTATATTTCTTGATCTATCTGTTATACTTGTATGAATTGTGTATTTTAATGATTGATGACTTTAAAAAATTAGATAAATAAAAAAAATAAATATATATATATCTTTTTATGCAGGGGTTTCCCAAGATGATAACATTGCTTAAGATTTCCAGAAGTATAAAATACAAAGGGGCAAATTTATAAAAAGTGTTTACCAATTCATTGCCACAATACTTTGCTACTATATTTATAAAGAGGCCAAAAATCTATTCTTGGCTGTAAAAAACAATCTTTATTAATGCTACAAAATTGGTGAAAACACAAGTTCAAAAATGCAAACACAAAAACAACATGAGTGTGCAAAGTGAGCAACAAAATTAGCAAAAAAATGAAAAAAAAAAAAAAACAACCCACAGTAATAGTTTACCAGAGTTGGAATTGGCGGACCCATACACCTGCCAGATAACCAGCAGATTTGCCCTTATTATCAATAGTGCCTTATTATTATAGTAATAAGTCCCCCCACTTGTATCTGTATGTTGTCCCATCAACTTAGACTCTAAGCTTTTCGGGGCAGTGATCTCATTCCTTATGTATCAAGGCATGCCACACTTATATCAATTTATCTATAATTTATATTCTTAAAGGGCATGTCCACCCCTTTTTTTAACTTTTGTTATACTGTAGGGCTGCCCCCCCAGCCCCAACCGCTATATTATTATGTGCAGAAACTCCCCCGATCATTACTTACCTTACCTCTTTCCTCTGGCATACTGTCCCGGCACTCTGCTTGCATGGAACTGCAAGCAGGGCGCAGGACCGGCAGATGCGTCCGTGATTGGCTGAGAGGCAGCCAATCACCAATATGCTGCTGGCAGTGGAGAACACTGGTGGAGAGGTAAGGTAAGTAATGATTGGGGGAGTTTCTGCACATATTAATATAGAGGTTGGGGCTGAGGGAGGAAGCCCCACAGTACCCCAAATGGGTTTTACACTAGGGGAAGTGAGAGGAAAATGGGAGGGAGAGGGAGGGGGGAGGGCTGCTCTGAGCAAGCCAAAAACCTCTGAGAGGACGCCTCAGAGGTGGAAACAATTTCCCTCTCTGCCAGGCTCCTGGTGACCAGTTTTTGGACTACAGGAGAACCATATGGAGCTGGGATGTAAGGTAAGGATTTTATTACACTACTTAGTGGGGCCAGTAATGGGTTAAATTGTAGTTTTGGGGGTGGACATGCCCTTTAAAACCTATTTATGAAATTTTATTTCATTTTTATTTATCTGTATAATTGCTTGCACTTATCCCCTTGGTTGTATATTCTGTATTTTGTACAGTTTTTGTACAGTGCTGCATACCCAAGTCGCATTTTATAAATAAAATTATACAATTGTACAATACAATAAACTTTTATGCTGTGGGCTGTTTCTCTGTAACTGGAAAGGTGATATGTGTTATGTAAATTACATTGTGGGAAATTCCCTCTCCCGGTGCTGCTTCATGTGTTTTGTGAGCATGCTTTCCCTCACAGATAGTCAGGTCTGATAAAGAAGGCATTGGTTAATAGAGGGAAGGGGGATACTGAACCTGAGCAACACCACAGAGTGAGTGCCGTGTACATGTTTAATTATAGATTAACATGACATTTGTTTGGTATACATATCCTTTAAGTGGCCAAAGGATTATGGTCTCTTAAAAGGGTAGGTAGGTGATCCACAAACAGTTCTTTTAATAGATATTTTATTTTACTTTTTTAATTTAATGTAAGCGAGTTTTATCATAGAGGTATGACGTTAATACCCAGTTATTATAACACATAGGGTGAGGTGGGCTAACTCTTTCACTGAACCTAAAATAGAGCATTTCTTTATTAAAGGGTACACCAACCAAATATAAAAAGGTTTTTTGGGGGGACGTACCCTTTAAATCAGAGGGTACATTTAAAAAAAAACAAAAAAAAACCCCAGCTTTTCCCATAAAGTCAAAGAAGTCAGAAAAAATCCCCCTTCTTACAAAAGTGGTGTCATGCTAACTTAATTAGCAACGTAATTAAAAGACTTCTATTCTTAATGTTTCCTTTTTGTTTAATATAAATATTACATTGTACAAAAACAACTAAGTATATTTAGATTTTAGTTTGCCTTTAAAGTGATTTTGCAATTGATTTAACCATTAATAAAATGCGCTGTAAGTTATTTCGAAAAAGTTTGTCTCGCTTAATAATACATCACTATTGAAGAACTAAGATCATACCCTGGTGATATTAAGAGCGCACACTACAAGAGAGATTGAAAGAAAGTATAATAGATAAAGGCAAAGACAAAGAAAAGCTGGAGAATTCTATATTGTTCCCTCTTCGTTACATTCTGTCGGTCTGGCCTGGTCTCTGCTTAACATCAGAGTCTTTCGGTTCATTGCACATTTCTGGTCTATATTATTAAATACACTAATGAGATAAATCCCCCGAATGACTCATGGTTTCTTTTATCAATCTACCTTGCTTTAACCTATAATGACAGCTAGGAAATAGTCTGGCAGACTATTTTTATTCTACCTTCATTTGTCACTCTCTCTTTTCTATCTTTCTTACGAGTCGTCTTTCTTCTTCATTGCTTTACTATTTCATACTGTGCTGTTGGCTGATGAGCTGCTTGCTTCACCTTCTACAATGTTGCTTGATCTTTGATTTCCTGTGAAGCACAATGAATCTTAGATTAGACTGTTCAGAGTCAGTTGGTGCACCATCTGTTACCGCGATTGGAAAACACTGTGTAACAGACCAGACAACAACAGAAAGAAACCGCTACACAATATTCATCCGAATATTCATTTTCACACAATGACACAAATACGAATGACTAAGAAATATGATTTTCGCTGTCAACCTCTACATGTGTCACATCTCTCTTATAAACCCTGGAAAATGGGCAACAAATGGGAAATAAAATAAACAATCGTTGATTTGGAAACCTCTTCATATTCGTTTACCACCAGCACTATAAACCACTGTATTTCAGCGATGAAGAAATAATGTTAATGCATTTATATCTAGCAATATTCTAAATGGTCAGCTGCACTCATCCAATATAAATATCTTTTTTCACAGGTGCCACCAGGCCATGCAGTTCCCTTTTACTATGTCCGTATTTCACACAAGAATTGAGTAAACTTCCCGGGCACACTGCATTCAGATCAAATTACTTTATTTTTGACGTTTCGACGTCACGCAGGACGTCTTCATCAGGACGTCCTCAATTACTCAATTCTTGTGCATTTATATCTAGGTAATATTTAGCATCTAGAGATAATCAATCACAGGGTTTAATCAGTATAAGTATAATTGACATTTGAAAATGTATAAATTGACATAGTAACATAGTGAAAAACTAGGGTCAAGAATGATTTTAAACAATCACTGCAAAGATCATAGAAACATATTTACAGCTTTAAATGGGCACTGAAGTGGCCAAAACACTATTAAAAAAAAAATTCTAGGGAGGTAGGAGACACACCTTTTTTAACCAGTTTTTTCCTTTACCTAAAGCTATCACATGAGCTTACCTGCTCATAGCATCAGCTATACCTCCTTCCCTGACGTAACACACATATGCGGCTGTGTCCAAGATGGGACGTGTGAGCCAACGTGACAGGTAGGGGGAGAGTAGAGGGGATGTAGCTACAAAAAGCAGTGGGGCCATATTTAAATATGTCTTTCTAAGCTGTTAGGTAAAACAGGAGGTGGGAGGATAATCTATCTACAACCCTGTTTTTTTTTAATGGTCAGTTTTATACACCTTTAAAGTTTTAAAGTATTGCTACACTACTGATATGTATATGGCCTCGTTCACAAAGGGTAGGCCAGCTAATTGATACAATCACACTGTATTCAATTAAAAATTAAAAGAACAATGATAAATTAAATGTATTAAAATGCTTACTAATTATCACGCTGCTGTTCATCGAATCACACATTATTTAAAAGATTACTTGCCATTTTTAGCACAATTCTCATTACAACTGTATAAACATAGAAATAGATACAGGTTAATGGTTTAAGGGTCAGTTGGGGAATTTCCTATATCCACTCAAAAAGCTCCTTCAACCAGAACAAAGGAAGAACTTCAAACCCAAAAAACACTGACTTGCTTGATAGCCTTAATTAGAGATCTCGTAATTGGGTATCATGTCACTTGTCATGTAACTACCAGCATTCACGAGGATCAATCTAAATCCCTATTCTTTCATATAGGCTCAAACATTGCCATTCATTTGTGTAACTGTTCATGCATAATATGATGGCCCTGGGGTGCAATTAATTTAACCAGTTGTACAACTTAGTATGAACGAAGCATTATGTGTGAGCACTGAAGGTCAGATGATGCCACAATTTGCACTTTGGTTGAGAAAAATGAAAATTAGCAATTAAAAAATAAATCAACATACGGTTAGTTTAGCCTGTATGAACTAATGAGGATAATTATATTTTTTGCCATATGCATGCTTTTTAGAATGTGAGAAATCGAAATTATTTTCACTGCTTTAGACTGCTGACAAGGTTAGCCTTTAAACCTACAATAAACTGACATGTGTATTACATTGTCAACAGAGTGTGAAATCTTCTCTCTCAGTTGTTAAAGGGAAAGTGTCATCAAAATACAGTGTCCAGTGTTTTTTGTTTTTTTTTTTACAAATTGTTTACAATAATTCTGTTAATATGATGCCCTTTTAAGCTATAATAAAAAACATGCATTCATTTTGATTCTTTGCAATTAATTATGTTTGGTTGCTTTGTTATGCTGTTTTTTTAATAAATTATGTTGATATGGCAGTAATATTGCATGATTATTGGTCTATATGCATTGGCCATCTAAATATATGCTGAACCAATAAAACATTTTAAAACAGCCATACCCACTACAGCTGATCAGTATACTTGTCAAATATGTTCTTCTGATTATTTGTATTATTTGTTTAAAATCGTATCTGTTTTCTTCCTCTCCAATGGTATTTTATTTAAATGGCATATCCAGTCAAAAAATAACTTTAGCTATAAATAAAAATACAGAATGTTCATGTAATACCTCCAAATGTACAGCACATGTCTCTTGATTACTTTACATGGTAGACCATAGTTGGGACTGAGCCCATGGGTGCTCAACCCTTTTATATTATTATGGATGCTCAACCCTACCTCTTATATTATTATGGATGCTCAACCCTAACTTTTATATTATTATGGGTGCTTAACCTTACCTCTTATGTCATTATGGGTGCTCAACCCTACCTCTTCCATAATGGGTGCTCAACCCTTCTTCTTATATTATTATTGGTGCTCAACCCTACTTCTTATATCATTATGGGTGTTCAACCCTACCTCTTATATTATTATCGGTGCTCAACCCTACTTCTTATATCATTATGGGTGTTCAACCCTACCTCTTATATTATTATCGGTGCTCAATCCTACCTCTTATATTATTGTGGGTGCTCAAACTTACCTTTTTTATTATTATGGATGCTCAACCCTACCTTTTATATTATTATGAATTCTTAATCCTACCTTTAATATCATTATGGGATCTCAAACCTACCTCTTATATTATCATGGGTGCTTAGCCCTACTTCTTATATAATTATGGGTGCTCAACCCAACCTCTTATATTATTATCGGTGCTCAACCCTACATCTTATATGATTATGGGTACTCAACCCTACTTCTTATAGTATTATGAGTACTCAACCCTACTTCTTATAGTATTATGGGTGCTGAACCCTACCTATTATATTATTATGGGTGCTAAAAACCTAACTTTTATATTATTATGGGTGCTCAACCTCTACTCTAGTGTATCTGTTGGCTTTAGGCCACCTCCCAGGTTACATAGTTTCTTAGTAATGGAAGTTTATTATGTCCATACAGTCCAACCTTTATAGCCAACCCATTAACCTAAACAGTTGATCCAGAGGAAGGCAAAAAAAAACAGGTCAACATGGGGGGAAAATTTCTTTCTGACTTCAAAATGGCAATCAGAAAAAATCCTTAGACCGAGGTTTTCTTCTGCCTGTCTTGTGTTGTATAAAATTCCTTCACTTCCCTTGCACCTTTTACTCATTGTCTATGATAACAGGTACATTAGTCTCAAAGGAAATAAGCCAAGAAGGCATGGCAGATGGTGGCCCAGGGCATGGCAGATGGTGGCCTGTAACATAGAAGATTTCTCAATATAGATACTCTTAAAGTTTCTCCGTAGAGGGAAGAGATGGGACCTGTCAGAGGAGAAACCATAATAGTCGAGTTATAAATGTTATCAATCGATCAACTGATCTACCGATTGTACCAATAATTCACTCCAATAAAAATAAGCTGATCCTAAACATCGCGGCACCATCAAAAAAAAATGAACATAGGCACACGCGTGTGCTACTTCGGTTTCCATGTGCTGCTTTCGGTAATCCTTGAACGTTCAAGGATTTCCGAACGTTAGGTAAAACTCGAATGGCTGCTTCCGAAAATCCCAGAAGGCCAGAGATTCCCAAAATCGGCCATTCGCTGATGTCTGAACAGCCAACATCCGTCCGGCTATCCCGCAGCTCGAAACCGGGACCCCCCTCCCCAGCCCTTGTAAGGGCCACTTGCAGCACTGATAAGTGCCTTTGCAGAGGTTTGCAGTTCTTTATATAGGTTTGCAGAAAATCCTAATCCGTTTCTGATTTTCAATGCTTGGTATACATGGTTTTCTTTTTCCGATTCAGATTTCCAAAATATGATTGGCTACTGTAAACCATGTAAACCAAGCATTGAAAAAAATTGACCAATCAGAAATGGATTAGGTTTTCTGAAAATCTATATAAAGAGCTTGCAAACCTCAGAAGGAGCTCAGAAGTCATCACAGAAGATGGCAGAAGAAAGAACTTCTTTGTTGCGGGACCCCCAACAAAGGCACTTCTCAGTGCACAAGGGCCCTTACAAGGGCCAGGGAGGAAGGTCCCGGTTCGAGCTGTGGGACCCCTTCTAAGGGCTGCAAAGGGGGGTCTTGAACTAGTTCGAATAGTTTAGTTTGTCCAAACTCATAAATTTTGGCTCGAACTCGGGTTCGAGTTCTAGTCCTCCTTAGTGACAGTTGGTATATGAACCACTGTACATGTTGGGAAATTCTTTCTCACCCAATGCTGCTCATAAGGATTACTGAGCATGCTTACCCTCACACAGAGAGTCTGGCAGTTGGCAGGGGGATTGAGGAACTGAGCTTTAACAAAACAAGTACGGATTAAGTCATGCAGCACACAAACACATCAGAGTAAGTGTTATTAACATGTATTCATTTATAAATTGAAATGAGGCAAATTCATTTTTTCAGTGAAGAATTCCTTTAAAAAATCAAAAGAAACACATCAATATACATTTAATAGTCTCAATAGTCCAAATATATCAAAGATAGTCCATATGCACACTAATCCCCCTGTGGGTGCAAAAAAGTCCAATATCCCTGCTTCAAAGGGAACAAGGCAATCAAATAGAAACAAGGTGGACTGCACTCCAAAGTTGAACGTTTATTTCAAGCTAAACATCAAACAGCAATACAACGTTTCGAGGGTAACACCCCTCTTCATCAGGTCTCAATAGTCCCATTTTTTATTATTTGCCACAAATTACAGGACCTACATACAACATAAAACATAAGAACAACAACTTCATATCTCCGCATTTGACCTGCAACTACAAACACAAGTTCAGTATTATTAAGCTCACTAATGGTAAATACTGATATTGAACTTTTTACTGGCGACTATTTTATTTTAGAACACGTTCATAGGAAACACTTTAGTCGTTATCGGTATTTTAGAAGCAGCACGTGCTATTTTATCCAATGTCATTAAATACGTATGTTAATGGGTAATGGGTAATCAGGGGTGTTGCCTTTTAAGTGTTCTGCAGGTGTGCGCCATGAGCAAATGTTTCAATTTGCTTCATGGTAGGGGCACCCCTGTGGGTAATGGAGGTTGAATAAAGGCAAGCTAAAAAGGGGGATCCTGATCATTCAGAATTACAGTATATTATTAATACCAATAATTTAACAATATTTTGAGTTTTAGAAACCTATCAAGCCCACTTTTAAGCTATTCAATTAACTTGCCACTACTACATCTGCTGAGCTGGTAGACTGTTCCCAGCTTCGCCATTCTAACTGACCACAATCTTACCGATATCTCTCCTTTATATAATGGCATAAATATCTGAAATGATGAGGAATGGATTCACAATCATTAAGGGATACTTTGGAAGTACATTTTTTGAAAAAAATAAAACAACCCAGAAAAATAAAATCTTTTGTCATCTTTTTAAAAAAAAAAATTCCATAAGTAATAAAATATTGTGAATTGTAAACTGCCTTCACAAAATGGTTTAGATATCCATTTAAAAGTCATCCTTTGCTTCCTCTTTCTCACATCTATCTCAATACAGTAAAAAAAAGTGTCTATGTCTTTTCTATTTTCAGTGCTTGGATTGTTACCACATGCAGACAGCCAACCATAATATTTTACACTTCCTGACAACTTGAAAATAACCATATGTACACAATCATTGTTCGGCATTCATTCTAGGTACATGGTCTTACTGATACTCTCACAGTGCATGGAGGAAATGGTTGTACACAGATCTGAGTTCACATACCTGCATAGACCTGTAAAAAATGATTTCAATGAGATTATATTTGTTTAACATATTTATACTTTAATACTTATATAATTTAATTATAAAATCAATTACAAGTGTTAATTTATAAAAAGGGAGAGAAGTTAACAAGTCATGCTCCAGAAATTTCATCCAATAAAGGCTTCCTTGTCATTACATACAAGATAAATAAGATTTAGAATTATAAAGTCGTGTTTTAATAAATCAACAGTGGGTAGATAGACGACACACTCACCTCCTACAAGCAAGTGCAAAATGAAATAAATAGTGCAGATTTAAAAAAAATGTTTTTCCCCCTCGTTAGGTGTCCTCTGTGTATAGAACTTGAAAATGTATTTAGATTTCCTTTATCACCACACCCACATCCCCAATTGTCGTGCAGCCGCAACAACATTAGTATCCAATACCATTGGACGATACATGGCTGCTGTTGAGAAAGCCATTTGGCGAAACTAGCCTAGTGTGTATCTGCACTCTGCTCTCTACATGGGTACACTGTAGCTAGAAGCCTCTACACTGGCATGGTTTGATGCCTCTATACTGCCACTGCTGACTTCCTCACGAGACTGCAGACACTGAGTATGACTCACTGTTAGGCTTACTGTTTAGCTGGATATATGCATCTGATATCATGGGATCTGTAGAGAGAGTTTTTGGGTTATTATATATGTTTTAAAATGTTTTATATATGCACTGCACTTTTGTCTGGTTTGACATGTTCCCCATTATTGGTCACTAATAAAGGGTATTTTACGATTTTTGGAGTGTGCTGGTACTTTTTTTCTTCTATTCGTTATATTGGACGATACATGACAGCTAATAAACGTGACTTAAATAAACAAGCAAAGAATGATAAACATAGATATTAACAGACATATAGTTACCAGAAGAGGTAAATGTTGTTTATGACTCCATATATATGGTGACCAGGTCTCCTGGAGCTCTGCTGCAGTTGAAAATGGGCTTGCCTTGGATTTTCGAGCCAACAAACGGTCCTCTCGAGCAGTTGTCTTACAGGGTCTGCCTGACCTGGGCATGTCAAAAACTTCTCCAGTCTCTTCAAATCTTGTCTATATCCTCTGAACTTGACGCTCAGAGACATTGAAGGTGTGCGCCACATCAGCAGTGGATTTGGTCTTCAGCCTCTTGATATCAACACTTTAGTCTCAGGGTGAATCTTAGGCATGTTTGCAGAGGTCTATTTGCAGTTGATGTGAAGGTCTAGTGTACTGGTGTTCTTTTTATAGACACCTGACACCTAATTAATCCATTATTAGTCACAGGTGAAGCCCATATGACAAGGCGACAACACTTATGTCTTTGCAAAAATTGACTCAATGGGCTTTACCAAGCTGTAATATTAGAATACTTTTTGTTAGTTTCGTTTTGCATTGAAACATTATACAAAACTGTTTGGGGTAAAATGAACCATTTCTTGAAACAAAATCTGCATTACAATTATTGTTAAGCGGCACTTCAGGTCTATTTGTACACAAGCGACAAGACTATCATCAAGAAACTGTAGAGTAGACTACTAACTCTGTTTATTAAAAGATGATCTTGATTACTTAATCAGCAGTTTTGTAACCACAGTTTTGAAATTATTATGTGTTCTTTAAATCAGTTCAATCTTTGGCCTCTCAGGTTAACCCTTTACTTGGAGTCTGGTATAAACTGTTACCTCTTCTTTTGTTTCTGCTGATTCCTCCATAACAATCAAAATCCCCAATCTATGTTCCAAAACTAAAACATATATCCACACCCAAAATATGTTTTTCCCCCACTTCCAAACTGTCCAGCTATACAGCCTGCCTCCAGTCCTGTCCAGCCTCCAGCCGTGGAATCTGCCTCCAGTCCTGTCCAGCCTCCAGTCTAGAACAGTTAAAAGTTCTCTCCCTCCTTCTTATCCAGTCTTAAAAGGCTACCTCAGCCTTTTAGATAGCTTTTAATGTATTAATTAGTGATCCGCTATCCCTTATTAAACTACCTTGATTGTTGCTTTGAACACTCTTTAAACTGACTGTTACCTTCCATTCACTGCAGACATCCTGACGCACAAGACGGCCAGACGACTCTAAATCCAGCAGCTAGCCTTTTAACTCCTTGTAGAGTTTACTGAGAGTTTGAAAAGTTTGTGTTTGCTGGAGTGTTGAAAAATTTAAAAAAGTGAGTTAAGCATGCCACAGTGCTTTGGCATGATTTGTCCAGCCTGCACATGGTCCGAGATGACATTATTGACAGGAGGAAAGATGATGACCGCAAGTCCTAGCCAATTGTCCAGTCTGCCAAGATGAGGAACGCAGTTTGCCAGTGTCAGTTGCCAAGAATGATGACAGCAGACTTCCCAGTGTCCAGTTGCTGAGATGGTGACCACATTCCTGCCATTGTCAAGTCTGCCAAGATGACAACCACAGTCTTGCCTGTCCAGATAAGTTCAAAATGTTGGTCCAACATACTCAGTCCTCTGGAAAGCCCACAGTCCTGCCTGTCCATACAATCTCTGCTTTGCCTGTCCAGATGACTTCAAACCTTTTAGTCCAGCATTCCCAGTCCACTAAGATGACTGCAATCCTGCCAGTCTAGATTTCTGATTCTTCTGTTCCTGCCAGATGACCACATCAACCCTGCCTGTCCAGACAGCCAAGATGACCACATGCAGCTCTGCCTGTGCAGGCAATAATACCATAAACTCACCAATATAAATATCTCCTCCTTAGGGCAGGTATCTAACTTAGCAGTGCAAAACAATGTGCATAATGGCAGATTAAAAAAAAACACCCACAGTTAATACAATAAATATGTATATCATCTAAACAATCTGGCACATGGTCTTCCTTTGCTGCCTATTGATTGAAAACTTATTTTTTGCTTGTCCACCCCCCACTTAAATTTGACCCACTGTTTTAGTGTTAAAGGGTATGTCCCCCTTGAAATTTTTTTGATATATCACTCCCCTGTCCCCCCAGCCCCAACCGCTATATTTTTTATTTAGAAAGTGCCCCAAACTTTACTTACCTTCCCTCTTACCTCCGCCGCACGCCAGTCCCTCTGCATGCGAGAAAATGCAAGCAGAGGGACGGGACCGGCAGTCGCATCTGTGATTGGCTGAGCGGCAGCCAATCACGGACGCGGACGCGGTGCTGGGAGTTCCGAGGAAAGAGGGAAGGTAATAAAGTTTGGACACTTTCTAAAATAAAAATTAGCGGTTGGGCTGGGGGGACATGGGGAATGATATATGGAAAGGTTTTTGGTAGGGGGAGGGAATCCTAATTGGGAGGGAGAGGGAGGGGGGCCTTCTCCGGAGGCCAGATAGGAGGCAGAGTCCTATATGGACTCTGCTATCCTCCTGGTGGGCAGTTTTGGGGACTTTGGGGGACTACAGGAGAACCGTATGGAGCTGGGATGTGAGGTAAGGATTTTATTACACTACATGATGGGGCCATTACTGGGGGGATTATAGTTTTGGGGTGGACATGCCCTTTAAAAGATCTCTACCCTGCTCTCCTGCTCCATATAGTTGTCCTGCAGGGCCAGTTGAACTCGCCCACCTCCACCCCTCCTTCGGGTTTCCTTTCAATAAAGCATCGTCTCTGAGGCAAAACCAAAAAAGAAGTAAGAGAAGGAAATCCCCCAATGCTAAATGCTAAGTTTGAATTCCCCAAATGGCTCCTTAAGAAACTTCCCCTCAGCTTCTTCTGCTGCTTTTCTGCATGAAAGCAGCAGAAGGGGCCAGTCCGCAACCGTTGTCAGTGATTGGCTGCAACCGTGTCTGTGATTGGCTGCTGGTCCCACCCCTTCTGCAATTCGATGTGAAAAAGCAGCAATAGGAGATGCTGGAAACAAAAGGCTGTTATCCTGATTTGGGAATTTTAAACTTAGCAAGGTCTAGGAATGGGGATTCCCTGCTTTTGAAGATGTGAAGATACCCTTTAAAATGACTTTGTTATGTTGATATAAATGGTTTGATTTGTTATAAATCATGGGCAATCATAAATCTATGGTTGTGGACGTAGGTTTACAGCCACAGTTGGAAATTAACGATTGTAATAACATCGTTAAAGATGCAATATTGCTAAAAAGTGATACCGTCGCCCTTTTATTAAATCACGGCCCATACACAAATGCGATTACGATTGCATGTGTTCCAGCAGATCCCATTGGATCTATTGTACACTATGGTGGTAACTGCATGCACAGCAGTAATATAAATCAGGTGGACTTATTGACATCAGTGTCACATTACATAATACACAACAGGACTGCAGGGAAACTAACTAGGGAAAGAAGCAGCAAAAAAGCTAATACTAGCAAAATAGATCTTGATGGCAACCATTACAGGCACATGCACCTTGTCAACGCAATTTTATTCCACTTCAAATTGTATTTCTGACAATGCAATCTGTCTCAAATTCAATCCATGTCCCTTCACAATTAAATTTGCCTTTCTACCCAATCTATATCCAGTATCTTACCTACCACTGATGTTTGACTTAGTTACCAGTCTATAGTTACCAGGCTGTGAATGACTACCTTTTTTTTTAATATTGTATTACATTGGCTTTTTTCCAATCTAGATGCACAGACAAAGTGTATCTGAAAAGATAAGAAACAGTGGTCTAGATAAAACTGGACCAAGCTCTCTTAATATCAGAGGGTGTATTTCATCAGGTCCTGGGTAGAGATGTCCGAACTTTGAAAAATCTGGTCCGCGCGAGGATCCGCGATTTCGTAAAAATCCGTAAATTCGAAAATCCGTGAGCGGACCCGTTAAAACGTATTAAAATGAAAGTTCGGCAAAATCCGCATTAAAAGTGATCTAAATAGCCTGGTAACGAACACTTAATCATTCAGGGACCTGGGTAATGGCCTTGAAACACGTATCAATGCCTACACATACCTAAAAATTGCAGTCCGCCAGCGTGAATTTAAAAAACGGTAATTTTTCGAAAATACAAGGATTCCCGTAAAAACGAGGATTTCCGTAAAAACGAGGATTTCTGTAAAAACGAGGATTCCGTAAACCCGCGGATTTCCGGAAAAACGAGAAACCGGAACTTCCTACCTGCCAAATGGCGAGTTCTGCTAGGCAACTCTATGCCATGCAGTACCTCCTGTCCAGGGGGTACGATGACTCCCCCTGGAACCTATCATGTGCAGCGCCGAAAGCGCAGGATTATGGAGGGTCTCCAGCGACGGCTCCTGCGCGCTACGGCTACCAGACCACTGTCTCTACCCTCCAGAGACAGTGGTCTGATCTGAAGAGACAGAGGCCTCATTATGTTCTTGCCATACGGCAGATGATGGAAGGCAAGTATACTTTTATTATATTACTGTATTGTAATAAGTAGTAAAATATTTAATTCACTTCTGACAAAAACATATTTATATATATATATATTTTTAAAAACATCAATAATCCTTAAATTTGGCTGGAGAGAGAGAGAGAGAGAGAGAGAGAGAGAGAGAGAGATCCAAATTCTTTGTATTTCTCATTCACTGGTTATTATTACATATTATTATTATATTATTCAATATCAGCCTTATTTAAAGGGTAAGTAAAGTCAAAAAATAAATCACTGAAAAGTTACTTTATTTAACATATCACCTATAAATTTAAAATGATACCCACATATAGACACAGGTAACACACTTTCTGACCCACCCTTTTAGTTACATGGCAGCCCTATTTGAAGGGAAAGTAAAGTCAAAAATAAAATGTTGATCAATTATTAAAAATTGATTTTTACACTCCAAATTAAAAATGTTGTGTTAGCCACAAATCTAGATACAAGTACACACAGCTATTGATGCTCCCCTACACCAACCAACTTTTCCCTTTCCATAGCTACAATACACACATAAAAATATAAGTACTTAGCACAAATAAGGTATGAAATCATTGCCATAGAAATAGGATTGACTTTTAAAGCAACTATAACATATTGCCTTATTAATCTGTATTTTCAAGCAGAATCCAAAGTATATAATTAATATATCTCTTTAGATATATCATTCATTATGTATTTTTTTTTTTAATTTGCAGCTGAATCTTCCTCGGATACCCCACCCCCCACCACAGTCCCCGCCAGAGGAAGAATGTAAGTGCAGCCTATTGAAAAAAAAATTTTTTTATACATTTTTCATTTGTCCAAGGCCACATTACAGCGCACACGAGCGCTCCAGAAACAAGCATACAAGCGCGTGTTTCCGGTGCGCTCATGTGTTTGCCCCGCAAGTGCAGTACGATTACACAATTGTGCAAAAATTGAGAATGACATTTATTGTGCCACACTATTGTGTGCTTTTTAACACGTAGATGTGTCCAGCCCTTATCCAAATGTTTGCATATTTTTTGACAACTTCTCTCGAGAATTTGTTTAGTAAATGTATTCGAACATTTAATGACAGTGAGAATTAAAATAAATTTCCTTTTTTTTTTAGCACTACCACCAACTAGCCCTCAGGCTCCGGGCAACCCATTGCCCCCTCGGGCTCTCCATCGCCCCCACCGGGCAGTCACCGCCCCAAGAGGAGGAACCTGGCACCAGCCAGACACGTAAGTGCATCCTAAGCAATTTTTTTATTGACCTTGATTGTCAGAAAATAATTAGTGAAATTATCAGTGATAATTAAGTGAATTTATTATTTCACTGAAAAAATTTTTGTAAAAAAAAATTAAACAAATCTATTAATTTGGCTTGAGAGACAGATCACAATTCTTCTCATTTCTCATTCCCATTTATTGTCCCCGACTCCCCATTGTTTGGGCTGTATCTTGTCCCTCAGTTTTTGAGCTTAAGTCACGAAATTCGGTCCAAACGTGCAGTAAAAGTGTGCGATTATCTTAAGTATCCTTTCCAACATTGTCCGACAAACCCATACCCATGAACCCCACACATCTATTCACACCTACTGGGGCAACTAAAGTGAAAATGAAATGTTGATTTTTTATAAATGGTAAATTATACCCACTAAACCTAGTGAAGTTATGTTTTTAAATCTTTCATTAAACCAGTTTTTCATTGCATTTTTGTGGTTCAAAAATTTCCAAGAAATGTTCACATCCACGTAGCCTTTTAGGAAATGTTCTTATACATGTAATATTACTAATGGATTGGACAGTGATTGTTGAAATAAAAACTTTTTTTTCTACAAGCAGGACCAGCCTCTCCAGGCCTTCCTCCTTCTCCAGGCCCTCCACCCTCTCCAGCCCCTCCCCCCCTCCAGCCCTCCCCCCTCCCCCTCTCCAGCCCCTCCAGCTACTCCATCCCCTCCAGCCGCTCCAGCCCCTCCAGCCTCTCCAGTCCCGCTGGAGGTCATGATTCAAAATCGTAAGTAAATCATATGCAACGTTAATAAAATGTTATATACAAGACTATTAATATCTGTATTTTCCCAGTGTAAAATCCACGCTACATGATGCAACAATGGGTACTGTGGGTTTGACAATGCTTTTATGGGGCTGTACCACTTCCAAAAATTTTTGTATGTAGCACAGTCCTAGTGATTCAAAACCAAGAATGTTCTGATACAATTTCACAATAAACGTAATGTTTTATGCCAGCATTACCTACTGCTGTTTATCAGTGATCCCCCATGATGCAATAATATCGCTTTAAGTGGAAGTTCAGTGAAGATACATAAACTTTTAAGAAAAAAGAACAGTATTTTTCCATCCGAATGACCTTAACCTGCCAAATCAGCATTGTGTCTGTGTATAAAGAAATACAGCTTCATGTTTCAGGACCCCTAATAGAGATTGTTATGGTTTGCCCTTGACCCAGTCCCTGTGTTGATTCAGTTGCTCAGTAGAGATCTGAGCATGTGTGACCCATCCAACAGCCAATCAGTAGAAATCACGTTACCATAACTAGGTATGCATAATATAATCTAAATTTTATAAATAATGATATCTTATACTGAGCTTTCCTTTTTATGACATACCGCAACATTATAGCATTGCAGTACCATGTATGTGTAAGTAGCTGTCAGGTGCAAAATTGCATCACCCGCATTGTGCTTTAGGAAATGTGCTCGAACATCTTCAACACAATTCTCTCAATATCTTCCTCCACAGAATTCGAGAGCATGTGACGGAGATGCGTCGCATAGGACAAGAGTGACCAGACTGGATAGGAGGGAATCCCGTTCCTGTAAACCCCCAAATAATTTTTTTTTTATTTGTATTTTTTTATTTATTTTTTTATTTATTTTTTTGTAAATAGTTTTAAAAAAAAAATTATAATCTACCCCTCATAAAATTTTTGTAAACAAAGAATGTTTCTGGGCTTTATTTTTCGATATAACAGATTATTCATATAGATTCATAATCTATACATACACACATATCTATTTAGCTAGCTCTATGTCTAGTAATTATAATTGTATATACCTTACCATTAATGCCATTAAACCAACCACATTGGCCACATTCCCTATATAGTAGTTTGCACACACAAGTGAAAGAAGGTGATGGGGGTACTGGTTACATAATGTCCACTGCAGTTTGCACCATTGTTGAAGAGCCAGGCAGGCTTGGCCCCACTGGACATACCCCCTCACCCCATTGGCTACTCTCCCTCAGAGTATGCTTCGTGCAAGGGAAAGCAGGTGAAAGGGTAAGGTTCGGTAGAAACAGCACCACTGAGTTACAGCAGGCCCACTGCAGTTTGCCACCATTGTTGTGGGGCCAGGCAGGCTTGGCCCCACTGGACATACCCCTCACCCCTTGGCTACTCTCCCTCAGGTATGCTTCGTGCAAGGGAAAGCAGGTGAAAGGGTAAGGCTTCGTAGGAACAGCACCATTGAGTTACAGCAGGCCCACTACGTTTGCCACCATTGTTGTGGGGCCAGGCAGGCTTGGCCCCACTGGACATACCCCTCACCCCATTGGCTACTCTCCCTCAGAGTATGCTTCGTCAAGGGAAAGCAGGTGAAAGGTGAAAGGTGATGGGGGGGTTAGTCCTTAAAAGGACTTTTGGGTCTCACAAGGGAAGGTTGTCCTTAAAAGGACTGTTGGGTCTCAAGATGGTGAATACAGGGGTGGTTAACAACAAGTGCTAAACCACCACACTGAAATTCACACACAGAAAGCTCAAAAAAGCTCAAAAGCACAAAAAAACTCTCTCCAACTCCTACACTTCAGGTCTCCACTAAACACACTCCAACACACTGACAAAATGGCGCCTGTGAAGCAGCCTTTATACCCAGGGGGCTTGCAATAATCATGTTAGCTCCATTGGATAATTTGGGACATGTGGCTTGCTCCGTCTTGAAAATAATCCCCAAAATGCGGAAATTCCGCAAATTTACAAGAATTTCTTGTTTTTTCGAAATTTTCGAAATTACGAGAATCTCGTATTACGAGGACCTCCATTTTCTCCATTTTCGAAAATACGGAGATCCTCGTAATTTCGGAAATTTTCAAAAAAAAAAATCCGCGGTTTGGAAGGCGGAAAAATCCGGAATAATCCACAGTTCGCGGACGGGATAAATCCGCGTGGATCCGGGTTCGGGACCGCGAACCCGGCCTTTCCTATTCCTGGGGCTTTTTGATATTATCTTGTCTAATTGTTTCTGTACCATACCCTCTGTCAGCTAATACTCCTCTTTGATATCCATCATATTGATAAGGACTAAGATTGTATACAGAGGGGGAAAAAATGTTTAGCCCTTTGCCTTTTCGGCATCCATATAACCATCTCATTATTTAATGGTCCCAAATTCTGTCCTTTACTACTGGTATACTTAAAACATTTTGGGTTTGGTCTTGCTTTGTTCAGCTATCCGTATTCATTTTTATTTTAGCTAGTTTAATTTCTTGCCTGCACTCCTTTTTTCAGCATTTTAAATTCTTCCCATTTCCCTTTTTACTTGAATCTCCCTGTATGTTCCTGGTAATACAAAGGGCAGAGCGCCACGGCCATATCAACCAAGTTTATTTTTATTGCTGTAAACTAACAGCATTCCCACTGACTGTATGATGCAAAACTAATCTGAAGACAATAAGTCCCAGTATTATTATTACATTAAAACAGTTACCACACAAAGCTTTAATTTCTTATTACATGTTGCTACACCTGCATAGGTGCATTTTGAGTACAATTAAGTACAATTGAGTATTAATTTGCAGCATTTTAATTGAAACAACTAAAGAAGACATGGTCAGTATTCAAAGGACCAATATGATATCTTGTACAGTATATGTGCCTAACTACAGGATGCAGGATAAGGGGGTGCCCAGTCCCTGGTTACCCTGGCCAAACCCTGGAATTTGGCTGTCAGCCCCCCAGAATGCACAAGCTCCACCTCCTGCGGGTCAAAGCCAGGAGTTCATATTATAGGGTCTCTCCCAGCTGCCATTTATTCATTATAGAATGAAAATCCTTTTTACCTTGGGATAGTTTCTGTGCTGACACCCCATCTTGGTTGCAACAGGCACTGCAGGATGATACACCAAGCTTCCATGTGTAGTAGCACCTACAAACCATCCCTTTAATTGGAGATATTATGCCTTTAATACTAAGCATTGGATGGAGGCCAATTCCCTTCTTGTTTAAAAGCCAATAGATGGGGAGGAAGTAAAGCCTGTTTTACTCAACCCATCTCCCATTGTAATTAAAGTCAATGATTGCATTAAATCTAAGTGACTCTCAACCAAAGGTTCACTATTGCAAATTCATTAAAATGTTCTCTCAACCCATCCTTCCCCAGTGAGACAGACATTCTCCATTCAGGGATAGGGGAGTGAGTACTTTATATACAGCTCACGCTATAATTGCAAATAATTATATTACATTGGTTTTGCACTGTTTTACGATATTTCTAGATAGACATTTTTATTGTACACAGGAAAGAAAGTGGTCAAAGAGTGAACAGGTGAAGTAAAAGAAAGTTTGCCAAACGTCCCTATTTGGATGGGATTTTCCAGACTGCAGGGACAAAATCCTGAGTCCCGCAGTCAGGGCTATAATCTCTTACTAGGAAGATACTGAGAATTTATTCAGTAAGGGCTAGGCCCACACTGCTGCGCTTTTTTTGCGTTTGTGCATATGTTTTTTTCATATAATTAAAAACGCATCAACCCACCGAAAATGCATGTTTTCGAGTGAGTTGCGATTGCGATTTGCGTTCTGCATTTTAAATCGCAATTGAATGCGTTTTTCAATAGTTAAAGGGCATGTCCACCCCCAAACTATAATCCCCCCAACTACTGGCCCCACCATGTAGTGTAGTTTATCCTTACCTCACATCCCAGCTCCATAGGGTTCTCCTGTAAACCCCCCCCAAAGTCCCAAAACTAACCACCAGGAGGATAGCAGGCTCTGCCTGCTATCTTGCCTCCGGTAGATATTTGCCATGCGCACTGCAGCCCTTCTCCCCCCTCCCTCCCCTCCCTCTCCCTCCCTCTCCCTCCCGTTCTACTATCCCTCCCCTAGCATTAATCCCCCTTAATATGCTGCTCCCCCATGTCCCCAGCCCCAACCGCATATTTTTTTTTTTCAAAAAGCTCCCCAAACTCTTACTTACCTCTCCGCTTTCCTCCGCTCACGAATGACCGGCAGCCGCGCCGTGATTGGCTGCCGCTCAGCCAATCACAGACCGACTGCCGGTCCCCGCCCCCTTGCATGCATTCTCGCAAGCAGAGGGCCGGCAGTGCGGCGGAGGAATGAGGGGAGGTAAGTAAGAGTTTGGGGGCTTTCTGAAAAAAATATTTATGCGGTTGGGGCTGGGAGACATGGGGGAGCAGCATATTAAAAATCCATTTTAGGGGTGGACATACACTTTAATGAAAAAAACGCATGCGCAAAAGCAATCAACTCGCATGTGATTTCGATTGCGTTGCAGTGTGGCCGTGCCCTTAACCCCCTAATAGAGTATATACATACAGCAGCTTATTATTGTTACATAAACCTATTGCATGCAGTTTAAGACTTTGACACCCTACAGTGCATTGAAGTGATATTTACACTCCACAGTGGCTAGGGCAGCACGGTGGCCTTGCAGCGCTGAAGTCCTGAGTTCGATTCCACCCTTGACACTCTGCAAGGCGTTTGTATGTTCTCCCCATGCTTGCGTTGGTTGTATGTGTACATAAAGTGATTAATTGTAAGCTCTTCTGGGCAGGGCGTGATGTATTGAGTAAATAAATGTAAAGCACTGCAGAAGTATGTGCGCTATATAAGAATAAAATACAATACAGTGGAACCTTAAGAAATATACAGGACAGACATTACAAGGGATTAGAAACATACAAATTCAGAACAATACTAATATTTCACCATAAATTATAGTATAGTGCAGTACACTAAGTATAGTATTGTACAATCACTATAGTATAGTATAGCATAGTATGTAATGTATAATTAGGACAGTACAGTACATATATATAGTATAGTGTACTTAGTATTTGAGGTTGAATAAAGACATATGTCCATCTAGTGAGTCCAACTGTTTATTCACTGTTTTTTCTAAAATAAAATTATTGGCTAATAGGAGTTTTATTTGAATATCCGCAGATTCTATGCTGCCTGCACTGTACTTGGTGTGAAGTATTTACATGATCATGGAATCATCCATCGGTAAGTACTAATAGAATCGTGTGTGTGGGGGGGGTCATTTCTATGTTTGGGCTCATACAGTATAATTCTATTAATGTAAGGGGTAAAATGTTATAATTTACCCCTCACTCTTTTCTTTGATCTTCTCTAGAAATCTGAAACCTGAGAATTTCCTATTGTCGACATGGGATACGCAAAATAGATTTTGGTGTCAGCATAGAAGGTAGGATTCATAGTACATGGAATGGTATGTATCAGTTTATGGTTTTATCTGCCATTTAGTTTATAGCCATGAAATTAAAATTCATTTTTGATAGGTCTATTTACCCAGTTTATATGTGGAACGACCTCCTCTTAGTGGTGTTACGTGGAAATACCAGTGTCCTTCCACTGGACCCATACACCATTGCTTAATAGTAAAGTCTTCCTATGAGCAGGTCTAAATAAACATAGTGAATTATGACATATCAGGCATATTATAGTAACTTGAATTGATTTGTTTCTGATTGAGGAATTGAGTAGGGAGGTGAAATGGACGATGATTGTGGAAGGCCTTCATTTCCAGCCCTAGATCTGGAGAGGAGTACCCTACACTCGGTCTTGTCGTTTATAATATGTTGTCTTGTAAGTATGAATATTTTAATAGAACTTACAGACAGTTTTCAAAACACTTGCACTGTTTATACTAAAGCACCAACAGAACTTGTGTCTTTTAAGGGCATAAATGTGCCTTAAATCTTGTTTATTGTTATTCATATAGATATCCAATATTGTATGTAGCTTTTAACCTGTACCAATAGAAAATGCACCAAATCCTGCTCTTAGCAGGGAGACAGGTATCAAAGAAACTTTTTAGTTGCCTTTCAGTTTCTCCTTCAATTCTCCTAATTATGGTGGCGTAATTTAAACACTATTTGGCTATTCTGGTAATTGAATTCAAGAACCAAACCGATTAACAGTTAGGGAAACAGTTGTGTAAAACATGGCCTTCAGACTTAAGCTGGGTCACATCTGCAAATTTTTCATTCTGACTGACCGTTCGCCAGAATCGCCACAAGCAACCGGCAGTTATCAGCGATCGTTCAACTGCGCTTTACAACACATCTGATTGCCCTTTCATCCGATCCGGCGACAGACATAATATAACGAAATATTGGTCGGTTTGGCCGAAAAATTGCCTTGTGTGTACCCAAGTAAATGAGCCTTGGATCCATCTCTAGGTGCAACCTGTGAAAAGTTATGCAGCATGTGAAAGGTTATGCTGAAGGATTAACTTGTAATACAATAACTGTTTATTCCATAATTTCTCCTTCCAGTCTTTAACTTCCCACCTGCTTATTAGTTTACAGAGCCAACAGTCAAGTAATATATAATGTGTTGAACATGAGTATTCACATATTATTATATACTATCACCTGTTCAGTTTCATCTAAGGGGGACCGTGTAGCCCTTTAATGTATTGCCATTTTGATGATATAACTGTGGTTATTAACTTTTAATTTCACTGTTTTTTTAGTTGCCATTTTGTGGGAAAACTGACCAAGAGATAAAAGATTGCATCATCTCTAAAAAAAACTAAATTTTAGGAAATGAATGTGCAACCACATTTTATATTAAGGTAAGTTACAAGAGATACAATGTTATTGTAATACCCACTGGGAGATTAACCAGTCACCATATGCTGCGAAACAATTAGGTTCTAATCAGCTATTGAGAGTTAAGCTAGGTACACACAGTCCAGATTTCTAAAAGATGACAGACAGGATCTGCAAGATCCTGTCTGCCATCTTTCAAAGATCTGCATACACACAGTCCCGAGCGTTCTCCCTATGAACTTCATGAGGAGAACGCTCGGGACTGTGTTTCTATCAGCCGCGCTAGACTCCTCTATAGGGAGTCTAGCGCGGCCAACGGAATTTTTCGGACTGTTCGGCCGACCCGACATTTGGCGGCCGCGCGCTCGTTCGGGAAACGAGCGTACACACATATCGATATCGACATATCGGGGCTTTATCATTAATGCGTGTACCCAGCTTTAGACACATTTCGAAGTAACATATTTGTTTTGTAGCTTCTAGATAAAAATGGTAAAAGATGTCTAGGGGCGAGAAGACATGAAGCTTGCGATATTATGGAACATGTCTTCTATAGGGTAGGTTTGTATTTCAGACAATTTACACGAGAGAAACTGTCAATGGATTTTGTTACGAACTTGATTATAGGAATTTGAGTTTGTATTAAATCTGATACTAAATGAAAAACTAATCAGCTACTTTGCATTTCCTGTTATGCAGCTAATTTACTGGGATAACTAAAGCAAGGGAGCTCGTCCCTCCTACATCCCTGATGTTTACTCTCATCGTCCAATACAACAGACCGAGAGGCACATAAATGTTTTTGGATCCCTTGAGAACTGAGATAATTTAAAGGATTTTTGAAATGAAGAAACCGTTATTATAGGATCAGCTTATTTTTATTGGAGTGAATTATTGGTACAATCGGTATTTCGAAGTAACATATTTGTTTTGTAGCTTCTAGATAAAAATGGTAAATGTCTAGGGGCGAGAAGACATGAAGCTTGCGATATTATGGAACATGTCTTCTATAGGGTAGGTTTGTATTTCAGACAATTTACACGAGAGACACTGTCAATGGATTTTTGTACGAACTTGATTATAGAATTTGAGTTTGTATTAATCTGATACTAAAGAAAAACTATCAGCTACTTTGCATTTCCTGTTATGCAGCTAATTTACTGGGATAACTAAAGCAAGGGGAGCTCGTCCCTCCATACATCCCTGATGTTACTCTCATCGTCCAATACAACAACCCGAGAGGCACATAAATGTTTTTGGATCCCTTGAGAACTGAGATAATTTAAAGGATTTTTGAAATGAAGAAACCTGTAATTATACCATTTTTATCTAGAAGCTACAAAACAAATATGTTACTTCGAAATACCGATTGTACCAATAATTCACTCCAATAAAAATAAGCTGATCCTACCTATAATACAGGTTTCTTCATTTCAAAAATCCTTTAAATTATCTCAGTTCTCAAGGGATCCAAAAACATTTATGTGCCTCTCGGGTCTGTTGTATTGGACGATGAGAGTAAACATCAGGGATGTATGGAGGGACGAGCTCCCCTTGCTTTAGTTATCCCAGTAAATTAGCTGCATAACAGGAAATGCAAAGTAGCTGATTAGTTTTTCATTTAGTATCAGATTTAATACAAACTCAAATTCCTATAATCAAGTTCGTAACAAAATCCATTGACAGTTTCTCTCGTGTAAATTGTCTGAAATACAAACCTACCCTATAGAAGACATGTTCCATAATATCGCAAGCTTCATGTCTTCTCGCCCCTAGACATCTTTTACCATTTTTATCTAGAAGCTACAAAACAAATATGTTACTTCGAAATGTGTCTAAAGCTGGGTACACGCATTAATGATAAAGCCCCGATATGTCGATATCGATATGTGTGTACGCTCGTTTCCCGAACGAGCGCGCGGCCGCCAAATGATCGGGTCGGCCGAACAGTCCGAAAAATTCCGTTGGCCGCGCTAGACTCCCTATAGAGGAGTCTAGCGCGGCTGATAGAAACACAGTCCCGAGCGTTCTCCTCATGAAGTTCATAGGGAGAACGCTCGGGACTGTGTGTATGCAGATCTTTGAAAGATGGCAGACAGGATCTTGCAGATCCTGTCTGTCATCTTTTAGAAATCTGGACTGTGTGTACCTAGCTTAACTCTCAATAGCTGATTAGAACCTAATTGTTTCGCAGCATATGGTGACTGGTTAATCTCCCAGTGGGTATTACAATAACATTGTATCTCTTGTAACTTACCTTATATATAAATATGTGGTTGGCACATTCATTTCCTAAAATTTAGTTTTTTTTAGAGATGATGCAATCTTTTATCTCTTGGTCAGTTTTCCCACAAAATGGCAACTAAAAAAACAGTGAAATTAAAAGTTAATAACCACAGTTATATCATCAAAATGGCAATACATTAAAGGGCTACACGGTCCCCCTTAGATGAAACTGAACAGGTGATAGTATATAATAATATGTGAATACTCATGTTCAACACATTATATATTACTTGACTGTTGGCTCTGTAAACTAATAAGCAGGTGGGAAGTTAAAGACTGGAAGGATGAAATTATGGAACTTAAACAGTTATTGTATTACAAAGTTAATCCTTCAGCATAACCTTTCACATGCTGCATAACTTTTCACAGGTTGCACCTAGAGATGTGATCCAAGGCTCATTTACTTGGGTACACACAAGGCAATTTTTCGGCCAAACCGACCAATATTTTCGTATATTATGTCTGTCGCCCGGATCGGATGAAAGGGCAATCAGATGTGTTGTAAAGCGCAGTTGAACGATCGCTGATAACTGCCGGTTGCTTGTGGCGATTCTGGCGAACGGTCAGTCAGAATGAAAAATTTGCAGATGTGTACCCAGCTTAAGTCTGAAGGCCATGTTTTTACACAACTGTTTCCCTTAACTGTTAATCTGGTTTGGTTCTTGAATTCAATTACCAGAATAGCCAAATAGTGTTTTAAATTACGCACCATAATTAGGAGAATTGAAGGAGAAACTGAAAGGCAACTAAAAAGTTTCTTTGATACCTGTCTCCCTGCTAAGAGCAGGATTTGGTGCATTTTCTATTGGTACAGGTTAAAAGCTACATACAAATATTGGATATCTATATGAATAACAATAAACAAGATTTAAGGCACATTTATGCCCTTAAAAGACACAAGTTCTGTTGGTGCTTTAGTATATAACAGTGCAAGTGTTTTGAAAACTGTCTGTAAGTTCTATTAATAAATATTTCATACTTACAAGACAACATATTATAAACGACAAGACCGAGTGTAGGGTACTCCTCTCCAGATCTAGGGCTGGAAATGAAGGCCTTCCACAATCATCGTCCATTTCACCTCCCTACTCAATTCCTCAATCAGAAACAAATCAATTCAAGTTACTATAATATGCCTCTGATATGTCATTATATTCACTATGTTTATCTTAGACCTGCTCATAGGAAGACTTTACTATTAAGCAATGGTGTATGGGTCCAGTGGAAGGACACTGGTATTTCCACGTAACACCACTAAGAGGAGGTCGTTCCACATATAAACTGGGTAAATAGACCTATCAAAAATGAATTTTAATTTCATGGCTATAAACTAAATGGCAGATAAACCCATAAACTGATACATACCATTCCATGTACTATGAATCCTACCTTCTATGCTGACACCAAAATCTAATTTTGCGTATCCCATGTCGACCAATAGGAAATTCTCAGGTTTCAGATTTCTAGAGAAGATCAAAAGAAAAGAGTGAGGGGTAAATTATAACATTTTACCCCTTACATTAATAGAATTATACTGTATGAGCCCAAACATAGAAATGACCCCCCCCACACACACGATTCTATTAGTACTTACCGATGGATGATTCCATGATCATGTAAATACTTCACACCAAGTACAGTGCAGGCAGCATAGAATCTGCGGATATTCAAATAAAACTCCTATTAGCCAAATAATTTTATTTTAGAAATAAACAGTGAATAAACAGTTGGACTCACTAGATGGACATATGTCTTTATTCAACCTCAAATACTATAGTACACTATACTATACTATAGTGTACTGTACTGTCCTATATTATACTATACTATACTATGCTATACTATACTATAGTGTATTGTACAATACTATACTATAGTGTACTGCACTATACTATAATTTATGGTGAAATATTAGTATTGTTCTGAATTTGTATGTTTCTAATCCCTTGTAATGTCTGTCCTGTATATTTCTTAAGGTTCCACTGTATTGTATTTTATTTCTTATATAGCGCTACATATTCTGCAGTGCTTTACATTTATTTACTCAATTCACATCACGCCCTGCCCAGAAGAGCTTACAATCTAATCACTTTATGTACACATACAACCAACGCAAGCATGGGGAGAACATACAAACGCCTTGCAGATGTGTCCAAGGGTGGAATCGAACTCAGGACTTCAGCGCTGCAAGGCCACCGTGCTGCCCTAGCCACTGTGCTATGTGTAAATATCACTTCAATGCACTGTAGGGTGTCAAAGTCTTAAACTGCATGCAATAGGTTTATGTAACACATAATAAGCTGCTGTATAGTATATACTCTATTAGGGGGTTAAGGGCACGGCCACACTGCAACGCAATCGCAATCACATGCGAGTTGATTGCTTTTGCGCATGCGTTTTTTTCATTAAAGTGTATGTCCACCCCTAAAATGGATTTTTAATATGCTGCTCCCCCATGTCTCCCAGCCCCAACCGCATAAATATTTTTTTCAGAAAGCCCCCCAAACTCTTACTTACCTCCCCTCATTCCTCCGCCGCACTGCCGGCCCTCTGCTTGCGAGAATGCATGCAGAGGGGCGGGACCGGCAGTCGCGTCTGTGATTGGCTGAGCGGCAGCCAATCACGGACGCGGCTGCCGGTCATTCAGTGCAGCGGAGGAAAGCGGAGAGGTAAGTAAGAGTTTGGGGAGCTTTTTGAAAAAAAAAAATATGCGGTTGGGGCTGGGGGACATGGGGGAGCAGCATATTAAGGGGGATTAATGCTAGGGGGAGGGATAGTAGAACGGGAGGAGAGGGATGAGAGACGGGAGGGGGAGGGAGGGGGGGAGAAGGGCTGCAGTGCGCATGGCAAATATCTACCGGAGGCAAATAGCAGGCAAGCCCTGCTATCCTCCTGGTGGTAGTTTTGGGTTGGACTTGGGGGGTTTACAGGAGAACCCTATGGAGCTGGATGTGAGTAAGGATTAAACTACACTACATGGTGGGGCCAGTAGTTTGGGGGGATTATAGTTTTGGGGGTGGACATGCCCTTTAACTATTGAAAAACGCATTCAATTGCGATTTAAAATGCAGAACGCAAATCGCAATCGCAACTCACTCGAAAACATGCATTTTCGGTGTGTTGATGCGTTTTTAATTATATGAAAAAAACATATGCACAAACGCAAAAAAAGCGCAGCAGTGTGGCCTAGCCCTTACTGAATAAATTCTCAGTACTCTTCCTAGTAAGAGATTATAGCCCTGACTGCGGGACTCAGGATTTTGTCCCTGCAGTCTGGAAAATCCCATCCAAATAGGGACGTTTGGCAAACTTTCTTTTACTTCACCTGTTCACTCTTTGACCACTTTCTTTCCTGTGTCACATAAAAATGTCTATCTAGAAATATTCGTAAAACAGTGCAAAACCAATGTAATATAATTATTTGCAATTATAGCGTGAGCTGTATATAAAGATACTCACTCCCCTATCCCTGAATGGAGAATGTCTGTCTCACTGGGGAAGGATGGGTTGAGAGAACATTTTTAATGAATTTGCAATAGTGAACCTTTGGTTGAGAGTCACTTAGATTTAATGCAATCATTGACTTTAATTACAATTGAGAGATGGGTTGAGTAAAACAGGCTTTCACTTCCTCCCCATCTATTGGCTTTTAACAAGAAGGGAATTGGCCTCCCATCCAATGCTTAGTATTAAAGGCATAATATCTCCAATTAAAGGGATGGTTTGTAGGTGCTACTACCACATGGAAGCTTGGTGTATCATCCTGCAGTGCCTGTTGCAACCAAGATGGGGTGTCAGCACAGAAACTATCCCAAGGTAAAAAGGATTTTCATTCTATAATGAATAAATGGCAGCTGGGAGAGACCCTATAATATGAACTCCTGGCTTTGACCCGCAGGAGGTGGAGCTTGTGCATTCTGGGGGGCATGACCAGACATTCCAGGGTTTGGCCAGGGTAACCAGGGACTGGGCACCCCCTTATCCTGCATCCTGTAGTTAGGCACATATACTGTACAAAGATATCATATTGGTCCTTTGAATACTGACCATGTCTTCTTTAGTTGTTTCAATTAAAATGCTGCAAATTAATACTCAATTGTACTTAATTGTACTCAAAATGCACCTATGCAGGTGTAGCAACATGTAATAAGAAATTAAAGCTTTTGTGTGGTAACTGTTTTAATGTAATAATAATACTGGGACTTATTGTCTTCAGATTAGTTTTGCATCATACAGTCAGTGGGAATGCTGTTAGTTTACAGCAAATAAAATAAACTTGGTTGATAATGGCCGTGGCGCTCTGCCCTTTGTATTACCAGGAACATACAGGGAGATTCAAGTAAAAAAGGGAAATGGGAAGAATTATAAATGCTGAAAAAAGGAGTGCAGGCAAGAAATTAAACTAGCTAAAATAGAAAATGAAATACGGATAGCTGAACAAAGCAAGACCAAACCCAAAATGTTTTAAGTATACCAGTAGTAAAGGACAGAATTTGGGACCATTAAATAATGAGATGGTTATATTGGATGCCGAAAAGGCAAAGGGCTAAACATTTTTTCCCCCTCTGTATACAATCTTAGTCCTTATCAATATGATGGATATCAAAGAGGAGTATTAGCTGACAGAGGGTATGGTACAGAAACAATTAGACAAAGATAATATCAATAAAGCCCCAGGAATAGGAAAGGCCGGGTTCGCGGTCCCGAACCCGGATCCATCGCGGATTTATCCCGTCCGCGAACTGTGGATTATTCCGGATTTTCCGCCTTCCAAACCGCGGATTTTTTTTTTTTGAAAATTTCCGAAATTACGAGGATCTCCGTATTTTCGAAAATGGAGAAAATGGAGGTCCTCGTAATTACGAGAATTCTCGTAATTTCGAAAATTTTCGAAAAAACAAGAAATTCTTGTAAATTTGCGGAATTTCCGCATTTTGGGGATTATTTTCAAGACGGAGCAAGCCACATGTCCCAAATTATCCAATGGCAGCTAACATGATTATTGCAAGCCCCCTGGGTATAAAAGGCTGCTTCACAGGCGCCATTTTGTCAGTGTGTTGGAGTGTGTTTAGTGGAGACCTGACAGTGTAGGAGTTGGAGAGAGTTTTTTTGTGCTTTTTGAGCTTTTTTTGAGCTTTCTGTGTGTGAATTTCAGTGTGGTGGTTTAGCACTTGTTGTTAACCACCCCTGTATTCACACATCTTGAGACCCAACAGTCCTTTTAAGGACTAACCTTCCCTTGTGAGACCCAAAAGTCCTTTTAAGGACTAACCCCCCCATCACCTTTCACCTTTCACCTGCTTTCCCTTGCACGAAGCATACTCTGAGGGAGAGTAGCCAATGGGGTGAGGGGTATGTCCAGTGGGGCCAAGCCTGCCTGGCCCCACAACAATGGTGGCAAACTGCAGTGGGCCTGCTGTAACTCAGTGGTGCTGTTTCTACGAAGCCTTACCCTTTCACCTGCTTTCCCTTGCACGAAGCATACTCTGAGGGAGAGTAGCCAATGGGGTGAGGGGTATGTCCAGTGGGGCCAAGCCTGCCTGGCTCTTCAACAATGGTGGCAAACTGCAGTGGACATTATGTAACCCAGTACCCCCATCACCTTCTTTCACTTGTTGTGTGCAAACTACTATATAGGGGAATGTGGCCAATGTGGTGTGTTTAATGGCATTAATGGTAAGGTATATACAATTATAATTACTAGACATAGAGCTAGCTAAATAGATATGTGTGTATGTATAGATTATGAATCTATATGAATAATCTGTTATATCGAAAAAATAAAGCCCAGAAACATTCTTTTGTTTACAAAAATTTTTATGAGGGGTAGATTATAATTTTTTTTTTAAAACTATTTACAAAAAAATAAAATAAAAAAATAAAATAAAAAAATACAAATAAAAAAAAAATTATTTTGGGGGTTTACAGGAACGGGATTCCCTCCTATCCAGTCTGGTCACTCTTTGTCCTATGCGACGCATCTCCCGTCACATGCTCTCGAATTCTGTGGAGGAAGATATTGAGAGAATTGTGTTGAAGATGTTCGAGCACATTTCCTAAAGCACAATGCGGGTGATGCAATTTTGCACCTGACAGCTACTTACACATACATGGTACTGCAATGCTATAATGTTGCGGTATGTCATAAAAAGGAAAGCTCAGTATAAGATATCATTATTTATAAAATTCTTAGATTATATTATGCATACCTAGTTATGGTAACAGTGATTTCTACTGATTGGCTGTTGGATGGGTCACACATGCTCAGATCTCTACTGAGCAACTGAATCAACACAGGGACTGGGTCAAGGGCAAGACCATAACAATCTCTATTAGGGGTCCTGCAAACATGAAGTCTGTATTTCTTTATACACAGACACAATGCTGATTTGGCAGGTTAAGGTCATTCGGATGGAAAAATACTGTTCTTTTTTCTTAAAAGTTTATGTATCTTCACTGAACTTCCACTTAAAGCGATATTATTGCATCATGGGGGATCACTGATAAACAGCAGTAGGTAATGCTGGCATAAAACATTACGTTTATTGTGAAATTGTATCAGAACATTCTTGGTTTTGAATCACTAGGACTGTGCTACATACAAAAATTTTTGGAAGTGGTACAGCCCCCATAAAAGCATTGTCAAACCCACAGTACCCATTGTTGCATCATGTAGCGTGGATTTTACACTGGGAAAATACAGATATTAATAGTCTTGTATATAACATTTTATTAACGTTGCATATGATTTACTTACGATTTTGAATCATGACCTCCAGCGGGACTGGAGAGGCTGGAGGGGCTGGAGCGGCTGGAGGGGATGGAGTAGCTGGAGGGGCTGGAGAGGGGGGAGGGGCTGGAGAGGGGGGAGGGGCTGGAGAGGGTGGAGGGCCTGGAGAAGGAGGAAGGCCTGGAGAGGCTGGTCCTGCTTGTAGAAAAAAAAGTTTTTATTTCAACAATCACTGTCCAATCCATTAGTAATATTACATGTATAAGAACATTTCCTAAAAGGCTACGTAGTGATGTGAACATTTCTTGGAAAATTTTTGAACCACAAAAATGCAATGAAAAACTGGTTTAATGAAAGATTTTAAAAAACATTAACTTCACTAGGTTTAGTGGGTATAATTTACCATTTATAAAAAATCAACATTTCATTTTCACTTTAGTTGCCCCAGTAGGTGTGAATAGATGTGTGGGGTTCATGGGTATGTGTTTGTCGGACAATGTTGGAAAGGATACTTAAGATAATCGCACACTTTTACTGCACGTTTGGACCGAATTTCGTGACTTAAGCTCAAAAACTGAGGGACAAGATACAGCCCAAACAATGGGGAGTCGGGGACAATAAATGGGAATGAGAAATGAGAAGAATTGTGATCTGTCTCTCAAGCCAAATTAATAGATTTGTTTAATTTTTTTTTACAAAAATTTTTTCAGTGAAATAATAAAATTCACTTAATTATCACTGATAATTTCACTAATTATTTTCTGACAATCAAGGTCAATAAAAAAATTGCTTAGGATGCACTTACGTGTCTGGCTGGTGCCAGGTTCCTCCTCTTGGGGCGGTGGACTGCCCGGTGGGGGCGATGGAGAGCCCGGAGGGGGCAATGGGTTGCCCGGAGCCTGAGGGCTAGTTGGTGGTAGTGCTAAAAAAAAAAAGGAAATTTATTTTAATTCTCACTGTCATTAAATGTTCGAATACATTTACTAAAACAATTCTCGGAGAAGTTGTCAAAAAATATGCAAACATTTGGATAAAGGGCTTGGACACATCTACGTGTTAAAAAGCACACAATAGTGTGGCACAATAAATGTCATTCTCAATTTTTGCACAATTGTGTAATCGTACTGCACTTGCGGGGCAATACACATGAGCGCACCGGAAACACGCGCTTGTATGCTTGTTTCTGGAGCGCTCGTGTGCGCTGTAATGTGGCCTTGGACAAATGAAAAATGTAGAATTTTTTTTTCAATAGGCTGCACTTACATTCTTCCTCTGGCGGGGACGGTGGTGGGGGTGGGGTGTCGGAGGAAGATTCAGCTGCAAATTAAAATAAAAAAATACATAATGAATGATATATCTAAAGGATATATTTAATTATATACTTTGGATTCTGCTTGAAAATACAGATTAATAGGCAATATGTTATAGTTGCTTTAAAAGTCAATCCTATTTCTATGGCAATGATTTCATACCTTATTCTGGCTAGTACTTATATTTTTATGTGTGTATTGTAGCTATGGAAAGGGAAAAGTTGGTGGGTGTAGGGGAGCATCATAGCTGTGTGTACTTGTATCTTGATTTTGTGGCTAACACAACATTTTTAATTTTGGAGTGTAAAAATCAATTTTTAATAATTGATCAACATTTTATTTTTGACTTTACTTTCCCTTCAAATAGGGCTGCCATGTAACTAAAGGGTGGGTCAGTAAGTGTGTTTACCTGTGTCTATAGGGGGTATCATTTTAAATTAAGGTGTATGTTAATAAGTAACTTTTCAGTGATTTATTTTTTGACTTTACTTACCCTTTAAATAAGGCTGATATTGAATAATATAATAATAATAATGTAATAATAACCAGTGAATGAGAAATACAAAGAATTTGGATCTCTCTCTCTCTCTCTCTCTCTCTCTCTCTCTCTCTCTCCAGCCAAATTTAAGGATTATTGATGTTTTTAAAAATATATATATATATAAATATGTTTTTGTCAGAAGTGAATTAAAATATTTTACTACTTATTACAATACAGTAATATAATAAAAAGTATACTTGCCTTCCATCATCTGCCGTATGGCAAGAACATAATGAGGCCTCTGTCTCTTCAGATCAGACCACTGTCTCTGGAGGGTAGAGACAGTGGTCTGGTAGCCGTAGCGGCGCAGGAGCCGTCGCTGGAGACCCTCCATAATCCTGCGCTTTCGGCGCTGCACATGATAGGTTCCAGGGGGGAAGTCATCGTACCCCCTGGACAGGAGGTACTGCATGGCATAGAGTTGCCTAGCAGAACTCGCCATTTGGCAGGTAGGAAGTTCCGGTTTCTCGTTTTTCCGGAAATCCGCGGGTTTACGGGAATCCTCGTTTTTACAGAAATCCTCGTTTTTACGGAAATCCTCGTTTTTACGGGAATCCTTGTATTTTCGAAAAATTACCGTTTTTTAAATTCACGCTGGCGGACTGCAATTTTTAGGTATTGTAGGCATTGATACGTGTTTCTAAGGCCATTACCCAGGTCCCTGAATGATTAAGTGTTCGTTACCAAGGCTATTTAGATCACTTTTAATGCGGATTTTGCCGAACTTTCATTTTAATACGTTTTAACGGGTCCGCTCACGGATTTTCGAATTTACGGATTTTTACGAAAATCCGCGGATCCTCGCGCGGACCAGATTTTTCAAAGTTCGGACATCTCTACCCAGGACCTGATGAAATACACCCTCTGATATTAAGAGAGCTTGGTCCAGTTTTATCTAGACCACTGTTTCTTATCTTTTCAGATACACTTTGTCTGTGCATCTAGATTGGAAAAAAGCCAATGTAATACCAATATTAAAAAAAAAAGGTAGTCATTCACAGCCTGGTAACTATAGACCTGGTAACTAAGTCAAACATCAGTGGTAGGTAAGATACTGGATATAGATTGGGTAGAAAGGCAAATTTAATTGTGAAGGGACATGGATTGAATTTGAGAACAGATTGCATTGTCAAGAAATACAATTTGAATGTGGAATAAAATTGCGTTGACAAGGTGCATGTGCCTGTAATGGTTGCCATCAAGATCTATTTTGCAGTATTAGCTTTTTTGCTGCTTCTTTCCCTAGTTAGTTTCCCTGCAGTCCTGTTGTGTATTATGTAATGTGACACTGATGTCAATAAGTCCACCTGATTTATATTACTGCTGTGCATGCAGTTACCACCATATGTGTACAAATAGATCCAATGGGATCTGCTGGAACACATGCAATCGTAATCGCATTTGTGTATGGGCCGTGATTTAATAAAAGGGCGACGGTATCACTTTTTAGCAATATTGCATCTTTAACGATTGTTATTACAATCGTTAATTTCCAACTGTGGCTGTAAACCTACGTCCACAACCATAGATTTATGATTGCCCATGATTTATAACAAATCAAACCATTTATATCAACATAACAAAGTCATTTTAAAGGGTATCTTCACATCTTCAAAAGCAGGGAATCCCCATTCCTAGACCTTGCTAAGTTTAAAATTCCCAAATCAGGGATAACAGCCTTTTGTTTCCAGCATCTCCTATTGCTGCTTTTTCACATCGAATTGCAGAAGGGGTGGGACCAGCAGCCAATCACAGACACGGTTGCAGCCAATCACTGACACGGTTGCCGGACTGGCCCCTTCTGCTGCTTTCATGCAGAAAAGCAGCAGAAGAAGCTGAGGGGAAGTTTCTTAAGGAGCCAATTTGGGGAATTCAAACTTAGCATTTAGCATTGGGGGATTTCCTTCTCTTACTTCTTTTTTGGTTTTGCCTCAGAGACGATGCTTTATTGAAAGGAAACCCGAAGGAGGGGTGGAGGTGGGCGAGTTCAACTGGCCCTGCAGGACAACTATATGGAGCAGGAGAGCAGGGTAGAGATCTTTTAAAGGGCATGTCCACCCCCAAAACTATAATCCCCCCAGTAATGGCCCCATCATGTAGTGTAATAAAATCCTTACCTCACATCCCAGCTCCATACGGTTCTCCTGTAGTCCCCCCCAAAGTCCCCAAAACTGCCCACCAGGAGGATAGCAGAGTCCATATAGGACTCTGCCTCCTATCTGGCCTCCGGGAGAAGGCCCCCTCCCTCTCCCTCCCAATTAGGATTCCCTCCCCCTACCATAAAACCTTTTCCATATATCATTCCCCATGTCCCCCCAGCCCCAACCGCTATATTTTTTATTTTAGAAAGTGTCCCAAACTTTACTTACCTTCCCTCTTTCCTCGGAACTCCCAGCAGCCGCGTCCGTGATTGGCTGCCGCTCAGCCAATCACAGATGCGACTGCCGGTCCCGTCCCTCTGCTTGCATTTTCTCGCATGCAGAGGGACTGGCAGTGCGGCGGAGGTAAGAGGGAAGGTAAGTAAAGTTTGGGGCACTTTCTAAAATAAAAAATATAGCGGTTGGGGCTGGGGGGACAGGGGGAGTGATATATCAAAAAAAATTTCAAGGGTGGACATACCCTTTAACACTAAAACAGTGGGTCAAATTTAAGTTGGGGGGTGGACAAGCAAAAAATAAGTTTTCAATCAATAGGCAGCAAAGGAAGACCATGTGCCAGATTGTTTAGATGATATACATATTTATTGTATTAACTGTGGGTGTTTTTTTTTAATCTGCCATTATGCACATTGTTTTGCACTGCTAAAGTTAGATACCTGCCCTAAGGAGGAGATATTTATATTGGTGAGTTTATGGTATTATTGCCTGCACAGGCAGAGCTGCATGTGGTCATCTTGGCTGTCTGGACAGGCAGGGTTGATGTGGTCATCTGGGCAGGAACAGAAGAATCAGAAATCTAGACTGGCAGGATTGCAGTCATCTTAGTGGACTGGGAATGCTGGACTAAAAGGTTTGAAGTCATCTGGACAGGCAAAGCAGAGATTGTATGGACAGGCAGGACTGTGGGCTTTCCAGAGGACTGAGTATGTTGGACCAACAGTTTTGAACTTATCTGGACAGGCAAGACTGTGGTTGTCATCTTGGCAGACTTGACAATGGGCAGGAATGTGGTCACCATCTCAGCAGACTGGACACTGGGGAAGTCTGCTGTCATCATCTTGGCAGACTGGACACTGGGCAGAACTGCGGTCCTCATCTTGGCAGACTGGACAATGGGCAGGACTGCGGTCATCATCTTGCCATACTGGACAATTGAAGTCATCTCGGAACACTGGGCAGGCTGGACAAGAGTCATGCCAAAGCACTGGGCAGGCAGGAAAAGTTTAATCCCAGGACAATGGGCAGTCTGGAGAACAGTTGTATCAAGACACTGTACAGGCAAAGCAACAGAAGTCTTCTTAAGACACTGAGCAGGCTGTGGATTTAAAGGCAAAGGGTCTTCAAGCTAGTGTTTGCAAGCTGTGGATTTAAAGGTAGAGGGTCTGCAAGCTGCGTATTGAAAGGCAGAGGGTCTGCAAGAGGTGGGTTTAAAGGCAAAGGGTTTGCACTGCTAAAGATTCAAAGGTAGTTTAATAAGGGGATCACTAATTAACTGATAAAAGTCTATCTAAAAGGCTGAGGTAGCCTTTTAAGACTGGATAAGAAGGAGGGAGAGAACTTTTAACTGTTCTAGACTGGAGGCTGGACAGGACTGGAGGCAGATTCCACGGCTGGAGGCTGGACAGGACTGGAGGCAGGCTGTATAGCTGGACAGTTTGGAAGTGGGGGAAAAACATATTTTGGGTGTGGATATATGTTTTAGTTTTGGAACATAGATTGGGGATTTTGATTGTTATAGGAGGAATCAGCAGAAACAAAAGAAGAGGTAAACAGTTTATACCAGACTCCAAGTAAAGGGTTAACCTGAGAGGCCAAAGATTGAACTGATTTAACAGAACACATAATAATTTCAAAACTGTGGTTACAAAACTGCTGATTAAGTAATCAAGATCATCTTTTAATAAACAGAGTTAGTAGTCTACTCTACAGTTTCTGATGATAGTCTTGTCGCTTGTGTACAAATAGACCTGAAGTGCCGCTTAACAATAATTGTAATGCAGATTTTGTTTCAAGAAATGGTTCATTTTACCCCAAACAGCTTTTGTAATAATGTTTCAATGCAAAACGAAACTAACAAAAAGTATTCTAATATTCACAGCTTGGTAAAGCCCATTGAGTCAATTTTTGCAAAGACATAAGTGTTGTCGCCTTGTCATATGGGCTTCACCTGTGACTAATAATGGATTAATTAGGTGTCAGGTGTCTATAAAAAGAACACCAGTACACTAGACCTTCACATCAACTGCAAATAGACCTCTGCAAACATGCCTAAGATTCACCCTGAGACTAAAGTGTTGATTATCAAGAGGCTGAAGACCAAATCCACTGCTGATGTGGCGCACACCTTCAATGTCTCTGAGCGTCAAGTTCAGAGGATATAGACAAGATTTGAAGAGACTGGAGAAGTTTTTGACATGCCCAGGTCAGGCAGACCCTGTAAGACAACTGCTCGAGAGGACCGTTTGTTGGCTCGAAAATCCAAGGCAAGCCCATTTTCAACTGCAGCAGAGCTCCAGGAGACCTGGTCACCATATATATGGAGTCATAAACAACATTTTACCTCTTCTGGTAACTATATGTCTGTTAATATCTATGTTTATCATTCTTTGCTTGTTTATTTAAGTCACGTTTATTAGCTGTCATGTATCGTCCAATATAACGAATAGAAGAAAAAAGTACCAGGCACACTCCAAAAATCGTAAAATACCCTTTATTTAGTGACCAATAATGGGGAACATGTCAAAACCAGACAAAAGTGCAGTGCATATATAAAAACATTTTAAAACATATATAATAACCCACAAACACTCTACTCTACAGATCCCATGATATCAGATGCATATATCCAGCTAAACAGTAAGCCTAACAGTGAGTCATACTCATGTGTCTGCAGTCTCGTGAGGAAGTCAGCAGTGGCAGTATAGAGGCATCAAACCATGCCAGTGTAGAGGCTTCTAGCTACAGTGTACCCATGTAGAGAGCAGAGTGCAGATACACACTAGGCTAGTTTCGCCAAATGGCTTTCTCAACAGCAGCCATGTATCGTCCAATGGTATTGGATATCTAATGTTGTTGCGGCTGCACGACAATTGGGGATGGGGGTGATAAATGGAAATCTAAATACATTTTCAAGTTCTTATACACAGAGGACACCTAACGAAGGGGGGAAAAACATTTTTTTTAAATCTGCACTATTTATTCATTTTGCACTTGCTTGTAGTGAGAGTGTGCGTCTATCTACCCACTGTTGATTTATTAAAACACGATCTTTATAATTCTAAATCTTATTTATCTTGTATGTAATGACAAAGGAAGCCTTTATTTGGATGAAATTTCTGGAGCATGACTTGTTAACTTCTCTCCCTTTTTATAAATTAACACTTGTAATTGATTTATAATTAAATATATTATAGTATTAAAGTATAAATATGTTAAACAAATATAATCTCATTGAAATCATTTTTTTACAGGTCTATGCAGTGTATGTGAACTCAGATCTGTGTACAACCATTTCCTCCATGCACTGTAGAGTATCAGTAAGACCATGTACCTAGAATGAATGCCGAACAATGATTGTGTACATATGGTTATTTTCAAGTTGTCAGGAAGTGTAAAATATTATGGTTGGCTGTCTGCATGTGGTAACAATCCAAGCACTGAAAATAGAAAAGACATAGACACTTTTTTTTACTGTATTGAGATAGATTGTGAGAAAGAGGAAGCAAAGGATGACTTTTAAATGGATATCTAAACCATTTTGTGAAGGCAGTTTACAATTCACAATATTTTATTACTTATGGAATTTTTTTTTTTAAAAAGATGACAAAAGATTTTATTTTTCTGGGTTGTTTTATTTTTTTCAAAAAATGTACTTCCAAAGTATCCCTTAATGATTGTGAATCCATTCCTCATCATTTCAGATATTATTATGCCATATATATAAAGGAGAGATATCGGTAAGATTGTGGTCAGTTAGAATGGCGAAGCTGGGGAACAGTCTACCAGCTCAGCAGATGTAGTAGTGGCAAGTTAATTGAATAGCTTTAAAAGTGGGCTTGATAGGTTTCTAAAACTCAAAAATATTGTAAATTATTGGTATTAATACATATACTGTAATTCTGAATGATCCATGGATCCCCCTTTTTAGCTATGCCTTTATTCAACCTCCATTACCCACAGGGGTGCCCCTACCATGAAGCAAATTGAAACATTTGCTCATGGCGCACACCTGCAGAACACTTAAAAGGCAACACCCCTGATTACCCATTACCCATTAACATACGTTATTTAATGACATTGGATAAAATAGCACTGTGCTTCTAAAATACCGATAACGACTAAAGTGTTTCCTATGAACGTGTTCTAAAATAAAATAGTCGCCAGTAAAAAGTTCAATATCAGTATTTACCATTAGTGAGCCTTAATAATACTGACTTGTGTTTGTAGTTGCAGGTCAAATGCGGAGATATGAAGTTGTTGTTCTTATGTTTTATGTTGTATGTAGGTCCTGTAATTTGTGCAAATAATAAAAAATGGGACTATTGAGACCTGATGAAGGGGGTGTTACCCTCGAAACGTTGTATTGCTGTTTGATGTTTAGCTTGAAATAAACGTTCAACTTTGGAGTGCAGTCCACCTTGTTTCTATTTGATTGCCTTGTTCCCTTTGAAGCAGGGATATTGGACTTTTTTGCACCCACAGGGGGATTAGTGTGCATATGGACTATCTTTGATATATTTGGACTATTGAGACTATTAAATGTATATTGAATGTGTTTTCTTTTTGATTTTTTAAAGGAATTCTTCACTGAAAAAATGAATTTGCCTCATTTCAATTTATAAATGAATACATGTTAATAACACTTACTCTGATGTGTTTGTGTTGCTGCATGACTTAATCCAGTACTTGTTTTGTTAAAGCTCAGTTCCTCAATCCCCCTGCCAACTGCCAGACTCTCTGTGAGGGTAAGCATGCTCAGTAATCCTTATGAGGCAGCATTGGGAGAAAGAATTTCCCAACATGTACAGTGGTTCATATACCAACTGTCACTAAGGATGGACTAGAACTCGAACCCGAGTTCGAGCCAAAATTTATGAGTTTGGACAAACTCAAACTATTCGAACTAGTTCAAGACCCCCCTTTGCAGCCCTTAGAAGGGGTCCCACAGCTCGAACCGGGACCTTCCTCCCTGGCCCTTGTAAGGGCCCTTGTGCACTGAGAAGTGCCTTTGTTGGGGGTCCCGCAACAAAGAAGTTCTTTCTTCTGCCATCTTCTGTGATGACTTCTGAGCTCCTTCTGAGGTTTGCAGCTCTTTATATAGATTTTCAGAAAACCTTAATCCATTTCTGATTGGTCAATTTTTCAATGCTTGGTTTACATGGTTTACAGTAGCCAATCATATTTTGGAAAATCTGAATCGGAAAAAGAAAACCATGTATACCAAGCATTGAAAATCAGAAACGGATTAGGATTTTCTGCAAACCTATATAAAGAACTGCAAACCTCTGCAAAGGCACTTATCAGTGCTGCAAGGGCCCTTACAAGGGCTGGGGAGGGGGGTCCCGGTTTCGAGCTGCGGGATAGCCGGACGGATTGTTGGCTGTTCAGCAATCAGCGAATGGCCGATTTTGGGAATCTCTGGCCATTCTGGGATTTTCGGAAGCAGCCATTCGAGTTTTACCTAACGTTCGGAAATCCTTGAACGTTCAAGGATTACCGAAAGCAGCACATGGAAACCGGAAGTAGCACACGCGTGTGCTATGTTCATTTTTTTTTGCTGGTCCTCGCGCACGGACATATTCCCCAGACCATCTCCCAGGTCCCAGAGGCCTGTAAGGTAAGTTTACAATGTAATATTTTGGAAACTTTGAACTTTCCGAACTATTTACCCCCCATTGACTTTTTTAGAAGTTCGAAAGTTCGAAGACGGACCAAACTTTATGAAGTTCGTCCATCTCTAACAGTCACCATTCCAGCTACAGCAAAACTAGACACAACAGAAAAGTTTAAAATACTAAGGTACTTGATAGACAGGTGAAATGTAAGATGTTTCAGACTGGATATCTAAAGAAATAGGGGACAGATCAACAAAAAAACTGTACAGTGACAGTTGGAAAGAATTATATTTTCCAGTAATGAACAAATTAAAAAAAAAATTCCAGTGTACATATCCTTTAATGAAAATTTGGAATAAAATACTGTAGTTGTCTGTAACTTTAATTATCTTAAAGCACAAGTTCACCATAAGGCCGGTACACACCATACACATCGTCCTGATCAACAAACTATCGATCATTAAACCAATGGGTACTTGCTTTGACATGGCCGATCACATGACCTGTTAAAGTCCACATGAACATCCAAAAATGTACAGACCTGTCCAATAAGCCTTCTAATAAGATACTTCGGTTGGCTTAAAATATCATTGAAAATTTTCACAGCAACTGAAATATCGACCTGTGTGCCTAGTCTGAAACAAATCTTTCCCTGGTTAAAGCAATGCATCTCTTGTATTTCTATGTAATCTCTTTCCAAAATACACAGTGACATTTTTCAATACTGCCTCATCCTCTAGCTGGTTGAGCTTCAGGTATGTCAATGTGATTCCCCCAGGAAAACGAGGAAGGACATTTCCACTTACGTACTTTGTATCTCTCTGTGAGTAATGCTGGCCATACACTTATTAGACATAAGATAGATTCCTTATTCAGAATTTACCTCTATCTAATGTCTAAAAGCCCATTCAGTCTTTCCTTCCCAGTCACCAAATGATCAGCAAGGGGCTTTATGTAGTGAAAGCTTTAATTGAATTTCTTCTGCAAATGACATTTACAGATTCCCATTTTGTGTTCACAGAGTATGCATGGCTCCTTAAGCTGGCCATGCACGTGCAACTGCTGTAACATACTTCATTGGAATCCATCTGCAATACGTGACTCACCTAACTGACCTCCCATGTTCTTTATGGGGAAGGTTAGCCGGGTGAGCATACTTCCCCAATGCATTGTCTCCCTCTACTTGAAGTAAAGGAAGTCAATGTGCTCTGGCGGATAATTTTGGTCCAGACTGATTTTCCATGATGCCAAGGATGGTAGTTTATCAGCGTCATGGAGGATCAGTTTTACCCCATATACATTGGCAAATTAGGACAAATTCTGTCAAAATTGTAACCCTTTAAATGCTGTGACCACATAAGAAAGAGAAATGCTGTCTGTTATCATGTTTGCCGAGCTACAGCAGTAAGGGAATCCCTTTGATGGCAGAGGACTCTAATTTCAGGGGACTCCCTTAGCCTTTACCAGCACTACCTTGGTGGTTTAGTGGAGGCACTGAACTGTGATCAGCTGTTTGATTGCAGTTCATTATCTTGTATAGTATGCATTCTATTCATTAATATAGTATTTGTGAATGAATTAAAGAGATTCATTCACAAACACTGCTTTCTTCCCTGGTGATCTAGTGGAGGTGCTGAACTGTTTACTATAGTTTAGTAACAGTTCTATACTATATATATAGTAATACTGTTTTTCCTAAGTCATTGCTAATGAGCAAAGACTTCATCAATATAGATCAATACTAGGTGATCAGTAGTGATCTTTGTATTAATATGGAGAAAATAAAGTTTTCGGGGAAGTGATTTTAAACTTGAAAAACAAGCAAGTTTGTTATCATTCCCAAAGATGATCTGATGATATTAACATTAGAAATATGTCTATTATAAAAATAGAGACGAAATAGCGATCCAGCACTAGCAAGGTAAATAACCTTAGTAGGTTAGGTGCTTAATTAGGTAAAATACTAACTAATATCAAAAAAAGAAAGAAAGACCTATAGCACTCTATTATTAAAGTACCTTTATTATCTCTGGGAATATTATGAAAACATATTTAAAATCCCATCTGGTCATCCCAGTGTCTACAGAGTCAAACATCTTAATCAAGTGAATATAAATGGAGCAGATCGCTAATCAAGACAATGCATATTCACCCATTGCTACAAGTAAACAAACTTTTAAGTTACCATACAATTCATAGGTAACTATCTGCATAGTATTGTCATAGATATGCAATCTGAATAGTTCAAAAATAACACGCTATACAATGCAGTCCTATATATATATATATATATATATATAATAAAGGTAGGAGCATTATTAGTGTAATACAAAAGAGAGTAATATGATACCATGAGATATCTATCTGCATCAAAGATGTAGCTGGGGTGTCCATACACAACATGTGTTCATACACAACACGCGTTTCGTCTCCGGACATGATTGTCTATTATATCATCCTCTGTTACATCATTTTCTATTCCCTATTAGATGAAATCACTTTTTTGTACTTTAAATTGACAATTGTAAATACCCATGGATCTTTAAGACCATTTTGCACATTACATTAATGTAATTGCTAGAGATGGCCAAACTTCCAAAAGTTTGGTCCGTTTTCAAACTTTCAAACTATATGGAAAGTTTGAAAGTTCGAAAACGGACCCATTAAAGTCAATGGGAGTCAAATAGTTTGAAAAGTTTTAATGAAATACAATTAAAATAGCAATGGTAACTTAATGTAAATGGCTCTGGGACCAGGGAAATGGTCGGGGGAACACACTTGAATCGATTTTATTCTCACACGCGGTACTTTCGAGCTCCCGCGTTTGATTTTTCGATGATTATACCATAAACGATTCGAACATTCGATAATTATCCCATAAACAATTCGAAGATCATTCGATTTTCAAATTCAATAATTATAAAAAGTCAGAGAAAACCCGGGATAGTTCGAGAAGCCCGAGTCCGTTCGAACTCGATAAATTTGTCTCGAACTTGGGTTCGAGTTCGAATTCTAGTCCATCTCTAGTAATTACAATACACAATAATGGAGAGATGTAATATTTTTAGGCAGGGCTCCTCTTACTTTCTGTGTTTCCGTGACGCAGTATTTACCTAATGAACATTGCTTAATTGAGGGGAATGGTGCGCGACCTAACTTGCGGAGAACTTAATGATTTGCTGCATCGCGGGAACCTGAAAGTAGAGAAGGCTAGGGGTATTGAATCTTTCTGTTATAACTCTGGCACCTTATTATTGCATCTACCAATTAATTAACCTTTATTTATTATTTTTACTGGCCAAAACCATAACAAAACTAAAAATCAGCAAAGATAAGTTATAAATAATCAAATTGTAACAAATGGCTCCTGCAAAGAGCATCCAAAAAGATGACAAAATTACATTTTATGGACCCCTTAGAAATTGTTAAAGGAACATTTAATACATTTTTAACATGGCAAACAACTTTGCTGTCCTTTTGACAGGCCACATTTCACTTTCAAAATAAACAAATGAAGCAGCAACCCAGTTATTTGTTTGAGGAACATCAATTTCACTATGCAAAACAGCTGACACAACCATGCTGTATGAAGAGGAAAACTAATTTGTTTGGTTTCCATGTTGACCAAAGGAATCAGAGTCTTTAAAATAGCTAAATGAAACACATTTCTTCATTTTTAGTAGAGATTTTCGAAACCGGTGAGTTTCGTTGTGTTTTTAAAATTCAGAAAAAGTTTTTGTATTTTTTCAAGGGTACCCAAAACCATCTTCCACATTTTCAATAATCATTGAATTTCGTAAAAAAAAACAAAAAAAACCCCCCGAAAGTTAAAAAAAATTGAGATTCCAAAGTTCATTAGTGATGGCCCAGTTCGCGGATCCGAACCCAAAGCCGCGGCGGATTTACCTCATTTGCAAACGGCGGATATCGAAAATGCAAGAAAACCCGAATTTTTGAAAATTTTCGAAATTACGAGGATTTCACGTATTTTTAAAAATGCAAGAAAAACGTACTTTCGAAATTACGAGGATTTTTCCGAAAATTCGCGGATCCTCGAGCGGACCGGATTTTGCGAAGTTCGGACATCTCTAAAGTTCATTGGAACTTTCAGATTTGATTACAAACTAGGTTCTTTTTGAACAAACATTATATCTCTATACCTACAGATAAAGGGCAATTGTATTCTATCTTTAACCTTCTCAAAAATGCCCCACATTATTAGCACCCAGGATGAGGACCTAAACCACTAGGTCCTTAATCCGGATGATGACCTATTTACTGAAATTGAAGCTCTCAAAGTCACAGTGCAATTGTTGGTATTGGCCCTGCCTCCTCCTCAGTTCAGGATTTTCTCAATGTGAACACACACTCCACTACAAGCATGATTTGCCATTGGCCAGCCCGGGAACCTTTCTGGAATGATCAAATTTTTTTTTGGTAAATATAATAAACCCAGAGATGAGGACATAGCAGTTTAGATCCTTATTCTTTGTACTATGGGGCGAAGGTCAATTTGACCTTCAAAAATCCTTTTCCTTAAATCTGGCATACACTGTTAAATATTTCTGATCTCATCGATCAGAAATACCAGCCTATGAATGGCTTTCTGGGTAATATATTTATTAAAAGGGGATAGGACCCATCTTTATATTTTTTGATGATCCCATTGATTGGGTGCCTATGATATATGGTGCAGGGTGATGTAGCACAATTTGAACCCATCGGCTATACTGTCATGCAATCTTAAGTGAATAGGTTGCTTTATGGATCAAGGGAGAAGCCAGATAAATTTGTAGATTAAAAAAATCTACCATCTTTAAGACTCCAGTTCTCTGTCCATGGTACTAAATAAGATAAAATTCATTGTTAACTTATGTGTGGCACATGGACCTGAAATATATTAAAAAGTCATTTGTTGAGAGCCCCTTAAGCAGTTGGGAAATTAATTAATGTAATAATAAAAAATTAATGAGAATCCCGAATGACCACTTTTCAGGATAATTTAAATGACAAATCCGTATCAGGCAGGACATTAAGGGGGCAATTATTAAGTAATGTATTTAATAGAGTAATGTTTGACTGATGTAGAAGATGGAATCATTGGAATTCTATACACTGTGCAGAAAGAATTTTGAGGTAGAATATCAATGTTAGTAGGGCTATTGTGAGTTTGCAGAGATATGCTCAAGACAGAAGACTCTCCAGAGAGGTAGAACACTAAATTGAATTTTCGACCAGAAAGGTTTTAACATTTATGGGGTAACTGAATATATTTCTTTCCTCATCTAAATGTTCTAAATGTACAACAGACGTCTCTGCCATGTGTTACAGAAGTAGGATTTACTGAATACTGAATACATATCATTACATAATTAGACATCTATTTTTTTTACAACAAAGAATTAGTTCAAAGGGTGGAATGTCAATGCAAACGGAAGGTTTGCTAACAAAAATCAGTATTCATGTGTGCAGTTTTAATAAGGGAATTGTGATATATTTTTTTCCCGTGTATTGTTGGTATCACCAGGCACTGCACTCAAAGAGACATCATAAAAAAAACCTTAAAGGGCATGTCCACCTCTTATACAAAAATTTTCAGCAAGCAGGGGCCAATCACGTACAGGGGAACAAGGCTCGGTAAGTACAGATCGGGATAGTTTTTTTACACTCAAATATAGTGGTTGGGGTGGGAGAGGGTCCCCTACACTACAGAAAAGGGGTTTCACGCTAGGGCACCAGGCAGCTAACATGGATCGGGAGGGAGGGAGGGAGGGAGAGGGGTAAAGGGCTGCACTGAGCAAGCCAGAAACCTCTCAGAGGACACCTAAGAGGCAGAAATGTTTTCCCCTCCCAGCCAGGCTCCCTGTGTTCACTTTCTAGGACTTTGGGCAGACATTACAGGAGAACTATTTGGAGCAGAGAGGTATGGTAAGGATTTTTACACACTGCACAGTGGGGCCAGCAGTGGGGGATTATTTGGTTTTAGGGGTGGACATGCCATTTAAGTGAATTTTCAAAAGAGAATATGCTAGGCCTGAGGGACAGATTAATAAATTGTCATTTTTAAATACTATATATAAATCCCAATGTTATACCATACATTCTTTTAAAACATTAATGATTAGAGGTGGACTAAAACTAAAACTTGAACCTGAGTTTGAATCGAATTTTTTGAGTTTAAATGAACTTGGACTTTTCAGACTCCTGTCTGGCTCTTCAACAATAGTGGCCCAGTGCAGTGAGCCTACTCTAATTTAATGGTCCTGCTGTAGTGAAGTGTAAGCCTTTTGCCCACTTTCCCTCGCACAATAGATACTCTGAGGAAGAGAAGCCAACGTGGTGAGGGGTATGTCCGAGGGGCCAAGCCTGCCTTACTCTGCAACAATAGTGTCAAACTACAGTGAGGGTATTAGCAGTCTCACTGGGATAGATTGTCCAGGAGGAAAGCAGGGTGTAGATAGGCCAGTGGTGGGTGGAAAGGGGGGTGGGGCTAGCATAGGGGATAGGGAGGAATGTGTATCAAAGTGTACGAATAAATTACAGGATCATAATCTAAAATGTATGTTTGCAAATGCGAGAAGCCTGGCTGACAAAATGGGTGAATTGGAAATGATGGCATTGAATGAAAAGTATGATGTAATAGGTATAGCAGAAACGTGGTTGAACAGTTCTCACGACTGGGCTGTAAATATAGAAGGATATGCCTTGTTTAGGCAGGACAGAAAAAAAAGGAAAGGGGGAGGAGTATGTGTATATGTTAAAAAAGAATTGAAGCCAAATTTAAAAGAAGAGATAACTGGGGATATGGATGATAAAGTGGAGGCAATATGGGTGGAATTAGGCAACAGGAAAGGGGGTAATGTCATTGTTGGTGTCTGCTATAAGCCGCCAAATGCTAGCAGAGAGGAGGAAATGATCATTATTTTTAAAATTCTTAGTTTGTATTGGACATACCTAATTATTCTAAATATTCTCTTCCATTTTGAAAAAAAAACAGTTTAATTTATACCCCTTTTCTCCTAACAGTAGTTTCTACTGATTGGCTGTTGGATGGGTCAAAATGCTCAGATCTCTGCTAATCAACTGAATCAACCTAGGTGCTGTGTCAAAGGCAAGGCCATAACGGTCTCTAATGGGGTCCTGCAAACAGGAAGTCAGTTTTTGGAAACATTTTTATCACAGACAAAATGTTGAATAGGCAACATTCATGTAAGGCATTAGAATAAAAAATTACTGTTTTTTTTTCTTAAAAGCATATGTATTTCACTAAACTCCCTTTAATCTTAATTTTTGTAATTTGCATCATATAGGGGAAAGCGGGCAAAAGGATAATGCTTCCACGCAGCAGAACGATTGAGTTATAGTATAGTATAGTATTGGAGGTTGAATAAAGACATACGTCCATCCAGTCCAACCCATCTAGCAATATCCTCATTTCCTGCCTAACTGTTGATCCGAGGAAGGCAAAAAACCCCCACCAAATTTATGAAGGGGAAAAATTCCTTCCTGACTCCAAGTGGCAATCGGAATTTCCCTGGATCACTCTACTTTATGTATCAATACCAGTAACTTGCAACTTCCTTGTTTGCAGAAACTCATCCAGCTTTTTTTTGAAACTGACCAATGAACCTGCCATAACAACGTCCACTGGAAGACAGTTCCACAGCCTTACCGTTCTCACAGTGAAAAACCCTTTCCGAGCCTGAAGCCTAAACCTTTTTTCTTCAAGTCTTAAGGGATGTCCTCGTGTCCTTTGACATGTTCTCTGGTGAACAATGCCCCAGATAGTTTTTGTATGGCCCGTTAATGTATTTATACACAGTAATCATATCCCCACGCAAGCGCCTTTTCTCCAGCGTACATAATTGTACTTTTCCAGTCTCTCTTCATATTCAAGCTCCCCCATCCCCTTATTATTAGTTGCCCTTCTCTGAACCCTTCCATTTCAAAGATGTCCTTTTTGTACACAGGATTCCAAAATTGCACTGCATATTCCAAATGAGGCCTACCAATGCTTTGTAAAGAGGGAGAATTACATTTTCCTCCCTTGAATCCATACCTCGCTTTATACAAGACAATACCATGCTGGCTCTGGCTGTTGCCGCCTGGCACTGCTTGTCACCTTTAAGTTTGTTATCCACCAAAACTCCAAGATCCCTTTCCAACAGGGATTCACTTACACAGAGCCATTTATTGTATAAGTAGCACAAGTATTTTTAAGTCCAAAATGCATCACCTTACATTTATCAACATTGAATTTCATCTGCCACTTAGCAGCCCAATGTGATAATCTATCTGATCCCCTTGCAACGATTGCACATCCTCTGAAGTTTTTAATGGTCGACAAAGTTTTGTGTCGTCAGCAAACACAGAAACCTTGCTGACAATACCCACTTCCAAATCATTAATAAATAGATTAAATAGAAGCGGCCCCAACACAGAACCCTGTGGCACCCCACTTAGCACTTTAGTCCATAATGATGAAGCCCCATTAACAACTACTCTCTGCATCCTATTCTTTAACCAATTTTCTATCCAGTACAAATGTGACTCCCCAGACCAACAGACCTTAGCTTATTCATTAGTCGCCTATGGGGGACTGTATCAAAAGCCTTTGCAAAATCCAAGTAAACTACATCTACTGCTATACCAGAGTCCTAAATTTCTACTACTTCCTCATAAAAGCCAAGCAAGTTAGTTTGACAAGATCTACCTCCTAAATCCATGCTGGTTACTACTTATAATGTCAGTCCTTGAAACAACTCTTGAACATGATCCCTTATTAAACTTTCCAGGATCTTCCCCACCACTGAAGTTAAACTTACAGGCCTGTAATTACCCGGCTGTGAACGACTACCCTTTTTGAATATTGGAATAACATCAGCCTTTTTCCATCCAGAGGCACACCACCGGACATGAGGGAATCAGCAAAAATTAGAAACAATGGCCTAGATAAAACTGAACTTAGCTCCCAAGTACCCTAGGATGTATTTTATCCGGTCCAGGAGATTTACTAATATTAACCTTATTTAGTTCTTTCTGTACATATCTCGGTTAACCAAAGTGAACTTGAATCTTGTATACCTTTATTGCTACTATACTCTATGATATCTGTACTTGGATCTTCTATAGTGTATACAGAGGAAAAAAAATTATTCAAGACATTGCTTTATCGCCATCCTCCGTAACTAACTTATCCCATTAATTAATGGTGCCACATTCTCAGTCCTCACTTTCTTACTATTAATATACTTAAAAAAATGTTTAGGCTTAGTGATGCTCTTCACTATCCTAACTTCATTATTAATTTTAGCTAGTTTGATTGCTTTCTTACACTCCTTGTTACAGTTTTTATACTCCCTAAAGGCCCTTTCCGTTCCCTCGGCCTTAAAGGTTTTAAATGCCTTTTTCTTCCTTACCATTTGCCTCTTTACATCAGAATTCAGCCACATGGGCGCGGATTTATTTTTTTTACATTTATTTCCCAAGGGTATAATTTAGATGTGAACTGGCTTAAAATCCCCTTGAACACAGTCCACTTCTGTTCGTACCTTAACCTGATAATACATTATCCCAGTTGACATTCTGAAGAGCTGCTTTAACCTGGGAAAATTTGCTTTCCTGAAATTAAATGTCTTTGTTAACCCAGCACACTTTCCTTTCGATAACAAAGTCCAAATGCCACATTTCATGGTCACTATTCCCTAAGCCTCCAGTTACCTTTATATCTATAATGCGCTCCACAATGTTAGATATTACCAGATCCAACAGAGCTCCTTTTCTAGTAGGAACCTCAACCACCTGTGAGAGAATTATCCTGCAGCAAATTCAGGAACTCATCGCCTTTTTCTGTGATGGCAGTTCCACCACACCAATCAATGTCAGGGTAATTGAAGTCCCCCATAATGAGCACACTCCCCAACTTGCAGCCCTTGCCAACTGCTTATGAAGTTGACTCGCATTGTTGGTGTCTGCTATAAGCCGCCAAATGCTAGCAGAGAGGAGGCGAGTCAACTTCATAAGCAGTTGGCAAGGGCTGCAAGTTTGGGGAGTGTGCTCATTATGGGGGACTTCAATTACCCTGACATTGATTGGTGTGGTGGAACTGCCATCACAGAAAAAGGCGATGAGTTCCTGAATTTGCTGCAGGATAATTTTCTCTCACAGGTGGTTGAGGTTCCTACTAGAAAAGGACTCTGTTGGATCTGTAATATCTAACATTGTGAGCGCATTATAGATATAAAGGTAACTGGAGGCTTAGGGAATATGACCATGAAATAGTGGCATTTGGACTTTGTTATCGAAGGAAAGTGTGCTGGGTTAACAAAGACATTTAATTTCAGGAAAGCAAATTTTCCCAGGTTAAAGCAGCTCTTCAGAATGTCAACTGATAATGTATTTCAGGTAAAGGTACTGAACAGAAGTGGACTGTGTTCAAGGGGATTTAAGCCAGTTCACATCTAAATTTATACCCTTGGGAAATAATGTAAAAAATAAATCCGCGCCCATGTGGCTGAATTCTGATGTAAAGACAAATGGTAAGGAAGAAGGCATTTAAAACCTTTAAGGCCGAGGGAACGGAAAGGGCCTTTAGGGAGTATAAAAACTGTAACAAGGAGTGTAAGAAAGCAATCAAACTAGCTAAATTAATAATGAAGTTAGGATAGCTGAAGAAAGCATCACTAAGCCTAAACATTTTTTTAAGTAATTAATAGTAAGAAATGAGGACTGAGAATGTGGCCACCATTAATTAATGGGTAAGTTTAGTACGAGGATGGCGATAAAGCAAATGTCTTGAATAATTTTTTTCCTCTGTATACACTATAGAAGATCCAAGTACAGATATCATAGATTATAGTAGCAATAAAGGTATACAAGATTCAAGTTCACTTTGGTTAACCGAGGATTGGTACAGAAAGAACTAAATAAGGTTAATATTAGTAAATCTCCTGGACGGATAAAATACATCCTAGGGTACTTAGGGAGCTAAGTTCAGTTTTATCTAGGCCATTGTTTCTAATTTTTGCTGATTCCCTCATGTCCGGTGGTGTGCCTCTGGATTGGAAAAAGGCTGATGTTATTCCAAATTCAAAAAGGGTAGTCGTTCACAGCCGGGTAATTACAGGCCTGTAAGTTTAACTTCAGTGGTGGGGAAGATCCTGGAAAGTTTAATAAGGGATCATGTTCAAGAGTATGTTTCAAGGACTGACATTATAATGTAACCAGCATGGATTTAGGAGGAATAGATCTTGTCAAACTAACTTGCTTGGCTTTTATGAGGAAGTAGTAGAAATTTAGACTCTGGTATAGCAGTAGATGTAGTTTACTTGGATTTTGCAAAGGCTTTTGATACAGTCCCCCATAGGCGACTATGAATAAGCTAAGGTCTGTTGGTCTGGGGAGTCACATTTGTCACTGGATAGAAAATTGGTTAAAGAATAGGATGCAGAGAGTAGTTGTTAATGGGGGCGTATCATATGGACTAAAGTGCTAAGTGGGGTGCCACAGGGTTCTGTGTTGGGGCCGCTTCTATTTAATCTATTTATTAATGATTTGGAAGTGGGTATTGTCAGCAAGGTTTCTGTGTTTGCTGACGACACAAAACTTTGTCGACCATTAAAAACTTCAGAGGATGTGCAATCGTTGCAAGGGGATCTAGATAGATTATCACATTGGGCTGCTAAGTGGCAGATGAAATTCAATGTTGATAAATGTAAGGTGATGCATTTTGGACTTAAAAATACTTGTGCTACTTATACAATAAATGGCTCTGTGTTAAGTGAATCCCTGTTGGAAAGGGATCTTGGAGTTTTGGTGGATAACAAACTTAAAGGTAGCAAGCAGTGCCAGGCGGCAACAGCCAGAGCCAGCATGGTATTGTCTTGTATAAAGCGAGGTATGGATTCAAGGGAGGAAAATGTAATTCTCCCTCTTTACAAAGCATTGGTAAGGCCTCATTTGGAATATGCAGTGCAATTTTGGAATCCTGTGTACAAAAAGGACATCTTTGAAATGGAAAGGGTTCAGAGAAGGGCAACTAAATTAATAAGGGGATTGGGGGAGCTTGAATATGAAGAGAGACTGGAAAAGTTACAATTATGTACGTTGGAGAAAAGGCGCTTGCGTGGGGATATGATTACTGTGTATAAATACATTAACGGGCCATACAATAAACTATCTGGGGCATTGTTCACCAAGAGAACATGTCAAAGGACACGAGGACATCCCTTAAGACTTGAAGAAAAAAGGTTTAGGCTTCAGGCTCGGAAAGGGTTTTTCACTGTGAGAACGGTAAGGCTGTGGAACTGTCTTCCAGTGGACGTTGTAATGGCAGGTTCATTGGTCAGTTTCAAAAAAAAGCTGGATGAGTTTCTGCAAACAAGGAATGTTGCAAGTTACTGGTATTGATACATAAAGTAGAGTTGATCCAGGGAAATTTCCGATTGCCACTTGGAGTCAGGAAGGAATTTTTTCCCCCTTCATAAATTTGGTGGGGGTTTTTTGCCTTCCTCTGGATCAACAGTTAGGCAGGAAATGAGGATATTGCTAGATGGGTTGGACTGGATGGACGTATGTCTTTATTCAACCTCCAATACTATACTATACTATAACTCAATCGTTCTGCTGCTGTGAAGCATTATCCTTTTGCCCGCTTTCCCCTATATGATGCAAATTACAAAAATTAAGATTAAAGGGAAGTTTAGTAGAAATACATATGCTTTTAAGAAAAAAAAACAGTAATTTTTTATTCTAATGACCTTACATGAATGTTGCCTATTCAACATTTTGTCTGTGTATAAATAAATGTTTCCAAAATACTGACTTCCTGTTTGCAGGACCCCATTAGAGACCGTTATGGCCTTGCCTTTGACACAGCACCTAGGTTGATTCAGTTGATTAGCAGAGATCTGAGCATTTTGACCCATCCAACAGCCAATCAGTAGAAACTACTGTTAGGAGAAAGGGGTATAAATTAAACTGTTTTTTTTTTCAAAATGGAAGAGAATATTTAGAATAATTAGGTATGTCCAATACAAACTAAGAATTTTAAAAATAATGATATTTTCCACTGAACTCTCCCTTTAATGACAGATTTTTACATAAGTACTGTATGTGTATGCGCATATGCACTGTACATGCGCATATTTATGAACTCTGTATACTGTATGCTGATGATACCCAAATTTACTGATCCTGATCTGCCCTTGTTACACTTACATCCCAGGTCCTTGATTGCCTAAATGCCATCTCTGTTTTTATCTCCTCACGCTTCCTCAAGCTCAACATGGATAAGACCGAACTTGTCATTTTCCCACCCTCTCGATCTACCCCCCTACCCAACACTACTATCCACATCAATGACACATCAATCTCCCCAACACCTTACGTGCAAAGCCTGGGAGTAACTTTTGACTCAGAACTTTCCTTTAAACACCATATTAATACCATGTCTTACTCCTGTCATTTACAGCTCAAAAAATCTCATGCATCAGGCCCTTCCTTTCACAGAACACCACCAAAATTCTAGTTCATGTCCTTATCATCTCTCGGCTGGACTACTGTAACACCCTCCTGTGTGGTCTACCAAGCAAGCGATTGGCACCCCTTCAGTCAGTCCTTAACTCTGCTGCCAGGCTCATTCACCTCTCTTCCCGCTTCTCACATGCTTCCCTTTTTGTCAATCTCTCCACTGGCTTCCCATTACCCAAAGGATCCAATTTAAACTGCTAACCTTATCCTACAAGGCTCTCTCCAATACAGCCCCCAATGCATCTCTGATCTGATAAACAGATATTACCCAAGGGGTAACCTTTGCTCTGCTAATGATCTTCTCATCTCATCCACTCTAATCACTTCTTACCACGCCCATATACAGGACTTTTGTTGTGCTGCCTCTCTGCTCTGGAACTCCCTTCCTTGCTTTATAAGTCACTCGCCATCACTTCGTATCTTCAAATGCAACCTCAAAACTCACCTCTTCAGGCAAGCTTACATTCTGGGCTTGGACACTTCTGCCCATCCTACTGACCCATCGCAGACCTGCTAGTTATACTCCACTAACAACTTAGTCACTTTATGTTTCATCCACATCTCCTCTAGACTGTAAGCTCTATTGGGCAGGGCCCTCCTTCCTATTGTACCACAGTAATGCTGGACCAGCACTTAAATTATTTGCACTTTGTATCACTATCCTTGTATGTAACATGTATGCTTTCCTTGAGTATTTTAATGCAACTGTAAAGTGTCACAGAAGATGTTGGCGCTATATAAATCCACAATAATAATAATAATAATAATAATATTAACTCCATCAGGGCTTGTCAAAAGAACAGCTGAGGACCGCGAAACCAGGTAAGTTAACTTGCTTTACTCCAGGCTCCTACAGGTTTTATTGAAGAACGGGAGGTTAGACGTAGCTCCTTTACCATCTGTTGGTGAAACTGAAAACCCCAAAGTGGAGATACCGTTTAAACGTTTTTCCTTAGAAGACAATGTTAAGAGATTACTATACTCTACTAAAGTCTAATATGCATGCATAGTTATCATGCTGACTAGATCAACAATATATAATTATATAATAGACAATATATATCTATTGTTTAAGCAGACAGTAAAGTAAAAATGAGGCAAAATATATGGTTGTCTATTAGAAATTATGGTAATAGTGATATAAAGCTGGAGAATTTCATGTGGAACATGTACTAATTGAATCATATTGGCACTAAAAGACTGGTAACCCCATTCCTTAACATAGGTCACACACCAAAGCACACACATTTTCTACTTATGGGGAAAACAGACTACATTGTACTGGATATTTCTTTATGTATCTTGTCTTCCCCCCAGTATGAATTTTATATACCGTATATACTCGAGTATAAACCGACCCGAGTATAAACCGAGGTACCCAATTTCACCTAAAAATCTAATAAAAGTTGTTGACTCGAGTATAAACCGAGGGTAGAACTTGGCATTCAAGATGTTTGGAAACTACAACTCCCAGCTAATAAAGCATGCTGGGAGTTGTAGTTTCCAAAACATCTTGAATGCCACCCTCACTCACTTGGCATTCAGATGTTTTGGAAACACAACTCCCAAGCATGCTTCATTAGCTGGGAGTTGTAGTTTCCAAACATCTTGAATGCCAGTGAGGGTGGCATTCAAGATGTTTGGAACTACAACTCCCAGCTATAAAGCATGCTGGGTTGTAGTTTCCAAAACATCTTGAATGCCACCCTCAACCTCAAACCCAGTTAAGTTTGTACCTGTAAGCTTGTACCTCTCTTCATCCAGATCTGTGGGCTCTCCTCCATCCAGGGCTTCCTGGGACGTGTGTCTGGTAAGTTCCTCTCCTTCCGTCAGCAGCGTCCTACATAGTATTAAGGTTGAATAAAGACATTCGTCCATCAAGTCCAACCTATTCCTTTTTTTTTTTTTTTTAACCCTACCCTAACTTGATCCAGAGGAAGGCAAAAAACCCCAGCTAAAAGGGGGAAAAATTCCTTCCTGCTCCAAACGGCAATCGGAAAGTATCCCTGGATCAACCAGATCTATATGCATTAATACAATATTATACATATTTTTTAGTTTTAGAAACTTATCCAGGCCTTTTTTAAAGTTATTCAATGAACTTGCCATTACCACCTCTGCTGGAAGACAGTTCCACAGTTTCAACCGTTCTCACTGTAAAGAAACCTCTCTCCTAACTTGAAGATGAAACTTCTTTTCTTCCAACCTTAAAGATGTCCACGAGTCCTCTGATATGACCTATTAGGGAACATGCCCAGAGAGTTCACTGTATGGGCCATTAATATATTTCCTAAGGTTATCATGTCCCCACGCAACCGCCGCTTCTCCAATGTAAACAGCCCTAACTTGTCTAATCTGCCTGCATATTCAAGCCCCTCCATTCCCCTTATTAATTTATTGCCCTTCTCTGAACTGCCTCAATTTCCAAGATGTCCCTTTTGTATATGGGATTCCAAACCTGCACCGCATATTCCAAATGGCCTTACCATGCCTTGTAAAGAGGGAGAATATATTTTTCTCTCTTGATTCCATTCCCCTCTTTATACAGACAATATCTTGCTAGCTCTAGCTGTTGCTACCTGGCATTGTTTGCTACAGCTAAGTCTGTTATCTACAAGAACCCCCAAATCTTTTTCCATTTCAGATGCACTTAACACAGAGTTATTTTGGTGTAGGTGGCACAGGGATTATTAAATCCCAAATGCATCACCTTACATTATCAACATTGAATCTCATCTGCCATTCTGCTGCCCCATTTTGATAATCTATCTAGGTCTGCTTCAGCACTTGCACATCATTGAAGTTTCCAAAGCTCTGCATAATTAGTGTCATCAGCAAACACAGAGACCTTGCGTCTCAATGCCCCCTTCTAAGTCATTTATAAACAGATTAAACAGAAGCGGCCCCAGTACAGAACCCTGATGAACTCCGCTTAGAACTTAGCCCACATAGATGTAGCTCCATTAACCACCACTCTCTGTTTGCGGTCCAATACCAGTTCTCTATCCATGAACAATGTGTTTCTTCAAGGCCAACAGTCCTCAGTTTATACATTAGTCGCCTATGTGGCACAGTATCAAAGGCTTTTGCAAAATCCAAATATACCACATCCACAGCTGTGCCTGAATCTAACTTCTTACTCACTTCTTCATAAAAACCAATTAAATTTGTCTGGCATGATCTATTTTCTCATAAATCCATGCTGACTACTACTAATAGATGATCTCGGGGAGACAAAGTCAAGGATATGATCCCTTAACAAAGTTTCGATCACCTTCCCTACCACTGATGTTAGGCTTACAGGTCTATAGTTACCAGGCTGTGAACGACTACCTTTTTTGAATATTGGTATTACATTGGCTTTTTTCCAATCCAGCGCGCACATCCCCAGACAAAAGCGAATCTGAAAAGATGACACCACAGTGGTCTTGCTAGAACTGAACTAAGCTCTTTTAAAATCCTAGGATGCATCCATCTGGTCCTGCGGCTTTTATGATTTAACTTTGTCTAATTGATTCCGTACCATATCCTCTGTTATCCCATGTGAAAACTCTTCATTTCCTCCCTGCACATTGTTACAATCCCTCTGTAAGGTTTCTCAACAGTAAAAAACCGATGTAAAAAAATGGTTTAGCAGATTAGCCTTTTCGGCATCCTCTACACCCACTCAGCTCCATTCCGGCAGCAGTGTCCTCTCCATTCCGGCACCGCACAGACAGTCCATGTACTGGCGCGCCGGCTGATGTCACTATTGGCACCGGGCAGTGACGTCGGCCGGCGCGCCAGTACATGGACTGATCGTGCGCTGCCGGAATGGAGAGGCGCGACTTCAAAGGTGAGTGACTCGAGTATAAACCGAGTCCGAGTTTTCAGGCTGAAAAACTTGGTTTATACTCGAGTATATACGGTAGTGTGCAATGCTATGCAATATAAATAGAAATACACATGCAATTATAAATTCATTCTATTCTGATTAGTGAAATTAGGCAACTAAAATAGACAGCATGAATTCATCTTCAACTTGATTATATCACTGCCTTTGTATCTTTTATCTATATTGGTTTGATTTGGTAACCTTTACTGTACATCTGCTTTCACTACAGCAAAAACTGAGAACTATGTTAGTATCTTAGTTTTTCCAATTTAAAGGTCTTAACAAATAAAGTGTTATGCTCAGGGTAGCACTTTCTACAACAGCCAGCATTTGCAATAGAGAAAAATATCAGGTCAGATAAGGAAAAAGTCAAATTTGATATTGCAGGAAACTAAACATTTTTCTGAACACAGTGATTTACAATATAAAATGGCATCTAAATACCTAAATATGGCAGGCCTAGATCAACAAATTATCAAATAGCTAGTTACATGTAGACTGTGTAAAAGGCAACAGATTGCACATGGTTTAAGTGTAAGAAAATATTAGTAAAGCTGTGCACACACATTTCCGATAAAGGGACAATCCGGTTGGTACCAATGTGATTGGGCCTTTTTTGGTACTGTGTGTACCTGTTAAACAACTGACCAAACAACAAAGTTTGGAGCTGAAAATTTCAGCTCCATGAACTGTAGTATAGGGAGTAACTTGCGACTGTTTGGGTGTATGGCAGTCCGAACAATCTCCCTATTCTTTATTCAGGAAGAACATTCGGGATTGTGTGTAGGATTATCTTTGAATCATAACAGAAAGAATCTGTAAGATTCTGTCTGTCATCTTTTTAAGATTGGTACATTGGAACACTGCATTGTTCGCTAGCATTTCCATGTATTTGCGCTGTGATTCTCTGAAAATTCTGATATCAGTGTGCAAGCAATATGCACCAAAAATGGTAATGTAATGTACAGAGTTCCAGGGATTCTAACAACAGTTATCTTCAGTGCAACATACCCTCTGGTATAACACATTATCTTGTAATGCAACAGAACAACCAGGCTTTAAATGCTGTCCATTTACAGAATGAAAATGTTTACACATAAAGGACATGTCCACCCCCCCACTACTGGCCCAACTGTGTAGTGTTCAAAAACCCTTAACTTTCTCTTCTGCTCCTTATGGTTGTCCTGTAGTTCCTGCTGAAAGTTCAGAAAATTGAAGAGTAGGAGCCTCTCTGTGTGTCATCTGGTATGTACCCAGGGAAGCTCTCCCCCCTCTCTTCCCCCAACCAGATCCCTCGGCGCTGCATTCAGTTAAAAAACACTTACCCGACCTCGTTCCTATGGCTCTGACGGTTCTACCCCTACCTCTTTATCTATTTCTTGGCACTTTTTAAAGTTTAAAACACAAGCGTTTAACTACACTATGTGAAAGTTGGGGGTGTCTAGATACCCTTCAATAAGGAGCCCCCAAACCCACTTTGCAATATACTTACCTTTACCAAAGATGTTTCTAACCTTACTTACTCAAGATGATCCGTCAACAGCTGGACATATTTTTGATGTCTTTAACTGATGCCAGACCAGAACCTGCAAAGGAGAGCAGGGTGTGTGGACATGTCCTTTAAAATACTTTTAAAAGAAATATTTGAAAAAGTAGGATGATGAAGGTAAGCCAAAAATATTGTCTTATCACCTGATTACCCATTTGATCTGATTTGGGAGTAGAGATTAACAAAACCAGCAAGTTTCATTCTGCCAGTGGTTCCATTGATGTATGGAAATTCCACTAAACCAAAAATCTGCTTTGAACTCAATTAAAATGGATTTGTCCAATTTGAAACATTGAATTTCAACACAGAATTTTGAACTGTGACAACGATTTTTGACTTTCCAACACTGAGTTTTCACCTTTTCATGTTCATGTTTCAGGTACATCTTCCACTTGAAATGTTTACAGCTATCTAATGCTATTAGAAAAATAGTTGAAATTTGTGTAATTGCCTGAGAAACAAAACTGAGCACTTTTGTCTATCTTTATTTAAAGTTATATTGCTTAACCCCAAAAGCCTCACATCATTTTTCATATATTTTTTTTGCAAAATGGGTAAATAATAGGTTTAACTTTTGTTCATTTGAAGAAACTTTTGGAAGTGAAAGAGCTAGAGAAACACAAAACAAAATGGGCAGGATACGTTGTTTGCATGTGGATGTGACAAATCAAGTTTTCTTTCTTTTACTGCCATTTTGTAACTTTCTGCAAGTCCTTGTAGTCTATACCTTCTGAACTTTCTCCGGCGTCTAAAGAATCGACTGCCCATGCTTTTTTTTTTTAGATCATTCACAAAATGAATCGGCCAGGCAGGTATGTCACAGTAAAAAGTTTAGACATAAGATAGATTAGAAAAAGATAAGGAAATAAAAAACTGCAGTCTGTGCAGCTCCCTTTCAGGTGTATTTAATTAATCAATTAAAACTAAGCACTGAAACCAATGCAGTCTGCAGCATACATTGTGGGTAAAGCACTGAACATGCAACAAAGGCATGGTTGTTTCCAAACATCTAAAAGGCCCCACGTTTGACATTTCTTACCATATGTGGTTAAAACAGGAATTTATTTGTTTTGTCACTGATATAGTATCTAAATTAGATAGTTTTCTGATCTTTAACATGATTGTGTGTTTGTTTACATTATAAGGGTAAAATAAAAATCCTTTATGTCTCCCATACAGAAAAAGATGAATGTGAAGGAACATCTTTGATCCATATGGCTTTATTTGTTTCTGCTAGCACAGCTAGAGACATACAGTAACCAACATAAATTTTTAGTTTTATTATCACCTCTAAAAAGAGACAGAAATGTGAAAATTGAAGCCAGAAGGTTTGTATCACAGGATTAATTAAGCAAGGCCAAGTGGAGTCACACTCCTCTTGGCAGTGAATGCCTCAAGAAGGTGGCTGTCTTCAATTATGAAGAGCACAAAGCAATTAAAAAAGCCTGTTTCTTTTTCCTGAGGTGAAACTTGTTACTAGATAAATCTCTTCTTAAACAATTCTCAAGGGACTTGAACTGGCTAGAGGTGCTGCCTACTAGGGGATACGGCAAAGAAAAATTGATTTAGTTGGAGGCTTTAATATATTCCAAATACTACTAAAAAACTATGGCCAATATTACTGTTTTTAAGCTTTATATTTTACTCAGGGTTTCATGAAAATAACAATAATAAAGAAACTTTATTTGACATCTGCATTGTTGACTAATTAAGCTTTATAATTAATCCTCTGGGTAAACATTATATTGCACAGCAGACAATCTTACATAATGTGGAAATGATGCAGAAATGAAATCAGTTTTGAAGATTTTAACCTTTTTTAATAAACCATAATAAAATGTCTGCAAATATATAACTGTAGAGTAATTAAAAGTGTACTGACACATGACATAGGGGTAAGATATACAGAAGGATATTAAGACAGCCCAGTAACCAAAGGGTTTGATTAACTGGGTCTCCTTGACTGCTCTGAAAGTAGGCTTGCCTGATGCTAACTCTGCTTTCTCCTAGAAAATCTTCCTGATATACATTACAGTTAAAGGCCTCAGGGGTACTTGTTTACAGACAGGAACCGTGTCCATTCACCAAAGACACAGCAGTTTCCTTTTCTTTTTCTTCATTTCTCATGTGCGCCCATATAGTGATTTAGGTATGTGTTTAATCACCAAGCATACTGTACCAACGGTCACATTTTTGCCTATCCCATTTTTGGATTATTTAAAGCATATAAGCTTTGTTCCAGAAGTGACTGGGTTTGGATGGAACTGGGGCTAGTCCTTGAGGCCAGGAGCTGGGTATAGTAAGGCAGGGGCAGTCCCTGTCTATTTCTTCCTTATCTCACTGATAAAATCGGGAGGTATGATTGTGTTGAAGGGAAACTAAATCTACCAGAGACTTGATCCCTTTCTGCTCCCAGTGCTCCTTTCATTATATCTTCCTGTGTCCTGTTCTGCTCAGTATGCCGCTAAACATACAATCTTCCATATAAATAATATATAGAGCAATCTTTCACAATCCTGTGTATGTGAGAATAAAGGCAAATTCAAAATTCCGATGGAATCTGATGTGATTTTGCGATCTTTTTTGCATGTGTTTGGGCACCTTGGGTCTTTAGCAATCTATTGTTAAAGACCCAAGGTGCAATCTATTTTAGTACTAAAATGTTTGCCTCAATATCAACCTTTTTATTCAGCTGATGTGATAATTCAGTGATAATGCACTGGGTCAAATACAAAGGGTTATTCTAAAAATCCCTTATACAGTATAAAATTGTGTGTCCTGCAAGGACCCTGCCAGGCATTTTGACCATACTGGACTTTAAGTGGCAGAAGTGGTTTGTAATTATACTTCTAAAATGTTTTTGAGAATTGCTTATTAATCATCTGGTAAAAAAAATCTTTTTGAAACATGTATTATTTTGGGAAAAATAAAAGCTTCATCTTATATTTTGGATTTGTAAGCTAAAAGTTAGAGTACATATTGTGATTGGCTATCATCTAGTGGTCTACGGTAATTAAATTGGACAATAAGGAATATTTTGTGTATAACCAACTACAGTAACTTGTAAGGTTGGTTTGTAATTTGCAACACTAATGCTCCCTATAAGAAATGGCCAAACTTCCTAAAGTTCGGTTCAGTAAAAGTTCGATAGTTCGAAAAACACATTAAAGAGGAAAGATTGTTTGAAAAGTTTTGATAAAATACAGTTAACATAGCAATAGTAACGTATTGTAAATGGCTCTGGGAACTGGGAAATGGTCTGGGAAACACGTACACATCATCAAAACCTGTTTAAATACTAACTTTCTTCATGATTTGGCTATTTTTGGGCTTCCGCACTGAATTTTTGAAGGTTCCCGAAAACGATCACCTCATTCGAGGATTACCTCCAAATTCGATGCTTACATAATGCCGCATTCGAGAGTTATGAGTGAATTTGAGGGTTAACGAAAGCTACATTTGAGGATTATCTTGAACTTGAGGATTATTGATTAAAAAATTTGAGAATCCTCTAATTTTTGATAGTTATTGAATATATATCCACGAGTTCAAAAATCCTGAAAGTTCCTAGTTCAAAGAGTTCTAAAAAGACTTCTGACTTCCAGTTTTAGTCCATCCCTACTGACTATATACTACCTCAATATTGCACAAATCAGACTTTCGATTTGAGATGAATGTCAAGTCGCTTGTAATATCGAGTGGTGTATCTTTTTATCCTGGCTTCATTTCCTTGCCTGGATAATGCTTATTACTGTAATTATGGTCGATATTATGATTGTAATAATGACAATCACAAAATGATCGAGCCAGGCATTTGTTAAATTATCACTCAAATGTCAAGTCTGTAGTGTATGGTCACACTTTCTGCACATCTTTAGTTGCATGTTAAAGTTGCTTCCCTGTCTTCTATAGTGTTTTTGAGTAGATTTATGGTGGCCATACACATCACCGATATTGGGTAAAAACCTTCAGAGACCAGCAGGATTTACCCAGTGTGTAGGGGCCGAAAACCCCCCAGTTTATTGGGAAAGATGGGAAATTTCTGTTGATTGATATTGGCTCCCTTTATTTCAAGTAACGGGAGTTGATACTATTGGTCCGTTTATGCGGTCCCCACCGCATGTGTGCCGACAGACCCCACATATAATAATGTTATTCATTGTACTGAGACAGTAAGTGCTTGATTAAAGAAAAATATTTGTTTGGCATGTGAAACTACCTGACTAATACAGAATGACCTGATTAATTGCTAAGCTGGTCAAGTTGGTGCCTTATCCCTTTTTAAACCTTGAAACCTCCTGTACCCTTTCCTCCAAGACTCTTCTAATTTTATTACACATAATTAATTATAGTTAGTGCTTTCTGAAAATAAAATTTTGTATTTACACTATAACTTCTTTTTTTCATCTTTTTATCTAAAGTCAACTTTTATTTATGTCCTTGTAATAAGCAACTAAAGATTTACCCATACATTTGATTACTGAATATATTTTTACCTTAATTACATAGTTAGAAGGACAAAATTTTCAGGTTGTTGTTTTACCAATAAATACTGCCATTATTAAATACTATACCCACATTCATCACTGCATGGGCTATTAATATGATCATAATAATGAAAAAGCCTTCCAACCATATCAAGGTAACCCCAGTCCAAACTTTTTTTCTTAATTGCCTTTTTCTTACCTTTTTCTTGGGAGAAGTATTTCTCATAATTTTGCATTAGATTACTGTAGCCCTGAAAGAAATGAACAACTGATAAAGTAATCTTAAGTACAAGTTTAAGGAATGTAGAAATCTCCAAGCTGCCACTCCAATCCATCGTCACCCCTTAACTAGGCAGGTGTCCAAACTTATGTGCAATATGCTCTTTTTATAGGTCGATCACTGGATAGGAGGTGGGGCAGGATTAGTGTGGCAGCCTAAAGATATAAGATTTTTCTTCTATTGCCAATGGACAGTACTTAGCATTTAGGGTCTTACAATTGGCACAGCAGAAGGAAAGGGGTTGCGAAAAGACCTTTCAATTTTCTGTGAATTTTTTTAGCTCTGCTAAATACCAGGTTTAAAACATCACAAAAGTCAAGATGGAATCAGAATGTAATATGAAGTGCTATACACTTACTGCATCTTGATCGTTTAGGCCGTCCATGTACAACAGAAAACCATAAGAAACAGAAGCCTGTGCTCCATTACAATTTAAAAAAAAAATTCTTGTAAAAATTATACAACAGAAATACAACGGCTGTGCAGAGCTTGAATCTTACCACTTAAAACTTCTAACCAATTGTGGATCAATCAAGAGGAGATCCATTGGAACTTTCTACACTGGAAAAGTTCCAGTAAAACCATTATCCAAATCTACATTAACAGCTGCCACAAGAGTGTCTGTTAGAGAGGGTTCACTATTGGAAAGTCTGAAGTCCAATAAAGAAAATAACCCATACTATCATGTCATATTTCAATCTTGATAGATTCCATCAGAGGACACATTTTCATGGCTTCTATGGGGTAGGATTTGGGAGCACAATATACCAGTCAGCTATATAACTTAAAGAGAAAAAAGCCCTCCACAGAGTATGAAACAAATTGAGCCTTCTTATAACAGAAGGCACTCCATAGCCTAATTCTATTAAAATTCTATTGCTTAAATAATCCATGAAAGGAGGACACATTTCTCACTCCCAGCATTCTATTTTCTCTTGTACCTAATATAAGTGAGGTACTATACTTTATATACGTATATATTTATGGTCATTTAGATGATAAAAATGAAAAATGATAAACATATACATATACACCTTTCCTATATGTTATATAATTAACACACACAAACACACACAACCCCCTACACACACACCTCATTGGAAGCTCCTAAAAACTCAATGCATTCTCCTATGAGCACAAGCATTTAGAGATGGAAGCGCACACTTATCTTCAGATTTAACTGTTTATTATATCACACAAACGAACAACGTTTCGGAGAGCACTATGTCTCCTTCATCAGGTATATGCTCCTATGAGCATATAAATAATATTATACAATTGGAAGGATATGTTTATCTGTTTCCCTTAACAGCTATGAATGAGTAAATTAGCAATAGAGGAACCTGTATTTACTTAAAGGACAATTATACTTACCATTGCCCTGATCCATTCCTGCAAAGTACCCAGGGTGAGGACCTAAAACGCTAAGTCCTCACCTCTGGGTACCTTACAAAAGTCCTGCACTACTTACTTGTAATCTCCCTCATCGCTCCAGTCCGATCCTCCCCACTGGCACTGTCAGTGACAGTCTGGGAGGCAGCCAAAGGGAAGACACGCCTCCTTGCAGAGTGCATCTTCCCATTGGCTGCCTCCCGGACTGTCACTGTACTGGTTAAATCTTATTCTTTTGTTGCTTATGCCAAGGTTTCTAAAAGGGTGTGTCAGGGCACACTGGTGTGACTTCAAAGGTGTGCCTCAGAATTTCGGTACTGGAAATATTTTCACCAATATAACTTACATTATTGTTATTTTAAAATCAATTTTTTAGAATTTCCAACACTGTCAATGTAGTGTAACATTACACTACATTCATTTGAATACAATATACCCTGTAAAGTGCATAAAATATGGGTAATTTCAACTTAAAATCCAACACAGGTGTGCCTCGAGAAATATTTGCATTGCCAAGTCTGAAAACTTTTGAGAATCACTGGCTTATGCTTTAGATTGGAGGGATACAATCAGGCTATAGTATGTTTCTCTAAAAACAGTAATAACCTAATCTTTATTAAATGCAGATACAACATTTCTATAACTGTAATTTAGTAATTCATTGAGGTTTCCTTTAGGATATCCAGAATTAGATGTATTCTTGACCAGAAATGAATTTTCTTCTGAGGTAATATTTAAGAATAATGGTTTTGCTTTTAGCATGAAAAGTTTTATTTTGATATATTATGCTTTCTGAAAAAATGTCTCCAAGTCGTTCTGTAATAACAGCCTAAAACAGGATAAATGTCCAGCTGGAGTTCACAGAATTTACTTTTTGGCTAAAAGGTAATCCCATTGCATATAAACAAAGGCTATATAAAATCTATTAGTAATGACTTGCATTTTATATCATCATCTCTTCTGGAAACAGATAATATTTTATTTTAACTATTTATAGAAACACATTTATGTAGACTTATGCGAACAATAAACTGCAAAAGGTATAATGTATTATATTTTAAAAATATATATTTTAAACTAATGCTAATGCACCAAAGACCCTTTGGCATTAGGTAAGCATATTGTTTAAACTACAATCATCTTATTACCTTCCTCTCGCTCCTCTTTCTCCATAGCTGCATAGTACCCAGGGTGAGGACCTAAATCGCCCATGGCGCTCTGCTCCCCTTGCGATGCAGCCAATGGGAAGACATGCTCTGCAAGGAGGCATGTCTTCCCATTGGCTGCAGTGCGAACTTTCACTGACAGTGGAAGATAGGAGGGACGAAGCGGAGTGCCGAGGGAGACTTTGAGTAAGTATTCCAGGATTTAGGTTAAGTACCCAGGTTGAGGATTTAGGTCCTTACCCTGGATACTATGCAGCTATGGATTGAGGAATAGGTGAGTATAATTATCCCTTAAAACTTACATATAGAACTCATTGTGACAGTGATTATGCTGGCTTGTTGACCTATTATCCCTAAATGTAGCATTTTTCTAACCAAAATTTGCTAATTTAACTTTATTTGATTTTTACTGATTCTGATTCTTACTGGGACTTACAAAAGATTAATGTGATGTCGTTCACAACAAAGGGGAATTTTGTTTTCATGTATTGAGATGTGCATGGAAGGCAAAATAAACCCAGTGTGAAAAAAGAGAAACCTCTTCCTAACACCAAATGGCAATCTGAAGGATCCCTGGATCAACAAAAACACACATGTATTAATATCAGTAACTTTCAATAGTCTTTCATTTTAGAAATTCATCTAGTAGTCTTTTGAACCTATACAATGAAAATGCCATTACCACATCAGCTAGAACACAGTTTTGCTAAATGCTTTCCAATCCTGAAGTCAAAACTTATTTTCTATTAATCTTAAAGGATGCCAGTAAGTCCTCTGATATGATCCATTATCATTGTACGGCCCATTAATGCATTAGATTTAAGTGCTCATATCCCCATGCAACCCCTTCTGAATAACCTAAACTTATCTAATATGTCTTCAAAGTCAAGTTCCACCACTCTCTGAACCATCTCCAGTTCCAAGATTTTCCTTTATATACAGGACTCCAATATTGCAACGTTGATTCCAAATCATACCTTTCCAGTGCTTTGTACAGCAGGAGAAATGTGTCATTTACATAATTAGGCTCCCATAAGCCTTAATGGGGTTTCAAAAGGCCCATACTTACAAATATTTCTTTGGAATTCCTTAATAAAAAACCTCCCATATTTTACCTTTCTACAGAAAAAAAGACAACTTTTTTGTTTTATTTAAGAATACAGTACAAGCACGCATTTTGCCTACAAGCCATTTGGACCTCACTTTAATCCTTTCTAACTATACCTCCTCACACTAAAAAGTTCTGAAAGGCCTAGAATAGGAAGTGCAATAAGCAGAAACAGTATATTTCTTATTTTTGAATAGCAAGTTTCAAGCTTTACACCGAGAAACTATTTTTTGAACGATATATTTCAATTTCTGCAAATCAAGTGAGAGAAAACAGCTGTTCTGGCTCTCTGCCTGCGAATGTGCTGCTATTGCAAAATCTGTCAACAGGAAAAACACAAGTCTTACCCTGTCTGTTTTATTGGAAGTGAAGTGTGCCCCGTGAGAGACACATTTAATGCAGCAGGTCAAAGGGGTAAAAACTGTGAAAATATGTCATTGCCCTAGCGAGATATTGCACATGATAGCATATGGCATTGCCCTACCATTACACATTATTTGTCAGCTATATGAAAAAAAGAGGTTTATACTCTGGTTTTGTTTAGAATCCATATGGTTCTCTGTTTCCCTTCAGAACAATAACATGACAGACATTTTCATTTACAGGCTTGTAAATATTAGTAAAATGGCTAAACATGAACAAATACTGTAGCTTAATTCACGTTATAGATATTTTATTACATTGTGGAAATCTCTAATTGAAAGGCTTAACCTTTATGCAAACCTTTCATATGTAAAAGGAGATCAAACCAACTATTTCATTATAAATGTTTAAGTGATTGGGGGAATTTTAATGAATACCGTGATAGCATATGTCGTTGAATTAATTGATACAGGGATATGCAGTATTGAGGGCGCTATTTAGCAAAAACACAAACCAATTGTAAAATGGGTTAGCAAGGTTTTAGAAGCGAACCAGTGCCCAGTCATTTTTTTCTAATTAAAGGGCATGTCCACCCCCAAAACTAGACTTTAACCCACTACTGGCCCCACTGAGTAGTGTAGAAAAATTCTTACCTTACATGCCTGCTCCAAATGGTTCTCCTGTAATGTCCCCATAAAGTCCCCAAAACTGACCACCAGAAGCCTGGCAGAGTCCATATATGACTCTGCCTCCTAGCACAAATCCCCTTTGCTGTAGTGTAGGGCTCCCTGCCCCAACCGCCATATTACTATTTGCAGAAACTCCCCCCGCACTGTACTTACATTACTTCTTTCCCCAGCATTCTGGATAGCCGGAAGCCACGTCCGTGATTGTCTGCCTCTCAGCCAATCACGGACGCGGCTGCCGGTCCAGCCCCCTGCTTGTAGTTTCATGCCGGGCCAGGCCGGGACAGATCGTCGGAGGAGACAGGTAATGTAAGTACAAATGCAATTACTGCAAAAAGTAATATGGCGGTTGGGGCTGAGGAGTGTGCCGTGTGGAAGTCCTGTCTGGAGACTGGGAGGAGGTTATTGATGTTGATAGCTGTTTCGGACCTGGTGGCTGTTGTGAAGTCCGGAGGTAACCTGGCTGAGGGAGGATTGAGAACACAGTGGTGCACTGTGGACGGGCGTGATTATTGAAGTACACTTTGCACTTTACATCTTGTTATTCACAGACATTACCGTATATTGGACTGTTGGAGCATTTGGTCCTAAAGTGGGCCTGTGGCCTACTTGTTTGTATGGGATTCCTCACACATGTTTGATACTTTTTGTGGGATCTATATTATGTCTTTATAGATTATTGTATGTGTATATATTGATTAAAAGGAATATTCTGGTTTTATTTGTTTTAAAAGTTTTTAACCCCTGATTACCTTTGTTGGATTTCTCAGTTTAGGATAAAGCTGTTGCTTTTTTCCTTGTATTGCAAGGTACGGGGGACCTACCTTGTTGGTAAAGGGGTGTTTGGAACCACTTCAGCTGTTGTTTTTATACCTACGGTAATAAAGGACTCTGCATGCTGCTCTCTGGAATGAGTTAATTGCACTCTGCATGCTGCTCTCCGGAATGAGTTAATTGCCTTCTGTTGTTTATTCATTTTCTAGAATACACATACTGCTTATCACAATAACTTCTTTCCAAATATTTTTCTATTTTAAAAATGTTTCTATATCTCTCCCCTACTATGTTACTATATCCGTTTCCTATAAGTAATCTGTCTGTGATGCAACCGAGTCTTAAAATACATTGCAACTGTTCTATTTGACAACTCATAGGGTTGCATTGACTGCTTCTGATAAAATCAGCTAAACAAGCTCTTTCTCTGTATTGTTTTTATTGCATTCTGACCTTTTGTAGACCATAATAAGATCATAATATAACCAGACATAGCAGATTTGAGTGAGTACATAAGGCCTGTTCTATTTTGTTTTTTGTGATACATTTAGTTGTAAAATTCAATTTCCGTATATTGTTGCCTTTTCACTTTCTTTGCCTTTACTGCCCTGATATTTCGCAATGTGCAAAAAAATGCTCCACATTCCTCAGGAGTCCTGTTACTACTGTACAAAGCAATAGTACTGGACCTCAGGCAATATTTGTAATCAATGTCCAACTATTTATTTAACCTCCTCTTCCTGTAATAATATTGAGACAGACAGTCTGCCTGTTTTTTGCATTATAGCTGCTTTTGCAATCTGTATTGAATCGAACGAGGTGTGTTTTTTAATGTTTTTTTTATTTATTTACTTATTGATTTGTGAACAATTCAGAGGCTGGAATGCATTTAGATGTTTTTTGCATGTTTATCATTCTGATGAATGAAAGTCTCATTCAATGGCATCACCTCAATGACATATATATTATTTCAGTAGAGATATTCCTGTTACTTCTGTTAAACATTATTCCCCTGTTCACTTTAAATCTGTATGTGCAAAAGGTGATGGGGGATTATAGTTGAAAAAATATCTGGCTGCACAGAGAATTTTACTTACAGTATTTCAGGTAGGAATTCACACAGGGCCGCTTCTCTTATGATGCAAAGTGAAACATTTTTCTCGGCAGAGGGAGGGGAAAAACTACCCCTTCATAAAAAAAAATTGCATGTGTTGTGAGCTTTCAAGTGCCTCCTTGATCCCCATCGGTTTTGCCCAAATCCAATGTGGGGATCACTGGTAATATAACTCTGTAGTGCTGGGAGCCTGTTTCCCTGCAGAGCTGAAGTGGTAAGGGAGGCCCCGTGACTTGAGAGGACTTCCTCTGATGCTGGGGACCTCCCCTGGTATTCCCACAAACAGCCCTGGTGGTCTAGTTAAGGAAGGGAACTTGCGATCAGCACAGATCGCAAGTTCACTTTCTGCTATAGTAAACTGTTGATCTTTGCCAATGGAGAAAAAAATCACTTCATGGAAAGGGCTTTTCATAAAGTGATTTTTCCTATCGGATTTTGACTTCGAAAACCGGTAATAATGCCTGTATTCCAGCTTCATTATAATTCTTAAAGATGATCATCAGATCCTCTTTGGGAATGCTAAAAAAAATTAAACACAAAAGTGAAACACATTTAAAAAAATTCTCCAAGTGATACACACACTTTTATTTTACAATAAAATTATGAAAACTGGTCTTTTCTAAGCTGCACAAAAAATGCCCACGCTGCACCAAAGTCCGTGGGAATAATCAAAGTAAACACAGATTAGACGTCCACCAATTTCAAGAGAAACTGAGCCTCACTTCACATTTCACCTGACAAAAACGAAGAGGAAAGAATTGGCTCTCTTAAAACCAATACTAAAATATTTAGCGAAGGATGGTGTTTTTGTGTGAGGAATGGGCACTTATTTTACCATTTTATGTGAAGGGGAATCTCTTGTAAAGTTTGAATGTACCAAGTGTCTAATAGAGATTTGAAGTGCCTTTTTACAAAGTTTGCATCCACATTTTGATTGGAATATACCAACCAGCTGCAATGTTAGTCAGAAGTAACCAAAGTTGGTAGGGCAAGTGATAGATTCTGAACCATGCTGGGCCACCCAATAATACTTTGGGTTGTATTCATAAAGTTGCGGTATCTCTATTTCACATTACCATCATACCAGCGCTGTTTTTTTTCTGGGACATGTCATAAAATACCAATATTGGTATTGTACTACTGCACGGTATCTCGGATTCAATTTCACATTCGTAAATGTAAAATTGCGGCTGTAAATGTATGACAGTAGCTGTATTTTCAGCATATTTTTCTACGTCACCACAACTCGTTTCGCTCATTGGAACTTCATCAGGAAATCCAAAGAGCGAAACGCGTTGTGGTGATGTAAATCGGAAGAAGGAAATGTGAACACAGTAGCGGCTCTAGGGCAAAGCAGACGCACCGCCAGCTGGCGGCTGTTGTACTCCTATAAAGTTCCTAAGTTGCACAAGGCCACGGACAGTGCAGTGTCTTCATGTCTGGAGGATCTAAGAATTACTGGCGGACCAACCCTTAGATACGCTGGTGGGCGGCGACGTATAACAACTTAAATACCCTAACTAAGCCGAATCTGCTATTCACTTCCTCACTGCTGTTTCATTGTGTGCACACAAGTTATATTATGCTGTTTGGTTACAGACCTCAGACGGAGCTGTAGAAGATAAGTATAGCTCCCTATGTTTAAATGACTTAAGCATAACATCAGGATTATTTTTTCTGTTGCTATATATTGGGACCATATTATTTACTGCTACTTACTGGAACCATATTCTCTGCTGCTACATTGGAACTATATGCTTTGATGCTACTAAGAGACTCTGGATTTTTTCGATATTTATATTTCATATCTTATAGTAGCTATTGGCTTTTTATATTGGATACATATATTGTTTATGTGATATATATATATTTATTGTATATGGTATAAAGTATTTTGTAGCTGAACAGCTACTGATGTGTGTTTTTATATAATAAATGTAATTTTTCACACAGGTTATTACATTTTGTGGCTATTATTGGTGGATGCTCTTGATTTCCACATATTGTGGCTTTTAGGAGTTCCTCCTACTTTAGCCTAGGTTGGGGTTTACCTGGGCACGCCTGTGTGGGACCCTACAGTGAAGCACCTGTTTTACTATTAAAAGACAAAATGTTATATTAGGGCACTGATATAATAGTAATGACCCTAATGGGGAGGTGCTAGACTAGTCAGAATCAGTTGCGAAAATATGCAGGAAAAAGTTACTAGACTGCAACACTCAAACAACTCGTAAGAACTAGAAACAAACAAGCTGGATTGTGCAAATATGTCCTTTATTAGTTACAGGGACCTACCTAAAAACAGATAAAAACATCCTGTGCTGAGCAGTGTGTATCCCTAATAGCACACGGTAATCAGTTAGTCACTAAGCATTATGGGAAGTCTCCCTATACTCACGGCCCATAAATAGAGGCACTAAATGCTGAAGGGAATCAGCAACAGGTTAAAACCATAACCGAACCAAAGTCTGGAAGCAGGACGCGTTTCACTCCACGGTTGAGTCCCACCGGAGCTTTCTCAACTGCTAATAAAGGAATTTGGTGCACAGCGTGTGACGTCTCGCAAGATCTCGCAAGATTACGCCGCAAAGTACAGGTAGGTTTCTAACATATATTGAGACACGGAATTCTACTAAAGACAAATAATAACGGTGTCAATGAATCAAGAAAGTTTTCTCTGCCAAAATTTGGTTCACAGTTCAATGTTATAACGATCTCCTTTGGTCCAAATTGTCAGTAAATGGTATAGTGAGACCTTCTCAAGTCCAATCAAATGTAGTCAAACAACCAATGTACGCGTTATCATAATGGTCAGTACAAAAAGTGTGTCCCCTCCCCGAAGTTGTCCAATAGTTATTAATCACTCATGCCAACCTTATCCGATAGTAGGGTGGTGGGGTGCGAGGGGCTGCTGGGAAGGGTGTGGCGTGTCCACTAGTGCCGTAGCAATTGGGGGTTCGCACTAACGGAGGCCTTCCCAACTTCCACAGGCAAGGTCCTCGCATCCCGCCAGAGGCCCTTAAACGAGCCTTCTGGGGCATAAGGGGGTTCCACCTTCCTGGCACTGACAAGTGCCTTTGGGGCTTAAGGGGTCCCACAGCTCGATTTTCGATATTTTCCGGACTTTCGATATTTATCGAATGTTCGAACGTTCGAGGCGTGCTATTATGTAAGTAAAATGTCTATTATACCAATACGCGAGTAAATATTGAATTCTCGAATCCACGTGTAAAATGTCTATTATACCTACACCTGAGTAAATATCGAATATTGAATCCGCGAGTGAAATGTCTATTATACCAATATGCGAGTAAATATCGAATTCTCGAATCTGCCAGTAAAATGTCTATTATACCTATACGCAAGTAGATATCAAATTCTCAAATCCGCTAGTAAAATGTCTATTATACCTATACGCGTGTAAATATCGAATTCTCGAATCCGCAAGTAAAATGTCTATTATACCTATACGCGAGTAAATATCGAATATCAAATCCGCAAGTAAAATGTCTATTATACCTATAGGCGAGTAAATATCGAATATCGAATCCACGAGTAAAATGTCTATTGTACCTATACGCGAGCAAATATCGAATTCTCGAATCCACAAGTCGTTCATGGAATAATTATCGAATGTTCAAACGTGAGAGCTCGAAAGTGTGTGAGAGTAAAATCGAGTTTTCGAAAGTCCTGGATATTCAAACATGTTCCCCAGACCATTTCCCAGGTCCCACAGCCATTTACATTAAGTTACCATTCATATTTTAATTGTATTTCATTCAAACTTTTCAAACTATTTGACTCCCATTGACTTTAATGGGTCCGTTTTGGAACTTTCCATATAGTTTGAAAGTTCAAAAAGGGACCAAACTTTCTAAAGTTCGGCCATCTCTAATTCAAATAACCTTCTAACTATGCAAGTAAAAATCTATTTAGTTTATTTGTTCACAGGCCTTTATTAAGTTTATTGGTTAAATTATCATAGTATTTTCTGAAGTTCCTCACAATAGACAACATTAGACATTATTCAGGATAATGTATCTTATTATAAAACTAATTTGATCATCACATGTTGAAAGCAGCAGTTAAGTTTGACTCAAACTCGGGTTCGAGTTCAAATTCTAGTCCATCTCTATTCTTTACATGATTAAGTGGACAACCAGGTTCAAAAGCATAAATTAACACATGATGGTTCTTTAATGGTATAAAAGAAGTATATTAACACAGCATATATGGGACAGTTTACTTGCTGCCATTTAATGTTTTTAAAAAAGAGTAGGATTGGCTTACACGACAAAGAAAAAATAAGTGTAATGTTTATTGTAACAAAGTCAAACAGGTCAAAAGAAGGGACAAAGAAACGGAATAGGTGGGGAGAATGGATAGCAAGGTGGCAAAGACAGACAGAAACCAGATAGGGGCAAAATGTAGTGGAACCAGTATTACAACTAATAGAACTTTATATAAAGAAGCAAAGACAATATATCCATTTTTCACAATGAACAAGAGAAGAGATTGTACTTATTACATAACAGGAAATATTTTCTATTATTCTGTTGCATCAGTCAATATATCTATATCAGGTTTACAATACACACAGAACTAGGAATCCTGAGCAATTATAAAACTCATGACTGGTATAAGAAGTAATGGAAATTATCTACTGAAATAATAATAATAATATTCCTCTCTATCCATAGACTTTAAAGGGTATGTTCACCAAACTAAAATTTCTTAACACCTTCCAAAATCTAGACCTCGCTAGGTTAAAAATGCTCCCAGATGTTCCTAAGTATACTTACCCGCACTCGATTCCTGGATTCTCTTTTGATGCTGCTACGTGCCTTTTTCGTGCTTTAGCTGCAGCAGACCAGCTTCAGCTAGACTACCTGAGGTAAGACTAGTAACGTCTGCCAGTGATTGGCTTACTCCACTATTAGGAAATAAATGAGAGCCACAAGCACAAGGGACTGGGTGTGGGTAGTAGCGCCAGGGAGCAGGTGTTCTTAAATGTAATTTATTGGAGTTTTACATCCTTATTGTTCATTTATGATCATGAAAAATAGCACCAACTCCACTGGTGCTACTGGTTGGCTACCCCTGTCTGAGATAGATTTGACAATGAAGTGTTGAATATATCAAATGACTAAATAGTGTGTGGCCAGCATAGGACTAAGGAAAGTGAGACACAAATGTTGCACTTTTCACAAGGCATCCTGAAAATACAGTGTTTTATAATAACTATAGAGCCTTGTACTGTAAAATACTGTCAGGATTATTCAATAAAAGTTCTTATTGTTTAAAATGGTGCTAATTTTGCCCCAACCAATCAGATGTTAGCTTTCAAGTGTTAAATAACATCTGAATGGTTAGGGCAAAATAAGCACCATTTTAAATGATAAGAACTTTTATTGAATCTCCCAGTATGTATCCTATTCACATTATACTGTATACTAAACCAATGCATGTGTGCATTTCATTTTCCAAAACTCAGGTAGACTTTGAATGTTGAATGTTTAGATTGTTCACCAAAATGCAGACATTTTGTATAATACAAAATACTTTTTATGAACCTGGTGGGAAAAATGAACATACTCTTACCATTGAAAGACAAATGAAAATATTTAACGAGCATAATTTTCTGTTTGATTTAATAGTACCCAATAAATGGAATCTATAAAACCACAGTAATGAAATGAGCACATCATTTATCTTGTTCTGTTGTCCTCTCTGTGTTCTTTTGTCCTTTGATTGCACTGGTGGATAATATTATTTTGTTCCCAAGGAAATATGTCCCTTTGATTAGGTTGCTGATATTCCCTCATTTGTCACTGTTCTATCAAGCTAAGCCATGTAACAGCAGGAACCCTTGATTATTTAATTGCTTGTAAGAACTCATTAAATTTTGCTATCAATCACAGGACATATGGTGAATATCGCCCAATGGTGTGAGGGACTGAAACAATGATATTTTAACAGTTAGACAGTTTTTCAGGCTTTTTATTGTTTTCTAGTAAATAATTGTTTAATATGTGTTTATAATAAAAATGTATAAAATAACCTGGGTTGCAGTGCTAAGCAGAAAGAATCTAATAAAAACACATTCTAATAACTTTACTTGCTATTAACCCAGAGAAAGGTTTCTTTTATTGAAGTGTAAATGGAAACTAAAGGGTAAGTATGCAGGTTAGAAGGTGAGAAATCTGCAATCTAGAGTCAGAGATTGCTGTCTTATTCCTCTTTGTTTTAGATTTACTAATAACTTGCCCTCCTAAGTCTGCAATGGAGCAAGTGTCACCCACTACACAGAACCTCTCACCCAAGCCACTGGCACTGTGAAGGAGCTATTCAATCATGGAGGGAAGTAAAGAAGCAAACAGTTCAGGAAAACGCCCATCACCCAACACCATAGCAGATTCCACAGGGGAAAACCACTGTAAATAATAAAAGTAAATTGCATTAAATAGTAAAAAAAAAAAGAATAATAAATAATAATAATTAAGTTTTAAGTTAAAACCATTTGTGCTCTAAAGAAAATGATATGTTACTTGTAATATAGGACTGAACATTGCCACTTTTGTCTTGGGCTATTCTAAAATAAAACTAGAACTTTAATTTTAGACTAGCCCAAGATAAGTTCAAGCCTTGTCACCTATAGAGCTCTTTGCCTCCTCCACCACTTAACCATGCAAGCGACAAGGAGAAGTTTCAGATTTATGCATTTATGCATCATGCATTTATTTATGCATTTTTTCCCAAACCCAACCAGATTGATGGTTGGCTGCAGAAACAGTCAATGAGTCAATGAGTGAACTAGAGAAACCAAAGTCTGAAATACATTTAAATTTTGTTTCTTAAAAAAAAATTAGATGCTAATTTTACAACAAATAGGTTCTAGGCATCCTATTTGAAGTACCCAATGTACAGTATCAGAGACACTCGGCTTTTATACTTACCCCCACTGGTCTGGTCTAACTTCTCGTCTATGACTGTGAGTGACAACATTAGTATAGTATTTGAGGTTGAATAAAGACATACGTCCATCCAGTTCAACCCATCTAGCAATATCCTCATTTCCTGCCTAACTGTTGATCCAGAGGAAGGCAAAAAAAACCCCACCAAATTTATGAAGGGGGAAAAAATTCCTTCCTGACTCCAAGTGGCAATCGGAAATTTCCCTGGATCAATTCTACTTTATGAATCAATACCAGTAACTTGTAACATTCCTTGTTTGCAGAAACTCATCCAGCTTTTTTTTGAAAGTGACCAATGAACCTGCCATAACAATGTCCACTGGAAGACAGTTCCATAGCTTTACCGTTCTCACAGTGAAAAACCCTTTCCGAGCTTGAAGCCTAAACCTTTTTTCTTCAAGTCTTAAGGGATGTCCACATGTCCTTTGACATGTTCTATTGGTGAACAATGCCCCAGATAGTTTATTGTATGGCCCGTTAATGTATTTATACACAGTAATCATATCCCCACGCAAGCGCCTTTTCTCCAACGTACATAATTGTAACTTTTCCAGTCTCTCTTCATATTCAACTCCCCCAATCCCCTTAATTAATTTAGTTGCCTCCTCTGAACCCTTTCCATTTCAAAGATGTCCTTTTTGTACACAGGATTCCAAAACTGCACTGCATATTCCAAATGAGGCCTTACCAATGCTTTGTAAAGAGGGAAAATTACATTTTCCTCCCTTGAATTCATACCTCTCTTTATACAAGACAATACCATGCTGGCTCTGGCTGTTGCCGCCTGGCACTGCTTGCTACCTTTAAGTTTGTTATCCACCAAAACTCCAAGATCCCTTTCCAACAGGGATTCACTTAACACAGACATTATAGTATAAGCCGCACAAGGATTTTTAAGTCCAAATGCATCACCTTCCATTTACCAACATTGAATCTCATCTGCCACTTAGCAGCCCAATGTGATAATCTATCTAGATCCCCCTCTAATGATTGCACATCCTCTAAAGTTTTTAATGGTCGACAAAGTTTTGTGTCGTCAGCAAACACAGAAACCTTGCTGACAATACCCACTTCCAAATCATTAATAAATAGATTAAATAGAAGCGGCCCCAGCACAGAACCCTGTGGCACCCCACTTAGCACTTTAGTCCATAATGATGAAGCCCCACTTACAACTACTCTCTGCATCCTATTCATTAACCAATAATTAATAAAGAGAAATCACTTCACGTACCTTCACAAACATGGGCAGAAGGCTTAAACAGCCCTCCGACAGGACCCCGAAGCCCCAGGCTTCAGCGAGATCTCAGAGACTGCTTTGGGGCCGACTCGGAAGGCCCGCAAGACCAGGGACCCGCCATGACAGAGGCACTCGCAAGGGCACGCTTCCTCCTCAATACAGCGGGAGCCGGCCCCCCACAACCCCCTACCTCCAAGACGCACACTTCCTCAAACCATGGAGGACAAGCCAGAGGAGACGGTAAGTCTCACTTAGGGGATCCTGGAACAACAGGGAGGAGGCCCACATGGGCATGGCCTAACTGGGATAGGGCACCCCATGGACCTCACACAGGGGTATCAGCACATGGCACCATTCAGCCCAGCGGCCTCATGGCATAGCTCCCCAACAGGAGCCTCCCAACCAGCTCACAAGGGGAAGGAGACAATAGGGGCCCATTCCTACAGACCCAAGGGATGCACACCCAAGGGCCTCATAGTGACCAATTACAGGCCCTATTACAAAACCTACCCACAAAAGATGACCTAGCCGAGCAGACACAGCAGATCCAGACCACATGTAGAATGGAAATATCCACATTAAGGGACAATCTAAAAGCAGTGCTGAACAGGGTAGAGACCCTAGAAAATGACCAGCAATCCACCTCCACACACTTCCAAACGGTCACACAAGTGCTCAACAACTATGGAGAACCGTGTCCGACGCAACAACATCCGCATCTGCGGCCTACCAGAAACGGTCTCAGATGACACTTTAAAGGACACAATCTCTACCTTATTAGCCACTATTTTGGACCTTAACAACGAAACCTGGATAGAATTAGACAGGGTCCACCGATCTCTACCCCCTAAAGGTACCTCTAAATATCCCCGGGATATAATCTGCAGACTTCATTGCTACACACAAAAGGAGGACATTCTAACCCGATATCGTAACAGGACTGTATTAACCCACGAGGGAACACCGATACAAATATACCCCGATCTGGCGCCATCCACTCTAGCCCACAGGTGTCAACTTTGTCCCCTACTTCAAGCTCTGAGGGACAATAACTTACCTTACAGATGGGGATTCCCCTTTCAGCTCATAGTTCGACATGAAGGTGTCACACATTCCCTCAGTTACCCAGAGGAGCTCTCACCATTCTGCGAATCCCTACAACTACCTCTAAGCTACCCGACTGGAAACCGATTCCGCGTCTACCAGACCTCACACCTCCAACCTGGACATCACAACAGGGTCCTAACCACCCCTGTTCCGAAAAACGTAGACACCGACGCTCTCAAGACTCAGAGAATCAGGAACTGGTACAATCCCTCAAAGAAAACACAAGGTCTCAAGGTTTCCAAAATAATTTCCAAACATGTACAATCTCTTCGCCTCATCAGACATGACCACCGGACGATGATATTAAATTACTCCACAATCAGGGTCTAAGTCTCCTGATATCTTCCCCATGTAGGGAACCAACCAAAGATAAAACTGAAACTGGCTCGGACGGGGCTAAGTGCAATAGTTATAAATGTCACCGGTGATACTAACTCAGTAAAGTTTAATGTAAAGTTATGTCAATATTTACGTATTAATGTGGATGATGTATATTGCAAAATATGTTTGGTTAAGTTTCAATTTACTGTTATATAAACATTTACACAGTAAAATTTAAGCTGTCTAAAGTTATGTCAATATTTAAGTATTAATGTGAATAATGTATATCAGGGTCTAGGTCACCTGATATCTTCTCCATGTAGGGAACCAAAGATAAAACTGAAACTGGCTCAGACGAGGCTAAGTGCAATAGTTATAAATGTCACCGGTGATACTAACTCAGTAAAGTTATGTCAATATTTACGTATTAATGTGGATGATGTACATTGCAAAATATGTTTTATTAAGTTTCAACTTCTCTATTGTTATATAAACATTCCAGACTCTCAAAATGAAAGAGAAACTAGGGTCTCGGTTTAGGGCTCTCCTCCTCTGGCTGGCAGTAACAGGTAGAAGACAGCCGGTTAAAGGAGAGGAATTCATACCAAAATAGAAGGGAGGACAGAGGTACCAGTGCACACTGACAACTGTACTAATTTTGATAAGAAAGTGAAAGTAAAATGTATGAGGCAAATAGCTGTAATAGTTAACAATACAAGGAAGAAGGTCCCACAAACTTTATCGTATGTCTACTGCCCAATTAAACATAAAGCCGACACCATAACCCATAACGGGATTTTTCCACATCTCACGCAATTTGAAACTCTTTTATTACAAGGCCCACGCAAGAAAGGTATCATATCCTCCATATACCATATCCTCAACACTATCCCTCCAACCCCCCATTCCAACACAACTATATGGAGAGATGGGAGAGGGCCCTGGGAGCCCCGATTCCCCTAGATATATGGGAAGAGATATGGGAAAATACAGCCAAAACTTCACTTTACACGGTACACATAGAAAACGGATATAAAATTCTCTTTCATTGGTATTACACTCTGGAGAAACTACACGCCATCAACCCAATACTGCCAGCAACATGTAACAAACATGTAACAAACTACACGCCATCAACCCTATACTGCCAGCAACATGTAACAAACTACACGCCATCAACCCAATACTGCCAGCAACATGTAACACACATGTAACAAACTACACGCCATCAACCCAATACTGCCAGCAACATGTAACAAACATGTAACAAACTACACGCCATCAACCCAACACTGCCAGCAACATGTAACAAACATGTAACAAACTACACGCCATTAACCCTATACTGCCAGCAACATGTAACAAACTACACGCCATCAACCCAATACTGCCAGCAACATGTAACAAACATGTAACAAACTACACACCATCAACCCAACACTGCCAGCAACATGTAACAAACTACACGCCATCAACCCAACACTGCCAGCAACATGTAACAAACATGTAACAAACTACACGCCATTAACCCAATACTGCCAGCAACATGTAACAAACATGTAACAAACTACACACCATTAACCCAATACTGCCAGCAACATGTAACAAACATGTAACAAACTACACGCCATCAACCCAATACTGCCAGCAACATGTAACAAACATGTAACAAACTACACGCCATTAACCCAATACTGCCAGCAACATGTAACAAACATGTAACAAACTACACAACATCAGCCTTTTTCCAATCCAGAGGCACACCACCGGACATGAGGGAATCAGCAAAAATTAGAAACAATGGCCTAGATAAAACTGAACTTAGCTCCCTAAGTACCCTAGGATGTATTTTATCCGGTCCAGGAGATTTACTAATATTAACCTTATTTAGTTCTTTCTGTACCATATCCTCGGTTAACCAAAGTGAACTTGAATCTTGTATACCTTTATTGCTACTATACTCTATGATATCTGTACTTGGATCTTCTATAGTGTATACAGAGGAAAAAAAATTATTCAAGACATTTGCTTTATCGCCATCCTCCGTAACTAACTTATCCCCATTAATTAATGGTGCCACATTCTCAGTCCTCATCTTCTTACTATTAATATACTTAAAAAAATGTTAGGCTTAGTGATGCTTTGTTCAGCTATCCTAACTTCATTATTAATTTTAGCTAGTTTGATTGCTTTCTTACACTCCTTGTTACAGTTTTTATAATCCCTAAAGGCCCTTTCCGTTCCTTCGACCTTAAAGATTTTAAATGCCTTTTTCTTCCTTTCCATTTGCCTCTTTACATCAGAATTCAGCCACATGGGCGCAGATTTTTTTTACATTTATTTCCTAAGGGTATAAATTTAGATGTGAACTCGCTCAAAATCCCCTTGAACACAGTCCACTTCTGTTCAGTACATTTACCTGATAATACGTTATCCCAGTTGACATTCTGAAGAGCTGCTTTTAACCTAGGAAAATTTGCTTTCCTGAAAAAATGTCTTTGTTAACCCAGCGCACTTTTCCTTTCGATAACAAAGTCCAAACGCCACTATTTCATGGTCACTATTCCCTAAGCCTCCAGTTACCTTTATATCTATAATGCGCTACAGAATTATAGATATTACCAGATCCAACGGAGCTCCTTTTCTAGTAGGAACCTCAACCACCTGTGAGAGAAAATTATCCTGCAGCAAATTCAGGAACTCATCGCCTTTTTCTGTGATGGCAGTTCCACCACACCAATCAATGTCAGGGTAATTGAAGTCCCCCATAATGAGCACACTCCCCAAACTTGCAGCCCTTGCCAAGTGCATATGAAGTTGACTCACCTCCTCTCTGCTAGCATTTGGCGGCTTATAGCAGACACCAACAATGACATTACCTCCTTTCCTGTTGCCTAATTCCACCCATATTGCCTCCACTTTATCATCCATATCACCAGTTATCTCTTCTTTTAAATTTGGCTTCAATTCTTTTTTAACATAAACACATACTCCTCCCCCTTTTCTTTTTTTTCTGTCCTGCCTAAACAAAGCATATCTTCTATATTTACAGCCCAGTCGAGAGAACTGTTCAACCACGTTTCTGCTATACCTATTACATCATACTTTTCATTCAATGCCATAATTTCCAATTCACCTATTTTGTCAGCCAGGCTTCTCGCATTTGCAAACATACATTTTAGATTATGATCCTGTAATTTATTAGTACACTTTAATACACATGCCTCCCTATCCCCTATGCTAGCCCCACACCCCTTACCGCCCACCACTGACCTATCTACACCCTGCTTTCCTCCTGGGCTATGTATCCCAGTGAGACTGCTAATACCCTCCCCCCCCAAACCTAGTTTAAAATCTCCTCCAACCCCCTAGCCATCTTCTGCCCTAAAACAGCTGCACCGCCATCATTAATAAGAAGACACTCTGCACCTTCCCATTGGCCATTTCACAGACTTTTATTGGAGGCAGAACTGGACCGGACCTACAGGAAAAATTATGGTAAGTATAACAGGTAAGGACCTAGTGGTTTAGGGTCTCTTTTTAAATGATAAAACATTGAGAGGAGGAAAGTAAGTTTAATTGTCTTATAAAGTTGCGCTTGCGCAAAATATACTAATTATGGGTAAGTAAAAATATTTTGACTATCGAACTTGTGCGGCACATCTCTAGCCCTCTCAGTGCACACAGTCTGAGAGACACTAATGTAAACAGTAATCAGCTCTTTAATACTACATTTAAACCCTGAAACTCTTGTGTTCTACAAATTTTCCCTGAAAGTTTAAACGCCCCTCCCAAAACAGCCATTGGCTAAAGCTGGGTACACACACTAAAGATCTCTGAAAGATCCTGCTCATCATTTTTTAAATATCCCACTACACACGGTCTTGAGCGTTCTCCCTATGTAAAGCAATGCTTGGGATTTCACTTTTCCTCAGCCGCAGCTGACTCCGCTATACTTTAAAGGGTATGTCCACCCCCCCAATGTGTACAAATGCACCCGAAATACTGACTTCCTGTTAGCAGGATCCCTAGTAGAGATCATTATGGTCTTGCCCTTGACCCAGCACCTGGGTTGAATCAGTTGCTCAGTAGAGATCTGAGCATCTTTGACCCATCAACAGCAGGGAACAGCAAAGGGTATGAAATCAACTGATTTTTCAAAATGGAAGAGAATATGTAGAATAACTAAGAAGGCATTACACAAACTAACAATTTAACAAATAGTGATAATTTACACTGAACTGTCCCTTTAAGTAATGATAGGTTAGGCCAAGCAAATATAGGCAAATACTTTTTACAGGGACAAGATATCTGTCGAATTTTAAGCTTTTGATAATAATTACAAATTGGTTGGGATTGATCAGCCATGATGGGAATCCCAGCCATACATCTGCTTGTTGCGCTGTGATCTATGTAAGTTAAGTCTGGGGTATTTTCTCATTACATGTTTCCTTAATTACTTTAGTTGTAATTTATATTCACATATATTATATTATCCCTGAATGCAACTTCAAAGATTTGGAATAATTGTATTATATAAATGACAATACAAGTAAAAATGACCCACATTTGTATGAATATCAATAAAATGTAGGTGAATCTATTTAAGAGATTTGCATTCTGCAATTGCCAAATACAGGGTCAGTGGCCAATAGGGTTACAGGGGAAACCCCTACTAAGCCCACAGCCCTTTTACCCATAAAATCAGAAAACATTGTTCAAATTTAGACACTGGAGCAGAGACAGAAAGTAAAGGCAAGTTAAAAAACATAAGGAAATCATAAATGAGAGAAACAATTAATTAAACATGTGAATGATGTCTTCTGGTGGGCCCCAACCACCCTTACCATCACTGTTCAAATGTAAAACTCTATCATTATGCACATTTAATAATAGACATAGGAGTGTTAAATGATCATTCAGTATTGGGTCAGCTAATGTCAAGCTTCTGTGCAAGGCTTTTCTTTGCCTTTAGAATTGATTGGTCAGCTATGAGATACTCACCAAGAGGCACATTAATATCTTTATTTTACATGGTTAAGTAAATACTTTACTTAAGTAAAGTTTTATTCAAATATTTCCCTGATTAATGGAGACTTACGGAGCCATTTTATAATCTCCAAGTGCTCTTTAAATGAAGGGTTAGTCTGACTTTAAGAGCGGAGCAGTGTGGCTACACAGACATTTCAATGGTGGAACTAGTAGTTCAACCCAAAGCCAGGTTGGGGTCAAAATGATGGTTCATGAAATGTTTTAGCACTGAAATGTTTTAGTATATTTTTATATTTTACCAACAATCCTGCATATCAACCTGCACAATAAAATAATACACTACTTAATATACTACATTTCCAATCAGAATTTGTACCATACAAATTTACAAAATGAAGGGTATTTTCACCCCTCATGGAAAATGTATATATAGGTAAATCACCCTCAAACACCCCATACATAAAGGTTAAAAAGCTTATTAACCATGACTAACCTGAAAAATGTTCTTATCCCCCTTTCCTCTGCCTTTCAAAAGGTTTCCCTCAACTCGCCAAGCTCCCCAAACTCTTTTACAAACTCACAAATGCTCAAAGAAGTCATCTAAAGGAACAGCATTCAGTCATTGGCTGTGATATCCATGATTGACAGCTGCTAATTGGTTGAACAAGGAAGCAGAAAGAACATTGGGCAGATTTCAGGTTAGTCTTACATCTCTTAGCCTTTTAACTATTGCAGTTTTGGGGGGTGGTTTACCCATATACAATTTTTCATTTAAGGGATGGACTTGCCTTTTGAGGTCTTCCACAGTGAAAAAAACAAAATATATAAAACATGCTTCCATTTTGTCAAAAATAAATGAATGACATTTTTCTATGATCTCCTTTCTATCTGCCCTTCTAACTTCATAAACATGAGAAAACAGGAGCAAGTTTTATGCTTTTATTGCTATAATACTTTACCTGGAGGCTCTTATAGTTATAAATAAAAAAAAGAGTGTCTGGGATATCAGTAGAAATATAGATGTTGTGACCCACATTTATTAAAACCATAACAATCCTTACCATTAGTACAGCTTGGGGCTGGCCTCCATGTACTGCCTGTCTGAATAAATAGATAACTTTTTTTAAGGATCCAAGAAAATATAAAAGATTTAGAAGAGTCAAGTAAACTGCTGGCTGGGAATACAGTATAATGGAAGCTGTAAAAATGTTTTTACTACAAGATTTTCAAACAAGACATGTACAGCATATTATCTGCAATGTTGTCTTACAGAATAAAGCTAGGTACACACAGTCCAGATTTCTGAAAGATGGTAGACAGGATCTGCAAGATCCTGTCTGTCATCTTTCAAAGATCTGCATACACACAGTCCCGAGCGTTCTCCCTATGAACTTCATAAGGAGAACGCTCGGGACTGTGTGTTTCCATCGGCCGCACTAGACTCCTCTATAGGGAGTCTAGCGCGGCCAATGGAAATTTTCGGCCTTTCCCGAACGAGCGTTCAGCCGACCCGATCGCTTGGCGGCCACGCGCTCGTTCGGGAAACTAGCGTACACACATAACGATAAAGCCCCGATACCGACGGTATCGGGGCTTTATCGTTAGTGTGTGTACCCAGCTTTAATGTAACATTTGTTTTGTTGAAACATTAAAAAATGCTACGGCAAACAATATTTATTTATTGTATCAACATTTCAATGTTGAGCCGAGCCCCTTCATCAGGATTAAGGTGCTTTGTGCAGCACCAAAATCTTGGTGCAATAAAGTATTGTTTGCAAAGAAATTGGTAGTGTGGATTCCTGTATAGAGATGTAATGTGGGTTCCAATAGAACCCAGTTTTGAATCGAACCTGAGGGTTTCGAAGTCCAGACGAAACTTTCATAACTCCCGAATTTCACAGAACCCGAATTCTTCGAATTTTCGATTTTTATCGAAAATCGAAAGTAGGCATTTTTCGAAAATCGAAAGTAAATGATTTTAGAAAATAGACGATTTTGGAAAATCAAAACTCGAATTTTCGAACTTTCCAAAAAATTTTAAAATTCTAAAACGGAACGAAACTCAACAGTTTTGAGCATCTTTATTCCTGTACTCTGAGTGGTACCTGGTCTGAGATATAAGGATGAGGGCACATGGATGTTCCCTTTTGATTACATGTATTTATTTTTTAACAAGATTACCAAAACCAATCATCACAGAAATATAAACATAAAAATACAGAAATGTAGAAGTATGGCAAACATTTTAAGATTTTAGTTATTCTTTTTTATTTCTGATTTAAAGGGTAACTCCATCCCAACCTACTTACATAGTTTTAGGCATCACCCCCAAAACCTTCACCAGCATTCCTCAGCTCCCATGCTGTCTTTCTCCTGTCTTGCTTTCCCCCTTCACTTACAAAAATAGAATTCTAGTGCACAAACAATTCTAATTGCATATTGGCTACCTCCATAATGTTGCTGCTGCAAACAGCCTGCTAAACCCTGTATAAATAAAAGCAATTAGTTCAATAAGTTGGCCAAATTATTTTAAACCCCCCGGCCACCACGTCAAGGTTGCTTTCTTTAACTGGGTCCTAACCTACTAGTACTTGCCTTTGCCTTTTCACTATTGGTATTTGTGTTCTTTTCTTTCCTTCTACCCTCTGTCTGCCATGCACAATGCTGTTTTAATGCCTTACCCTGGGCATTCCTATAACACCTCTTAGCCCCAATGCCATCACACCTTGCATTCAGAAGGTCCCTAACACCTGGCTGTGATATGCTAATTGGGATTTTCCAGGGTACTTATATTGCCAACAGATTCTTGTACAAGTCATTCTGAATTGAGAAAGCCAGTCGTCTTCAAGAACTAAACATTAAGTCCAGTTGACCTAACTGAATACAACAGATATACCATGACCTGGATGATTGAGAAACTTCACAAGCATATTGCTCCGATTTCTCTATTCCAGTTAAAAATATTAGTGTAGTATCATTAGTAAATTAAATTATTGATCATGGCATGACACAGAAAAGACAACAATAGGGGGGAATTAACTGCAGTATTTGGAAATAAGGTGAACAGAATATTCAGAAAATATGTCTTTTGGGCGTTAATACTCCCAGTATATAATACTTGAGTATACTCCCATTGTCTTTTATCGGAACAATTTGGTTAAAAAAATGCATAGGCATTCAGTAAGAATTAGACCTTTAGGACGTTTTAATATATAGTAATATTTAGTTTTTTAGTCAACACAAACTGAAACACAGGAGTCAATAGTTTCTCATCACGTTTCAGCCAAGCACAGATGCTGCTTCCTGTCCCGCTCCTTCTGCAGCTTCCATGCATGGAAAAGGCATGAAAGCCATGCAGAAGACAGCCAAGGGAACTAGGGCTTGTAAGCAGATTTAGGAGAACATTGTAGCAGTGTGAACCTCACAAGGTTGAGGTTTTTGGGGACAATAAGGCTCCATTCAAAAGTTTGCTTTGGGGGTGGACAAACACTTTAATAGACTTAAGTCCACACTTGGCACCTCTGTAGTTGGATATTATTTATTCTGCTTATTTAACTCTTTTTCATGAAGATAAAATATTTTCTTGTTGATTTTATCAAACAATTTGAGTTGTCAGGGGCAGAGCTCCAATCTCCAATATTCACTTTTAGTTCCAAGTGTTTGTTTTCATGTTCTGTGGTTAAAATAGGAATCACTTTAAACATAAGATGAGAAAAAAATGTGTTAATAAATCCTATGGTTTTATTTATGTAATTTGTTTCTTCCCAGCGGAAATGACAAATATAAACAATTATGCAATTGATTTGAATGGGAAACTTGCTTGTTTTTAATTACAGTTAAGCACACATAGCTCTCACAATCTATTTCTTGGAACTTCAGCACCGAAAATCTTCTTTTAAATTCAAGAAGACACGTGTAACCCATAATTAAACTAGTGACACATGTATAATAGAACTATAATGTTTCTTTAAAGTGCAGTGGAAAGTACAATGTACAAAACAGTGGAAAGTACAATGCACAAAACAATGTTGTCTGATGTGAGATATGACCAGCTAAATGTGGCAATGCAGACCGTACACTGATTCAAGGTTCGGAAATATACTATGATACATATAATATGGATCATAAATAGCTCCCCAGGCGGGTGAATGTTGACTCAGATATTGGGCCATTGTATGGCCAGTGAACAGTGATTAGGAATCATTATATGAACTGCAGTGCTATCTTTTTATCACTATCCCGTGGGTCCTGTTTATAAAGGCATGCTTTGCTGTTATTTGTTTCTTTTTAACACCAAACTTTGTTACAATTTTTTTACATTTGCATTTACAAAAAGGAAAATGTTCAAAGAATTATTTTTTTTCTAGGCAAAATCCGTCCTTGATATCAGCAAAAAAAATCCCAAAAAACCCACCAAAGAGCAATTTTTGCCAAATGGTATAGTGAGTCTAACACATATTTTCACCTTGTTAAAAAAAATGTGAAAAATCTTTTAAAATCCCCAGGATAATTTTTTAGAAATAACATTAAAAAGGAAACCAAAGGGAATGTTTAAATTTGATTATGAAAAACTATTTCCAGCCAAGAAAAGACCCCGGGACCCCTACCCCCAGGTGTTTTCACAAGGTTTAATGCCAAGAAAAGTGTATTTGCGATATGTGGCGTATAATTCATTGACCAGTAGGAAATGCCACAAAAAGTCAAAGGCAATTTTATGAATGATAAATTTTGTTATTTTATTGCTGGCCCAAATATTACTGAAGAATCGAGATTGCTGCTTTATAAATGTGCTCTTTAAGGCACAATTAGCCCCATTATCTGGGATGTGCAACTCAAATCTCCTTTCTTAAAGCCAGACTAACCATTTTAATAAACATTAATATGACTTTAAAGGGCAACTGTGGTCTTCAAACAAGTTAGGGTTAAATGAAAGCCTGCAGTTTTTCTTTTAAAATGAGCCGACAATCAAATCTCTTGCTGCAGTCTGTGAGAAATTACATTGGGGTGAATGATGAAATTTCCTGTTTCCAGTAGGTTGTGTGACATCACCAGACCTCTGCCATGACTTCGGCCCCCTGGGGCGAAACATGCTCAGTTAAGACTTAATGCTGGGGAAAACAGGAAGTGCTTGGGGGGGAAAATGGCAGTTGAGAAGGGGAGCCTATTAGTGCAGGCCGAGACTGTCACATGACTACAAGCTGGTCACATGGCTAGAACCAGGAAGTAATATTGCTAAACCTTTCCAGCAATAACTTCTCAGAAATTTTATCTAGAGATGTGATTTAGGTTTTATTTGTAAGGTACAATGGAAGGCTTTTTATATAATTCTTACTAGTTTTCAAGAATTGGAGACCAGTTACCCTTTCAGAAGGGATTTATGATGACTGAGGTGGCTTCCGGAAGTCACACATGCAGCTGTCGGGAAACAATATATAACAATATTGATTTTGGCTTTGGTAAGGACAATCAACATATAAAATTAGCACAGGCAGTGGTGTACATGGCTAATAATAAATGAGGATAGATATGACTTGCAATCATCAAGAAACAGGGCCACTTCTCTAATGAGTGAGACATTTGTCCCAGGTGGTGCCTCTGGGGGAAAGGAAAAGGTGTTAGGGACCAAAAACTATCCCATAAAAAAAAATGCTTGTGTTGTGAGTGCTTGGTGCCCCCCCTGTCTCCTCAAACCCCCATTAGTTTCACCCAAAACAGATATGGGGATTACTGGTAATGAACACCTTTAATGCTGGATCATATAGGGAGCTTGTTCCTCTACAGAGGACTTCCTCTGATCCCAGGAACCTCCCTTGGTCTTCCCCCTAAAGCAGCCCTGATGGTCTAGTAGAGGAAGTGAACTTGCGATCAGCACTGAACACTGGATTATTATAGTATTTGTGAATGAATCAAAGAGATCCATTCACAAATACAGCTTCCCTGGTGGTCCAGTCCTTGGTCACAGCTCTCTACCTGCTATTGTAAGCTGTCAGTTACTGACAGCTTACTATATTATTTGTGCATGGTTCAAACAAATCCATTCACAAGAACAGCAGGTGCTTTCTACCCTGGTGGTCGAATGGAGGTGCTGAACTGTGATCTATTGTTTGATCACAGTTCAGTACCTGCTATAGCAAGGAAATGAATAATTCTTCCCCTTTAGGTTTAAGTGCCTTTCTTGTTAAGTCTGTTGTATTCAATTAGATCAACTGGACATGAAATGTAGTTCTTGAAGACGTTTCGCTAGTCATCCGACTGGCTTTCTCAATTCAGAATGACTTGTACAAGAATCTGTGGCAATTATGTACCCTGGAAAATCCCAATTAGCATATCACAGCCAGGTGTTAAGGGTGTGATTAGATAGTGGCTAAGAGGTGTTATAGGAACGCCCAGAGTAAGGTGTCAAAACAGCATTGTACATGGCAGACAGTTGGTGTCGAACCCCCCCACCTCTATTTAGGCTTGGTTTCTTTATTTTCACATAAATGGCCTCCTTAACACCTCTCTTGAACCAGTCACGTTCCTTCGCCAGTATGTTAACATTACAATCTTCAAAGGTATGTCCTTTATCCTTAAGATGCAGATACACGGCTGAGTCCTGACCCGAGGAATTGGCTCTTCTGTGCTGGGCCATACGTTGATGCAGTTGCTGTTTGGTCTCCCCCACATACAAATCAGAGCATTCTTCACTGCACTGCACTGCATATATGATGTCGCTTTTCTTGTGTTTAGGTATTGGGTCTTTCGGATGTACCAATTGCTGCCTCAGTGTGTTGTTCGGTTTAAAGTAGACAGGGATACGGTGTTTTTTGAAAATTCTTCTTAATTTCTCGGAGACCCCTGCTACATATGGGATGACCATGTTCTTTCTCCTGTCTTGCTTTTCCCCTTCACTGTTGGTATTCGTGTTCTTTTCTTTCCTTCTACTTCTTTTGACAAAGGCCCAGTCTGGATATCCACAAGTTTTAAGGGCTCCTCTGAGATGTTTCATTTCTTTAGCCTTCGCCTCTGTGCTAGTGGGGATGTTCTCGGCTCTGTGTTGCAGGGTTCTGATGACACCCAGCTTGTGATCTAACGGGTGGTGGGAGTCAAACATCAAATACTGATCTGTGTGTGTTGGTTTTCTGTAAACCTCTACTTCCAGTTTACCATTTTCCTTAACTTCTACCAAGCAGTCCAAGAAAGCCAGTTTGTTGTTTTGTACCTCTTCCCTTGTGAATTTAATGTTTTGGTCCACCGCATTAATGTGTTCTGTGAAAGCTTGTACTTCCTTCTGGTGGATTTTAACCCAGGTGTCATCAACATATCTGAACCAGTGGCTGGGTGCTATGCCCTTAAAGGTATTAAGCGCCTGTGTTTCTACCTCCTCCATGTAAAGGTTGGCCACAATAGGTGAAACTGGAGATCCCATAGCACATCCATGTTTTTGCTTATAGAACTTATCCCTGTATTTGAAATAGGTGGTATTCAGGCACAAGTCCAACAAGGAACACACCTGTTCTGGGTTGAGATCAGTTCTGCTGGTAAGAGTGCTGTCTTGGCCCAGCCGTTTTCTCACCATGTCAACAGCCTCCTTGGTGGGTATACAGGTGAAGAGAGATGTCACATCATAGGACACCATAGTTTCTTCTACACCGAGTACTATATCTTCAATCTTGTTGGTGAAATCCTGAGAGTTCTGGATGTGATGCTTAGAACTTCCCACCAAAGGTCCTAAGATGTTAGCTAGATATTTTGCCACCTTGTATGTTACAGAGTTGATGCTGCTGACTATAGGTCTTAGTGGGGCCCCTTCCTTATGTATCTTTGGGAGTCCATATATGCATGGATGTGCCTCACCAGGGTAGAGGCGATGATACATTGCTCGGTCAATGGCTTTATCCTTTTGAAGCTGTTGTAGTAAGTCTATGACTCTTTTCTTGTAACGGCTGGTGGGATCCCTTGATAAAGCCTCATATGTGTTGTTTTCGGCCAGGAGCATGGTCACCTTATCATGGTAGTCTGAGGTGTTGAGTACCACTGTGCATCTTCCTTTATCTGCCGGTAGAATGGTGATACTGGAATCTTTCTTGAGGGATGTTAAGGCTCTTCTTTCCTGTGTAGTCAGGTTAGATGAAGGAGTTTTAGCACTGGCTAAGGCTGCAGATACCTTAAGGCGAAGTTGTTCTGCCTCACTCTGTGATACCTTATTACTGTGGATAGAGGCTTCTGTGGCTGCTATAATATCCACCACCGGGATGGCTTTAGGGGTGATGGCAAAATTCAAGCCCTTACCAAGGACTTCCATTTCTGGCTGGGTCAGGGTCCTGTTAGACAAGTTTCTCACCCATTCCTCCTTGTTTGATGAAGTGACACTTCCCTCCTTTTGTATCCAAGGTAGTTGTTCTCCTTTGGGGCTGTTCTGGGATGACAGAATAGAGAACTTGTTCTGTTGCCTTTGTTTGCCCTTACAGTGCTGAGAAAGCTGTGCTTGTTTGGTGAACTCCATCACTCTTTCCCAGATGGACACAGGTAGCTGTGAGGCCAGGCTCTGTTCTAGTTGACTAATGTTGTGCATTAAAGCATCGACTGTAAAATGTGTCTGTCGTACCCGTTCACTTAGGAGCTGTGTTTGAGCCTTTTGCAGTATCTGTTTGGCTCTGATGCCTTTAACCGTGGAATCCAGACGTATACTGCATGGTACTAGCCTTTGTTGTCTGCATCGGAGGTTAAATCGCAGGTGGTTTCTGTAGTCTGCCAATTTCCTTGCTGTCTTTTCATATTGCCGTACAAGTTTGAGGGTTTTCTCCCCAAAATGATTAGAAATATGCTTGTTAAGCCAGCATTATGGGTAGGGTAAAAAGGCTGGACTACAGTAAATGGACATTTGTCTTTATAGTACTATGTTAATTTGTTATTATGTACTAGTGCATTTTTTATGTGTTTTGCTCAGTGTTATTATTGTTCCACTGTGTATCTAATTATAAATACTTTCAATCTAATATAATTCTATATATTCTAACAATCAGCTGTTCAAGTGAACTGCTTTTTTTTAAAGCTGTAATGTAAACTGATGTCTAATGATAAAGTAAAACTTAGGCTGAGGCCCAAGTTTTTTTTGTGTTATAATTTTGTAATCACACGCGCTTCGAAAACAGAGCGCAGTGCATGCAATGTGGCCACCCACAACTGCCATGTGTTTCTCACGCGCTAACAGATCACAAAAAAAGTTGTGTGAGAAATGCGCTAGTGTGGCCTAGCCTTTACGGCTCAGGAGTTTCCTAACAATGTATCACTAGTCTTTCTGTGCAATGCATAACTAAAATACACCTGTGTGAAATCAATAAAATCTTTAGTTACAGAAAGCCATGCAATTTCTTTTAGTAACCTTCCCTCTTCCTTTAGCAAAGGGAAATACAAAGTGGCTGACTGGAGAATTCTTTTCTCTGTTCCTGGTTGAATTACACTGAGCGTGTCTGAGCTCAACAAGCTAGGGAAGTGGGCAGTTATTGAAGGACACTCAGTGCTAAAATATTTTACTTTGTACCTTTAGTAATGTTAACTTTAAAGGGAATGTCCAGCCTAAAAAGAACTATCCTTTAAAATGCTTATTACCCCCCCAAACCTCACTTTTGCAAGGTTCATATATTTCAAAGATCCCCCAGACCCGGTCCCTCGCCGCATAGGCCCTGCCCCCTGCTTCTGTTTCGAGCATGTTGCAGGGGACTTCTGCTCTGACAGCTGCTTTACTTCCTGGTTGCGGCTGTCAGTTAAGGCGTGACGTCACATCCAATGGCCTGACAGCCGCGACCAGGAAGTGAAGCTATAGAGCTATAGGAAAAAATGAGCATGTGCTCCTGTCTCCATTAGAATTCTACATTTGATTAAGCAAGGGTCATTCTGGGGGTGTAGTGTTTCTTTTAGGGTGACGTTCTCCTTTAAATATATGTACATTATATGCATTATAACATTTAGTTAGGTTAGCTTATGGTACCTTATATTTGCAAAGATCACTTGAAATATGTAAAATTTTACCTTTGGGAAATAATTTTTAAAAAACTTTACTTGTCGTTGTATAGTTTAAATTAAACAAATGTGTTTAAAGAATTTAAATGGGTCAGCTAATGTTATATTAATAAGAAAATTAATATTTTAATTTGACTTACTTTATAGTTAATTTGCTTGTGGCTGTTTCAATGTTACAAGCCTCATTATCATATTATACCCCAGGCATTTGTGATAACTATAGTAACAACTAATCATTGGAGAGTGGGAGTTTATGATGACACATATAGATTTTAAAGTGATATATACGCTGACTATCATTTCTAAATAAAATGTTTAATAGCTGAGTCACTGGAATCTAAATATTTTACCTTCTAATGGTGTTTTAAAAACAGAATGTAAATCTTAGCTGAAATAATGTAATTTTATTGAATTAAAAAAAATATAAATCAGTGATTTTCATACTTCAACAAACATTATATTGAAAATCGCTCATGTGGCACGCGTGTGTATTAAAGAGACACTAAACTGCCAAAAACCCAATAAAAAAAGAGAGAGGTAAGCACCTACCTCCATGTGGGTCACTCCCGCATTCGAACCTACCTCCCTGTGGGTCACTCCCTGCCGAACGCTCGTTAGTCCAACAATCTGCTTGTGTATGGAGGTTTGGTTGGACAACGTAGAGAATCCGGACACCAAACAAAATGTCCATACACAAACAGATTAGCAGCCCTACTGGATGTTCATCAGGCAGTCGTGCGCCGTTGTACCTAGCTTTAGTCGGAATTACAATTAAATTCTGTGGAAGTGCTACTGATCTAGTCAAAAATTAATACAAACAAAGTAATCAAGGTGAATGATCATACTATTATACTATCTGTGCACTTGCATAATTAATCATTAAGAATGAAAATCCTTCCAACAACACCAAGGTACCCCCAGTGTTATAATTTTTAACCTTTTTTACTTTAAAGGAGAACTACAGTGGAAGAACCACCGTTAGGTTTGAAGGCCAGAAATGCTGCACTTTACACAGAATTTACTGACCTATAGATTCGTCTGTATTTTTATAGTGACAATATACCCAACTGAAGTTTTTGTAGCTTAACAGTTGGGGGCCTCTAATTTTCAGCTATAGACTTGCTCGGTAGCTCTAAATTTCCCATGGTGCTTTGTTCCTTAGGGGGCGTGAAACAATTTAAATCCTTTAAATTTGCAACTTTTCTAATCAGGGCTGGATTTCTAACTAGGCACGCGAGGCCAGTGCCTACAGGCGGGGGAAAATAGAGGCGCGAGTGACTTGGTGATTTGCAGCTATTTTTCCCTCTAAGCCCCCCTTTTCCTATAAGCAAAAACAACCACAATTATCAAGTCTGGACCGCTTCTCCTGAATTTGCATTCAGCAGCATGTTCACTGTCCCTCACGCGTACACGTACGTTTCATATGCGAGAGGGACAGTGAACATGCTGCTGTATGCAAATACAGGAGAAGCGGTCCGGACTTGATAATTGTGGTTGTTTTTGCTTATTGGAAATGTGGGGCTTAGAGTGAAAAAGTGCTGCAACTCCCAGGGTCACTCGCTCCTCTATTTCCAGCCAATACTCCCTCCCCTGCACATTCAGGAGAATCTGTGCACATCATAACTTATTGGTTCACATGGACTTAAGGTATGTACGACTGTGGGAAAACTGTATTATACAGTTAAAATACATGTTTTTAAGAAAATTTAAGTATTTTTTCTGCAGAGGATGTGGTAATGGGTGTGGCTAGCAGTGGGCGTGGCTAATACTGGGTGGAGCTTAAGGTGGCAAATGATCTGTGCCTACAGGCTCTTGAAGCCTAAATCCGGCACTGTTTCTAATGCATGTTGCAGACTGCATTGGATTCAATGCGAGTGATTAGTTATAATAAATTAATTAAATACACCTGAAAGGGAGCTGCATAGACTGCAAATTTGAATACATGTATATAGTAGAATTTTTTTTATTTCCACAAATCACTGGTGTTGACTCATTTGTTCAGTTTCAAAGGTGTCTAGATTTGAATGTGAAAGCTCTCATATTTTAAGTTAATTAAAACATCTACCTTAAATGTATACCCTCCAACATTCCCCTTTAATACACTTATAAAAAAACAGAGTACAAAGCTGTGGGGGGGGGGTCATAATGTGAACTTGATCTTAGCACAGCCTTGTGCAATGCATTTCTCAATTTCTCAAGAGTGTACCTATTTAAAGGGGAATATTGGAGGGTATGCATAACAAAATAAACTCTGTTGCCTTTAAGCAGGCGGTACAGGATAGTGGGACATGTAGTTCAGCCATTAGGCAATAAATACAAGCTTTTCATTACTGAAAAATACATTTTTATTTATTTATTAAATAAATTCTTCTTGTAAAGGATGCTGGGATAAGTAGTTCAGTATCAACTAAGATAATTTTACTCATGTGCTGTTGTTAAATAATCATTGTTGCCATAAGATATGCCATTTTAGTATCCCTTAAGTAACTATTTTAAAATTGTCCTGGTTGATGGTTGAACTACTCTTCCCATCATCCATTATCAAACAAAGTGATGTATAAATGGCATTATTTAGGGCAGCAATTAACACCACAACAATGCATAGTAAAAATTACCCTAGTTAATGATTAGACTACACTTTTCAGCATTTCTTACCAGATATACAGGGAGATTCAATAAAAGTTCTTATCGTTAAAAATGGTGCTAATTTTGCCCCAACCAATCAGATCTTATTTAACATTTGAAAGCTAACATCTGATTGGATGGGGCAAAATTAGCACCATTTTTAACGATAAGAACTTTTATTGTATCTCCCTGATAGTGTTCTCATAACCTATTTATTGCTTCCCTGAAAGATGTGATTTTGATAACATTTATGATGAGTCCACACTGTAACATTTTGCTGGAAACGAGCATGCAAGTGCGCAAATTGCCATGCGCGTGTGCTGTAATCGCTCAATGTTGTGAAATCAAAGTGCATGTGATTGCGCAACACGTGGCAATGCACTAGTGTGGCCACATCAATTCGTCACACTAGTGTCCACTTTTAAAAGTGCGACTGGATCGAAATGGTGATCAGATTGTGTGTAAAAGCGTATTAGTGTGGCCTAGCCCTTAAGTAACTATCCAGTAAAGGATGATGGGAGGTGTAGTTTAACCACCAACCAGGACAATGAAAAAAAGTGTTGTAGGGACATATTAATTCCTTTCCTAAATGTTTATTACGGATGAGGCCACACCAGCGTGTTTTAACATGCGATCCGAACGTTCATGTTAAAAAGTGCACACTAGTTTTGGCCAGTTGGACTGACAACACTAGTTTTGCTGCGATCCTTTAATCAGAGAGCATGAGATCCGCATTTTAACGCAATCGCATGCGCTTTGATTGCACAATTGCAGTGCATGGCAACATGCACCAGAAATGTGCACATTCATGTTTCCGGTGCGCATGGGTATACTGCAGTGTGGCCTCGACCTAAACACGTAATTAAATGGGTCGTCTGACCAAATTACAAAACGTTAAAATTAAAAGTTTGAGGCACATCGTAAACTAATTACAAAAAGGAGTCACATAAAGAAGCGGATTTCTGAATACCCCCAACATTCCCTTTAATAAGGTGAGAAATGCATTGCACAGAGCTGTGCTAAGATCAGGTTCACTTCATTACCCTCCCCCTGTAGCTCTGCACCATGTTGTTTCTATAAATGTACCTTTTGAACAGGGAATGTTGGAGGGTATGTCTGCAGAAAATGTAATATATTTCAGCATATGTGATATTAATTTGACATAATGTATCCTTCAACATACACATCACACACACACCCTAAAACTAAACAATGTTCTGTGTGTCACGAACTTACCTGCCGCTCCGGTCCCGCGCCGATCTGGACTTCCGGGTGGGCGGAGTCGCGGACGTCATGACGTCACGATGCCGCCACGCCGGGCGGTGCGAGCTTTGAAAAGCCGGCGTCCTCCTGGACCCGGTGCCCGATTGTAGCACTTGCTACCCTGGCTCCTTACTCACCTGCCTTGGATCCTGCTCCGCTCCTGCTCCTATACTTACCTTGCCTGCCTCCAGAGACCACCATACCTGTATCCTGTACTTACCTTGCCAGTATCCAGTACTTACCTGCCTGCCTCCAGAAACCACCATACCTGTATCCTGTACTTACCTTGCCAGTATCCATTACTTACCTTGCCTGTCTCCAGAGACCACCTTACCTGTATCCTGTACTTACCTTGCCAGTATCCAGGACTTACCAAGCCTATATCCTGTACTTACCTTGCCAGTACCCCAGTACTTACTCTTGCCCTGTCCTCCCAGGGACCACCTTGCCAGTATCCAGTACTTACCTTGCCAGTATCCTGTACTTACCTTGCCGGTCTCCAGTGACTACCTTGCCTGTATCCAGTTTTCGTCTACTCACCTCATCAGTATCCAGTTACCTACCTCCTGTATCCAGTATCCAGCCTTCAGTTCCCAGCAGCACTTTGCTCCTGTTTCCGGCCTACAGTTCCCAGCAGCCTCTGTATCCTGCACCTTCTGGACTATCAGCCTCCTCCTAAAGCGTACTGTGAGTACCCGGCCGTCCGGCCATTTGTTACAGTACTATCGGGCCATGGAAACGCCTGAGGGGGCTATGGCCGAGTTGAATAAAACTCTTCAAGCTTTGTCCAAACGCATGGACCTGTTCGAACATCACCAGGGCCAGTTGGCTCAGTTCATGGATTCCCTAGTTGTCCGGCTACCCCCAGCTGCGGCCTCTGCTCCAGGTTCTACGCCACCTCCTTCGATGGCCGGATCCGGTGATCCTTCTCTTCGGAGAGAGCCCCGCATACCTCCACCCTCGCGGTTTAATGGTGACGCCCAAGCCTGCCGTGGGTTCATTAATCAGTGCAGAATCCAATTTGAACTTCAACCATCTCATTTTGCATCGGATCGTGCTAAGGTGGGGTACATCATCGCCTTGTTGGAGGGTAATGCGCTGGCCTGGGCTTCTCATTTATGGGAAAGAGACGATCCTCTCGTCTATAATGTTACTGACTTCCTGTGTATGTTTCGCAAGGTCTTCAATGCTCCAGGAAGAACCTCTGCTACCTCCTCCCGTTTGATGCAGCTCCGCCAAGGGTCAGGTTCCGTGGGTCAATTTGCTATCGAATTTCGTACCCTTGCTGCGGAGACTTCTTGGAACAATGAGGCACTTACTGCAGCCTTCTGGCAGGGACTCTCTGACCGCCTCAAGGACGAATTAGTATCTAGGGAATTACCTGTCCCATTGGAGGACTTGGTTTCACTATGCATACAAATTGATACCCGCTTCCGTGAACAGCAGGCAGAAAGGTCTGCAGCTCGTTCCAACCTCTGAGTATTTTATCTACTTACTGTGGGGAGCTGCACCGCAGGTGTTAGTACTATCATCGGGATCTCCAGACGCCAATTGGTCGGTCCAACCTCTTCAGACATAAGGCAATGAAGCAATAAGTATTGGGAGCGACGAGATACATCCGAAACAGCACATATGTGCTGTTTCGATGTATCTCGTCGCTCCCAATACTTATAGCTCGTTCCAACCTCCCTAAGACCTTTCCTAGGCCTGCTCAGCCCTTTGCAACCCATATCTCGGGTGAAGAGCCGATGCAAATTGGTGGCACGCATCTATCCCCCGAGGAAAAATCACGCAGACGTACCAATGGACTTTCTCTATTGTGCTGGGCAAGGACACTTTGCAAGAAATTGTCCCCAGAAGTCGGGAAACTCCAGGACCTAGAAGTTAAGGAGGAGCTCCTTCTAGGTAATGTTAAGTCTCCTGCCAAATGTGAACCACTGAAACTCTTTATACCAACCACTAAAATCTTGGCCTCTATATCTCCTCAACTTTGTTCCAAGATCCAAGCCGCACAAGATTCTGCTTCTCCAGACACACCCTCTGGCAAAATCTTGTTCCTTTTTCATTTCGGAAAGCTATCCTTCTTCATACTCACTGTTCCAAGCAAGCCGGGCATCCCGGGGTTAACAAAACTTTTAATATCTTGCCCGTTCCCTTTGTGCCCAAAATGAGAAAAGATGTTAAAGACTTTATTCAAGCTTGTACCAGCTGTGCTCAATCCAAGTCTTCTAGAACCCTCCCCTGTGGTCTTCTTCAACCCTCCCCATTCCGTCCAGACCTTGGACCATCTATCCATGGACTTTATTGTTGAACTTCCACCTTCCAAGAAAAACACGGTTATATGGGTGACAGTAGACCGCTTCAGCAAAATACTTACCACCCACAGTCCAATGGGTCTACTGAACGCACTAATCAGTCTTTGGAACAAAATCTTCGTTGTTACATTCCTATACTCAGGATGATTGGGCCGACCTTCTGCCTTGGGCTGAGTTCGCCCATAACAATTCACCTCATACTTCTACTGGGAAATCTCCTTTTTTGTGTGTGTTTGGGACGAATCCTAGATGTTTTCCTCAGGATTTTCTTTTCACACAATACTGCTGCCAATGACTCGGCGGCCCAGTGACCCTATCTGGCATGCTACAGAAGTCAGCCTTCAGAAATCTGCTTTGGTACAAAAAACTGCAGCAGATAGGAGACGTAGAGACCCCCCGCTTATTCTGTTGGAGATAAGTGTGGCTCTCCTCGGCTCATATTAACCTACGGGTTCCTTCCTCTACTGGGACCCAAATTTATTGGTCCTTTTCCTATCCTGGAATTAATCGGTCCATGGCTGTTCGCCTCCAACTGCCTTCCAGCATGGGATTCCTAATGTGTTTCATATTTCCCTCATCAAGCCAGTATGCTCTAATCAGTATTCCACATCTGTACAACCTCCAGTTCCAATTTCTGTTGATGGTCAGCAGGAGTTTGAGGTTGAGAAAATCTTGGACTCTAGATTCTGGAGGAGGTCTCTTCAGTATTTGGTCCACTGGAAAGGATTCGGTCCAGAAGAAAGACCTTGGATTAAACATGTTGATGTGCACGCTCCTCGTCTAGTCAGAGCTTTCCATAGGAGTTTTCCAGGGAAACCTGGCCCGTTGGTTCCTGTGGCCCCCCGTAAGGGGGGGGGGGGGTACTGTCACAAACTTACCGGCCGCTCCGGTCCCGCGCCGCTCTGGACTTCCGGGTGGGCGGCGTCGCGGACGTCATGACGTCACAACGCCGCCACGCCGGGCGGCGCGAGCTTTGAAAAGCCGGCGTCCTCCTGGACCCGGCGCTCGATAGTAGCACTTGCTACCCTGGCTCCTTACTCACCTGCCTTGGATCCTGCTCCGCTCCTGCTCCTATACTTACCTTGCCTGCCTCCAGAGACCACCATACCTGTATCCTGTACTTACCTTGCCAGTATCCAGTACTTACCTTGCCTGCCTCCAGAGACCACCATACCTGTATCCTGTACTTACCTTGCCAGTATTCAGGACTTACCAAGCCAGTATCCTGTACTTACCTTGCCAGTATCCAGTACTTACCTTGCCTGCCTCCAGGGACCACCTTGCCAGTATCCAGTACTTACCTTGCCAGTATCCCGTACTTACCTTGCCGGTCTCCAGTGACTACCTTGCCTGTATCCAGTTTTCGTCTACTCACCTCATCAGTATCCAGTTACCTACCTCCTGTATCCAGTATCCAGCCTTCAGTTCCCAGCAGCACTTTGCTCCTGTTTCCGCCTACAGTTCCCAGTAGCCTCTGTATCCTGCACCTTCTGGACTATCAGCCTCCTCCTAAAGCGTACTGTGAGTACCCGGCCGTCCGGCCATTTGTTACACTGTGCAGGGTCTGCTAAAATCTTTACTATCCTGAAATATGATTTAAAGGGAAGAAATTAACTAATTTCAGGGCTACAGATATTTCAGCACATTTTAAAGGTAATTATTAAAAGGTTAAACACTGTTTTAACCCGTGCATCAGAAAACAAGTGCTTCAGACCTTGTTTTGTTTAGCTTACCTAGAAGAAAAAGAAAGCAACCATAACTATATTTTATAAATATATAATTCAAACATCATTTAGCAAGCTTGCTTTTCAAAAATCTATATGCAGTTTTATTGCATTACTATTTCTAATCTAAGGTAGACACAGTATTAATGAGTTCTGATAAGTAAATATACATGCAAAATAGAGATGAGTTTTTTTATTTATCCTCAGTCTCTAAGACATGGCTAATGGGCATGTGCGATACCCAGTGGGTACAGGGGGAGGAGCCAAGATTGCATTACCCATGGGGTAACTTGAAAATTACATATCTTCACTGTCATTGGGTTGATGTCACTGATGTGCATTATACACACTGCAATATATACTTTGTTTCTAGCCCAAGTTGTTTTTTCACTTTAGTTGTCCTTTAATTACTTTAAAGTAATTAAAATGCATTTTGTAAACTTGTGCATTGCATTAGAGTAACAGGTGTAACCCCCTGTAAAATAAAAGATGGACCATTGTATCTTTAAGGAAAACTGCTGTCAATTGAGTGCTGCAGGCTAAGTATTCTTATGATAAGAACTTACATATCTTCTTACCTGTCTGGACATTGTACGATTTAGCCAAAAAACAGACCGATTTGTGGTTGGCTCTCTGGTTTTGCATTTAGCTTGTGGAATGCTGTAAAAACCTTTTATTTAATGTGAAGCATTTTGTAAGGGCTACCATGGAAACATGGAAATTACCCAGAAGTCTCGGTTCCCTATTTGCATATACTGAAGGAGAGCTGTGAAGCCTAATTCTCTCCATATGACCATATCTTATTTAATTTATTAGTGATGTCTGTCTTTAAGCACTTCACAATGCAAAACCAGAAGCCTACACTACACTGATGATGTCTCAATAAAGCCAAAACCAGTCTGTGTGTTGCATTTAGCTTGAGGAATGCTGTGTGTACAGACCTTAATTCTCTCCCAGACCTTAATTCTTTCCCTATCTTGTTTAATTTATAAGCGAGAGGTAGAAAGCTTTCTTAGACACAGAATTGGTTTTATTTTTTTACTGAAAAGTTAAAGGGCAAGGAACTTTGGGGTTAAGGTAGGTAACCCCTGCCCACCCCCAACCACCTCAATATTTAGTTAAAAAAATCCCAGATTTCCACTTACACAGCCTTCTTTCCCTCAGCAAAGAGAAGTCTCTGTAAGAACAGATCATGGAATTTTTTTAAAGAAATATTGTGGTGGTTGGGAGTGGGCAGGGGCTCCCTATCTTACCTCCAAAGGATTTCACACTAGGTGCAACGATGGCTGAGGATGGATCCAGATGGTGGGAGGGGGGACAATGCATGTCACAGCCCTTGTCCAGGACAAAAAAAGCAGCAAGGTCGAGAAGCCTCACTGACAGCTTGGACTTCAGTTTCCTGGACTTTGATAAGGCATAGCAGGAGAACTATAAGGAGCAGAGAATCAATGTAAGGTAAGATTTATTTTAAACTAAAGAGTGGGGGCAGTATGGGTTTAAATCTTAGTTTTGGGGGTGGACATGCCCGATGATATTTTGTTTCTTACATTCATGCTAGCAAAGAAATGAACAGCAACGATTACTTATTTTTTTGTATAAAAAGCAAATTTAACATTGTTAGGGACAGGAGCATTTTGTGTTTATACAAACTGCACTGAAATCTTTGTTTTGTGTCAGAAGGAGGGATGACCTCTGAGCTATATAACATGATTGGTTGTCAGCTCAAGGAAGCAAGGCTGCAACTGGGTGTTCCCAGCTAAGGTGAATTATGGGAGCTGACCCCTAGTACCCAGATTGTTCATTTTATAAATCACCCTGCATCCACAGCAAAGGAAGAGGTGAGACACAGCTTTTTGTATCTTTGTGATTGTGTTCTTTCTATTCGGGCAATGTTGTCTGAAGACTTTAGTTCCTCTTAAGCCGGGTACACACATGAAAGATCTTTAGAAAACGACAGAGAGAATCTGCAAGATTTTAGCTGTCATTTTCTAAAGATCCCTCTACACACACACACAAGCATTCATATTTAAAAGTGTAGGGAGAAAGCTCTGGACTGCAGTGGCAGCGAGGAAAATTTTGGGGCATTTCAGGACAATCGCAAGGCACAGCCTCGGGAGCACTCCTAAATGCACTACACACACTTACAATGGATCCTACGATATCAGCCCTTTATCTTTATTGTTCCCACCTTAACACTAGTCTATCTAACATCTTAGAAGACGTTTTCTGCTCTGGCCTATTCATTCTTGATCAAATCATGATCACAAAAAAGATGGGGCTAGGAGTTGCATTGTTGTTGGTCTAATGACATAGCAAAGTCAGAAGGCAAGGAACATATGGGGGAATGTATAGAGAGCTGCTATCGCACTCTTTTGCTACTGTAAGGCATTGCACCGAGCCAATAGCAGCTCTCTATGCATCATGAATGGGGTTAACCCATTCTGCATCTTTAACGCAAGCTGTTTGCTGGCATTAAAGATTTTCGTTCAAACCTGTTTTTGTCCACCACTGCAATCACTGTTAACTAGCTCTTAAAACCAGGATAACCCTTGGTTAATCGCCCTAATAGTGTATGAACATATTTAGACTTGTTGCATGCAGTACAATTGTGAACCCCCCAGACTGAGGCTGGGCCGAGCGAGTGGTCGGCCGGGAAGAATCACAGTCAGTCTCAGCAAAAGTAGCCATGGTTTGCAGCACGATAGGCCGAGATTTTTCAATCTACCCCATCGACCTAGACAAACAAGTTCATTGTGGATGCCTGCAAATACACCATACACATACAATTTTACGGCCTGACAGACTGATACATGGTGTTGTCTTTTGGACAGCTCGAAAAATTGGATGGTGCGTACTCAGCCTAACAGACTACCATGAAACAAACTAATTGGTTTTCTGGCAAGTTGATTAAAAGGTGGCGCAGCCAACATTTCAGTGTAACTGATCATGAAGCACATTAAAGTCTGTACAATTGGAGAAAATATACTGACATGTCATATTGAACAAAAGCACAACAAAGATCTAAAAATGTCCAGAATCAATAAAACAATCACTAAAATTGCTATTTTGTGTGGGTTTATTTTGGTGATCTGATACTGCCAAATCACAAAAAGATCCTTGTCTGATCAGGATATGGAAAAGTGAAAAGGGAAAGGTGTCAGACCACTGGGGTCATATACTGAGTAGAGGTAAGGTGGATATCTTATTACACAGAAGGCTTCCAATTGGAGAAACAATTGCATAGTGTATTAACTTATTAATTGCCTCCATTCTAGTGCAATAGAAAAAATTTAAATAAATCTAAAACAGTGGAAAAAATGGCATTGTAAGTTATTTCTATTATATTTATTTTGGTTCAATTGATCGTCTCATTCCTCTTCAAGCAGCACTGATTATTCATTTTATTGCTATATTATTGGTTTAAATCTTGCTTACAAGCAGTAACCCCATTTCTTGCTAGTAACCCCATTCCTTGCTATCTGGGGCATTGTTCACCAATAGAACATGTCAGGGGACACGTAGACATCCCTTAAGACTTGAAGAAAAAAGGTTTAGGCTTCAAGTTCAGAAAGGGTTTTTCACTGTGAGAATGGTAAAGCTATGGAACTGTCTTCCAGTGGACGTTGTTATGGCAGGTTCATTGGTCAGTTCAAAAAAAAAGCTGGATGAGTTTCTGCAAACAAGGAATCTTGCAAGTTACTGGTATTGATACATAAAGTAGAGTTGATCCAGGGAAATTTCCGATTGCCACTTGGAGTCAGGAAGGAATTTTTTCCCCCTTCATAAATTTGGTGGGGTTTTTTTTCCTTCCTCTGGATCAACAGTTAGGCAGGAAATGAGGATATTGCTAGATGGGTTGGACTGGATGGACGTGTGTCTTTATTCAACCTCAAATACTATACTATACTAAAGTGCATAATCACATCTGCTCTATTTACAGTTTTATCATTTAGGACAGTCATCACAGAAGCTTTTTACAGAATTGTGGAGAAGGGAAAAAAGGCCTGGTTGGGAAAAAACACTGTAATTAGAAAGCAGAGTTTCTAAGTAAAGAAAAAAAAAAAAGATAAAAATAAGAATATAACATTGCACTATTTTTCCAAAATAAATTCACTGAAATGTCATTTCACTACACGATCTGTCAGACAGACTCTAATGTCCAGCTGAAGTAAAGCAGGCATTTCAAAAGAATTCGAAAAAATAAACCCATAGAAGTCTATGAGAGAAATTTTTTTGAAAGTTTCTGTCCATTTTGAGGGACAAATAGTAATAGTAGGTTACTGTAAATGACACAGAGACCTGGGGATTGGCCCGGGGAACCCGTAAATAGAACCAAAACTTATTTTAGGACTTTAAAACGTATTCCTCCCAAGCTGTTTTCGAGCTTCCGCATTCTATTTTCGGGAGTTACCAAAATCAATGATGACTTTGGTGGGCTATTTTGATAATCGTCTATTTTCGTTAAAAACTGAAAATTTGGAAAAAACGGTTTCCATGAAATCCGGGAGTTACGAAAGATTTGTTGGGACTTCGAAACCCTTAGAGTCGATTTGCAACCAGGTTCTATTCAAACCCACATTACATCTCTAATAAACAGAAGGCGGATTGCCCGGTTGGCTGAACAAGTCACAAGGAGGCTGCAATAAAGAACCCCACGGATCTTGATCATGAGATTTAAGAAAAATTTCTAAATGTCCATAAGGCAATTGTTAAAAGAAAGTGATAATGTTATTTCATAGTTATATAGTAATGGAGGTTGAAGAAGACATACGTCTACCCAGGCCAATCTTTATGCCCTACTCATGAGCACTGCATCCACATGACTAGGCAAAGGCTGTCAGACGTTGGGAGGGACTTCATTTGAACAGCCCTAAAACAATCATTGTCTTACAACAACCGTGTCATTTCCAAAGCTCACAAGCAGGTTAATCCCACACATTACCCAGTAACTTTTCTATCCACTTGTGTAACTTTGAGTACATGCAATTAAAATGCTCTGTTCCTAAGCACAAGTTTGATATGTCAAAGACAAAAAGATTCATCTTTAAAATGGATACTTAAGTATCACCTAACAGACAAGTTTTTCTTTTTAAAACCAGCCTCGACATGTACACCCTCTAACTCCAAATATACTAATTTATCAAGTTAATGAACGACAGAGAGGTAATTTTCTGTGTAGTTGTCTGAACTTTCTCCACAGGAGATGCTGTAAATGTTATATACCAACATTATTCCCTCCCATCCAGTCTAAGTATCTTTATCATTAACCCTTCCATTTTCCTTTCTCCTTTAATACCAACTTAAAATGGCTTTCGATTGGTTAATTGTTTGTTGGGTATTTTCCTAAATATAGTATTTGCATTGCCCTCTAAGACAATATACGTATATCTTGATACGTATATCAAGCCCCCTATCAATAAAGATTTGTTGCTTTTGAACAACTTTGCGAAGTGCCATTCTAACCAGAAAGTATTATATTGGTTCATTAAACCCATTCGAACTTATGAACCAAGTGAAGATATGACAACAGGCTTTTTTATCAATAGGTAATAAGACAGATCATTTAACTGTAAAAGCCCTAATTGGTCTAATTCACTAACTGACCTCTCAACACTTGATTCACTAGTACAATTGAGCTCTGATAAATCCTTTAATTGTAAATTGCACACAGCTGTGAGCTGTTTCTCACGCTGGCACAAAAATACTATCATCGACTGTTTCATCTCTGCGACCTGCTAATTTGGAGCATATGCAACTGTTTTTAATGCTGAAGGCTTGACATACCACAAACAGCAGATGTTGCAGCTGTCCCTGTGATGCTTTATTTAATTCAATTACGTCTTTTGGAGATATGTTAAAAAGCTACGAGAGATAAGGGAGGGCAGGGGAATGTTAAAAATGGAGCCCCTGGTTGAGGCCCAGGTGGCTCTGTAGGCAAATGGTTGGGTGAATGTCTGAATGATCTTTTTAATTGAGTAGACTGATGGCTAATCAGGGTCATGAAGTGTTATCACACTGATGAGCTGAGAGGGACCCTGGGCTGCTCTGCAATTAAAGCTGCTTTTGTGAAGGGAGAAGAAGAAAGATAATGTATGCCATCTGGCAATTGTTTATGATAAAAGCAGCAGTTTTTCTTAAAATTTCCAGTTAAATTCTATTCATAATTATCAATTTTTGTGGAATCTGAGGGCAAAGGAAGAAAACGTAGGTTTTTGCAATTTTATTTTTGATAAAAAGGCAAAACATTCATTTTAGTTTGGGGCAAATTGTTATTATTTGCTTTGTTTTAACACTTTCCAAAACACTTTATTATAGCTAAACAGCTAATAAATCAGAATCGTAAATGAAACTAGAGACACGTGAGCCAGCAAGTCCACTCCAAGGCAGAGATCACAAGATCAGTTTGTGTAAATACTGGACCACATGCCTCCATTTTGGCGCTCATTAACGTTAGTCAGGTGGCACATTGTCCCCTTATCAAAGGTTATTTATAAATTATCAAGATCCAGTTCATTGACAGGACAGGTTTGAAAATATTGTTATTCAAGCTATTTCCGCAACCGTGTGTGTGTATGAACATCCCAAAACATTTTGTGTTATCAGGAAAAATATTAAAGTATGTTAAAGTTTTGAATGAAGAGTGTGCCTCTTTCTATTATTCAGTTGTGTGTATACTTACCTGTTGTAACGCAGGTGACACAGGTTTAAAATTGCAATTTGTGCAGACTGCAAAGGGGATTGTTGTGTTTTTTTTATAGTGGCTGTGTAGTGAAAACAAAATGGCTTCCTTTGCCACAGAGGACCTCATTGCAAAAGTTCAACACCACCAAGAGCTTTATGACAAGGGACACATTAGATACTCACTGGACCAAGCAAGTTGGAAAAACATCACAAGTGAGCTATTTTAGGATGCATGGCCCACATTAACTGACAAACAGAAGGACAAAAAAGGTATTTATATATATATATAGTTTATTTTGAAGTAAATATATTACTGTATCCTTTTCATCCTTTTCATATTCTATCATTCATTGGTCATTCAAGAATGTATTTTTGGTCAATGTAGTACAGTGTTTCTCATCCATGGGTCCCTGAGGTTACATGTTGCTCCTCAAGAGATTGACATAATTGTATGGGTCCACCATTTAAATGAATACAGATAGATTTTTCTATATATTTATCAATGTTCTATATAAATCATGTGCCAGGTGTATTGATATAAGTAATTTTTTTAAAGGGTTCCCACCTTGTGGTGGATTTGAGTGCATTTTTAATAGAGATATATTTATTGATCTATCATTTATATTTGTATACATTATGTATTGTAATGATTTGATGACTGTGAAAGAAAAATAAAATAATCACAATTTTATGTAGGGGTAAATAAAAGGTTGAGAAACACTGATGTAGTAGGAAAAAAGGAGTTGAAACAAAAATGCATACTTGTTGCTGTTCTGAAAAAAATGTTTCTTAACACACACAGTTCAAGATACAAAGAAAAGATGGAGATCTGTGAAAGATAATTTTAAGAGAGATAATTATGCAGATAAAGAGGACACACGTAGTGGCTCTGGTTCCAGCAGAAGAGTCCGGTACAGATATGCTTCTCTGCTGGACTTCTTGAGACCAGTGATGGAGTTTGCTCAGTAAGTTTACTTTATTACATATGTTTATCTAACATATTTTCATCATACATATTTATAATGGTCATCATCAGCAATCTGTGCAAATACAACAATAACCAAGTATCTATCCTCCCAGGCAGGTACAACCCCTCCATTGTGAAAATGCTCAGTATGTTCCACAATATTCACAACCATCACATCCACACCCAAGTCAACAATTCATGCATCAGTCATCCTTCCATAATATGCAACAGCAGTGGCAACATCCAAACCATTCACCACTCTCTAACCCTTGCTCTTCTAATCATTCATCAATATCTTCAAGTCCAGTTTCCTATGTCGAACTGTTATCACCACATCACGAGTCAAACAATCTCTCCAATTCTGTCATACTCCATGTTTCCTGAGGACCATAGGGACTATTCATAGTCCACTTTTCAGTAATGTTGTTGATGTTATATTTATACATATATTTGTATTGCTGAGTTTAGGCTTCAATCTACATTTCTAGTAGCAATATTTGCTAATTATAATGTTTTGATTTATATATTGTTTATATGTGTGCCTTGCCGATGTGATGGTGTAACCTCACTTGTGCCACTACCATTTGGTAATTTACACTACTGTTTCATATATTTTTCATTTATGTGTCTTCAACACATGTTGAGGTGATGATGTAATCTACCTCATTTCTGCCACTACCACAGGTAGTTTGCACTAATGTTGTTTAATATGTGTACCTTGAACATAAGCTGAGGTGATGATGTAATCTACCTCATTTCTGCCACTACCATAGATAGTTTGCATATATCTCTTTATTTCAAAAAGCGCAACCAAATAAAAAATGTAAACAAAAGGTAAAGAGTGTACAGGGAGAAAAATTTCACATGTACTGAGTTTGCCAAGACACAGACCCCTCATCTGACATAAAATAATCACAAAGTTTATTATGTAGTGTGATCCCACTCAGTGCTCCACGTGCCACACTACTTTCCATACCAGGTAGTGACTGCTTAATGGTTTCTGGAACAGTCATCCCTTCCTTTTCCCTCAGGTAATTGTACATAATACAAGCAGCTTTTACAACTTTAAATTTATTGGTCAAGATACCAAAAGAGCACTCAACCACCCTCTGTGCTCTACTCGGTCGGTAGTTGAATACCCTCCTTTCATTATTTAAAGACCTTTGAGCAAAAGGTCTCATGATGTGTTCTGACAGTCCAAACACCTCATCTGCCACAAACACATATGGGTAGGGTGGGCATTCAGTTCCAGGCCATGGTTTAGAGGGAGGTAGATCCAAAAATGGCTGTACTGAAAAATACCGGAGTCACAGCAACTTCCATAGGACCCCACATCTACGTAGGTGAACCGATAGTCAGCATCCGCAATAGCTAGAAGGACAATTGAAAAGTACTTTTTATAATTAAAATACCTGCTGCCACTAAAGGGTGGCATTGCCATGTGGATGTGCTTACCATCGATTGCACCTACACGGTGAGGAAAGTTGTGATCCTCCCAGAATTGATGACTAATCTCCTCCTATTTTAAAGAATTGGGGAATGGCATGAATTCTGGTGGAGCCACAACAGTATGCATGTCTCCGGCACTATTCGCTGAATGGTTGCTCTCCCCATAAGGAATTCAAAGTGAAGAGATCCAAACGAGTGACCAGTTGCCAGAAATCTAGAGGGAGAAAAAGTGCAGTGAAGTTAATAATAGTTTGGTAATTTGGTACATATAGGAAAACACAATACATGGTAACTTTATTTGTCACAGTAGCTTCTTGAATATAGTATGGACCTTGGGTGTTTACTGGGGGCCACTCAGACCTACACACACACACACACACACACACTATCACACACTTCCACCCATACACACACTATCACCCACACATACTTGCACACTATCACCCCCACACAAACACTATCACACCCATAGACACATTATTACCCATACTTACACACTATCCCCCCACACAAACACTATCACTATCATACCCACACACACTATCACCCATACACACACACACATAACAAAAAAAAAACCACAATAGTGCATTGCCATGCTTACCTCAATGTGACCATAAGCCTTTCAATTGGTGTGATACTTCGAAAAGTTGTATCTTCTTTTTTTCAGTTCATCTTTTAATAATGTCCAGCAGATCATCAAAACTGTAGGAGGGGGGCACAGTAGATTAGAGCTTGAATAAACACATAAAATATAAAGTAAACCATTGTAGAAATGAATAGACACCTACCTTTCTATAGACATTCTTGTATAGGAATGAAACTTATCCGGATATTGGCGAAGATCAGAATAAAGGGTCCGGAATTCACTTTTCTCCTCTCTCTCCTGCAACAAAGGATGGACCCAGTATCTTCTGCTTCGTCTCCTGTGGCGGACAGGAGCTGCCAAGAGCAGCAAGATCAAAAATTCCAGCACTATTTCGAGCAGAGTTCAACAAACATGTGCCTATACTCTCCCAAGGACACCAGCAGGAAATTACATCAAAGTTGGAACAGAGGAAATTACATCAAAAAGCACTGAAACGGAATAAAAACTGAAAAACGCGTGACGCACAAAAACGCATATAGCAACGCATTGCAGCTTAATCGCAAAATAACGTATAAAAATGCATAACAAAGTTTATTGAACGATGCTCAATAATGCACAAAAATGTACTGCATTTTAAAGTGCGTTATAGTGGGGCCTAGCCCTAAATTAACAATCAAACTTTCAGTTAATCTGCTAATGATAAGATCATGCTTTTTACCACAATAAAACTTCCAATTCATCTGCTAATGATAAGATCATGCTTTTTACCACAATAAAACTTCCAATTAATCTGCTAATGATAAGATCATGCTTTTTACCACAATCAAACTTCTTGGCAGTGCTGAAATATAACAGTATTTTCAAAATTCCCCCGTTTAATTCATCTGGAAAGGATTTAGAATAATTGATTTACATCTGTTTTTCAACACACATTATGGACGGTATAATGATTTGAATTAACACTTTATTTTGACTGGAGAGAAATATTGATTGCTAATGGTACAGAGTTTCTTACAGATTGTACCAGTCAGATAGATTGTTTCGATAATGGCAATTAAAATACAAGTAGAAGATAAAGTGAAAGAACAACCTCAGAACTCATTATCGAAAAATGTAAAATTCATAAACCAAATCGAAAAAATTGTGTGTGAAAATCACATATTCCTATCAAAATTAAAAAAATTGCAATGGTTGTAAAAAATCTATTTAATTTGGTAGGGATCATTCAGTAGGACCACGGAACCGCTGTTGAAATCTTTGCAGAAGGTCACTTGAAATCTTTGCAGAAGGTCACTCTTGCACACCTTTGGTTGGTGATTGCCAGTAATGTGAAGGTTCATTCCTCTAAATTCCCTCTACCCTGTGGTAAGCAATCTTCAACAGTGTGAAATGATAATAGGAGCACACTACCTTGCAACAAACGATAATTTATTGTGCAAACAACACATACAATGTTTCAGGAGGTCTCAACCCCCTTCCTCCGGTATGGACTGCACTAGTCAAAATGCTGACTTTAACCCAAAAGAAAAGCTGTGAGAACCTGAGGTATTTCATGAATGGGCCATTGAGCCTTAAACACAACAATTTAATGTAGATGACTGGTTTATGGACAGCAATGCCAAAGACTGAATGTCTAAATGTCTATAGTTGCAATTACTATTAAAGGTTGTTAACCCAGTATAACGGACAACACAGGTTGTATGGGTTTTGAGTTACTTTGCTCCTTCATTTGCTCCTATTATTTGCTTAATTAGGTTTCCTTTTCCTGTAATACCGTCACAAACTCCAGACACTATAAGGGTTGCATATGCAAGGGGTCTGGGCCAGACCAGGACAGAGAGAGGTACAAAGGATCTAGCAAAACCCATGGTTGAAAACTTAGGGCTTTTAAAAACACTCGGTATCCCAAATCTGTGATCGTAGAAGTACGGTTGCGGTCATAAATTTATGAGTGCTGGGCTGTACAACACCAAGGAGTAGTAGAACTTATCTATGGTACTGTATGGGTGAACGTACAATTAAGATCATGATCTTACATTTACGATTGCAATCGTACATTTACGTAAATGTACAATTGCGATCATAATTGTAGGATCGTGATTTTACAACCACAAGCATAAATGTATGATTGCGGTTCTAAATTGATGATAGTTAATGGCACGGTATCTCTACTTCGCCCCTTTAGAAATAGGGCCCTTAGTGATTTAGAGTTTCACCCTGGGTCCTTTTAAAGAAACTTTTCCTTTAATGTATTAATTGAAGCCTGGGACGTTAAGGAGCTATGCCTTTATTAAGCATTATCGCGCATGCACTCTATAGTGCTTTAGAACTAGGTGGTCTGAGATTTTCAGGTCTGCAGTGGTGAATCACGCAAAAACTCACGGTAAATATACTTTACTTCGTCTCTGGCTCCTGAGATATTGATTGAAGAAAGGGAGGTTTAAGCTGGGGTTTATTTTGTTGCGCTTTGTGTGTTTTTATTAAGCTTGCTCTATTTTTTGCACATTAGTTAACACTTTGTTTGCATTTTAACACTTGCTATTGACTATTAGATCCCAATCAATCAATTTTTGGTCTGAATTGAAAGTGCCATGATGTCTTTGTTCTTTTAGTGTATAACGTGCGGACAGTGTGTGTTTGATGCTTAAGTAATGCAGGTAATTCCCATGTAGTCTATATCCCCCAACTGTCTCAGGTTTGAGTAGGTGAATGAGGGCATGTCTGTGATGTTGCAGGGGGCGGGGGCCCGGCATTCTAGGGTGTGGACAGTCTGGGAGCATGTCTGTGATGTTGTGGTGTCCAGGAGGCATGGATGTGACATTTAGTGTTATGGTTACAATGTTTGGGGGCATGGCCAAGCTGTTTGAAAGTGTGGGCATGGCTGTGCAAAGTAGGGGCATGGTTATGGTATTTTGGGGCATGGGTTTCAAGTTTAAAGGTGTAGTTGTGATGTTTGGGGGTGCCTGTGATGTTTAGGGGCATGGACATTATGTTTGTGGATGTGAGAATGATTGTGGGGCGTACCTGTGAAGTTTGGGGACGTGGCCATGATGCATGGGAATGAGCTGTTCATTTTTTTGGGGGGGTGACCACAATATCTGGGGGCATGGTCATAACATTAGGGGGCATGGTTGCCATGTTTGGGGGCATGGCAATTATCTTTGGGTTATGGCCTTTATGGTTGGGGTATGATTGTGACCATGATGTTTAGAGGCGTGGCCGTGACAGCAATATATGGGGTGTGGTTTGCAATTTGGGGGCGTGACAGTTTTCTTTGAGGGTGTGGCCTTGACGGTTGGGGTATAACTGTGACCATGATGTTTGGCGATAAGGCCATGCCTTAATGGGCTTGGTTATGATATCTTGGGTTGTTTTCCATTGATACAGCACATTCCAGGAGGCTCTGCTTTAAATTTCTAAACATGACAATAACTGCAAATGTGGTTATATAGCAACATAGTCTTTTCATCTTTACAGGGTTTATATTTGAAACCGTCCAGGAGCAAATTGTAATGTCTTACAGACCTTAAGGGAAATGTCTCATTCCCTCTGTTGTAGAAGCCGGGTGTGGCTTTTACTGTATGGGACTACTGAGTTACTGTAGCCGTACATTAAACTGTTGTTGTGTCACTGAAGTGGATTCTTTGGGGCATATTTATAAAGGTTTGTTACATTTTTCGGAATGAAGTTAAAAGGGATAGACAAAGGTGGATGAAAGAAAGTAATGAAGAACATTAAAGTAGGAAACAGATGAAAAAATAAAGCCTGGTGAATCCAGGGACACAAAGCCCACAGGGCACTCCAACTGCGTGAAAGGTAACACAATCAAGAAAAAGAGGCAAACATACCTCATATAGTAAATGCAGCCCAGAGGTGGACACTAAAGTGCAAAAAATATACCTCACATTTATTATTTAAACATATCCACAAACATAGTACATGAAATATAAAAAAACATTACACAATATACCCATACCCCCCAATAAGTAATTAGATGCAAATAGTGCTGCTGTAACAAATAGCTGCAACTAAAGAGCGGCGATAGAAAAGTCTTTGGGAGGATAAAACGTTAATAATGAAATGGAGGAACCAGGTGAAAATGTCTCTGAGTGGATGAAAACACCTCCGTGATCCAATACAGTCACTACCAAATAAGTCCTTCCCCTCGGGGAGTGTAATAGAGTCTCAACGAACACAGCCTCAGTAAGCAATAAATGCCCTCCAATAGTCTGCTGCACTCTGATTCTCTGACGAGAGTTTTCGATGAGAACAGTGAGCCTGGTACAGAAGTCGGATTGGCGTGACTCTTCCCTAAGAGTAAGGATTTGTTAAGGGGTGAACATGATCTTTAATCTAAGCCAGACTTGGGCAATGGTCTGGGGAACATGTACATATTACCAAAATGTATGAAAAACGGTACACAGAGCTCGGTACACAGAAGTTCTGCAGGCTACTTTTAAGGGTTAACAAATATGCAAGGCTACTTATGTAAAACTTACCAAAAAGTAGCCTTGCATATCCGGTAACCTTAGATGGGTACACTTTCTTGGGCTTGCATATAATTACCCTGGAGCTACCATAAATCCATAAACATTCCACATAAGATTGGTGCACTCGAGGGATTGAATCAAAACTGATTTATTTTGTGCTATCTTATGTGGAATATATATATAAATACTAGCAAAAGTGTGCACAGTGGAAATTATGTGTGTGTGTGTTTTGCTACGTGTGGAGACAGTAGATATAAAATCTTTACACAGGGATATTTTAAACTATTGCTCAGTCACCAGGATCTAAGGAAACCAAATTGGGCAAACTTGCAAATCTGAGAATAGACCCAGGCATTCCTGCCACAATGTGCAGTACAAACTGAACAGCACCATTAGGTATCCTGAGATCCTATATAGGATCCAGATTAACATGCAAGTTCCACATTTATAGCTGTGCACAGGATACTGATTACCGGTATTAGCTTTAAAGCTTAAAGGACAACTGTACTCACCAATCCCAAGCTCCCTCGTCTGTAAGTACCCAGGGTGAGGACCTAAACCGTGCTGTCCTCACCCCCGGGTTCCCTTTCTTACTCTAGCTTTACTCACCTAAACTAGGAGTGATGCACTGAGTTATAAAGCAAACCCAGGGGTCAGGACAGTGCAGTATTATTGTCCTTTAAGGTGACATGGGGTTAAAGGAGCAAAAAGCTTCCAATAGAGTATAAAATGAAATAGAGCCTTCTTATAACCAAAGGTACCTCACAGCCTCAGCAGGAGTCTTAAAATTGGGACCTTTAAAAACTACAAATCCCAGCATTCTTTGTTTGCAGTCAGTTTCTTCTTAATGTCCTGTAGCTAAGACATGTGTCTAGATGTAATACAGCCTAATGGTATAGAGCAAGGGTGTTGAACTTGTGACCTTTCACATGTTTGAAAACTACAACTCCAAGCATTTTCTGTTATCAGTAATTTTTTCCTTTATGTCCATTGGTTAATGAATGTATACAGATCCAATACAGCCTAATGATATAGCACATGGGTGTTGAACTTTTCACATGTTTAAAAACTACAACTCCCAGCATTCCCTGCATTCCCTGGCTGCACAGAATGTTGGAAAATGTAGTTTTCATACATCTGGAAAACCATTTTTATACATCCTAGAATAAAGCCATTTTACTAAAGACCATGGTCATGCTTAAACAATCCCTACCCAAGGGCTCAAACATGCAAGTGATCCATCTTCCCTGCTATTACACTGTTGAACTAGGGAAGGATTATATAGGTCACTTTAGGCAGTAGGAGTCATGAAACTAACCAAACTTGCCCTCCCTTTTCTATTCCACCTATCTTCTATCTAGAATGCAGGGAGTCCAAGAGGAATAAACCTGAAGTCTATGAAAACACCCAGGCAATCCTGACACTAATGTGCAGTTCAAACTAAACAGCACCATTGGGCTGGATCTAGATTAACATGTTGATTCATACTTTTAATTATTTACCACAGCAAGTTCCACATTTACAATTGCTATGAGGTTAGGACTTGGGAGCACAGGATACTGATTAGCTTTATAGGTTAAGGTGAGGTGAGATTAAAGAAACAAAAAGCTACCCACAGAGTATAATATGAAATAAAGCCTTCTTATAACAGAACTTACCTCACAACCGCATTTCATTATAATAGCATTACCCTAATAATCGAAAACATATAAACACATATTTCTCCCTCCATGCTTATCTAGAGAAATAGTTGGGGACATGCCAACTATCTCATTAATAGCCTGTGGCAAAGGCATGTGTCTAGATGTAATACAGCCTAGTGGTATAGTGCAGGGATGTTAAACTCACATGTCACAAAACTACAACTCCCAGCATTCCCTGGCTGCACAGAATGATGGAAAATTTAGTTTTCATACTACAAAACCATTTTCATACATCCTGGAATAAAGCTATTTTCTGACTTATAGTGCAGGGGTGCTGAACTTTTCACATGTTTAAAAACTACAACCCCCAGTTTTCCCTGGCTGCACGGAATGCTGGAAAATTTTGTTTTACTTACGCACATTAAAAGCTCACAGTCCTGCTTCAGCATTTTTTACTAAGGGTTTGAACATGCAAGTGATCCATCTGCCCTTCCCCTACCAAATCTGCTTTGCTGCTGTACTGTGGGTTGATTTAACTCCATATTTTGAAGGGCTGTTCTAATGGACTGGCAATGGTTTGCAATCCTTTCCCTTATAGTAGTTGACATTTTACCCACATAGTAAAGCCCCACATGGGCCAGTAATAAAGTAAACCACATATGTACTTTGGCAAGTAAGTCTGTGTTTTATGGTATATTTCTGTTCATAATGAGGATGTGGGAAATCTATTACATGGATGATCTAATGGCAGGTCTGGCAATTTAGGCATCTATAGCACCCAGGTTTTCCAACTGTTAGCCAGGTGTTACTTTGTGTATTTGTATCAATCTTCGTACTTTAAAGATAGCAGGGCACCTTGCGGTATCCTCCTGAAATATGAGGGGACACTAGACAATGTGGTGTTACTTACATGTGATGTACAAAAAGGCATAGATCCTTAACCTCCCAGGCTTTAATCAATACATTAAAGAAAAAGTTCACTTTTGCAGTGAACTATTCCTTTAAGGGAAAAAAAAGTTTGGGCTATTATTTCCACTCCCTACTGTATATTTTACTTCTCATTCATTACCTGAAAAAAAAAAATCCATGTCTCAGAAATAGATTATGTGCAGTATGTGTGCATGTTTTGAGGGCGCCTTTTATATGGGTAATTGTGGCGCATTCATGTTTAAATCAGTTATTTGATATTATATTTCCAAGAATAAAAAACTAACAGGATTATTCAATAAAAGTTCTTATAGTTAAAAATGGTGCTAATTTTGCCCCAACCAATCAGATGTTAGCTTTCAAATGTAAAGCAATATCTGATTGGTTGGGGTAAAATTAGCACCATTTTAAACAATAAGAACTTTTATTGAATCTCCCTGTAAGTCTTATAATATAAAAACTATAAAGCGTTTTTTGCATTAGTATTTAGAAGGTTGAAAGCACAGACAAATGTGTATGTTTTTGCTAGAAGTTAATATTTGTATTCTTAAAGGGTATGTCCACCCTTAAAAAATGTTTTTACCAGACATTGCCCCTGTCCCCCCAGCCCCAAACGCTATGTAAGTGATCTCAGAAAATGCCCCAAACTTTACTTACTTTCCCTCTTGCCTCCACCGTGCTGCCGGCCCTCTGCTTGCGAGAAAATGCAAGCAGAGGGGCGGGGCCCGCAGTCGCGTCTGTGATTGGCTGAGCGGCAGTCAATCACGGACGCAGCTGCCGGGAGTTCAGTGCGGCGGAGGCAAGAGGGAAGGTAAGTAATGTTCTGGGCATTTTCTGAGATTACTAACATAGCGGTTGAGGCTGGGGGACAGGGGCAATGTCTGGTGAAATGGTTTTTACGGTAGGGGGAGGGAATCCAATCTGGAGGGAGAGGGAGGGGGGAGGGAGGGGTAGAGGGCTGCAGTACGCATGCCAAACTTCTCCCGGAGGCCAGGTAGGAGGCAGAGTCTTATATGGACTCTGCTACCCTCCTGGTGGGCAGTTTTTGGGACTTTGGGGGGGGGGCTACAGGAGAACCATATGGAGCTGGGATGTGAGGTAAGGATTAAACTACACTACACAATGGGGCCAGTCAGTTAGTGGGGGGGATTATAGTTTTGGGGGTGGACATGCCCTTTAAAAGTGCTAAATCAACCAGAAATCAATACACTGATAATGTCAAAAAGGGTTTTTTTTTTTCCAGATACAGTAACTGTTCTTCTCAGTATTCCTTACATTGAAAAGCATCCTCTATATGCAGCTGTTACAGCTTCACAGAACTTTTGTGTTCCGTCTGCCAGTTTTTTAAAATATTCCAGGCAAATTTCAACTTCACACCTTCAACTAACCTGTAGGGCATATTTGTCTGAACTTATATTGAACCTATTCCCAGTTCATTAGAGTTCGTTAGAAATAAGATCTAGCAATTGTTCCTATTTCTGGACCAAACAGCCGTCAGGATCCTGTGGCTAAAACACGTTGATCTGGTGCTGGATAATAAAGGTTTATGCTAAGCGCCCTCTTTGTAGCCAAATACCTTGTATAACTTTTTCAAATCGCCGATCCTCGAACACATCATCGAATTCCTAATCCTTTTGAGACTCGTTGCATTTTTGCTGTCATAAGGAGTTTCGACCATATTTATAAAGGTACGTTATCACTTTTTAGTGATACCTCTCCTTTAACAATCATTAAGTGGTCATAAATCTACGATTGTAGTTTACTACTGCAAGGTATCCTACAATAAATCTACATTTGTAGATTTTTAGGAACACTTGCCATACATGTACGATCGTGGCCGTATATTTATTTTGTATTACCAGTTCCTAACCTTTGCCAACTGCCCTGACCATCTGCGTGTTCGATAATTTGCATCTCTGCTGCCTGCCCTGACTTCCATTTTTCTCCAGACCTGTCTTGTCTACAGTCTTGCTCCATCTCCCCATGGCTTTCCATCTATGCTGGGACTGTTACTTTCCCCCGGGTCTGCGACCTGGTGTCTGCCCTACTGCATAACATCCCCACCATCAGGGGCTCTGGAGAATAATGGCGGGCACTACGCACCCAGGGTGGGGGGAGTTTCTTGCAAACCTAACTCTATATCTATAGAGGTAATTGGCCTGCTTTTTTATTATTGACAATGTGTAGAAATATGTGTGTTAGTCCCCTTAGGAAAAAAACAACAGCTAAATTCCTGAAATATTACAAGCATTTTCTTGTATAGCAATTAGTGTAGACAGTTCATCTTTATTTTTAAGCCTATACTGGTGTCAGAATTGACATCGCTTGATTGGTAGGCAACTATTAGCTTGATGAGATATGTGAGAAATCACAGTTTAACTAGGAAACGTGTAACATGAGAGGAAGTCATTTCTAAAGCAGAAAGCATGTATAGGAAGTAGGGTTTGACTGACAGATGTTTATATAGATAAATGTTTGGGTGGTAGCTAATTCTAGAGGTAATATTTTCACTATTCCATTTTCATGTGATGTAAATTGATTTTAAAAAGACACACAAGGAAAAAAATTCCATCAAATTATATAACGGTAACTAAACGGTAAAAAGCAAATGACTTGAAAAGGCCCTTACTGTTCATTTGTTGGATTGTTCTTGATGATGCTGTAAGATAATTGTCAAAGTCAACCTGTCCAGAGCTTCTCATCAATTTTGTTAGCATGATATATACATTCATGTCATTCTGTCCATAGTAATATTTCAGTGGGTTTTTTGCACTAGATTTGAACATACAATCTGTCACACTGTTGCTTTAAAGGAAACCTTCTACATTATGTGATATGCACCTGCACACTTTCTAGTGACTTCCCTACAAGCACATAGGCTAATAATTTTGTGTGATTGTGATGATTGTGTGATTATTGTTAGGATATTTATTTGGACTCTGTCCCCTTTATTTATTCCCATCATTTTTGATTTACCTAAATGGTGACAATCTTGCAGCCCCTAGCCCTTTAACTGAACTTTCCAACATCCTGAGCTCCTGGCATTTCATTATTTATTATTGTTGCTTATATTCTGACACTTCAAAAGTAGTAAAGGCAGTGAATTCTACATCCTCTGTAGGACTAAGGTCTGACTGGCTATTGAGATGTATAAACTTTATAGTCATCTAGTAGAGAATGTTAATGGACTCACGGTTGTTGCACCTTTTTAGTGCTTAGGGGGAGAAGTATTCAGTACTATTCGTTTTGAGACTAGGGATGGACCAAAACTCAAACTTGAACCCAAAATTAAGATTTTTTCATTTTTATATGAACTCTGACTTTTTTGAACTCTCCAAACTACAAACTTTCTGTTTTTTCCGAACTCGTGGACATATTTTTGATAATTATCGAAAATGTGATGATTGTTGAATTTTCAAATTTATAACCCTCGACTTCAGCGCTCCATAGCCCTACATAATAACATATTATATAGACATTATAGGTTGAAAAAAGACATATGTCCATCAAGTCCATCCTTTTCACCCTCCTTTTTAAACCTACCTAACAGTTGATCAAGATGAAGGCAAAAAAAAAAAAAAAACAGCTAAAAACAAAAAAGGGGGGGAGAATTCCTTCCTGATTTCAAACAGCAATCTGAAAGTATCCCTGGATCAACCAAAACAAGAGTATATGTATTAATACCAGTAATAATCAATATTTTTTAGTTTAAGAAACTTATGTAGCCCACTTTTAAAGCTATTCAATGAACTTGCCATTACCACATCTGCTGGAAGACAGTTCCACAGTTTCACCCTTCTCACTGTTAAGAAACCTTTCCTAACCTGAAGATGAAACTTCTTGTCTTCCAACTTTAAAGGATGTCCATGAGTCCTCTGATATGACCTAATAGTGAACAATACACCAGAGAGTTTACTGTATGGCCTGTGTAAAGCGATCATATCCCCATGCAAACGTCGCATCTCCAGTGTAAGTGGCACAGGGATTATTAAATCCTAAATGCATCACCTTACATTTATCAACATTGAATCTCATCTGCCATTCTGCTGCCCATTTTGATAATCTATCTAGGTCTGCTTGCAGCAATTGCACATCATTTGAAGTTTCCAAAGATCTGCATAGTTTAGTGTCATCAACAAACCTTGCTCTCAATGCCCCCTTCTAAGTCATTTATAAACAAATTAAAAAGTAGTGTCCCCAGTATGGAACCCCGAGGCTCTCCACAAAGTATCAAAATGCAGCTTTCGGTACATTCAAGGGTAATCAGAAAATTTGAGGGTTATCGCTAAATTTGGGGGTTGGCTAGGAGATGGTGACATTATAGAGTGAGGTATTTCAGGCGTTTCAGCTTTTTGTGTGAGGGGGTCAGAACAGCCAGTCAGGTTGGTAACAGACACTCAAGGATTCCAGTTATCGATGTATTACGGGGACAGTAAAGTTTACGCCACTCAACAATAGAGTAGCATTGGTTTCACGCGTGAAAAGCTTGTGCGCAGTCTGCATGATTAAGTGTGTCTTAGTGTCTGCGAGTGTCTGCTTGACAGTGTGTGTGTGACTGAGAGTGTCTGCATTACAGAATGTCTGCATGACAATGTCTGTATGACTGAGAGTGTCTCCATGACTGTGTGACTAAGAGTGATCTGCGTGATCTGAGTGAGAGAGAATAAGTATGTTATTAAAACGTAAGGGGCCCTATGTGCACTTTCTATTATCTAAAACTGTCCCTGTTCCAGGGTTCACGAATTTGCATTTGAGGGTTTACAAAATCATTATTCATTGGATTTTGGTTTTCGATTATTATTCCCTAATAGAGATGTCCGAACTTCGCAAAATCCGCGAGCGGACCCGTTAAAATTATAAATACCCTTACGTATTTTCGGGAATTTTCGAAATTACGAGTTTTCATGTATTTTCGAAAATATTGTCAACCGGTTGTCAACACACGGGCTGACCATTAGAGCAAGGGCACACTGGCACATATTATCACACGCTTAAGTTCACACACATGTGATCGGTTATCGCTTAAGAATCGCAGCGAAGATTTGCAGCGCAGAGCATGTCAATGTGGGTGGCATCATTGCATGGACAAGTCATGTGGCTGGATCCTTTTTCGGAAATTTGTTCGATTTCGAACAAAAATAAGTCAAGGTGTATAGTTTAAAATTGTCATTTTGTTCAATTGGTAGTCATGAAAATTTAAATTATTTTTTGCAGCCTAAATGAATTTCATTCATTTCATTCATTTCATTCATTTCATTCATTTCATTCAAACAAAATACATAATAATTACATTTTATAACATTTATGCTATGTAAAAATGAGATGTTTTGTTGATACAACAAAGTAATCTTTGCATCAGAAAACAGAAAAAAAATGTTTTTTTCATTTTGTGAATTGCTAGATGCACAAAATAGAATAATGTTTTTAATGTGCAATACAAACTACAGTTTTTAACAAGATTAGTTTTTCTGGTGTGAAATTCATTTTGTGTGTGATCGCAATATTTTTGATGTGTTACACACATGTTTTCTGTCACAAAATAGATATAATTCTATGAACATCATAGCATTATTTTAGTCTTTTTTCTCTCAATATGTGAGAAGGACAAATTGCAAATGCAAAAAAGATTAAATTAAATTCATTAAATTAAGACAACAAATTAAACACAAGAAAAAGGCAAATTCAGCAAAAATTAGCTTATCAAGCAATTTAACTGCCAGGGGATTGTTTGGCATATTAGTGTATTTTATGAGTATTGTTTTCTGCTTCAAAGCACAGACCATTTTATTTCCTGTCACATGATAATTTTACTTCATGCTGTAATCTAGTAATAATTGTGGTACAATCAGAATTTGCTGTAAGCAAAAAAAAGTGTTGGTGCATAAAAAGGAATAACATACACTGAACTATTAACCACTGACTCATATGTCTCATATACAGTATATAACGGCTTATTAAAAAAGTTTTTGTTTAAGTGATTGCATTATCCTTCCTTTATATAAAAATATTTTCCATTTTGTGGAGATTGCATTGAGTTTTTAGACTGTACTATGTAGGTGGGGGTAGGCTAAAATAATATTATTAACAGTTCAAAATGTACAATGGCACACCGCTGTTGGCTCATTAGCCAGACAAGTAAGTAGGTGCAGTCCTCTCAGCCCCCTACTCCCAGGGCTTCAATATCCAAGCAAGGCAAAGAGTAGAGGAGCACACTACTTAACTGAATATTTCTTTATTTGTGCAAAAACAACAGCATACAACGTTTCGGGACTCTAGGCCCCTTACTCAGGTTACAGGTATAACCATGTATATAATATTATACATGGTTACAGTGTATATTGTAATGTAAAAGGTATAACATTAATTAGTTTATTAATCTGTTCTAAATAAAGATATATAAGTGTGTAACAGTGTGTAAATGGCATATGAAATAAAAAATAAAAAGGGTACTAACCTACAGAATCTCCCCATGTTTGAATGGACTGGTCAAAATGGGAGCTATAGACACACCTCTCAAATTTATTCAATTCTGCATGGGAAAATAAAAGGAAGTTTGCTGTAATTTCCTTATTGTCCTTATTATCCAATAGGTGTGCTTCTGGTAGCTGCTGTAGCATTATTAGCCATGAAAAGAAAGTTGCAGTGTTTACATCATATCCGGATGCAATGCATGCTTTACAGTAACATCCTTTAGCTTAGCATTGTGGTAGAGACTTAGTGAGCATGTGCGAGTTAATGGCCAATCAAAAAAAAGTTTGCTTTCCCAGTAAGTGTAGCTGACATCCTCCTGTATTGCATTGTGGGAGAGAGTGTCAGGATGCTTTAGAGTTATATCCTGCTGTATTGCATTGTGGGAGAGAGCTTCACATCCAAATGCAATGTTGCAATGTGTAGTGGGAGTGGGTGGGCGTGGCCAAATGGCACTGCTTTACTGAAGACTTTTCTTTCTCCTACAGGGTGCTTTACTAAAGGATCCCTTTGTTTTGGCCTCTTCCTTCTTATGCTGGTAAGTATCTAAATGTTATTTTTTGCTTTAGTGTACAGTCTCTCTGTGTGTCTCTCTCTCTCTGTCTGTCTCTCTCTCTGTCTGTCTGTCTCTCTCTCTCTCTCTCTGTGTCTCTGTCTCTCTCTGTCTCTCTCTCTCTGTCTGTCTCTCTCTCTCTCTGTGTGTCTGTCTCTCTGTGTGTCTGTCTCTCTCTGTCTCTCTCTGTCTCTCTCTCTGTCTCTCACTCTGTCTCTCACTCTGTCTCTCTCTCTCTCTCTCTCTGTCTCTTTCTCCTATTCTGTTAGCAGCAGTGCTCACAATGATAAGCTTCCAGGTTAGTACAATTATTATAAATTATCACATTACTGTAATAGTGGCCGACTGTATTCTAGCATATTAAACAAGCACCAGGTTCCTCCTTACTGCCGCATGTGTGTAAACTACAGCATCTAACAAACCCCTTCCACATTGGTCGGAATCCAGGTAAAAGCCAATAGTGTTCCGTTTAACTGGGAGAGAAGGCATTGCCTATAGAAATGGTGGGCGATCCCTGCTGTTGCTAGGTATTGAGACGCTGCCTGTTCCTGCTTGAGAGCCCTGGGGATAAGCTGGAGGAGGAGTTAATGTGTGTACAGTATTGTATGTATACAACTTGACAGCACCTGGTCTGTTTCTCTCTCCTGGAAGACGGAATTACTGGGAATTGCTCCAAGTGCTGGGGGTAGCCCCGCGGAGCCTCCCAACACTCATGGCGGGGCCTGGGTGCCTGGTTTTCAGCCGCGAACAGTCGCAAACTACCCCTGGAAGACGGAACTACCGGGAAAGGTTCCAAGTGCCACGGGAAGTTATCATTAGGAAAAAACGTATCTAATACATAATAATTACACTACAAAAATAACGTGTATATGTGTAAGCGGGTAGCTTACACATATATTTTAATCAATATATGTAACTAACACTCCAGCAAATAAAACTAAATAAAATTAACACATAAAAAAAACCTACTGTACACCAACGGGCACACTTTTGCTAGTTAAAATATATAAATATTTTCAAAAGTTGGTTTAGGATTTTTAAAGGAGCCAAACTACTCGAATAAGCACTTTTTCCTCGCTTATAGATCAGGAACTGCTGATTAAAATAAAGTATCACTTTATTGTAATTCTTATGGATCCAGCAAATGTAAAATCAGGAAACTCATTCATTGGGTTTACCATTTACCCAGTGGGTACTAGCATGCCCTGCACCAATCTCCCAAAGAGATACAAAGAAGCTTCCCAATGTGCTTTACAGGGAGGGAGGCAAAAGTGAAATAACTTTGTTCTTTTGTTATTGCAGTATAATATATGCAGTAGGCAGATTTATAAAAATTGCGGTTAAGGAAATGCTTAAAATATTATTAAACATTTCTGAAGTTATTTAACTATTATGTAACAACAGGATTTCTCTTTAATCTTCTGCACCAATCATCTCCTTTACCCAGAGCTGCAGCACTGTTTTCTAGAGCTAACCAGTTCAATATCACTTAGCAAGACTTTAACCCCTTCTAGCGATGGCTTAGCGGGTATCACAAAAAAAAAAACAGTTGGAAAACTATCCTATTGTGGTCTTTGAAGTTCTACCTATCCACCTGAATTATTAGTAGAATTATTTAGGCAATACTTTAATGCAAGAATATATTTTAAGGTCTGTATAGTGCATTTGATTTGTTTGCTTAGGAAAAATACTTCGGTGTTAAATATTTAGAAGTCCCTGAAATCCATTTTCTAATATGTTGGTAGGTAACGAAGCAGTTATGATTGTATAAAAAATGCCTTCAGGGACAGTTCACATTTGTTTGATGTGTTGTTCTCCATAGTAAGCCATTTATCAACTAAGTTAGTTTATTTGCTGGTCTACAAAATATCAAAGTGCCTTGTTCTTGTTCATAGTTTCTGTTAGGGTATTATTAGTAGTTATTAGTAGGAAAAAACAATCTTTTAAGTAGTACTGAATCATTAATTCAGGTTGTAAATCAAATCAAAGAAAATCTCCAGTAATGACATACTGTTCCAAAATATTGTAATATTAATGTATTGGAGATATTGCCAATTCCAGGTAAAGACTAATGTGAGATAGAAAGTAATTACAAATGTTAAAAGACCAGATACAATTAATAAATTTACTGGCCTTCGGAAGACATTAACCGGAACATGCATATTGCTACACGTTAGCAGTTTTTGCTGTGACTTTGAGGTTACATAAGTTGGGCTTTTAATTGTAAGGGCAAACATAAAGATATACTGTCATTTATCTTACATTAAATACGCCATTGAGCAGTTTTAAAAGCATTGTAAGAAATAGGTACAATTACACAAAAACACTTGAGAACATAAAACGAATATACAGTATTGTATTAAACCGTTTTGTTTGAAATTAAATGAATGCTCTCATATCCATACAAAGTGTAGTACATATGGATTATTTTTCAGGTATGCCAATTCTGGAAAATTTTATTTTTCAAGGTTACAATGGCAGAATTGTAAATATTCATACTTATAAATAAACCAACAGGTTTGTTTATATCAGATGGGCAAACTTGGCTCAGGGAGGGGGCTGCTATATTGGCACCCCAGATATCTTCTGGGACACTTCTGGCTCCAACCTGGTCAGCCCAACCCCCACCCCCGGACCAATAAGACTACACACACCCATCTCATCTGCCCAGACCATGCCTCAACCCGATGATCCCACAGGCAACATTTTTTCCTGAATAGGCTGTAGGTTGGGTACCTATGGTTTATATGAGTGATCCCAGGCTGCCTTGTTTCAAGTGTGTTTTTCTCTTTACTTATTTTGTGAATTAAAATAATAAGCCCTAATGCCTATATTTTTCTTTTTATATTATTTGAATAGTCTGGTGCTTATTAGGATGTATTGTATTTGCATACCAACCCTGAAGATGTATTTCTAAACCACTAATATCTTCATATTGCATCACAGTCGTACATTTACTGTTGAGGTGTAAACTACTGATTGCTATTTGTAGTTCAGAAAGCGAACTATTCCTTTACTGCATTAATTGAAGAACGGGAGGTTAAGGAGCTATGCCTTACCTCCCATTCTTCAATTCATTTAGAAGAATCCAGGAACAAAGGGAGTAAAATTTACCTTGGTAGAAATCCACCACAGGCTCCACTAACAGGTCCTGACCACTTCCGGATTCAATTTAACTATAGCGAGCATTATCATGCATGGACTCTATAGTTAAAATAAAGGCGCATGGTAAATTTCACTCCCTATGTTCCTGGCTCCTTCTAAATGAATTGAAGAACAGGAAGTAAGGCATACCTCCTTTATCTCCCATTCTTCTATTAATGCATTAAAGGAACATTCTAAGTGAACTATTCCTGTAAAGTAGGGTCTGTGTTTATAAAGACACAGCTGTATTTATAAAGGAGATTTGTGGCACAATTTCTAAATAAAGGTTCAATGCAAAAGTTGGTTAAAACTATTTTGGCCTCAAAATTTTGTGGTTGCAATGCAGAATGTCGAAACATAGCTATAGTCTGTTATGCAAATGCAAAAGCCCCATGGCTTTTGCATTTGCCCATAGCTTATTGGGAGCAATGCTAGAAAAGGCTTTTCTTCATCTGAACTAAACACTGCTTTCTTTGGGACCTGAGAAGTTATATAAATTTACATAGGTACATACTATATTTTAAGGCATATTACCCATATGTAATATAAACTAGTCCAAAATTTAGCTTTTGTATTTTTTTGTTGGACTTAAAAAAACACACATATTCCTAGAGTATACCAATTACCAACAGTATAAATGCACTTGTGGCACTGGCATACGTCAATATATTTATGTGTGACTCCAAGGCTGTATCAGTGGCCTACCTACAATTTAATTCATGCATTGAAAAAGGATTGTTTCTTTAGACAAGGGGAGAAAGAGGGACTACAAAGTGTATGAAGAAAAAAAATATTTGAGAAAACTAGGATACAGGTGGAAGAAAATCAAAGGACAATTTACTTAGGAAGAGGTGTAAGGATGAGGAAGGGAAGATTGTTAGCAAGTATTACGTTCATTTGCATTCAATTGAAAGACTAATCAGAATGTGCTGACCAATCATGGAGGGAGTCAATGTGTTGGATTGGGTGATGGGAAAAAAGGAAAACCAAGGTTTACCAACAAAATATGTAATACGTTAAAGATGTGTGATTTGTGGGTGATATGGAACCTCCCATGATTAAGACTAACAAAAATAGTTTTATATCAGCCTAAAGTTGGAAAATGCCCTTGCTTTAAAGCCAAAGTTGCTCTGGCATAATTAAAGTAAAAGTGTCTATTAAAGTTAAAGAATTTTATTAGCTTACAAGAAAGAGTAATCTACTCAGTAAAATGCCCATGATTCATTCTATGATGTCAAAACAATGTCTTGCCATTCACACTTTCTAAAAAAAGGAGATGTGTGTTCAATGTCTCTCTGGTGTTATTTATTTCCTTAAAACACTATTTCCCTATATAAATTCTAGGATTTTCTTAAAGGGACACTATACTGAAAAAATTACTTTGCATAATCTTAATCTATAATGAATACATGTAAGTAGCACTTACTCTGATTTGTGTGTGTTGCTGCATGCCTTCAATCCAGCACACATTTTGTTTACGAGCAGTATCCCCCCTCCCTTTTTAACCACTCTCACTTCTTTCCGACCTGACTTTTTTTCCCCCACAAACCAACTGTCAAGCCTGCACACGGCATACAGCATTCCAACTATCAAAGCTCAGTCACCATTCCAGCTACAGTAAAACTACTCACAGAAGAATAGTTTTTGAGAGCAAGGAACTTGATTAACAGCTGAAATATAAGAAGTTTTAGATTGGATATCTAAAGAAATAGGGGGCAGATAAAAAAAATGATACAGTGGTGCTTGGGAAGAATTATAGTTTCCAGGTATGGAAAATTTAAAATAACCTATTTTTCTGTATAGATGCCATTTAAGTTTCTAAATATTGTTTCATTATGGAATATTTTCCCATTAGGATATAAGTATTGTACATCAAATGAAGATAGACTTTCAGTTTTACTTGCATTTATTACAGTTCCTATGGTCTCCAAAGGTATTAAAAGCCTAAACCATTGTTTGTAATTCAGCAGAATAATTCACTAAGGTTAACAAATAGTTAACAAATATGGATATAATGGTTGAGGAGTATATAGTATTGGGGAGATTTACTCAGAATTTCACCTGGTGTATCTAAAGAGCTGGGGAATAGCTTATGGCGGCTGTGCGTGCGTCTGTTGTGATACTCGCGCAGCCACCGCAAGCTAGGGGTTAAAGTCACGATAACCAGCAGTGAATTGGTTTGTGGGACTGTTGTTAGCAACTATGGTTATAGGAGAATAGGTCTGTATATATTCTCAATTGCCACTAACTATTTCTTCACCTTAGACATTCTTTCTTCAGATAATGAATATCATGTATTTTTTTTTCTTATACCGCACTAAACAAATTAGACAGCCCTTTAAACTTATTAAATCCATTTACATGAGGCCCTGCTTAATGAAGAGCCCAATGTAAGCAATTTATAATACATAAGGCTCTGGCATTTGAATGGGGAGTTGCAGTGGCGAGAATATATATTACAGTCACTGAGTGACTTCCTGTATTCCACTGCCCCTCCCCATTTCTCTCTCCTTGCCTGTATTAGTAATGTAGATAATAAGCCCGTTTTTGTACACTGACCGACTGACTGAATTACTGATAAGGAGGAGTGAGCGGCCGAGTCAATTATCACTCACAGGAATGCGCTTGCTCCTCCTTATCAGCACAGTAATTCAGTCAGTCAGTGTAACGAACCGGAACTGCACAGGGTGAGAGAGGATGTTTATTGTATTCTTTTAGTTTGAGATAGAAACAACAGTTAACTATTTGTATTTACAAAAACAGGCTCGTTATCTACATTACTAATACAGAGAGGGGGGAGACAGAGTGTCTGTGCTGGATTTTTTTTTTTTTTTTTGACCTTATGTATTATATGGAATAATACGCTACCTACAGAATAATATGCGGATATTACTTCAACTCGGAGTTCCCTGACCTCTATAAAAACACTCGGCCTCATATTTTTATATGGTCAGGGAACTCCTCGGTGGCATAATCTCCTTATATTACACTGTAGGTAGCGTATTATCCCTTATATATCACACGACCTATTAGGTTGCCTTTAGGGAGAACATAAGCAAATGGGTGGATTTAAACTTAAGACTTCAGTGTTGCAAGGCAACTTTTATGTCAATATAAAAGGTAAAACTGATTATGATGGAGTTAAGGGGGCATAAACTACAAGGCTATGTAAAAAAATGGTAGATGATATTCCTTTAAAGCATTGCCTTTTGGCAACTATTAATACTTTATGCATCGAAATGGGGCACAACTTTTTTTTTTTTAATTTCTTGCCACTTTCAGATCTGTAAAGTTTAGTGTCTATTAAGACTCTAGATAATGTAGCACCTTTTCTGTTAAGAAATTTGAGAATGTTATGAATGCTCTAAATTATTCATGATTGCCAAAGATCAGAGAAAAGCACTAAACACCAAAGCAATATAAGATTAGGCTTTGATAGAAGCTTGTGAATAATTCAGTTAAATGTAAATCATTACATTTCATGAGTTTCTAACAATTGATTTGTCCACATCAGTTAACAAAATGATTGAGTGTCAGACTGACAAAAGAACATAGATTAAGCTGTAGAACAATAAACTGCATTGCTTTTAAATACTCAAGTAATTTTGTATGCGATCATTGATATTTCAGTCTGAATGTTTCAACATACAGTTCCACTTTCTGTTTTTTTGGTTGCATTAAAAGAGAATTATACTCATGAACTAACTGACTTATTTCTGGGTCCTCACACATTCATTGTCACTGACTAATCTCCCATGACTGACACTGGAGAATATGTAATATAGGAGGAGGAGCTTGAAAGCTGTGAGTTACTGCAAGCAAGCATTTAGGTAGTGCTTCAGTATAATTCCCATTAAAAGTGGGTACACACAGTACCAATCTGTCAAAGATGAGAGACAGAATGTGCAGGATGCAAGTACAAACTGTCCCGATCTTAAAATAAAGAATAGGGGGAACGTTCGTGACTGCCATACTCTCAACGTTCCCGGAGCCAACGCGGAATGTTTGTGGGCATCAGAGATGAAACTTTTGCCCGTTCACACTTTACTGATAAAGGGCAAATCCTGTCGGAATGTATGTACCCAGTTTTAGACTGCTAGCAATGAAAAAATAAGCTCTGACAATTGATTGCAGCATTTCGAGTTACAGACATGAAAGATGTCCATTTACAATCAGGGTGCTCCAGGGAAGCCCAGGCCAAAGAAAAGGAAAGTCCATATAGCTTATGCACCATTTTGACTCTTTAGGCACCATATCCCCATGGATCTTTTATAAAATTAGATTTATAAAGTAAATGTGATTTACATTTTAATGTTAGATTAAGTACTGTATATACTCAAATATAAGTCGATCCGAGTATAAGCCGAGGTACCTATTTTTACCTGAAAAATTTATAAAAATTGATTGACTCGAGTATAAGCCGAGGGTAGAAATTATGACCACTACTGCCTTCTGATTCGGTATTGTTTTGTGGCTTAAGTTGCCCTTTAAATGGACAGCAGAATTCCCATATATGAATCCCATACAGTAATAGCCAAATCCAGTACCAGTAACCTCCAATTCCTTGGCTGTCCAGATGTTTGGAAACTACAACTCCCAGCATGCTTTGTTGCTGGGAGTTGCAGTTTCTAAACATGTGGAGTGGCAAGGTTCAGTAATCTTTTAATTAAACTTACCATCATTTACATTTCTCCTGAACCCAATATAGTAAAGGGCCCTCTGACCCCCATATAGTAAAGGGCCCTCTGACCCCATATAGTAAAGCGCACTCTGGCAACCGTATAGTAAAGGGCACTCTGACCCCAATAGTTAAAAATGTCACCTGAGAGTTGTAGTTTCAAGCTGTTACTTGCATTGAACTAGCTGCTGTTTTTTGCCCCAAACTGAGACCCATCAGATTTACAGCATCCAGATGAGCTGTGATAGTGCTTAGTGAGTCCAGCAGCCAGACTACAGGAAGCAGGAAGTGTAAAGGCAGATCAGCTCCTGTAACTTTCTATGCAGCTTAACACAGCGCCACCTACTGGTTACTATCCGCAATTGCAGAATTTGGATATAAATTAGGACTTGACCCGAGTATAAGTCGAGGTTAGGTTTTCAGGCTAACTTTAAAGCCTGAAAAATTTGACTTATACTCGAGTATATACGGTTTGTGAAATAATGACAATAATATTAGATACTGCGGGTACTGTCATTCTTTTTGCCGAGTGACTCTAAAAACAATATTATTGCAATGACTGGGATTTAGAGTAATAATACATAACCTGGCAAATATCTACATGAGACATTTCCTGTCTTTTAATGTGATGCCAAAAATGAATAAAATTGTTTAAATGAGGAATATTTTAATACAAATTCTTTCAGTGTCTAGATAAGAATATTTGAAATTGATTTCCATTCCTTATAAGTAGGAAATTGTGAAACAGACGGTCAATAGAGAATGCACGGTTGAGCCCAGTGGGCAGTAGTTGTGTTTACCATCACTGGGAATATCTGGCACGTTTTACAATAACAAAACCCAGAAAAGGGAATTCCTTCAGGTAAACAGATCTTCTCCTCCACAAAGGTGCATGTCTCAAACAGAGAGAAAACCTAGCAGGGACTTCTGCTGAAATAAACCTTAATCCATTCTTAATCTATTCTGTCATGGATGTGTGAACTGGAATTATCAAGTACAGTAGCCAAAGAAACAGAAAAGAAAATTCAGTTAGTAAAGCTGATCAGTTTTTGTAGCTGAATAAATGAATGAGTCGGAAGTTTCCTACAATTTGTCCTACAATTGTCAGATCTTTGCTAACAAAGCAGGTTTAGTTACCTCTGTGTAGTTGCTCAAACTGGAAAACAACAGTAACGACAATATTGGGTAATAGATATGAAGGTATTTGATTTCTTGTATAATACATCTGGGAATGTAAAAAGGAGAATAGTTAACAGGAGAATTGATACTGATCCTATCACATGTAGGCCACACACTGCCATTACATATTGCAGGACAAATTGCTTTGGAATCTATCTGTAATTTGTGAAGACAGGTAAATACACTCACCCTACTAACGTGGGCAATCGTTTTTGCACCTACACCATCAGATTTTGGGTAATATAGACAACCTTAAATGACATGTCTGGGCAACCTTAAAGGCCATATCCAGCCATAAAACAAAAAAATGGTCAATAGTCAGTTACCTGCCCCCAACCCCAGCTGAACTTTATTACTTGCATTAATATCAAGATGTTTAGGGATAATTATTGAATGGTGGACGTGCCCTTTAAGGTCCGTACATACATGTTATCACGGCGCCATGATTGCACGCTTTAGTTCTAAAAGCACTCTTTGTTCTATATCAGTGTTTACAGGCAACAATATTGGTTTTTAGATTAAATCCTAAAGGTTCATACACACGTGCGATCGCGGGTGCCGACCCGTGATGCAATTGATAACCCAGCTCCATTAGCTACCGGTTTGTTTTGGTGTAAATGGATTGTGACTAAGAGCCCCAATTATCCAATGTGAGGTTAGCATTCAAAGCTATTTTTTTCCCATGGAACATGGACCTCGTACACACATTTGCCTTGTACAACAGTATATATCTTTACAAGATTATACCTTTAATATCTTTAATCCATTGTGTAATATGCTGGAGAAATTTTAGTAATGCTGTTAATCTATTCAATTCCTATTTTTTAATTTTTGGTCTGTACAAAAAATGTACATTAAAGTGAGACTTTTCCCATAAGTTTAATGCACCTTAAATTATTTGAACAGTTGCTCAGTGTGAATTCATAATCAGATTATTTGTACAGTTACTAAACCAATAAGCCAATGACACAAGAATCATAAACCTAATGGGTGGTGACCTGAAAAGAATGGCATTAAAATGTAACCATGAAACATTTCACACACACACTCGCTGCAATGAAATCATCTTATGAATATCCAATATATTACAGCTAATGTTTTCACATTTGGGACACAGTGTACCTTGATACTAAACCTTAGGAACAGAAGGCTACACAAGAGGGTGTAACAGTCAGTCTTAGTCTTCTGCTGGCATGCCATATGTTTGGTGAACTATTCATCTCTCCAACACAAATACCTTTTGACATTTTGTGAAATTGTTATATAAATGGCTTCAAACTATTCAGTGACACGAAGGCAGAGCTAAAGTTTTTTTTGCTGTTGTTTTTTTTTCACATGTAATGCACATAACAATTAGATCTTAAACAATCCAGCTTAATTACACCTTGTGGAATCAATGCAGTCTTTTTCAACAACTAAAGAAGCAAAACACAGATCAACAACTAAAAAAGGCTGACGCATAACAAATGAATATTTAATCGCTAAGATAATCAAGGAAGTCAAAGAAAACAATTGTTAAAATATGACTGAGGGCCCCTTTGTCAAATCAGATGCAGTTGTGTTTGTGTGTGGGGTTATGACAGACAACTCTGGGCAGTGCTGTAGGAACTGCAGTAGCACCTTTCACAAACTGTGTCAATTATTAGAGATGATGTGAACTCTTTCTTCCATGACGTTTCTCAACTGAAAAGAACATTCCTGTAAGCAGACAGCCTACCAATTAAGCCCAGCAATTTTTACTTAGATAATTGTAAGGGAATTATTTTGTGATTTCTCTATTGTGTATTACTACTGCATATTATTTTAAAAGGAATTCATACCAACTGCTTTCAGTTCTTTGGGAACGATGGGTACATCGAATGTTCAATGTTAAAAAGGCGCTTCATGCAAATGCCAGAAACTGCACCTGAGATATTTGGTGCAACACAAGCATTTCAAATATGACATGTGTTTAATGCACCCATGTGGTTTTGGCCATAGATTCCTTCAGATTTCGGTTAAAGAAACTTAAAAGCTGACATTTCTTTCTTCAAGAGACACACATATTTAAAGACAAGTACCTTTTATATTCCCAAAATATCTATGTATTCCCAAAATACCTATGTATTCCCAAAATTTCTATGTATTCCCAAAATTTTCCTGATTCAAAAATAGCTGGAGTGGTAACATTACTGCATAAAACTTGCCCTTTCCAGGTAACTGAAGCTCAAGCTGATACGGAGGGGAGATATTTAATCATGGATGACTAGATACAATATGTTGTTTAACACAGTGAAATACCCCAAAGCTCACAAATATACATTTTATTCTCATGTCATGTTCACAAAAGTAACACTAGAATGTTTTTTTTTCTCAGATGCTTAAACTTATTAAAATGAAACCTTTAAGTTGGACTGACAATGCTCCTGTGGTTTTAGTACCCAAACTGGAATCGCAAATTATATATATATAATCGCAAATTATTTATATATATATAAGTGGAAATAAATGACTACCTACTGAAAACATCCCACCTCCTACAGGTCCTGAAACTGGCTGTAGAAACTTACAGGGTTATTCAATAAAAGTTCTTATCATTTAAAATGGTGCTAATTTTGCCCCAACCAATCAGATCTTATTTAACATTTGAAAGCTAACATCTGAATGGTTGGGGCAAAAATAGCACCATTTTAAATGATAAGAACTTTTATTGAATAACCCTGTTATTTTATAGTAAAGGAGGCTCAGTATTATATAACTCTCTATGGGAAGCCCACAGTCATTATCCAGCAAACCTATATGTAGTGTAATAACAGCTGGAATATAAAGCCCAACTGACTCACTTAAGAAGGCTAAAACTCATTTTCCAAAATAATTCAACCCAACAGGCACAGTTTAGACCCAAAGGTAGGTGACTGTGTCTGGATCTAGTAGAAAAACCTTAAAATTGATTGAACAAAAATATTGCGATTAGAAAAATTTCTACTCTACTAGAACTAAAAGTTCCTACTCTACTAGAAATTAACAGAGAGATTCAATAAAAGTTCTTATCTTTTAAAATGGTGCTAATTTTGCCCCAACCAATCAGATCTTATTTAACATTTGAAAGCTAACATCTGAATGGTTGGGGCAAAAATAGCACCATTTTAAATGATAAGAACTTTTATTGAATAACCCTGTTATTTTATAGTAAAGGATGGCTCAGTATTATCTAAACTATCTCTATGGGAACCCACAAGTACATTACCAGCAAACCTATAAATGTAAGTGTAATAAACAGCTGGAATTTAAAGCCCAACTGACTCACTTAAGAAGGCTAAAACTCATTTTCCAAAATAATTCAACCCAACAGGCACAGTTTAGACCCAAAGGTAGGTGACTGTGTCTGGATCTAGTAGAAAAACCTTAAAATTGATTGAACAAAAATATTGCGATTAGAAAAATTTCTACTCTACTAAGAACTAAAAGTTCTACTCTACTAGAAATTAACAGAGAGATTCAATAAAAGTTCTTATCTTTTAAAATGGTGCTAATTTTGCCCCAACCAATCAGATCTTATTTAACATTTGAAAGCTAACATCTAATTAGTTGGGGCAAAATTAGCACCATTTTAAACGATAAGAACGTTTATTGAATATCCCTGTAAGACTTTAAATCAGCACCAATATGCCCACTGGTCTTCATATCTAACCCAGAGAAAGTAGCACACATGTCCCAAGACTATTATGTTAAACTTTATAACACAGTATACCCCCAAATATACCAAGCCATGACTAAATATATTACAGACAAACAAAGCAACTATTTAACAGATAACAGTATTCCTAGCATGATCCACAAGCAAATCTCACTTAAATCGAAAGGAAATCTAGCAAGTTATCAAATCCTTGCCCCCATGCCCTGACATCCTTTATGGTAAAAACGCATAAAGAAATTATGCGAGGGAAGCAGTTCCACCCACTTCTCACCCTTTCCTCACACATAGTTGCAATGCCAAAACTGGGTAAAGACTCAGTCCTGTGTTCTAATTATAGACCAATAATATTGTTAAACTCTCATTTAAAGGGCATATCCACCCCAAAACTAAAATTTGCCCCACTGCTGGCCCCAATGTGTAGTGTTACAAAATCCTTACCTTTCCTCTGAGCTCCTTATGGTTGTCCTGCAATACTTGATCAAAGTCCAGAAAAGTATGTATAATCCAGTGCTACTTCCTTGTCATCCCTGAGGACTCTGGTATGCACAGGAGAGGGGTGCTCCCTTGGTGGGGGGTCTAAGGAACTGCCAGTCTAATCCAGAGCCTCTGATGGTGGAGATGTTGCTCAGCAAAGCAGACACCAAGTTGCAGTCCCATGGAGAAGTGACTGTCCCAGTAAAATAGGTAAACAAGGGAGAGGCACAACATAGATGATAGATGTGGGAAGCAATAAGCAAAAGATTCAACCATTAATAATTGTAGAAATGAACCAAGATAAATATGTTTCTGAGATATTAGGCCAGCTAGCAATAACTTAACACTACAAGATCTCCCAGACCCTTGTCTTGAACTATTAAATGAGGGGGATTTCCTTCTTAAGGAGGCAGTATTAAATGGAATAATTTCAACACACGAGACTGATTTTTTATGGGTGGTGCACCCAGTGTTGTATAAACTCCATAAAATACATAAAGCTCTCCCACCTGGGAGGCCGATTGTGTCAAAAATTGGCTCAGTTATGGAACCCCTTTCACAGTACGATGACCATTATTTACAATCTCTGGTAAAGAACATGTTTAAGGGATACTACTAACTTGTTAAATAAGTGAAGGTCCCTTATCAATTAGAACAGTATTGTGTTGGATAGAAATGCATTCACTATATAAGTCTATCCCGCAAGATGTATTGAAGAATGTCTGTTTACAACAGATTTGCCAACAAGCAATATATATTTTGCGCTGTACTGCTTCCAAATGATCTTGCAAAAACTATTTCCATTTTTGGACCAGTACTGTTGGCAGTGCCAAAGCATGTCTATGGGTGCCATGGTAGTCCCCTCATTTGCAAATCTGTCCACATTTTGGAACAGAAAATGTTGCTTGTTGCTATTTACTATAGTAAATATAGTGAAGCATATTACTGTTTTGTGGACGATATTGATATTGCCCTTTAGAACTGCTCCATGAGATGGTTGATTTGGCAAACATGCTCCAAACAACTAAATTCACACATTTAGTGTATGGTGCACTTAATGTGGATGTGACACTTAAGCTCAGAGCCAAATAGCATTGTAACTGATCTGTACCGCAAACCTACACACAGGATCGATTACATGCCAAAAGTTACCACAAACCAAGTATATTTATTGGCATCCCTATGAGCCAAGTTTTAAGCACTAAACACTCATCTCGAGGTTCCTACAAAAATGAAACACCAAGCTGGAGATTAATAAAGCTAAATGAGAAACAGCTCTCCTGACATACAGTCTCCAGCCCTTCTGCTTCTAGTTCTCAAGTCAAAAACTAAATTGAAAGGGCCAGTGTCCGCTCTGTAATGCAGGGAAAATAATGCTTTATTAATAATATCAGGTTACAATCATAAGTATAGGTATGGGGGTCTGACGCATTTCACGGCATCACAGAATCTTCCTCAGAAACTCAAAGCCAAAATACCTATATTTTGCTTTGTATATATATACCTATACTTATGATTGTAACCTGATATTATTAATAAAGCCTTATTTTCCCTGCATTACGAAGAGGAGACTGGTTCTTCCAATTTAGTTTTTGACTTGAGAACTAGAAGCAGAAGGGCTGGAGACTGTATGTCAGGAGAGCTGCAGGAAACCAGGCAGCTGGTCCTGTCTGAAGTATCTGAGTGTATCAGCACACCCAGGACTCACTTGAACAGCTGATGATGGAGGAGGGGATGCACTCCCTCATGCAAGCCATGGGTATGTGTTACTAATCAAATATTAGTTCTCAAGTCTTCAGCCTGCATGCTTCATTAAGACCGGCCCCCCACCCATGTGGTTTAAAATTTTAGGCTTGGACTACCCACATAATTGGAGACAGTGAATTTGTCCCTGCCACATACTCTCTTCTTGCTGAACATAAGTGTGCTATCAGAAAATAGAACTGTCAAAGCTATAAGAAATGTTAGTTCAAGTAAATAAAGCAAAACCACAGTGCTCTTACACCATGTTACAACCCACACCTAAAGATAGCTCCGTTCAAGATGGTAGAATATATATCCAACTTTAAATTCCATCAAAATGGCATGAAAATGTAGTGGTGAAGTATGGTTGTAGCATTTTAATCTGCATATTTGTTGAACATTCATAGTGTACCTTATATCCTGCAAGGATTATATTTGTTTTTCTACCGCCGACAAATCTGGTTTCTCACTTGATATATCTCTGATTTTTTATGTAGCAACCCTATATGTAAACTTATTTTGTTTGTTTAATTCATTTTACAGAATAGTTTTTTTGTTTTTTGTTGCATGAAAATATATTTTCTCAAAGATATCTTGGTTCTTTGTAAAAATTTACTTTTTTAATTATGGTTACCTTAAACAGGGTACACACAGAACCAACAAAATGCAGATGCTGTTTGGTCTGGTCATCCAGCAGCTGCTCATGAATATTTATATTCATAAATATACTATATTATGAATATAGTATATTTATATAATTTAGGGTAGGGAACCAATAGCAGCTGTTGCCAACCTAAGAGTATATAGAGAGTATTGGGAATGTGTGTAGTGGATTTTATAGCTGATGACAGACAACTTCCAATGGAATCTGTTCTCTGCTATAAATGTTTACTGTGTGTACCCAAGTTTAGTTTAAGTGACACCATGTGCATCCCCCTCAGGCACTACCCTTGCTACCCAACTAGAAGGCACAAGCACACACACACAATGCTGATGACTCTACCCCATCATTAACAGGCCTGCCAGTGTACACCCCAAAATGCCACCCCTGCTATGACTTGTTTTGTACACTGTTTATATCTGTCTGTTTAATGGATGAAATTAAAAAACAGTTTTCTCCAAAACGGAAGAACACAATAAAACAACAATTTACAATAATAAAAGTTGTTATCTATTAGAATGACACCCTTTGCAAATACAATTAGTTCTGATTATGTTAAAAGGTCTTATAATTATAGCCATATATTTCCAAAGTGAAAATATATCAAACATTCAAGAGACACATTTTTTTGAACTTCTTAATTATTAATTTACGTGTGCATGTACTTTTTTTTTTTTTTTTAAATAGCTACAAGCCTACAACACAAATATATTATCATTTTTCAACTCAAAGCAGCATTAGGCTTAAAGACACTGCTTTATTATTGCTGGCTTTAACGCGGCATATTTATCTTTGCTGAGCCTTAGTTTATTTTACTAGGGGAATACAGTCAACTAATTATCTCCTGAGAACTTGCTATAATTGTAAGGGTTAGGCATAAGATGTTAATTAATCACACAGCTCCCAGATATTTGTAACATGCAGTGTGATTGTGAAGATGTATTTAAATGAAGACAAGGCATGACTGCTGATGTGTTGTGTTAGAAAGCTGAAACACAAGCAAAATTCTCCCTTACTGACAGAAGGCCATGTGATACTGGATGTGAGAAGTAAAATCAGATGCACAAAAGCAGCTCAAAGGGATTTTAAAATCATCTTAAACACATTAAATATACCTGTGCAGAAGAAATGAAAAGCAGATGAAATACTATTAATCTATGGAACTTCCAGACAGTGTGAGACTGTGGTATGTCAGGGGAAACTAGAGACCCTGTTTCACTGTCTATGGATAGACACCAGTGATGTGGTAGCAGAGTTTAATATAAAATGGCCATTTTTAGGAAGCATCATTGGTCCAATAGGGAGGGCAGGTTATAATGCAGTATAATATGAGAATGGCAATACGGAATGTACGCATTGTGAATGAGATGCTCAGTAATATTCTATTTTGTTTGTATGTGTTAAATATATTTTTCTTCAGCTCGGAGCTGTTAGCTGTTTTCCATAGGGGGAGGTTTTATAGCTTTTTATAGTAAATCCTCTATTTAAATATCGTACTTTATTGAAGTTAACGCTTTTACTTTCTTTCTTTAAAGCTGTCAGGAAAGGAAAGTTTCCTAAAAGTAGACTGGATTTATCCCAAATGCATTAGCCATATGTAAAAGCCTGTGTTATTATACCCACTGGTACTTCTAAATGTCCTCAGGTTCACCTTGGTAACTAATTGCATTTTGTGGTCTGCATATGAATAAAGAGTCTGAACGGTAAGAATGAACCATAGAATGAAGGTGATATACCCTTAATATAAGTTAACTTAATATCTAAAGAAAAAATTAAATGTGATTAGGTTTACACGTTCAATGCTTCATTTATTACAGCTGAAATGAGGGGAAATCTATCAATAGTGAAACTTGTAGTTTTAAGCTCTTTAAGTATCAGGTCATAATATTTAATTAATAGTGGATGAAAATTATATGGTAGAACAGTAACCAGAATTCAATTCATCCAACATAATAAGTTACTTTTTATATATTAGATTTATTATTTTAACCGTTTGAAATATACGCCCTGGATGACTTTTCTCTGTGAATGCTATCACAATTAACAGAAGCTCAATAAGGAAATATTTCCCTAGTTGGGATGCCTCTCGTACGTCATCCTATCCGATATGGAATATATGGTTAGCTTTGGGTTTTTGTTTTGCTCCATCATTTTTTACTTTCCCAACATTTTATTACCTAAAGCAAATGTACTTTCATATAATTATAAAGAACAAATTACAACAATGTATTACATATTACAAATCAGCCTTAGAGTCCAGAAATCTTAGAACTTTGTGATCTGTGAGTGAGCAGTGCAGCCGTAAAGCAAGTGAGCAGTGCAGCCATCACACTTATTTGGCCGTGACACGACTTACTGCTTCAAGGTAAGGTCTGGACTCATGAAAGCTAGGGAGAAAGGTAAGTATAGTATTTTTTTTGTTGGGAGGGGGGTGTCTGATGTGTAAAAGGTTCTGTAGGGTGTGAACATGACCTTTAAGGGTTTTTAAAAAATCTTAAGCAAGTTATCTTTATTTTCAGGGTTTGATGCAAGAGTTTGATGCAATGTGCAAGTTAATGAAGAGGCTAAGCTCTTCTCAGCAGAGACCGTGTAATTTCTTTCTTTTATATCAACAGGACAAATCTATACCAACAAATGAACACTTTGTTTTCTTTAACATTCATTAATTCACAATACAAACTGAAAAAGTGTGATGTCGTCCTTCCTTTTATTACCTTGGTGTATCCTCAGAGGTAAATTAAGTAAAGGGCCTGAAGGAGATGAGCTACTACCTTGATGCAGTATGAAAGAGCAGCTAAAAATGCAGGTTGTATTATGGATAAATTGACAGCTCCACATTTATTAACTGTAACAGTCAGCACACAGTTCAGGCTCTATTTAATTATTTTTCAATACCTGGTGGTACTATTTACTCTCTAAGACTTCCCCACTTATTCTTCTTGGATACATTTAATTGGTTGGCACATGTGAAACCAGAAATTTGTGTGCATTTTTATGACCATTTGTTGACTAATGTGGACTGAATCTTGTTCTTGGCCAGTCATTTAATGTATTCATTTACAGTAATTTTTAATATTTAACAATTCATTAAAACTATTTTAAGTTTGTTTTTTTAAATTATGATTAAACTAAAGAAACCACAGAAAATGTAAAGCCTGTCACAGAGGAAACATACAGGCTGATGCTATATCAGGCAAAGGGGTTCCATGTCGGGTCCGAATCAGACCCGGATCCGATCTCTAACCTTTACTACTGTGGCATGCGTGGACGATGCAAAATCAAAAAAGTTACGTCTTACCTGGCCGTGATGCAGTAAGTCTTTGTCTGTGAGGGAGTTTAAAGCATTGTGGGATTGCGGTTAGATAAGGCATAACTTTTTTTTTTACCACATTGGCCCGATAATTTCCAGTACCTGCGCTTAATAGAAAGGCCACCAAAGTCTGTTAAAAAATAAATCACCTCCTTTAAAAGGTCTGAAACCTTAAAGAAGAATATTGCTAAAACATTACTACAGAATTCAATCTTTTTATTATCAAGAATATGCTTGTAGCTGGGTCATTTTCTGTCTATTTATGGTTGTTTGACAAGTCAGTTGCAGATTTCTTTTCTGCAATCAAATAGATCAATACAATTGCAGAATTTGCATGTTAAATACTACTCTATTGATTTATTTAGGAACTTAAATCCGAATTATTCTGAAGCATCATTTTATAAGTAATAGAAAAAGATATATACGTCATTCGTTTTATCTCAGGAACATCTAAAAATATTTCTTCCAAAAAGCAATCAACCCAATTACACTATAATAACACAGCACCCTAGTGGAAAAGAGCTTCTTCCCCTGCTGACAAAAATTATAATAATCACAGATGCTTAATGATCAGAATTAATAATACAGAAACAAGTGTGAAGTAAAAGGGGAAAAAGGTATAATTCTCAGCTGTAAATACATGGATTTTATGGATACTGGAATGACTGGAAAATTGTGGGATTAATACAATAAATATGGAAAAGTTTTGAGTGAGATATTGTATAGTAATGTAAACTATATTAGATAATTAAGCGATATTGTGTATATTTCACAATTTGGGGTTTGATCAAATTGCCTTTAACTCTTTGAATGAATCAATGTCTGCACACTGAGCTTTATTGGCTGAAAACCTGTTCCTCTCTCCGACTCTCTGCCCTTTGGAGGTAGGTGGGGGAAGGGCAGGGCATCTGGCAGGGATACTACAAGCTGGAAAGGATATACAAAGGGATCTTCTACATGAATGGCAGCAATTAAGGTGAGATAAAACAGCAAGCAAGGGTCTTAGTATTATTAAGGTGAGTTCCTTATGCATGAACACCTTAACTTATTCCCAAAAACCAGACTCAGCAGTATTGGTGATTAAGTTCATTCCTATTAGTGATTATATGAAAAATTATCCCTCTGTGTATCAATACAAAAATGCAAGCTGTTATGTGCATGTTAAATAATATTTGTTTTGCCTTTGTCAGGGGTAATTATAACTTATTATAAAGTATGCTGGTAAAAAATGATATTACAACCACTTCCAACATGGAGAGAGGATTTTTCCAAAAATGTCTTTAAATTAATATAAATGATTTAGCACAAAATGTGTTAAGTCACTTTTACTGTGTTCCTAAAGCTAAACTGGTTTCAGTATTCAATTTTTTTTAGTTTTTTACTTTATGCTAAACAAATGTATTGAGTGAATATTTTCAAAAATTACCTAAAGAAATACATTTGTAAGAAACATTCAGAGTCAAGAATATTTGACATTTCAACAAATTATCAACATAATGGTAATAACTTTCTATAAAAGCTAAATTTGTAACAAATTATCTTGACATTTCTTTCCAATTGAAATATTATTAACTGAATATGCAATGACTCTTTATAGACAATTGATAACCTTATGCAATGGTATACGGTACATTTTTTTCCATTTCAATAATTAATAAGATATATTTTGTTCTACTAAGATTTACACAACTATGATAATTAACTGGATAACCATAAATGTTACCATATATCTAAAATGTTGGATTATTTTTATATTAATACAGTAAGAAACATAAGATATCCAATAGAGATGAGATCCGGGTCTGACATGGAACCCCTCAGTTCTGAAATCCTAATGATTCGTCCAAATCCAAGCCTATTTTCTATAATTATCGAACGTTTGAGGAGTATCAAAATAGTCTCAAACGTTTGATAATCCTCGAAAATATGATGGGAAACTCGAAATTAGTCTTCGATCTTATTTTTGAGGATTATCGAACATTCGAGACTATTTCAATAATCCTCGAAAATAGCCTTGAACATTCGATAATAATCGAAAATTTGTTCCATTTTCAGATTTTCGGATCTTCTGGATTTTACAGAGATCTGGGAATCCGAAAACGGAACAAAACTGGTGAGTTTCGGCCATCTCTAATATCCAACAGCATGTGCCCTTATATTGAAATGTACAGTGATTTATACAACTGAATAAATACATACAGTTTTATAGGTAATTGAAAATTCATTTTTTATTTTAATTTCTAAAGGACAAATGTGTCCCATTATCTGTGTTGTATCCATTAACAATCAAATTAGTTAGAGAGAGAGAAAGAGAACTTGGCTAGAGCCCCTGTTCTAAGCATGTAAATAAGCCAAATGGGACAGTAAATTTTTGTTTCACTTTCATGTTTACATTGGAACCCATTCAGTTCATGCACAAACCCATTCAGTTGTGCTTCTAAAGCACAAGCTAAGTGCAGAAGTCTTTATTGAGCTTTTGGCAGTACAGAGAAGGCCACTCTGGTCTGCATAGTGAAACTCCATTTTCCATGACAGTGGTATCATGCAAGAATCAAATGATTTAGACAGACACTTGGTTAGAGATACCTTCCTCTGTAAGAAAATAAACACCATGGGACATGGCATGTGGCACATCACTATGTCTCTTGACTTTTCTATATTTTGTAGGTTTTATTTGTAAGATGATGACATATATAATTTGTATTGATGTAAGTACATTCTTCTTTTCTTAAGGAAAAATTACTACTAAAAATCTATTTTTCAAAATGTTTGAAATATCGTTTCTGGGTGGAACAAAGAAAAACTGCCTTTCCCAGATGGCTATAGAATCAACTCCATTCAATGTATTGCATTTACACTGTTACTTTAATTTCAATTTGAAATACTTTATGTACTTGGGAACTCAACTCAATTATACTGAGGTAATTATGGATTGCAACATTTTTATGGGTGAACAGTTCCTTGCACTCTGTAATAACATTTTAACACGACTTTGCATAAATCATTTATGTTTTTATTCAGTGTTTATGTTGATATCTTAAGTATCATGCACAGTGATATGTAGTGACAAGACCAAATGTGCTTTGGCTGAATTTCAATATAAAAATTAAAAGCTGTTGATTTTATTACCACTTTGTCAATACATTTGATGTAGTGTTAACGACTAGGAATAGCCTAATGATAAGCCAAGTGCATGTAGACTAACAGTAAAGCCTTTGACCTCCTAAAAAATCTAATCGATTACATTAAGTGTTTATGTTTGGTAAGGCCTGAAAAAAAAATTCTTTGGCAAATGTATTATAATCTGGTGTTGACAGGAATTTACACAATTTAGTTTTTGGATACTTTTTTTTTTTTTAAATCCCAGAAAAATGTTATGCTAGTTTTAATTAGCATTTAAATATTTAAATGTTAGGATTTATAGAACTTACTAAATTACTTTACTTTGGTTCCTCCCCCAATCAGAATTACTCACTTTTATCCCATTCTCTGATATAGGCATGCATGTGCAGACTGGTAGAAATTACTGCTTGAGTAGTAGTCAATTACTTCACAAGTATAGCGTGTTAAATATTTAAATGTATATAAATAAATGTATCTTTGGTGATTTTAATATCCTTATAATATACAGTAGATGTTACATTATCGACTGTATATTATTCTAACAGTGACTCAGTCCAATCAATAAGTTTATAAGATTACCAATCAACAAAATAATTCCAATGGTTTAAAAAAAAACAAAAAAACATCCAGTTAAAAAAAATTAGTTCTAAACTCAATTGAAAGTATTTCACTAATTCCCCTAATGAATAAATGGGTGAAAAATGTAAAGCGGCTCACCAAAAATAATGGTAAGAGAGACTTTTACAGCATTACAGGAGCTGAATGCAGAATCAGAATACAGAATATGAGCTTTATTAAACCTTTGTCACTGCAATGTCAGCCTCTGCTCTGTATTGTAAAGCACTTTTAGGAGACGTCAAGGGATCAAGTAGGTTAGGAAACTCCCTTTCTTTATTATGTAAATAAGGGAAGAAGAGAGTTTTTGGTAATTGTTATGATTCCATGGTAGCACTTGTGCAACATGCTGATAAATATCTCTCCAAGGAGGGGGACAAGACTGAAATACACTTTTTGGTATCCTGTATCTGCTGCGTAGTGCTTCCAAATCAGCAAGTGTCACACTAGAGCTGTGAAAATGGCTGGAAACTGGCAATACGTAGCACCATACAACTGGCAATACCTAGCACTGGTACAGAAGTTGAAATGGTGTCAGCCTTTCTTAGTGGTGACATTGCAGGAGGATTTTCCTATAGCTCACTCCTCTAAAACTAAGGGCCTTATTTAATAAGAGGTGCAAACTTTTGTCCGTGTTCTTAATCTGCAGCAACCAGTTTTCTAACAGTAGTAGACCAGTAGAAAGGTATCATCTAATTAGTTGAGGCAAAATAACAGTTCGGACAAATTGTTGCAACTCCTTTAAAAAAAGGAATTGCAACAATCTGAATGTGGCTAGCTCTTTACTGGTGCTAAAAGCATCCCATGGATGCAACTTTGTTGCACTTTTTCAATAACATTTTATTGACATTGCCAGTCTTATAACACTTGTTATTAATCACAGTCTCTGTTGAAAGGTATAATTTGCCATACTTATCAGCATAATTATCTCGCATGGACATCTGATAAAATTCTGATTTATTCTGGCCAACTAAAAACATTTTTTTCCAATGTACACTGCATTTAATAACAGTTGATTAAAACTCTATATGCAAAGTAGCCTGATCAAATGGCACAAAATTCCACTATCTAAATATGTAAAGGACCAGCTGAAGGTCAGTCTAAAGTATTCCGACAGAAACTAATAATCATTGCATTGTAACACATATATCTGCAGAGGTAGCAATACATCCTTCACCACATGCAGCTAAATTATTCATAGCGATATCACTTTAGAATATTTTACAACATTCTTTCTTAGTAAAGAAACCACAATTTTATATTAACATTGTTCTGTGATTAACACAGAACATAAAAAACTAACTGTAAAAAATATCACAATAGATTTTTAAAATGGCTTCTTAATGTCCAAAAACGTAGGTATTTCACTTTAATGGTTTAATTTGGGTTTCACATTATGCTCTAAATATTTCATTTAGGTAAGCACCCCCCAAACCACAAAACTGCAATACTTTTCCTGTCCTATGACGTTTCTAAACACAGCTATTCCTCCCAACAATTACCAGCCTCTTCTATAGATGTTGACACCACCTGTTAAAGATGTATGAGCTCTTTTGCAAGCTTGCACATGTGGAAGAGGCAGCTTAGGGCGCAGCAGTCAGCCATTGTCTGGGATGTCAAGTGGAAAAAGAGGCAAAAGTTTGCTAAACTGCAGCACTCTACATAAAGCTAGGTGATATATATGACATATATATATGAAAATCATATATAAATGTAAAAATTCTTTAATGATCAAATATAGGGACATGTAAAACATTAAAAACAATTGTAATAACTACCATTAGTATAGGTGAGTAAAGTGCATAGTCAAAAAAGTTAAGTGCAAACACAGAGTCCTGAGGAGCATCATGAGAAACCCATACTTACAGCCCATAGGTATACACTTTGCAATTGACTGGGATGTAATGATTGCCATCTGCTACCCAATCTTACAGATGCTGTCTGTTATATTTTTAAAGATCTGTAATGTGTGTACCCACTTTTTTGAGACACATTGTTTTCACTATGAGATTACAGAGTGCTGTGTATTGGAATTAATGGTATCCTATCACTGCTGTGTTCTCATGGTGTAAATACACCATTAAAAAAAAGCTGAACTCCAACTGTATACAAACTGCAAGGAACTAAAAGATCTATGGCTGATAAAGATCCACCCTCGCAGTGCCCTAATTGTTCCCCTGGGTTGCCTATTCCCAGAGCAGATTATCCATTAAGGCATAAATACATTACATACAATTTTTATTTATCTCACAGACATCAATACACCAAATGCATAGTTATTATATTGATAAATATATAGAAAAATAGATCTGTGTTCATCAAAATGGTGGATCCATAGAGTTTCTGTCAATCTCTTGAGGACTCCCATGCAACCTCTCAAGAAGCCCTGGTTGAGAAACACTGGTCTAACTTGTGTATGTGGATAGTGGTTCTTGACTGAATAAATCTTTCCGCCTGGTCCAAACCTAATTTTTCCGATAAACTGACATTGTCGAGCGGTCTATTGGAAAAACAAATAAGTTTCTTATATATTTGATCCTATCAAATTTATTGGATAGCTCAAAATGTTGATCCCTCGCTCTCTCTCTCTGTCTGTCTTATCTGTCCATCTTATTGCTCTCTCTCTCTGTATTATCTCTCTCTCTGTATTATCTCTCTGTCTGGCCTTTCTTTCTTTCTTTCTCTTTCTTTCTTTCTTTCTGCCTTATCACCATCCATCTTATTTTTGTCTCCTAATTTGTCTTTTATCGAGGGGTGCCTCTAGGGTTTTTGCCACGTGAGTCAAACACCAATTGCCGCCTATATTTGGTGTGCGTAGTGCCCCGCCAACAAAACAGGGTGGGCGTGTCTTTTTGGGTGGGGTGAGCCATCTTGTCATTTTGAACTTTTGGCATAATTTATTTGCACAAACATTTATCAACACCATAATAACAGAAGAATAAAGAATTTTGCCCAAAAGAGCCTGCCACCACGTCAAGGTAGACATGGTGGCTAACCTAACAAACTATCCTAACCTAACAAACTATCTAAACCTAACCTAACCATATGAAATGCCTTTTAACAATATCTAACACATTTATTAAAGAAGATATGAAAAAATTACATCTGCAGCAAAGTACATGTTTGGTACATACAGTAAAGGCCCCATACAGTGAGAACAGACAGTAAAGGTCCCATACAGTGAGAACAGACAGTAAAGGTCCCATACAGTGAGAACAGACAGCAAAGGTCCCATACAGTGAGAACAGACAGCAAAGGTCCCATACAGTAAGAACAGACAGTAAAGGTCCCATACAGTGAGAACAGACAGTAAAGGTCCCATACAGTGAGAATAAACAGTAAAGGTCCCATACAGTGAGAACAGACAGTAAAGGTCCCATACAGTGAGAACAGACAGTAAAGGTCGTACATAGTGAGAACATACATAGCAAAGGTTGCATACAGTGAGAACAGACAGTAAAGTTCCCATACAGTGAGAACAGACAGTAAAGGCCCCATACAATGAGAACAGACAGTAAAGGTCCCATACAGTGACAACAGACAGTAAAGGTCCCATACAGTAACAACAGATACTAAAGGTCCCATACAGTGACAACAGATAGTAAAGGTCCCATACAATAAGAGCACACAGTAAAGGTCCCATACAGTGAGAACAGATAGTAAAGGTCCCATACAGTGAGAACAGACAGTAAAGGTCCCATACAGTGAGAACAGACAGTAAATGCCCCATACAGTGAGAACAGACAGTAAAGGTTGCACACAGTGAGAACAGACAGTAAAGGACCCATACAGTGAGAACAGACAGTAAAGGCCCCATACAGTGAGAAAAGACTGAAAAGGTCCCATACAGTGAGAACAGACAGTAAATGTCCGATACAGTGATCACCGACAGTAAAGATCCCACACAGTGAGAACAGACAGTAAAGGTCCCATACAGTGAGAACAGACAGTACAGGTCCTATACAGTGAGAATAGACTGTAAAGGCCCCAATGAGAACATGGGCCTTTACTGGCCTGGCTGCCGCCTCTCTTAATGTGCCGCCTGAGATTTTTGCCTCATTAGAGAGGTGGCCCTGCTCTTATCTCGGGTTTGTCTTATATCTCTCTCTTGCTCTCTTGCTCTGCCTTACCTCTCTCTGTCTGCCTTATATCTCTTTGTCATCTCTGTGACATCTTCCTTTGTCTGTCACTCTCTCTCTGTGTATTGTCTCTCTGTCTTGTCTCTCTCTGTCCTATCTCTCTGTATTATCCCTATCTCTCTATTTTCTCTTTCTGTCATTTATCTATCTATTTTGTTTTTTGAACAATATATAGAATACTATTAAAGGTAACCCAAATAATACTATGTCAGGAGGTACTTTTTTCAATGAATATTTCGCATTGTTACTAAAGTGTAGTAAATATTAAATAGGTGTGGCTAAGTTTGGTATGGGAAAGGTGTGTGGGCTTAAAACATTACAAGTAGCGTGGCATAGAAATTTCTTTTGTCTTCTCTATTCTTAAATTCACCCTTTGCCTGTGCTTGGGGACTGTGCTTGGGGAATGGCTTGTGATAAATAGATTTTATCTAATACATTTTCTTGATTTTGATAAGGAAGTGAGAATTAATACTTGTGTGTAGCAGCAGATGTGGTGTTTATACATTGTAGTTTAATTTTAACATGTTAATCAAAATAAATCTTACCTGCTTAAACCCTATATACATTTTGCCACTTTCTATTATTTATCGGCATGCAGTAATTGCTTACTCTACCTTTGTTTATATGTAAAATATCTAATTAGGCATATTTATATTACAAATCCCATAGCTTATTTGATTTTATCAAAACAATATCAATTAAAATGAGCTAGGGATGAACAGTTACTAGAATTAATTTCTTGTTTTTGATCTGAAACTTAAAGTGCAATATGGAAATCCAAATTCTGATCAAACCCCTCGTTTCTACGCACCTGTCCCTTTCTTCTGTTTAATCAAAGCAATGTGCCACTTTCCCCAAATATTTCATTGAACATCTAAAATAGTTACTTGTTACCTTATCAAGGGATTGGCATATGACATCATACTGTACTGTTTAGTGACAACAAGCAAGGCTGTGTGTATAGATTATTGCAGATAGAAAATACATTTTGTGCACTGCACACCACACACAGCAGCTATATCACAGTTTTTCAATCTATGGCCTGTGCCCAGTCAGCAGCAGTGATTGTACAGGAGGCAGAATTTTTTCACATGGGTGATGATGACAAATCTGTCAGGATCCAGTATTTTACAAAGTTAAAACAGCAGCAAAAAATTTTAAAAAACACCTGAGGCCACTGGTTGGGGATTGAAAAATAAACAACAGAAAATGGACCAGCAACTTGTTTCAACAACTGCATAATATGGAAGAGGAATTCACATTTAAATCGCAGATTGTCATTATGGAGGGGATAGGTAGAGAATGAGAACGAGAGACCACCATTGGGGAGTACAATTGCCATAGTTTGCTGTAGTCATTAAGCGCCATACACTAGTGTTACCTGCAGACATTTCTGCAACGTTCCAGACAACCGCCCAACACGATAATTTTATGATTGATTGATTGATGTTACAGGCATAAAGTTGATCACAAAGCATTATCCGGCTGCAGGAATGTCACGGGTAAGAACAGCTACTGTATTAGACGAGAGACAGCCGAACTTCCTAAACTTTGGTTCGTTTTAGAACTATAAAACTTCAGTAAAATAGTTTGCTATTTCGGAAACTAACCCATTTTAGTCAATGGAGAAAAGTAGTTCAAAAAGTTCTGATAAAATACAGATAAAATAGCAATGGTAACTTACTGTAAATGGCACTGGGACCTTGGAAATGGTCTGGGGAACATTCAAAACTGGTTTAAACACTAACTATCCTCACGGTTGGGCAATTCTCGGCTTCTGCATTGAATTGTTGAAGGTTACCGTAATCGAGCACTACATTTGAGGGTTAGCTCCGAATTTGAGGGTTACTGCAGAATTTAAGGGTTAGCAAACACAGCATTCGAGGGTTAGCGAACACTACATTCGAGGGTTATCACCATATTCAAAGGGTTGCTGAGTGCGGTATTCAAGAGTTATACCCGAATTCAAGGGTTATCGAAGGGTTAGCGAGGGTTAGCAAACTCTTCATTAGAGGGTTACCAAATGCTGCATTTGAGGGTTATGGACAATTTCTAGGGTTAGCAAACACTTTATTAGATGGTTATTGTCATATTCGAAGGTTACCAAATGCTGTATTTGATGTTTATGGGCAATTTCAAGGGTTAGCAAAAACGCTACATTCGAGGGTTATCAATGAATTCCTGGGTTACCAAACATTCTAGGGTTATGGAGCGCTACAGTCGAGGGCTATGGCTATGTCCGCGAGTTTGGAAATCCCAAAAGTTCGTGGTTCGGAGAGTTCTCAAAAGTCCGAACTCATAAAATCTGTCTTGAGCTGGTATTCGAGTTCTAGTCCATCCCTATATTAGACATTACATGGCCAGCATTAGAACCTGCACACGTAGCTATTGACCACAGATTTACAGTTAGATTGATTTGTAAATAATCTTTCGATTGTAAATGAAAAATTAATTAACACAGAAATACATATAGGAGACGATGATTGAATATGTACTTTTGGTTCCTTGTGGTTATACACGCAAGAGTGAATGATTGTTAATATGATTAAATAGATTGCTCGAAATGTCTCAAAAACTTTCCAACTCAATGATTATTGATTCTACAACTAAAAGGCATGTCTACCCCCAGAATATTTAATACTCACCTTCCCTACATCCCCCCTCCAGACCCCAAGATTGTTATAATTACTCACTTTCTGAATCCCAAAAAATGTACACATCCAGTATTGCATCACGGGATCAAAGATTTTTTTGCATACTGAATACCAAAATCTGTTTCTTGATGAGTGATGTCTTATGACCTTATAACTTACACAAAATATGCGAATGTAGACACGTTTATTTTCAAATTATAAAATGCCCTAAAATAAGTGTAAAACTCACGTTAACCCAATATTACATAGGGCTGCATGGGTTTTGCACTTTGCACATACTGGTATGGAGACATCTGTATAGAAAATATTTGCATAGAGTCAATAGTAAGGTCAGGGGAAGTGGCCATGTGCGCTTCAAGGGGGAACAGCATCTGAATTAAAATACATCTTGTGCTGTCCCCTTTGCCATCGATCCTTATACAAAAAGGGGGACAACAGAAGCACAGACTTCCATTGTAGGGGAAGCCAGTGCCCTGATCAAATTTGCAACTTGCCTCATGGACTGGGTGTGTCCAATAGGTGTACATGCTTGCAAGGCTCTTTAAAGACTACATGAGCTGTGAGTTGTACTAGCAACCATATGTGAGCCCTCTAATTTATAGAATCTAGGGCCATATCGTAAAAGTACTATCATGGACGTTTAGTAGATCAACGCAATGGTAGGAGCGATTTGTACAATTAGGATTGTGACTGTACGATTGTGATCGTACAGCCCCTAGTTCTTACATGTACGTAAATGAAAGGGGATCTGTGGTCCAAAATTACTTTAGGTAAATTGACAGGGATTGCTTTCCTGAGTGTTTTTGCAATTTACTTTCATTGTTTTTTTACTTAGTTTTGAAGATATTTACATTTTTATATGTGATATGGAAGAAGCATCACCAGATCCCCTGCACTTCCTGCTCTGAAACCATCTGACAGTCCCCCTTCCCTGTATCTCCTCTTCTCCTTGGCCCCTCCCCTTGCAGACAACTTGGCCCTGCCCACACACGCAGCAGGGTTCCCCCCCCACACTCATACCTCAGACCCATATCTCCCCTACAGAAAACTGTGTGAAAACAGCCTTTACAGGCAGAGTCAGAATCAGCAGTTTGTCTGATTTTCTGTGTGTGTGTTTGGGGGTGTTTATGGGTCTGAGGTATGAGATGGGGAGGGGCCACAAGGAGGGTAGGGGCTATAGATTCCCTTACATTGAGATCCTGGTATCTTCACAAGGAAGAGAGGGGGAGGGACTTCCTGTTTCCTTTACACAATGTGAAGTCTGAGGCTGTGCTCGCCGGTGGCGAGGTGGAGGAGCAGCCTTTGGAATTTCATCTGTCATCCTCCAACCCATTAACTTTCTAATCAGAGATTTATTCAAATCTTGGGCTGTACAGCACGTAAAGAGGTTGATTTTTTAAAGGTAGAAACCCAGTCTATCATTTAATATCAACTTGTCTGGAGACCACAGTTCCCCTTTTAACTTACTAGAGAATTTTTACAATGTTCTAGGGAGAAGAGCTTTTACATTAGGATTTAAAAAAAAAATAAGTTTAGTCCTTTAAGTTTATAATTTATAAAATGTAATTTGTGTGGACCTTTTTAGGATATGGGATCCTTGAAATCATTTTTCTAACACCTTATTTTGAATGAGAATGTAGTATGTTTGATTCATTTGACTTTTGATTGGATTTTGAGTTACATGACAATATTATATATATATAGAATTGTTGATGAATTTATAAAGTGGTGACTGATTTTTTTTTGTCTCCAAAAAGTAGCCTAAAAGAGAATAAAAGTCTAATAAATGAAGTTTAGATGATGTCACATTTAATGAGAACCTCAATTGCTATATTTCTAACCTTAGAAATGATATTGTGTAAAATGAATACATTTGTGAGAGCCCCACTTCTTTTTCCTAAGTTCCCCTATTTGTGGTAAAGTTGCCCATACACAATACCTTCAGATGTTCACGTGGCGTCCGAAAAACTGACTGACCCAATCTTTTTTGCAATTGCCTTGCAATCAAAAAACCAATGGAACATCGGATATCACTGTCTGGAAAACTTTGTATTTTGGCATTAGATAGATTAGGCATTAGTCTACAAACAAATGGCTAGTCTGTCTAAAGTCTACCTAGTGTATGGCCATCATTACCCCTTTACAGCTCCATAGAATTGAATTTGACTTACATCACAGCAGCAAAGGCCCATGTGAACAGAGGGGGCAGCAATGATTTGAATAGTTTTAATTAATTTGTAATTTTTTTAAAAATAATGAGTATAGCCGTACAGATATTACACAAGGAATCGTCTGGAATAAAATTAGGATCAGACTTTCATTTCCTTTAAATTTCAGTGTAAAACTGTATAACTTTTAGCATAAGTTCAAAAAATAAGTGGAGACAGATCATATCCAACAGTGCATGTTACAGTAAACACAGTAGGGGGATTTCAAAGTAATTAATGAATGTAGAACACGACAAACACATTACTGTAGTTATAATAATAGTTTTTACATCTATTACATAAATAAAGCTACATCCTATGGTTATTTTTCAATATTAGTGGTAACAACAGGATTGTATAAAGATCTAAGGGATTAGGGGGTTGTAGGTTTAAGGGGGAAAAACATATGGGGGGGAACATACCCTTTACTATTGAAATGTTACCTTGCATTCCATAAAGAAAATTTCATCCCATAGTCCCCAGTGCTAACATTTTAGTGAAAAGCGAGTTAGGGGAGTGGAACATGGCAGCCCTGAGCTAAGCCTAGTGGCTAGTAACCTCGCAGGTACCCCAATCCTAAAGCTCAGTAAATCCACACTAAACAAAATTAAGTAAAAATTAAAATAAATCTCACTGACCTGCAAAACAATGGGGACGATTTACCCAGACTCGCTGGGCAAATATATGGAGTTAAAGTTTCTCTAAATGGTTCGCTACCGGTTAGCACAACTTTAACTCCATATTAGCATCGGATGCACGGATTACGCAAAAATCAACTGCACATCCGACGCTCGCGATTCAATATCGCTTTTGTGGTAGCTTTAGCGCAGGATTTTAATTCCAGCAAATAGCTGGCGTAAAAATCCCGCAGTGGGTAAATCCATTACCGGAATTCCCTTACCGGGATTTACCCACATTCGCAAACACGACATTGAATCGCAAAAGGAGCATTTACCCAGAGAGATAGCGGCTCTGGATAAGTGAGCCTGAATGAGTCTGACCCCCTATATACCTATTTATAAACCACTGGTTTTAATCAGACTCTCTGTACCTTTAAGGTGTTACTTGGTGTATTAGTGTTTTATATAAATTAATTAAGTTGTATATTAAAGGTATATTTTGTGTGATGCAGCACATCTCCCTCATCTAGCGATTCTCAATTGTTCCTGTGGGAGTTTTTATATGTTTAAAAGCTCTTAAATAAATAATCTCATGTAAAATCCAAATCCTTTTATCACTTGTAAATACAATTTCACAGTATTAAAGGAGCTTGCATGAGGATGTGTATTTTATGTGAAGCTGTTTTCATTTTATTAAAGTCATAATTTGAAATCTAAAATAATATTATTTCTTTCAGCAATTAATTCACGCATCAGTATGCATAACATGCAGGAGTCAATGGTGTTTTTAATTTGTCTATTGTGATTAACTGGAGGAAAGAATCAAACAGGCAACATATTGATATAATCCTGTGATATACTGAAATGCGGGTTCACTTTCTATGTTAGCTCAATTTATAGATTCTCTTTAGGAAAGTTAGGAAATTTGGATTTGGCTCCCCCTAGTGATAGTTTATTGTCGGTTGTATAATTGTGGCATTTCAAAAAAGAGGTCTTTTACTGCGCAGAATATTGGTAGCATCCTTAGCATAACAAAAACTTGATTAGCATTGTCTCTTTCATTAAACATATGTGGATTAAAATGCATTTAAAACTTCACATGCAAAAGAATGGGAAATGATAATTTACAAATGTATTAAGATGCTACTGTTTTTTCTTGCACCCATAACTTTCATCGTCTTCCAAGCTGGCAGTGTAGGAAATGCTTGTGAGTTGATATGAAAAGAAGCTATAGGCTAGGTTCCTGCGAGACGATATTTCAAACCGTTCTTCAGCCTCCACGATATTTCAGTTGATCTGTTTAAAATATTGGCGGTACTTTTTTGATTCAATGGGCCAATGTCAGTTGAACTTTCATCCAAATCAATGGAAGTTCGATATGACATGCTGGTAAATTTAATCTATCATAATTAAATCCGAAATGTCTGCATGGCTATTTTGGTTTTCGACTGCTAAACTGATCTGGTTAATAAACCACCTTGTGTGCAACTAGCCATTCGCCATCTAATTTTATTCATGTAGGAAGGGTTAAATTACACAATAACTGGCCTTTGTGTGTTGTTAATTGTTTGAATGTTCAAATAATGCAAGTTTTTGATGCAATGATATGAATGCGGATACAGCACTATAAATAACAGAAAGGAAGGAAGGTTCTCAACCAAGATGAGATGGAAAAATGTGACATCTGCTTATGAGGAAGTTTCCCTTAAAGGACAACTAAAGACACAGAACAACACTGAACCAGAAGGCAGAACACCTTAATATAAAGCCAGTAATCAGTGTCTTACCTCTCATTTTGATATGGGTGCTGGGAAAGTTACCTAAATAATATATGGCTTTTGCTTAACATCACAGCATTCTAATGTCACACAGTCTGGTCAACGACCATTATGTTCTGCCCATGCTCAGTCCTTAGGTATGGCAGAAACTGTTACAGTTGGTCACACCCATTAATAATCTCTAGCCAATCCTTTTACAGGACAGATAAAGCAAGGAAGCATGTGACTGAGGTCAGGAGGTGTGGTCTGACACTGTACATACACACAGATACTTAATTCAGTTCTTAATAGGCTTACATTTATTTTAATACAATTTTTCTGAAGTCATATTATATAGCTTATTGGTGTTTTTAGGTTTTTTTTTCTTCAGATTCTGGACTATAAAAAAATGGATTTAGTTCTCCTTTAACTAATTACAGGTGCCACGATTCTGGTACGATTGAGAAGCTGTTACTACTTGTAGCCACCATGTGATACATTTTCTGCCACATGGTGGTTTACCCCAGGTATTTTGAGGCCAATGAGGCTGTCGCCCCACTTGAGCGTGCGTTACTGTGATCATCGTGCTTCTGATATTAAGCCCTATCAGTGCGCAAGTGATACACACCAAAAATCGTGATCACATGCGCTACGATAGCACACAGAAGCGCAGCATATGTTGTGGGCTGGCCCCCTACGGTTCTCCATGCCCTGCCCTACGTTTCCACCAGTGCAATCAGATCACAAATCGGACCCAAAACGTGCTAGTGGGGCCTAGCGCTGAGAGTTTGTGGTTGTATTGGCTTAAGTGCCATTGTCCCTGCCAAACCCTCAGTGGCATATACACTTTAAAGGAGAAAGAAAGTCTAATGATACATTAAAGGACAACTAAAGTGGAAAAAAATTGTGGGCTGTAATAGTGCATATCACATTGTATATAATGCACCTACTCAGAGTGACATCAGCCCAACAACAGTAAAGATGTGTGGTTTTAAAGTTGCCATTCCTTAGGGACTGAGAAAAAATAGCAAACTCATCTCTATTTTGCATGTATAATTACTTATCAGAACACATTAACACTGCACCTATACTAGATTAAAAATAGTAATGCACTAGTTATATGCACTAAAACTGGATATAGATTTTAAAAGAGCAAGCTTGCTAAATCCTGTTTAAATTGAATATATATAAAATATAGTTAAGTTTGCTTGTTTTTCTACTAGTTAAGTTGAACAAATTAAGGTCTGAGGGACTTGTTTTCTGTGTCCCAGGTTAATACATACCCTCCAACATTTACCTTTAAAATGTGCTGAAATGTCTGTAGCACTGTAATTTTATTTCTATTTAAATGGTATTTCAGAATAGCAAAGATTTTAGCAAAGCTCATTGTTTAGTTTTTAGGGGGATGTTGATGTGTATGTTAGAGGATAAATTATGTAAAATTATTATCTCATATGCTGCAACATATTCAATATTATGCAGAAACATACCGTATATACTCGAGTATAAGTCAAGGTTTTTAGGCCTAAAAATCCATCACTAACTTGTTATCCAGTAAGCAGGCATCCGCACGCTCCACTCCACTGTTCTGACGGGTGACGTCAATACCCGGCGACGGTCTCATTTCCCGGCGCTGAATAGGGACGTCAGGCGCCAGAGTGGAGTGGAGCGGACCGAGTGGACGCCGGCTTACAGGATAAGAGGTTAGTGCACCATACTGCACTAATCCAACGGTATTCTCTGCACATGTACCTTCGTTCTGGGGATGAGGAGGGACAGTCGTCCCATACACTAAGCCCAATTCTTGCCACTAAAGATGTTCTGAAACTACAAATCCCGGAAAATAAAGCATGCTGGGAGTTGTAGTTTTTCAAACATATGGAGTGCCAATAAATGGGGGTTACTGTATGAGATTAAAGGGCAAATAATGGAGCATTTTATCTATTGTTAAAAAGATGCCTTCTGATTCTGTATTGTTTTGAGGCTTTAGTTGCCCTTTAAATGGACAGCAGAATTCCCATACAGTTGTCCCATACTGTAAAAGCATCAAAACAATACGGAATCAGAAGGCAGTAGTGGTCATAATTTCAACCCTCGGCTTATACTTGAGTCAATCATGTTTTAATCATTTTCTATTTAAAAACTCGACTTGTACTCGAATCAACTTATATTCGAGTATATACGGTACCCTCAAACAAAGGTACATTTATAGAAACAACATGGTGCAGAACTTATGCACACGTGAGTGGGCGGGGCTTATCCACTCATGAGTGGGTGGGGCCATGGCACCCACGGGTGGGCAGAGCCACATTGGGCTGTAAGAAAATGGGCTAAGGGGGCCTGCAACTGGAGGGACCATGGGGTCCATAAGTGGGAGGGACCAGGGGGGCTGCAAAGGGGAGAAGGAGACACAGGGCAGATTGACTGACATGGTTTCAGAGCAGGAAGTGCAGGGGACCTGGTGATGCTGCTGCCATATCACACACAAAAATGTAAATATCTTCAAAACTATGCAAAATAAACAATGAAAATAAATTGCAAAAATTCTCAGGAGAGCAATTCCTATCAATTTACCTAATGCCATTATTGGACCACAGTTCCCCTTTAATTAACAGGAATTAATATGTCCCTACAACACTTTTTTTCTTTGTCCTGGTTGCATCCCTTAGTAGCTAGTTACTTATGTGTTACCAAAATCACATCTTTCAGGGCAGCAATAAATATGTTACCAGAACACTACAGAAATTCTGAAAAGTGAAGTCAACCATTAACCAGGGTCATTTTAACCATGCATTGCTGTTGCATTGATTGCTGCCATGAATGATGAAGTTTATACATCACTTTGTTTGATAATGGATGATGGGAAGAGTAGTTCAACCATCAACCAGGACAAATTTAAAATAGTTACTTAAGGGATACTAAAATGGCATATCTTAGGGCAACAATGATTATGTAACAACAGCACATGAGTAAAATGATCTTAGTTAATATTGAACTACTAATCCCAGCATCCTTTACAAATGCATTTTTCAATAATGAAAAGCTCATATTTGTTGCCAATTGGCTGAACTACAGGTCCCACCATACTTTAACACATGATTAAAGGCATAATCATTCATATTGTTATGCATACCCTCCAACATTCCCCTTTAAAAACATGCACTACTGGGAAACGCATTGCACAGAGCTATGCTAAGATCAACTTTATTATCCTCCCTCTGCGGCTCTTAACCATTTTATTTCTATAAGTGTAACTATTAAAGGGGAATGTTGGAGGGTATGTATTTAAGGTTGATGTTTTAATTAACATTAAATTGATAGATTCAATCTAAATTCGTACATTCAAATCTAGACAGCTTTGAAACTGAGTAAATTAACCAAAACCAGTGATTTGTTAAAATAAATAACATTCTACTATATATATATATAAAAATCCCCATTTAAAAGCTGCAGTCTACAGCTCCCTTTCAGGCAGACATCCCACCCTGCCATTTGAGGTTTCTGGGCAGGGTGGGGGAGGGGGTGTGACATCAGTGAAATCACCCAGGAGGGGCAGAGTTAGCACCTAAGGGATTAGAGGGGCGGGGTTAGGTACTTTCTGGGGGTGTGGCAGCCAAAAGGGGGCATGACAGGAAGGAGATTAGAGACTCCTCTCTGAATGAGGGAGATACCTGCTTTCAGGTATATTTAATTAATCAATTAATTCGAAACACTTGCATTGAATCCAATACAGTCTGCAACATGCATTAGAAAAGTTGTGAATGTGGGTAAAGGATTGAAAATGTTTCATAATCCCTAAGAAACTAAACACCGTGAGAAATTCAAAGCTACCAAGCAAGTTTATAGCTGAAAAATGGAGACCCCCAACTGTTTAACTTCAAAAACCTCAGATGGGTATATTGTCACTATGAAACTACTGAGGACGCTATAGGTCAATAAATTAAGTGTAATTGTTAAGTGCAGCATTTTTAGCTTTCAAGCCTACAGGTGGTTTAAGTTTAGGTGATTTTCCATGTATTACCTGCTATATTTTTTATTTTTGACTGCCCGACAGATGCAAACTACAAGGTTCCACTGGGATTGATTTCATTCTGGTAGATATATTCTATAATGGGAATATTACCATGATGACAGATTCAATTTTTTAACATAATAACATAACAATTCCATAGTATATTTGTATATTTGTAGTATATTTGCTTTCTAGGCTGTCACAGCCAGAACATAATGTGGACTTCTCCACTCTCCTTTGCAGGTCCTCTGCAGGTCCTCTGCAAGAAGAGTATCTACAATAAGTATTATCTAGTACCTTTTCTCAAGTATCCTCCACAATGGGCTCTTAATTATGGCACTAATAAGATAGAACAAGCTTTCTTATATATAAACATATAAATAAAAAGAGATACTTGGAAAATACTATTTTAAAATAAGGAATAATCCTTTAATATAAAAGTACCCATAGCTACTGCCGATGAAAGAACAAAGAGTAAATCAAGTGTAAACATACCCTTTAATATGTATTGTATGTTTTCAGTAGTGTATCTCTCCACCCTAAAAAACAAATGGTAACTTCATGTAAATGGCTGTGGCACCTGGGAAATGGTCAGGAGAACATGCAAATTTTTTTTGCCGTCCTCTGGAGGCAGTGTCCATGAGTAGGCTAAAATGGTTGGACAAGATGGGCAAATGTCTTAAGCTGGGTACACACACTACAGATTTCTGAAACCCGAATGTAATGTTTGTTTTCGCTAGCCGTTTAATGTATCATTCATTTTTGCTAATCCTCGAATGTAATTTTCATTTTCGTCAACCCTATAATGTATCATTTGCTAACCCTAGAATGAAATGTTCAACTTTCGGTAACCTTTGAATGTTATGTTATGTAATGCTCAAATGTAGGCTTAGGGGCATATTTATATAACATAGGAGGGGCTGCCGAGGAGGGGCTGCCGAGAAGGGGCCCTCCCCAGCAACCCCTCCAAGCCTCCCGCCCCGGCCGCTCCCGGGGAGGGGAAGGGAGGGAGCCGCTGGGAGGGGTTGAGGCACTCTCCAACGGGGCCCTGAGAAGGGCCTTTTGGGGCTTAAGGGGTCCCGCAGCGCGTACCGGGACCCCCCTCCACGGCCCTATCAGGGCCTTTGCGGCACTTACAAGTGCCTTTGGCGGGGTCACCCCCAGTGTGCGGCTCTTAAAAGAGCCCTTGGGCGGAGTCTTCTTTCTTCCAGTCCCGGCGACACCAGCTCCGCCGAGGCCGCCGACTCCCGAGAGGTACCCCTGTGGCCGCCAGGGGTACCCCCGGCGGGTGCCGGCGACCTCAACGAGGCCGATGTTGCCGGCGTCTTGATCCGGCGCGACGTCTTCGGGCTGGCGACACCAACCCCACTCAGGTCGCCGATGCCAGGCAGACTCACTGCGGCCGCCAGAAGAAGGTCCCATCATAGTTTACTGGGAGCCCAGGAATTAAAGCAAAAAAAAAGATTAGTCAATCAAAAACAAGGAAGAAATGAAACCAGGGGTGTAACCTCAGGGGGGCCCAGGAGCCAAGGGGGCACCATCCTCTTATTTTTCATATGACAGATATAGCCTCCTCCCAGAAAACCACTGTGGATGAAGCACGGATAGGGGCCCCATCATAGTTTTGCAGGGGGCCCAGTGATTCCTAGTTACTGAATTAAACTGATGACTCGTATGTGCTGATGCAAATGCTGGTGGAGTTAAAAATTTAAACTCTTAAAATTATAAGCTCTTCTGACGTAGAATATTCACAAGCTAAAATAATGTTGTAACTGAAAGCATAGTTTATTGAACTCTTATGTGCTCCACTTAATTATATTGGAAGTTTAACTATTGCTAAAAACTTTGATCAATAAAGAAATATCCTACCAAATAGATAGATACTTACCCGACCTGTAATCCCTATGTAACAATAAACAACATAAGAGAACAAAAAATTCCCTTATGACTTCAAATGACAATAAAAATAATCTCTAAATGATCCCTAGACCAACAAGGACATTTTGTAAAACTACCAGTACCTTTCAGTATTATTTAATTCTAGAAAATAATTCATCCCTCTCTTATAAATATCTAATGAATCTGCTATTACCACATCTACTGGAACACAGTTTTACCATTTACTATTTAAAACACTTTCTGAACCTAAAGGCAAATGTCCTTCTTTCTGGGGGATTCTGATGAGCATATCATGAACTGTAGATAACAATGGCAGTAAAAAAAAAAAAGGGGGGGGGGAATTCTGCACACCTATAACCCCCTTAAAATTGCCTATATCTCCTAAGTCTGGAACAAAGAAGATTTTTGCAGACAGCCTACTAGGAATAATACTAAACAATACTAAAGCCTTCACCTTGTCCTTAGCAAAAAAAGTTTCTAAATGTACCCTTTTCCTATGTATTTTATTTATTTCTCTTGCGGGCTATGTATTTTCTCTGGTAGGTAGGCAAAGGTATGAGTAGGTGTGGGGTTCTTTATGTTTGCAAACACAATTGTACACTAAAACTAATCTGCAGGATATTTGTGCTGTTACATGATTGGCTGTCAGCTTCCATGGGACAGGACATACTACCACTTCCATGTTTTGATCTACTGTGCAATAGAGAGCTTGTGTGCAGTGTACAAGTAGCAACACAAAGATATTGATAACAGGACCTGGCCCTTAGTACCACACAGCGTTCAATTAAACAAACCAAACCAACAGCAACAGCAATGAGAAAGATAAGAAACAGCTTGATCTTGTGAATGTGCTTTATCTATTGGGACAGTTTGTTTTTAGACTTTAGTTCCCTTTAGGCCAATCAGGGACAGAGGATCAAGAAGTACAAACAAGTGATTTTCATCAAATGTTAGCTTTAGCACAGCAGATAGCAGAGCAGAGTACAAGAATAACTTTGTTTTGCATTTTAAAAAATGGTTCAGATTTTAGCACATCTTTACTTGATGAATTTGTTTTTCTCATCATCACATGTCACAATGCCTATGTAATATTCATTGCATTAAATATTTACTTATATCTAATTGGCATGATTTAGCTATTCAGAACTTGACTTTCTTACAGTGCTTGGGAATTGAATGCCCTTTGGTTAAGACCCTCAAGGAAAATTGAATTTAATGCGCTATTTAGGATGGATTGAAGATGAAAGCGATGTGGAGTGGTGTAGATCACTCATATTATCAACTTTCAAAAGCAATAATTGTGTTAAATTAAGCTACTAATAAAAAATGAAACAGTTATAGACCAGGGCAATGAGATTAAAAATCAATTTAACTTTCTATCTCAATGTTAAATACTGCACAATAAATTCATTTTGATTATCTTAATCTAAATTAAAACCAGCAGGTGCCACTGTTTGAAAGGAGAGGTAGAAGTGTAAAATAATGGGGGCGCCAAGCTGTATGCTCTGTGGGTATCTCCAACTTAATTGAAAATCGCACTTGATATGCAGCAACAGACCCAATAAGGCTTGTAGGTGGCCTGAAAAACAGTATGCAAAGTTTCTGCTGCATCCATAGTTAGTCACAAAGACTTTGTATAAAACTGTGTTTTCCCAGAATGCAACCAATAATTATAATTTAAAATGGTTGGAGAGCACTCCACATACAGTTTTTACAACTAATTGTACCCCATTGTTTTCAAAATGAATGCCACAATTAACCTGAAAAGGAAAATAAATTGCTTTGCCTTAACCCTGACTATTCATTTGGGTAAACAACCAATTTAAAATGAACTAGCTGCGATACCATTAAATCATGTTAAATCATCTTAATAAAAGTGATGGAAATAAATGTCTTATAATTAAATGTTTAAAACCCCATTTTTCTATGCACAGCAAGGGTTCTGCAACCTCATTTATTAAGAGGGCACAACATCTGTTAATATAGACAGTAAAGCTTCGTACACACATGCGATCGCACGATGTGTCCAAACGTTCGTTTCGGCCGATAATCGGCCCGTGTATAGCCCTTTATCAACTGAATGCCCGTTTCGGCCGATAAAGTGCACATACACAGGGCACTTTATCGAACGGTCGGGACCCGCGATCGCACGTGTGTACGAACCTTAAGGGTAATTTTCCCTTTCCGAATGCAATATGGGTTTAGCTGGTGTGGGTAAATCATGAAAGGGGTTAACCCACAGTGGGACTTTTAGCGCAAAATCCAAATTGAATTTGTTGTGGTTGCTGCGCGGATGTCTTTTGCAATACCAACACAACCGGCACAACAAAGTTTTGCTAACTGACATTGAATCATTTATGCTGAATGATTCAATGTCAGTTAGCAAAACTTGAACTCCAAAAATAAGTGCTGTGGCTCTGGGTAAATTATATAGTAACATTGTAATGGGGGTTTAATATAGACATAAGTCTATCTAGTCCAACCTTTGCAGAGTAAAGCTAGGTACACACAGTACAGATTTCTGAAAGATGACAGACAGGATCTGCAAGATCCTGTCTGCCATCTTTCAAAGATCTGCATACACATAGTCCCGAGCGTTCTCCCTGAACTTCATAAGGAGAACGCTCGGGACTGTGTTTCCATCGGCCGTGCTAGACTCCTCTATAGGGAGTCTAGCGCGGCCGATGGAAATTTTCGGCCTTTCCCGAACGAGCGAATGGCCGACCCGATCGTTCGGCGGACGCGCGCTCGTTCGGGAGACGAGCGTACACACATAACGATAAAGCCCCGATACCGTCAGGGTTTATGTTTCTTAAAAATGTCATAATTCAGTTTTCAGTTTTAGTCATCTCTCTAAAATAATTTAGCAAAATCTCTCTAAATTATTGCAGATACTCAGATACTCTATGCCGATCTCATATAGGCAACTTTTCAGCCCTTCTGAAGCCAGTCCCAGAATCAAGGGCCTATTGTTAACATATTAATAAAAAATCTTTTATTGAAATCTATGAGTGCATTGGAATTAAAAATATCATACTTTGCACAATCCTCTGGTCCTTCTTAAGCACCGTGGTCCTTAAGAAGTAATAATTTTTAAAGAATATACTGTACAGTGCCCACTGCGGAGTATTTGTGTGTATATATAGTATTAATAGTTACATAGCACCTCCCCCTTTTTATTTTAGGGTGTGATATCACACAAATCATAAGACTATTGACTATCACATAGTTATTTTTAGCATTCTGGACCTGCTACAATGGAAAACTAAAGGATGGTCAGTAAGGATTTTTCAAATTTTGTGTGAACTATACACTATAATATATAAGAGAACTTGCAAACATAACTAGCATCATTAAAATGTATGTATGTTATATCTTCCAAGATTTTACAACAATAGAATCTTAAAAGATTTATAAATAAGTTGCAATGATTTGCCCTATGATGTGTTAGATAGGTATGGATAGTGGTAAGAATTATAGGCATATAATCATAGAAGAAGAATGTTAAATCTTTATTAATTAACTTATTCATTGATTAACTAACTAATGGATTTACTAAATATGTTCTTACTTGTTCAATTAATCAAATATTAGAGAGGTGAGTCAACTTCATATGCAGTTGGCAAGGGCTGCAAGTTTGGGGAGTGTGCTCATTATGGGGGACTTTAATTACCCTGACATTGATTGGTGTAGTGGAACTGCCATCACAGAAAAAGGCGATGAGTTCCTGAATTTGCTGCAGGATAAATTTCTCTCACAGGTGGTTGAGGTTCCTACTAGAAAAGGAGCTCTGTTGGATCTGGTAATATCTAACATTGTGGAGCGCATTATAGATATAAAGGTAACTGGAGGCTTAGGGAAGAGTGACCATGAAATAGTGGCATTTGGACTTTGTTATCGAAAGGAAAAGTGTGCTGGGTTAACAAAGACATTTAATTTCAGGAAAGCAAATTTTCCCAGGTTAAAAGCAGCTCTTCAGAATGTCAACTGGGATAATGTATTATCAGGTAAATGTACTGAACAGAAGTGGACTGTGTTCAAGGGGATTTTAAGCCAGTTCACATCTAAATTTATACCATTGGGAAATAAATGTAAAAAAAATAAATCAGCGCCCATGTGGCTGAATTCTGTAAAGAGGCAAATGGAAAGGAAGAAAAAGGCATTTAAAACCTTTAAGGCTGAGGGAACGGAAAGGGCCTTTAGGGATTATAAAAACTGTAATAAGGAGTATAAGAAAGCAATCAAACTAGCTAAAATTAATAATGAAGTTAGGATAGCTGAAGAAAGCATCACTAAGCCTAAATTTTTTTTTAAGTATATTAATAGTAAGAAGATGAGGACTGAGAATGTGGCACCATTAATTAATGGGGGTAAGTTAATTACGGAGGATGGCGATAAAGCAAATGTCTTGAATAATTTTTTTTCCCTCTGTATACACTATAGAAGATCCAAGTACAGATATCATAGAGTATAGTAGCAATAATGGTATAAAAGATTCAAGTGCACTGTGGTTAACCGAGGATATGGTACAGTAAGAACTAAAGAAGGTTAATATTAATAAATCTCCGGGACCGGATAAAATACATCCTCGGGTACTTAAGGAGCTAAGTTCAGTTTTATCTAGGCTATTGTTTCTGATTTTTGCAGATTCCCTCATGTCTGGTGGTGTGCCCCTGGATTGGAAAAAGATGATGTTATTCCCATATTCAAAAAGGGTAGTCATTCATAGGTAATTACAGGCCTGTAAGTTTAACTTCAGTGGTGGGAAGATCCTGGAATGTTTAATAAGGGAACATGTTCTAGAGTATGTTTCAAGGACTGACATTATAAGTAGTAACCAGCATGGATTTAGGAGGAATAGATCTTGTCAAACTAACTTGTTGGCTTTTATGAGGAATAGTAAGTAGAAATTTAGACACTGGCATAGCAGTAGATGTAGTATTACTTGGATTTTACAAAGGCTTTTGATACAGTCTCCCCATAGGCGACTAATGAATAAGCTAAGGTCTGTTGGTCTGGGGGAGTAACATTTGTACATGGATAGAAAATTGGTTAATGAATAGGAAGCAAGAGAGTAGTTGTTAATGGGGCTTCATCATTATGGGCTAAAGTGCTAAGTGGGGTGCACAGGGTTCTGTGTTGGGGCCGCTTCTATTTAATCTATTTATAATGATTGGAAGTGGGTATTGCAGCAAGGTTTCTGTGTTTGCTGACGACACAAAACTTTGTCGGCCATTAAAAACTTCAGAGGATGTGCAATCATTGCAAGGGGATTAGATAGATTATCACATTGGGCTGCTAAGTGGCAGATGAAATTCAATGTTGATAAAGTAAGGTGATGCATTTTGGACTTAAAAATCCTTGTGCTACTTATACTATAAATGGCTCTGTGTTAAGTGAATCCCGTTGGAAAGGGATCTTGGAGTTTTGGTGGATAACAAACTTAAAGGTAGCAAGCAGTGCCAGGCGGCAACAGCCAGAGCCAGCATGGTATTGTCTTGTATAAAGAGAGGTATGAATTCAAGGGAGGAAAATGTAATTCTCCTCTTTACAAAGCATTGGTAAGGCCTCATTTGGAATATGCAGGCAATTTTGGAATCTGTGTACAAAAAGGACATCTTTGAAATGGAAAGGTTCAGAGAAGGGCAACTAAAATAATAAGGGGATTGGGGGAGCTGGATATGAAGAGAGACTGGAAAAGTTACAATTATGTACGCTGGAGAAAAGGCTTGCGTGGGGATATGATTATGTGTATAAAACATTAACGAGCCATACAATAAACTATCTGGGGCATTGTTCACCAATAGAACATGTCAAAGGACACAAGGACATCCTTAAGACTTAAGGCTTCAAGTTCAGAAAGGGTTTTTCACTGTAAGAACGGTAAAGCTATGAAACGTCTTCCAGTGGAAATGTAATGGCAGATTCATTGGTCAGTTTCAAAAAAAAAGCTGGATGAGTTTCTGCAAACAAGGAATGTTACAAGTTACTGGTATTGATACATAAAGTGAGTTGATCCAGGGAAATTTCCGATTGCCACTTGGAGTCAGGAAGGAATTTTTTCCCCTTCATAATTTGGTGGGGTTTTTTTGCCTTCTCTGGATCAACAGTTAGGAGGAAATGAGGATATTGCTAGATGGGTTGGACTGGATGGACGTAGTCTTATTCAACCTCAAATACTATTACTAACTATACTAAATATGATCAAAAAACCTATTGAGACTGTGTTTAAATATACCGTACCTTCATCCTATGCACACTACCTACATTGATTTCTGGGTTTTTATAACGTACTTATTCCTGTATTAACCATAGATGCATTTTATTTTACTAATAAATTAAACTGTAAGCATTATAAGTTTTAAAATCAGACACATGTGGCTCATTATTATTCAACAAAACATTTCTGTGTTGTGTAAGAGAAGAGAAGAAATAGCTCCATGCCAAAACCCATTTCATGTGTTACTTAAGGAAAATCAACGAACAAACCACAGCCCGACATTTCACAGCAGTGCAGCTGACTTTTCAAGGGTATTGGATTGTCTTATTGTTGATCGATGAAGATCTGGCAGGCCCATTTTGGGTTTACGAAACACATTAGCCGTTGGCTTTATTAAGTTTATTGCCAGCTTGATTTGGCCTCTCATTATAGTGCTAATTTATAATATTTTTGAATATATAAGTAAAACTTTTGACTCAATAACAGATTACAAATTCTGCTTTACTTCATACAATCATTTGTGATTTTTCATTGGGAAACTTTAAAGGTGAGCATATTTGAAAGGGCAGTTATACTGTTTCCGGTATATTGTTCCCACCGTTCCTGGTCTGGTCTCATTTGCTCATTTGCCAGAACCTGGCCATTGGGAACACATGCTTCGTGCAGAGCAGTTTGGATTGGGCAGGCCCCAGACACAAGAAGGGGAGACTAGGGGTCCTATATGTAAATCGGTAAGTACGACCGTGGCCAGTTAATTAACAAATGTTCGGTCTTAGAATACCGCAATGGTTATAATATGGGGATCGTAAATCTAGGATCGCGTTATTCTAGATTTACGAATGGTATCATTAATTTAGAGGTTATCATCAATTTATAATTGTTATTGTTAATTTACAATAATGATATAGTAAATTAATGATTGCTAAACTGATCGGAAATTAATGATCGGTTTAACGATCGTTTAAGGCACGGTATGTTAAAAATCGATACCACACCTTACAAATAGGCATAAAGATAAGCAGTGATGATCGGAACTTCAAAGACTGATTGCCTGTGTTCTAAGTTAGCCCAGAAGTAAGGACTTCTAGGAACTTTTATTGGGAGGAGGTTGCTGGGAATAGTAACAAACTTTAGGAAGGTTGTTGCAGTTTCCATTTTTATAATGAATTAAATTTACACCTTAAGCTGCCTCCAATATATTTTGATGATCTGGATCTGGATTTAAAGGAAGTGTTCTCTCAGAAATCACATATTTAAAAAACTTCTGTATAATAAATACCTATATACTCTAGTATAAGTCGAATTTTTCAGGTTTTAAAGTTAGCCTGAAAACCTAACCTCGACTTATACTCGGGTCAAGTCCTAATTTGCTCCAAATTCGCAATTGTAACCAGTAGGTGGCGCTTGTGTTAACCTGCATGAAAGTTACAGGAGCGATTGCCTTTACACTTCCTGCTTCCTGTAGTCTGGTCTGGACTCACTCAGCACTGTCACTGCTCATACTGGATGCTGTAAATCTGATGGGTCTTCTCAGTTTGGGGCAAAAAACAGCAGCTAGTTCAATGCACGTGACAGCTTGAAACTACAACCTCAGGTGACATTTTTAACTATTGGGTCAGAGGGCCCTTACTTATGGGGTTCAGGAAATGATGGTAAGTTTAATTAAAAGTTTACTAAACCTTGCCACTCCCCATGTTTAGAAACTGCAACTCACTACAACAAAGCATGCTGGGAGTTGTAGTTTCCAAACACCTGGTGTGCCAAGGAATTGGAGGTTACTGGTACTGGATTTGGCTATTACTGTATGGGATTCATATATGGGAATTCTGCTGTTCATGCAAAGGGCAACTAAGCCACAAAACAATACAGAATCAGAGGCAGTAGTGGTCATAATTTCTACCTCGGCTATACTCGAGAGTTAATCAGTTTTTATAAATTTTCAGGTAAAAATAGGTACTCGGCTTATACTCGGATGGCTTATACTGAGTATATATGGTACCCTGTCCCCATCCCCGAAGATACCGCTATTTAAAAAAAGTATCTGCAATCAGTTTGTAAAGTTTGCTCATTTTTTGGGTATGTGGCCTCCACCCTTCACTGCTTGTTGTTCCATCTGCTGTATTGGTATGTAGTAACCCCACCCCTTTTGACCCCATGACTTTACCTACATCCCCCCCCCCTACCAGGTCACCCAAAAACATATGTAGCCCATAAAAAAACATATCAGCCATAAATTCAGAAAAACAGGCCCCTTTTATTGCAATGATAGATACAGCCATGCAACACTATAGCAACGCAATGCTTTTATGATTGGTTGCCTGCACACTCAGAGAGGTCACAGTTACTTGGCAGAAGCAGACTCTCATTGCGCAAGCGCAAATGTTGAAGGACGGTCGCACAAATTGGCAGAGGCCGAGTTAAGGTTTCAAGAACTAGAAGGGGGGTCCTTCTTTCAGGGAGTTTATTGGGGATTGAGAAGCTGTAAAAAGGTATGGGATCTATGAGAATTATGTCACATGTCAAGATTGTATTCAGCAGTGAACAGTTCCTTTAATATAATATTAATGATTTGCATTACATGACAATGAACTGTGGGAATACAAATAAAGTACATTATAACAGAAGGATGAACTAAAGGCTGAAAACAAATAAGTCTAGAAATCGTGTATTTTTTTGTACCAGCCTATATGGCACAACCTTTGTATGTAACCTTCTGGCGCAAGTTGATGTGCAATGTTATGAGATATAACTGTACAGTCACTTCTGAGGGTGGTTTCTTTCCTCATCCATGTATTCAGTAGCACCTATAAGCTAGTGTTTTAGTGCTTTATCTTGGTGCATACTATTTCTGTGCAAATTTGTAGAGAGTGAACTAATTAATAATTGTTCTGCATGTGTAAATTTATGTTTTAAACATTGGATGTACAAATCATGCTCAGAAAACCCCTAGCCTGAATAATGGCAGCTGTGCACAGATTGATCCCATTGCTTTCTCAAAATAAATGAACACAACAAATTTTAATTGAGAACTTTGTCACTTTAATTAGGATTATCCTCTAAGGCACCAATAATTGAGAGATTGGTGTTGTAAGGTGTTTCCCCTACTACATGACAATTTTGATTGTTTAAAGACACACAAATTCTGAAATGATGATCACAGAGAGAAGATTGGATCAGGGAAAATTGTTGTCTGTCTCCAAAGTTCAGCCATTTTACTCAGACAAAACCTATTGGTCAGATTATTGGACTAATAATTTTGGTGTCTGTTTTAACTTTGCATTGGTGGTGTATAAAATCCTGCTAAAGACTAGAGATGAGACTGGTGAGTTTCGTTCGGCCATCATTCCTCATGATTGCCATCATTCCAACATTCCACTTTACATTCCTCAATCTATATCAGACTTATGTTGGGATGTTTCCTGTCTTTCGTATGCCCAATATAAAATGTCAATAAAATTGAAAGTGTGGTTCTGCCTTGGACGGTGCAACAGTAAATTTGTTGTGTATCTGATTTTGCCCTTGCAACTTATTTTATGTAGTAGAGACGATGCAGCCTATCAAGGGAAGATTTTCCCAACATAAGTCTGATAAAAGTTTGAGGAAAGTCACTTGCCAGTACATTTTTGTGAATGAATACATAAAGACAGGGACCTCAGGTTTTGGGTACTGGAGCCTGTTCCACTACTTGAGGCGCAAGAAAAAAAATTGTGGTCGAATGAGTTAAAAATGTATGTGAAAATTCAAAAAAGTTCAAATTGGATTTATAGAATTTTATTACATCCCAATGGCCAGAACGAAACACCAATTTATCTTTAGTCTTTAGCAGCACTTATACACCACAAATATAAGGTTAAAAACAGATTTTGTAAAATGGCCAAGAGCAGCTCTATGACTGTGTAGATATCCATGTTGCATGTGTTAGTCTGGGAAGAGGTGTGGACATGGAGGTGATTATGTCATTTTTATATATATGATGAGTGATTTGTTATATGTGTAAATGTCTGCTGTGCTGAGAGCCTGAGGAAGAGGGGTCGCTCCCTGAAATATCCCTTTATGATACAGCAAGTATAAATAAAAATGTAATCATTAATAGAGATTGGTGTGCTGTGGACTCGCATTTATATATATATATAAAATTGGAAAAATGTCACACTGGCATTCCAAGGACTTGTACCTTTAACAGGCCAATGGCTTTATAAAAGTCTAAGACCAGGGACCAAAATTGTGCCACCTATGCTGTATTAATAAACTCACCTTAGTCCACAAAGATACATTCACAATGATACCAAAAGCTGTGTCTCACCGCATTACAATTGCATACGCATTACACTTCACAGGAAGCTGCACCCTTCCTTCCTGGAAGCTGACAGCCATCCATGTTACAGCTCAGAGATCATCCCTCCATCTGACACAGAACACAGATTTCAGTGCAGTTTTTGTGTAAAATGCTCCTGTCTCTAACAATGATAAATTAAGTAATCTTTGCATTTTTTTCTTGCATGGATGTAAGAAACACAATATTAAGATTTCAGTAAAAATAAAAGTAAGTCTGGGGAATCGAAACTGCAACTGTGCCTTGCAAAAAGTAAGCTTTCTACCACGAACCCACTAGGTGGAATTTAAGTACATGTAGAAGCTTTATCTTTTACTAGGAACATAATGGAAACAAAAAAAGTAAGTCTGGGGATTTGAACCTGTGACCCAATGGTCTGTTTGTTTCTGAAACCAGCCCTTTCACAGTGAGGCACCACTGCACATGCAGAAGAAGTTTGTATACTTAGAATCATTATCTTTTGCTAGAAAAAATGTCAGTAAAATCATTTGACTATTTTGTATTGTTACAGGAAGTCTGTCAGCAATTCACGATGGTAGGTAAATAAAAAACAGAGCAGCTATCTAAAGTTTGTACATGCAGAATCTTTCTATTTTTCTGGAAACATAATGGAAACAAACAAACCAAAAAAGCTATAAACTCAGACAGTAGACCATTTTGTATTGTTTCATAATTAAGCCAGGGGATTTGAACCTGTGACTTCTTGGGGTGTGTGTTTCTAAAAAAACCATGACATTTAGATTTTGTGCCTCCAGAGATACAACAAGCCTCCCTGCCCCCTCTGATGGAATCACGCAAACCTCTAGGATAGGGCCACTCAAGGGGTGTTCCTGTGACTAGTCCAGTGTCACCGCCACTCCCTCTACTAGCTGTCTCGATGGGAATCCCCAATATTCAACTGAGTCAGATGACTTCAAAGTTAGTCCTCTTGACTCCTAAGTCCGTCTTTGCTTCCTGGGGTTAGGGAGTTCGTGAAATCCATTTTGTGCAAGATCGATGCATAGTTCATAAAGTGCCAGTGCTCAATATTGTGAATAAAGTCCCATAAAAGTGCAACTGTGAAATAAATATTTAAAAACAATAATTATTTAAAAACAATAATTAATAAATACTATGTGGGTACATATTGTGTGATAAAATTCTTATACTATAATAAACTCCACTATACTAGTAAAATGTTACTAATACAAATATTACAATCATCAAACAAGATCTAGAACTATGGATCGATACTAGGGAATATTGGAGGGGGTACCCCATTAAATAAAGCACGCAAGGGATAATATCTCGTTTAGGCCCCTAGGGGACACAGTATCCAGTTTACGGATCTACCATGCTTCACATTGCAGGAGGGCCCGATCTTGGTCACGTCCATCCGCCTTAGTGACCTGATCTATGGCCATCCATTTAAAGTTTGCCAGAGTATGCTTAGTCTCCTTATAGTGTCGGGCGACTGATTGTTCCCCAAATTTAGCTGAAGGATCTTCCCCTGATGTTAGGTTAGTAGTGGCTAGAGCCATTTTGATCGCCCTCCTGTGGTTAGCCATTCTTTCTCTTACTGTGGTTGTGGTTTTACCCACATAGTATAGTCCACAGGGGCAGGTGATGATATATACTATGTATTTGCTGAGGCAAGACAATCTATGTCTAATCTTTAAGTGTCTGCCACTATGTGGATGGGGGAAATCTTGGCCCTTCATGATATATCAGCACGTTTGGCAACCTGTGCAACTGAAACAGCCCTTTTAAACCGTATTAAGCCAATTATCCTGGGTCTTGGTTGGACCCACATTGATATCTGACCTAACCTGTAGGTTCCTGAGGTTTTTTCCTCTACGGTAGGCCAATAGCGGTCGGGTGTTTTTGAAGGGTAGGGACTCATCATTCTGGATAATGTTCCAAATGCGTTCTACGATGGTTTTAATCTGTTCGTTGCCTGTTGCAAAATCAAGACTAAAGTTAATTGCCTGGGTGATTCTCTTAGGCTTATTTTGACATTGAGGGTTATTGAAAAACAGTGGAGAGCTCAGATGAATCCCAACATTCAGATAACGATGGTTCTAACCCTAAAAGCTCATCAGAAGCATCATTAGTAGGGGATTCCCAAAGATCAGTATCTTTTTTAGGAGTGGGCAGCAGTCCGGGGGATACAATAGGAGGCACAAATGGAGACCCAAGAGGAGGAGCCAGTCTAAGAAGAAGAGCAGGACGACCCCCCCAGCAGAGGAGACGAATGTGATATACAACCTAAGTAGGCATAATTTAACCAAAGAGGAACAAATGGTCCTTAGTAAGGGACTTACATTTGTCCCCACTACCAAAACTGACCCATTTAAAACTGAAATAGATCTATATAGGCTCCAGCGAAAATTTAAACTTAGGGATATGTTTAGGGATAGCCCCCAGAGGGACCTCCCCTTTGCCCCTAAAAGCCATTTTGACCCCCCCATCATTGCTCCATCCATTAGAGTCTTTGCTAACATGACTAAGGTAGAAAGCGCTAAAATCCAGGCAGTAAACCACCATAGGAACAATTTAAAACCACTTGAGAAACAGGCCATTAGGTCCTTACGGAAAGACAGGGAACTCGTCATAAGACCAGCAGACAAAGGGGGTGGGATTGTCCTTATGAATAGGCACGACTATTGCACCGAGGCTTTAGCACAATTGAGTGACCACAAAGTATACTTACCATTGGAAAGCGACCCGACATGGTCCCTTAAAAGAATGTTGGATGAAAGAGTACAGATGGGGGAACAGCAGGGCTGTCTAGATAGTCGGACGGCTAAATTTCTTACCACTAAGTGTCCTAAGGTCCCGTTGTTTTACACTGTACCAAAAATACACAAATCCTTAACAGCTCCCCCTGGACGCCCAATTGTGTCCTCATATGGATCCCTCTTCAAACCAGTCTCAAAATACATTGACTAAGTTAAGAATATGAAATCATTTCTTAAGGACAGTGGAACCTTAAGAGAGATCCTGAAAACTATGGGCATAGTAAAAGGTGAATATACCTTGATGACATGTGATGTCTGTAACCTATACACCGTCATTCCCCAAAATGACGGCATAGCAACCTGTCGAGAGGCCCTTATAAAAAACCAACATGTACATCCACCCATAGACTTCCTTATGGATCTCTTAGACATGGTTCTTGGTAATTTATTTCATGCATGCATGAAATAAATTTTTCAGTATTGGAAGAGACCCAGGAGTGCTCCGTTTGCTTTGGTTAAAGTTCTGTTTGCAGCCTATCACGGACCCGGGCAGCTGTTTGAAGTGGTTTAGGAGTGCCACTCCACCTTGGTTATCATCATGATGACGGCCAAGATGGCGGGCGAAACGCGTTGATGTTGGCGTTTTGCACCTAATAAATTCAAGTTGTTGTATTCAAGACCCAGGAGTGCTTCCACATTTGTCTATTATATATATATATATATATATATATATATATATATATATATATATATATAAAATTGGAAAAATGTCACACTGGCATTCCAAGGACTTGTACCTTTAACAGGCCAATGGCTTTATAAAAGACCAGGGACCAAAATTGTGCCACCTATGCTGTATTAATAAACTCACCTTAGTCCACAAAGATACATTCACAATGATACCAAAAGCTGTGTCTCACCGCATTACAATTGCATATGCATTACACTTCACAGGAAGCTGCACCCTTCCTTCCTGGAAGCTGACAGCCATCCATGTTACAGCTCAGAGATCACCTGTGACCCAATAATCTGTTTGTTTCTGAAACCAGCCCTTTCACAGTGAGGCACCACTGCACATACAGAAGAAGTTTGTATATTTAGAATCGTTATCTTTTGCTAGAAAAAATGTCAGTAAAATCATTTGACTATTTTGTATTGTTACAGGAAGTCTGTCAGCAATTCACGATGGTAGGTAAATAAAAAACAGAGCAGCTATCTAAAGTTTGTACATGCAGAATCTTTCTATTTGTCTGGAAACATAATGGAAACAAACAAACCAAAAAAGCTATAAACTCAGACAGTAGACCATTTTGTATTTTTCATAAGGAAGCCAGGGGATTTGAACCTGTGACTTCTTGGGGAGGTGTGTTTCTAAAAAAAACAGGAAATTTAGATTTTGCGCCACCAGAGATACAACAAAGAATACAGGTACATTTAGAAATGCTATCTTCCACTATAAACACTGTGCATAGAGACAGTAAATACATGGAAGCTTACTAGAGAGAAATCTTACAATGTGTAGGCATTCTGAGGAGAAAAGCTTTCACATAAGGATTTAAAAAAAAGAAGTTTTGTTCTCTTTTAAGATATATCCTGGTTTACTGTCACATTCATCCATGGCTTTGCTCTTTGTACTTATTTGCTGTCCCATTATCCTTGGCTTTTCTTTTCATGCTTGGTAATTGGATGTGTTCATTGCTTACATTGTTTGCATGATATTATAAGGTCAAAACACCACATGGAGGGATTATGTGCTGCATTGCATATCAAACCACAATAGGTGACAGTTATTATTGTTTTTGATGATGGCTATATCATTTAAGGAAAGTGAAGAATGGAATTAATAAAATAATATTCTGATTTTCACCAAGTGTTAAATTTAGAGGAGGAATTATATGAAACTAATGTCATGAAGACATCCAAATACCCAAGAAGGAGTACTGTATTTTCCAGGTTACTTAATTGCCAACAGATTCTTGTACAAGTCATTCTGAATTGAGAGATCCAGTTGGATGACTAGCGACTAGTACTAAACTTTAAGTCTAGTTGATCTAACTGAATACAACATATAAACCCAAAAGGTTTGGTATTTTCTTTATAAATGAAGGAAAGAGGACAGCAAGACTAGACTACCAAAGAACAGTAGAGGATGTGGGAGGAAAGGAAGCAAATTAAAAAAAGGTCAAAAGAATAACAAGCTTTAACATAATCTCCACCCACTGATTAGCCAGGATTAGAGGTTCTTTAAAGATTTATCTATTCTTAGAAGGTGCATGTATCCAGGCATGGATACTACAGTAGGATTAGACACATACGCATTCTAGTAAATTGTTGACGATAGAGCAGTGTGTATTTATGCAGTCTTCCTTTGTAGTAATTAATTCAATTACTGGCTTAAAGGAAGTTGTCCCTTAGTAAATGTATCCATGGGTCAATAATAAACATTATTACACACTATTTTCCTTTTTGCAACTTTTGCAAATTACTTTAAGGTAGCAGCTAATAATTCTATGTATCCTATTTTATGATTTGCATAGACCAGAATAAAAACTTGGGGAAAAAAATAGGTGAATTTGACTCTACTGGAAGAAATGGCTTTTGAAATCTTGTTTGTGCGATAGAGATAGATAGATTTCTTTATTCTGATGCTGTGTATGTAAAAAAAATGTTTTTGCCATTATGCTGGCCATACACTAGAAAGATTTTCAATCTATCGAATGTTTTTTTAGTTTTTGTTGTCTTAACAGTTTTTGTTGGCCAGCCAGCAGTTCATTCTTACATGTAATGTTCCCATCTGGCCTATTCATTTCGCAAACACAAGTTGATTACAAAAAAGTTTGGGCCAGGCGCAAGTGTTAAAAAAGTTTTGGAACAAGAGTTTGTAGTGTGCAGTCAGCTTTTAGTCTCTGAGAAAGAATTTCCGATATACTGTCACTGAACTGCACTAGTAACCCATAGGCACCAATCAGCAGTTACAATCTTTGTTAGACTTTTGCTTTTAAACTAAAAATGATATCCTAAATGATATTGGTACATTAAGCATTGAGAACAGGAAATTGACCATACAACTGCTGGCAGAAAAATGTGCAGTAAAATGATTCCATATACCAGTGGTGTTCACCAGAGTTTGTTACCAGGAAGCCAGAGAGAAAGTGTAGCAGCTGTCTGTAGCAGAGAGAGGTCACGTGCTATTACATGTGCTTACAGCTCTGCTTGAGTCCATGTTTTGGATCTCAAACTTCTGTCTGGTAATGTAGGGGTTAATGGTCACTGTTTTAGATCTCAAACTCCTGTCTGGTAATGTAGGGGTTAATGGTCACTGTTTTAGATCTCAAACTACTGTGTGGTAATGTAGAGGTTAATGGTCACTGTTTTAGATCTCAAACTCCTGTCTGATAATGTAGGGGTTAATGGTCACTGTTTTAGATCTCAAACTCCTGTCTGATAATGTAGAGGTTAATAGTCACTGTTTTAGATCTCAAACTCCTGGCTGATAATGTAGGGGTTAATGGTCACTGTTTTAGATCTCAAACTACTGTGTGGTAATGTAGAGGTTAACAATTCTGCAGCCAGGCTCCCTGTGTTCACTTTCTGGGACTTTGTAGGTACATTACTGGAGAACCATTTGGAGCTGAGAGTTAAGGTAAGGTAAGGATTTTTACACTCTACACAGTGGGGCCAGCAGTGGGGGAGATTATAGTTTTGGAATGGACTTGCCCTTTAAACTATCCAATGAACCTGCCATCACCACATCTAATATAGTTGGGGGGGTATATCCAGGTTTGGGGGGTGCTTCCTTTAAAAAAGTGGAGGCTGTTGAATTTCAGAGCACTTTTTTTTTTGGAATTGCACTTGTCCCACTTGAAGTTAGTTGGTAGCCATGTCTGTGTAAAACCATGCATATAGCATACCATTTAGTATAGTATTTGACATAAGTCAATCCAGTCCAACCCATCCAGCAATTCCCTCATTTCCTGCTGTTCTCACATTATTACAGCTATCTACTTGTGCCCATTTCACACCTCCACTACTGTTTTTCCCACAACTGATGTGTGACATGTACAGTACAGATTGGGTGTGGTCTATGGATGAGGCCGTTTGTAGAACAAATCAAAGAGATTTGAAATTTAATGAAAAAACTCTTTTGCATGACTGGTATGCCAGCTAATTTAAGACATTTGGGAGCATTTGGGACTTTAAGCTGATTATCATTTAACTATGAATATGATTTTTGCTGCAACTTACTGCAAATAAGTGTACTTATCTTGAATTATCCCTGCAGGGGAAATTAAGTGACCATATTTTCTATACTAAAGATTTCATCCTCCACATATTGCACTGTAATGATCACTTTTATTTTCACATTTATAATGGAAATATTATGCTAGTGTGAGAATTTTACAGGGAAGTATCTCCATCTAGTGGATATATATTATATTGCTATTTAAAGTACACTTATACTTAAAAAGTTGTGAAGGTAGTACTAGCAAAGAAACTGCAAACTCTAAAGTAAATTATTCTATATATTATAGTTTGTGTGTGTACAATTATTGCATCCCTTAGTCCCAGTGTTATTAATTTTAGCAATGTGCTAGCCTAGGCAGGAAAACTGACCCTAATTTCTAAATTAAGTTCAGTGTTTAGGAGGGTTTTACAATAAATTGTACTTATCCTTAATAGAGAGAGAGGTATGTAATATCACGCTTGTGGCTCTGGGTACATTCCAATCAAGCCTCAACCCATGTGACATTAACTCTAGATATTTTGCTAGGTACACACAGGCAGATATTTCTATCTGGCCAACTGTCCGTCCACTACTATCGACTGGTTGGTCGAATTAAATGTTGGATTAAAGAAGTCAGACATTGGCCAAAAAATCTGTCGGTCGACCTGAAATATTGGCTAGTGTGTACCTAGCCTAAACATTATTTTACTCGGCATTATCTAAAAGGTAAATATTTACTAATAATGTTATTCTTTCTGTACTGATAAATCCATTTCTCAAAACATATAGGTAGCCTGGAGGAGCGGCAAATGTACAGTGACTTTTTTTTTTAATTTAATGCTTACAGGGTGGGTGGGGCGCTGGTGTGCGTGTCCCAGAACTAATCACGGAAGTTTAAATAATCAAGCCCACAATAGCGCTAATCACAATAGGGGCAGTCCCAGAGACAATAAATGGCCAGCAGAGCAGCTGTTAAGGAGCGGTGAGAATGGAGGGCTGGTATGCACCATGCATCTCAAATATTCTCAGCTTTCCTTGAACTTACAGTCACTGAGCCAGAGCCTAACAGTGCACTGAACATTGAAGTGAGTAAGTGAAGCAGGAGTGTGTTCATGTGGGTTTGGGGTGCTATTTTGGATGGGCAATGCCTGGGGACCATCTTCCGTGGACCATCTTGACATACCATAGTCTGGTATATCACCAGGTATACATTTTTTATTTATATGTACAATTCCAAATTCTTTTTCAAATGAATAAGTCAGGAGACATACCGGAAGATCCACATTAAATAAAAATAACCCAGACAGCTATTATAAATAACAGCTATTGCAGATAAATATGTTAGGATAATATCCCAGTGTTATAACCCAGGTGTTCTATTATTCACAGGCAGGTGGGAATTGGTTATCTCACCTCCCTGTGAATAATAGATGAAGATGCAAGGTAAATTAAATGATAAGTTTAGGTTCCCTTTAAAAGAATATTCCAGCAGGTATTTCTCTTGATTTTTATTAATTTACTTATTTATACACTTTGTGCAATGAGGCAGTTTACAAGTTTGCACTGGACAGGAAAGTCAACCTGGAATGGCAAATAATTTAAAGGGTAACTGTGGCCTTGAATTCTTCCAAACTAGTAAGAATTATATAAAAAGCCTTCCATCATACCTTCAAAACCGAAATCACATCTCTAGATAAAATTTGTGAGAAGTTATTGCTGGAAAGGTTCAGCAATATTACTTCCTGCTTGAACAATTCCTGTTTTGAATCATGTGACCAGCTTGTTATGTGACCAGCCTCAGCCTGCATTTATAGGCTCCCCTTCTCAACTGTCAAATTTTTCCCCAGGATTAAGTCTTTGCTGAGCATGCTTCTCCCCCCGGGGTGGGCGGGGCAGAGGTCAGGTGATGTCACTCAACCTACTGGAAGCAGGAAGTTTCAACATTCACCCCAATGTAATTTCTCACAGGCTCCAGCCAATGATGTGATTAGCCGCTTATTTTAAAGGAAAAACTGCAGACTTTAATTTAACCCCAACTTGTTTTGAGACCACAGTTGCCCTTTAACTATCTTACCCCGCCCAGGTTTTGAAGTCCTGGTATTGTGTACCACTATTATCACTAAGCTGTCCTGTAGCGTAATATTGGACAACCACAATCCACCAGGGTGGGTTTTTGCTCCACTCCCTAGCTCAGAAATTCAAATGGCCCCATAGAAGGCTCACTAAAAGGCAAAACGGAAAAAGGGTAACCTCGTATGAGGATTTTGCAATGTTTTGTAAATGAGACAGTAAGGTAATTAAAATAGCAAGCGTAATCGGCCTACGTCGATCCTCTGTCCTCACTTGCTTGCTATACCCTTTGACTGCCTCTTAGTGAGATCCCCCAGCCCATTGCCTTAAACAGAAAGCTTAAAGCTGCCATGTGCTACACTGTTGTAGACACCTGACTGAAATAAGTGAGAAAGGTATAGGAGAAGCTGAGTTGTAGTTGCACCCGTGTCTGCTTCAAAGTGGAACCATTGTGCCCAGACAGACGAGTATGCTTCCCAAGAAGATTGTGAAAGTGACTGTTTTATCCAGCTGAAGATACCTGTTATAAGAGATTCCACAGGAATTGTTCCCCCTGGACCGCTGCTCCTGGTGCGAGTTGGTAAAACCTGTCCCACAGTTGGTGAGAAGGGGCATTGGCAATATCATTATGACAACCTGGTATATGTGCAGCTGTAAACATTATGTTGTGTTGTAAACACCTTAATACTAAATGGCGAAGTAATGCTCTGGCATCAGATAGGGTAAGCATGATTAAGGCAAATTATTAATGGCCATGACTACTGCCAAATTGTTGTTATGGAAAATCATTCTCTTGTTCTCAAGGATATGACCCCATAATGCCTCTGTTACTAGAGCAGGAAATAATAAAAGGGTGAGGTTAGTAATCATGGGCATCCGTACATAGGGGCAAGGGAGGGCGCTTGACCCCCCCGGATTTCTGTGTTACCAAATCAGAGTTAGTGGGAGATTCAAGCTCCTGCTCTGACTCTGTAAATAACTGGTCTGCACTGCCGATCCAATCGCAAGTGCAGAGCAGCAGGAAAAAAAATCCCATATCAATAATCCCTGTATCAATGTCTATCTTTTTATATCTCTGTCTGTCTCTCTGTGTCTATCTATCTATTCATATATATTTATCTGTCTATTTCTGTTTTATCTGTCTATTATATTATACTATATGTATATTTTTTAATATTATATGAAATTTTCCAAACTATCCCCCCCACAGGGCCACGCCCACAACAGTTATTATTCCCTTTTCCCCCCCCCCCCCCCCCGGAAAATTTTCTGCAGATGCCTATGTTAGTAATCAATGGGATACTGAACCATTTTTTAAGGCCAAGTACCAGCACACCAGGCGCCATTAAAGTATGCCCCAAACCCTTTACTGGGGCATACTTTACTGTAATTGGGATAACTCGGCAAGCAAGTGAAGCCGACCCAAAGAGATTGCATCTTACTTGAAGCTAACGCTAAGGCAATTGATTGGGATAATGCTTGGATTTTGTCTGGGGGAATGCAACATTCTTGACTTTTAGTATCTATTTCCATCCCTAGAAATTTGATGGTGGTGGATGGGCCTTCTGTTTTGTCACTAGCTAATGGGACACCAAAATGTGCATACCCTGCACATAGTCTGAAGTAAAACGGCACAAAGACTTCCCTGGGCCTATGAACAAAAAATTATCCAAATAGTGTATAAAGGATGTAACACCAGATTCCTGTCTTACTACCCATTCAAAAAATTAATTGAAAGCCTCGAAGTATGCACAGGAGATTAAGCAACCCATCACCAACAACCTGTCAATAATAATGGCTATATGTAACGTAATAATGGCTATCGAACCAGCAGCCTAACAATGGGATAGATTGTGGGTGTACAGGCAGTAACCGAAAGGCCGAATCGATGTCTGTCTTTGCTAGCAAGGCCCCTTTTCTAGCTATCCATACCAGTCTAATAGCCTCATCAAATGAAGTATAGCAAACCGTCGAGGGGGCCCTGTCAGTCCCCAGCAGGATAGGAGAGATGCTGGATAAGGCAAGAACTGCCTGGATCGTTTTTGGGAACAAGCCCTATAGGGGAAACCCTTAACTCTTCAAATGGGGGCTCAGTGAATGGACCCGCCATGCGGTCCAAAGCATTTTTTTAAAATTTGTCCCTTACAATGTCTGGGAATGAGTACACTGAATGCAAATTTTTGTGGAAAGACTTGCTTGAGTGGGAATTTTAAAGAGAAATTGAGCATGTTCCCTATTTGGGTACCTATCTAACCAGGGGGCCATCACTTCAACCTTCACCAGGGTCACTCCCTTTTCCACCAAAATCCTTGCTTTTTGTTGAGGGGGTAAGTAAACAGCAAAAACACCAAATTTGTGTGTAAGTCTGCACAGAGGGAACACCTGTGTTTTACATTGTCCTTCATTTAAGGACCAGCAAGTTCCCTTTTGTTGAGTCGAGGCAGCCCTAGGCAACAAGGAACCTGATGCTTGAAAAAACTGCATATTTGGGTTGGAGAAGCCTGTAACCACAGATGGCTTAACATTCATGGTTTGTAGCCAAAGACCAATGTCCCGGTGATCCCACCTAAGCTCTTTCATATTGCTTTGCGCTGCCGAAATTGTTGACCGTATCGAAGCCATGACTGGCCCGCATATGATCTATGAGCTTCCCATATGCAGTCTTGGTAGCAGAATAACAATAAACATTGTTCAGGGGCTTTTTCTTGTTAGCTGCGCTGTTTGTGAAGCTGCTAGCTGAGGTGGCTGAAATGCTGCAAGGAGAGAAATGGCTTGATCTGCAGGTGGCTGAATGTGAATTTGATTTGCTGGCAGGTCAACCTGTGGAAACAAAGAAACAGGGGGGACCAGGCAATCCCCTGGATTAACTGGCACCCTCCCCCCATCCCGTCACCAAGCTTGCTACTGGCCCCTGATGAAGTGCTGTGGGTTGAATGGCCTGGCCTAGAATCCAGGCCGCCCATTGAGGATGCAGAGAGAAATGATTTGGACCCCCATTAACTGTTAAAACACACACCACTGTCCCTTGATGCTGTCTGTATCGAGTCCCTCTACTGGCCGAAGGCTGCAAAAAGGCCTGACTTGCTTGAGGCATGGGAGGTGGAGATTCTGTCCTTGTTGAGGACCTTGTGGGTGCGGATGGAGTTGGCCCACCTCGCCTGTGGGGAATTGTGGGGCTTGGACTGCGCCTCCGAAGCCTGGTTATTGGAGACAAGGCGGTCTGGACGCTGACAGCCGTGATGTTGCACGCCTCTGCGGAACCTGTGTGCTGGCAGAAGTGGATTCTCCATCTCCTATGGTGTCCTGAGGGATCAGCTGTCTAAGCCAACTCTCGCCTCTTTGCAGAGCTGTCTGGCGAACTGCATCCAGTAAGGCCTCCAGGTGAGCCATCTTAGTGGAGATTTGGCCGTACCTCCTACAATGGCACCTTCCCACTCTACCCTCACCCCTTTTAAACCCTCTGCAGCCTGCCCCTTTTGACATTTCTGACCAATCCCTGCCTACCTCCTTCTATCCCTGCCTCTTTTTAACCCTACAGCGTCCACTCTATCCTGCCCTGTCATGCGTCCCCTTCTTCTACCCTTCCAGGGAGCAATCTGGGTCCCACTTGAAATGTAATTTATATATATTTATGTGTGTAAACTTGATAATATAGCAAGGGGAGAGCCATATGTGAAAGTTAGTGTAGTTTAGTTTTGAGATGCTAAGGACAATACAGGAATGGAGGTCAGTTTTGCCCTAAGCCTGACAAGGTCCTCTCACCACCTGCTTAGCATTTTAATGGTGGATGCTGGTTTGTGGATTTTAGAGCCGGCTCAAACTCAAACTACATATTCTCCTCCACTGTTTTGGAACATAGAACTTTTTAGATGTTTACATTCTTAATGTCCTCCATACACCCTATTTTTTTATTGGAGACCTTTATGTAGCAATAGAGCTGGAAACAACCGGCTTATTTATTCACTGTCAGTCTGAGACCATGTATGGGAAGGTTACATTTATTTTCAGAAAGATACACTATTGAGAAATGCATTGCACAGAGCTGTGCTAAGATCAGATTCACTTTATTATCCTCCCTCTATTACTCTGTAATATGTTGTTTCTATAAGTGTAACTATTAAAGGGGTAATATTTAAGGGTATGCAGAAGGAATGCAATCTGTGTAACAGATTTACAGCAATTGTAAGGAGATTTGTGTAGATTGAAAGCAATATCTAGGATACTGTGAAACCTGGGGACCTGGGACACTCACAGGACTGGTCTCATTTTACTTTAGACTACTTAAGCTACGTACACACACTAGCAATAAAGCCCTATTGGTGAACGCTCAGGTCTGTGTGTTCACTGATCTTTGAAAAATGGCATACAGGATCTAGCAGATACTGTCTGTTATCTTTCAAAAATCTTTAGTGTGTACCCAGCTTAGCTCACAGTAATGAGCAATTCGCTTTGGCCAGTTTGGCCGATTAATTATTTCTAAGGTTTACTGTTTCTAGATGAATCCAGAAAGTGAGTTATAGCTCCTTTACTTCCTGTTCTTCAATTAATGCAATTAAGGAATAGTTCACTTTCTGAGTCAACTATTCCTTTAATGTCCCTTTGCTCTATTTTTCAAAAACTTGCAAAAATCTTTACAAAACTTGCCAGCAGCCCCATAGCTAGCCTTATAGTCTTGGTAAAGCAATATACTTAGAGGCTCAGCAAACAATGATTGTGTCTCTTTGGGGCCGATTTACCCAGAGTTCCTGAGTAAATATGTGGAGTTAAAGTTGTGCTAACCGGTTCGCTACCAGTTAGCGCCACTTTATCTCCATATTAACGTTGGATTTGCGGGTTACGCAAAAATCACCCGCGCATCCGACGCTTGCGATTTAATATTGCATTTACCCTGATTTTTGCAACAGCAAATAGCCCTTTCAGGGATTTACCCTGAAATATCGCGAAAGGAGCATTTACCCAGAGCGATAGCGGCTCTAGGTAAATGAGCCTGTTTGTATCTTATTACCTAAATAACATACAAACAGAAATTTGGTGTATTGGTCTGTTTCTACAGTTTACCATTAGGTGGCAGCAAACATCCTTGGTAGATTGAAATGCCATGATGAAAACAAAATTCACTAAATGATGTATATTTTTAAAATTAATGCCTTGCTTCAATTGGCACAGCCCTGTAAACTCTAGATCCTCCCCCAAGATTAACATTGCAATGAATCCCCTGCAGCGCTGGGATGGTGCTGGAGGCAACAAAGTTTGTTCCTCGGTTGGCACAATGTAAAGGTTTGTACACACACTTAATCTGATGAAGAAAGATTTATTATTAACACTTATACAAATATTTTAGTTTTTTAGACACTACCAAAAATCCATAAGAGTATCACTGCACCTGGCCAGGCCCTCCAATTATTTCTGGGGTGGATAATCTTACCTCTAATTTGTCTAAATATATAGATTTCTTTCTTCAATCTGTGATTGTGAATACCAGATCTTATTTGAGGGATACTATGGAGATTCTTAACATCTTAAATTATTTTGTATGTAATCCGTCCTACACATTAGTTGTAATAGATATCACTTCTCTCTATACTGTTATTCCTCATCTGGAAGGCAAGGAGGCTATGAAATATTTCTTAAGGGTCCAAAATATATTAGATAATGTATCTGTTGTATTCAATTAGATCAACTGGACTTGAAATGTAGTTCTTGAAGACATTTCGCTAGTCATCCGACTGGCTTTCTCAATTCAGAATGACTTGTACTGACAAAACGAACTTTAGGTTTTGGGGGTTATCTACATATATGTCTTTTTGAAAAGAGGGATTGACAGTCCCTTTAAAGATCCATCCTGAGACCCCTTAGATTTACACTGCTGAAGGCACCATGTATTTAGAGCTGTGAGTCCACCAGCTGTGCAAATATCATACAATAGGGATTGTTCTGTGTATGGGCCCATTATTGAGGTTTACAGCAATGCCAAACCCCACAATCACACAGGCCAGGGCTGGGAGGGCCCTGTATTATTAAAAGGGTATCAGATTGGATATCAAAAGGAATAGTTAATTAGCAATAAAGAAGCTTTAACCAATAATGGACAAATCACTGGTAAAATTTATATACAATTTTGCTGTCTAGAAGTCCTTTAAAAGCATTACAAGTGCTAAATATTAGAGATGGCCGAACTTCCGAATTTCGTCCATCTCTAATAAGTTCGCTCCGTTTTCGAACTTACAAACTATATGGAAAGTTCGAAAGTTCGAAAACGGACCAATTAAAGTCAACGAGAGTCAAATAGTTCGAAAAGTTCCAATGAAATACAAATAAATTATCAATGGTAACTTAATGTAAATGGCTGTGGGACCTGGGAAATGGTCTGGGGAACATGTTCGAATATCCAGGTCTTTCTAAAACTCGATTTTATTCTCATGTGCAGTACTTTCGAGCTCCCACGTTCCATTTTTAATAATTATCCCATAAACGATTCGAACATTCGATAATTATCCCATAAACGATTCGAACATTTGATAATTATCCCATAAACGATTCGAACATTCGATAATTATCCCATAAATGATTTTAACATTCGATAATCATCCCATAAAAGATTTGAACATTCAATAATTATCCCATAAACGATTCAAAGATCATTTGATTTTTCAAATTCGATAATTATCGAAAGTCCAAGAAATCTGGGTCCGGGATAGTTCGAGAAGTCCGAGTCCCGTTCAAACTCGATACATTCTGTTCAAACTCGATAAGTTCGGCTCGAACTCGATAAGTTTGGCCCAAATTCGGGTTTGAGTTCTAGTCCATCTCTAATAAATATCACATTGGAGTTATAAAATACCACATACATTGCAGTTATATGTTGTTACTTCATTAGCTGTGTACGTCATTGCATATTTTCCCACACAACAAGGCAGCACATTTTTTAAGATATTCTGCACGGTGAGCCATTAAAGCAACAAAAAGCAACATATACCTGCTAGGAGCAAAAATGTTCTCTCTCCCATCATGGAATGCGGTTTTGACACTTCTGTTTAGGAATGACAAACAATGCCAATAAAATGTAACATAACACAAGGTTCAGCACAAATGGAAACATAAACCCACACAATACAGAGGACAGTGTGTAGGACAGTGTTCCATTATACATCTCACATAGAAAGATTTATCCTGATTGCATGAAAGATCCTGTCATGGAATTTAATTACAAGTTGACTTTACATTGAAAAGTCCAGCACCCCGAACTTTACAAGGAATGGGAGGAAACCGAACTATGTGAACTTTCAATGTTCGCAGCTGGGAAAAAATATCACAGTCCGGCCATAAACAGTTTGTTATTGAACATTTTTAGCAGGCGTGAAGTATTTGTTTTGAAAAGCAGACTGAATTAAAAACATCTTTCAATAAGTACATAATGTGCTGACTGCAGTTAGAACTGGGATTTTTATTGTTGTGCTTAAATAAGCCATTTGGGGCAGATGCAATAAGAAGTACAAATGTTTGCTTGCGCTATTAATTTGCAGTAACCAGTCAGATGTTAGATTTTATTGGTTACTGCAGTAGAAAACATCTGATTGGTTGATACGGCAAATGTTTGCACATTTTATTGCATCAGCCCCGTGGTGCTCATAAATTAAAAGGGGGTGATTATAGTTTTGCTAGAGGGCCTTTGATTTCTAGTTATGTTAACTAGTGATGATAGTAATCCCCCACCCTCCAAATACACTCACAAAAATGAGTATTTCTGGCAAACGGCTGTCCCAATCGATCATCTGGGCTGAAATTTTGGTCAACTTCACCAGGTGATTGACAGCGAATAACTGAAGTTTTCAGTAGGTTGTGCAATGGGTCAGTCTGATATTTCCTACACTCATTGTCAGACTAGATTGTTGTGGCTGACCAGTAAATCTGAGGCCAGGGGCTGACTAGGTCGAGTTTAGGGGCCCACCTAACATTTCATATCTCTATTTATACTTATTTACATATCTTTCTTACTCCTGCTGACCCCTACTGTTTATTAAAATGCATTTCGTACTGTCCTCTTGCTCTGGCTCTGTATTTAAATTTTAGCAGTTTTTTCTCTGCTTTCTTGGATGAATGTAATGTGGGCCCACCAGGGGATTCCCCTTTAACCTGCATACACTAGTTACATTAGATAGCTTGGACGTTCATTTGCATTTTCGGGGAGGGGGGGGCTGGCCCATTCATTTTCAATTGCAAGTTAGTTGCAGAAAATAATGAGTCAGTGGATCTTGAGATGCCAAGTGAACGTTGGGGGCAACTCCTGGGAGGCATTTGGAAAGTAACATATAATGTCTGGGTAGTGTGTATGATAGTGTGTGCGGGTAGATGCAGGTTGATAGCTTTTTTTTTATATTATTTAAGGCCTCTGAGGACCCTGCCCTTTGCTTTAAAGTCTCAGTGTTAATTTTGTTGAGATAAAATATTCCCTGCAACTCTCTTTTGAGGTATCCATTGCTCTTTCATAGTTTGCTATTGTGAGCATCTATGCTTTTCTATAGAACCTCCAGCACAAACCTATGATTTCTAATCCTCTATCTCTCTTCTTTATATTATACAAAGACCTTCAGACACAGAATGGTATTTTTGTGTTTGTATTTTTGCAGATTTAAATACCTCCTAATTCTGTGTCCTCTCCTTCGCGATTTGGTTTAAAAAAAAAAATTAGCAAAAAGTTTTAAGCCCAGAAAAGCAAACCATACCCCCACCCCATTAAGCATGCAAGTATGCACACACAACACTTCTTCATTGTTAGCTTCTGTAAAAAAGGGCATGTTCACCCTTAAAACAAAAACTGGTTACTTGTCAGTTATCTGCCTGCAATTACAAATGCTATATTTACCAGCTTATTACATGCATTTGAAAAGAGGTATTTAAGGATACTGTATATACTCGAGATCCTGGAAGTGTCTCCTTGGCTTATGCTTGGGTCTGGGCTGATCTGAATGCTTGAAGGAGGCTGTGTATGGGACTTTCTATGGGGCTGTGTATGGGACTTTCTATGGGATGGTGTATGGGACTTTCTATGGGTCTGTGTATGGGAATTTCTATGGACTGTGTATGGGACTTTCTATGGGCTTGTATTAGACTTTCTATGGGGCTGTGTATGGGATTTCTATGGGGCTGTATGGGACTTTCTATGGGAATGTATTGGACTTTCTATGGGGCTGTGTATGGGATTTCTATGGGACTTTCTATGGGGCTGTGTATTAGACTTTCTATGTGGCTTTGTATGGGACTTTCTATGGGGCTGTGTATGGGACTTTCTTTGGGAACTTTCTATGGGGCTGTGTATGGGACTTTCTATGGGTCTGTGTATTGGACTTTTTAGGGACTGTGTGTATAGACTTTCCATGGGGATTGAACAGAAAAACTTTATAAACTGACTTATGCAGGGTGATACAACAAGGATCCCATCTCACTGCATACCATTCCTGCTTTTCAGTAAATGCCAGGAAGCGCCTCACTGCTCCTTTCTTGAAATCAGCTTGCAACAGGAGCGAGGGGCAGCACCTAGGCGCAAGGGACCAGGTCTTGTAAGTAAGTACAAACGGAACTTAGGTTTGGAGGATGCTTAATCTATTGTAAATTTCTTTTTATGGATGGAAATGCCTTTTAGACTTCTGCTATTTCCATCTTAAGTATGTTTGAATTCATGAATTTTAAAAACTTGCAAATCCTGCTTAAAGTTGCACTGTAAAATGGGTTATTGTAAATCTTATTACATCACTTATAGTATCTACTGAAAAGAAACAGCCCAGATCTTGACAGTTTTAGGTGGATTCAACTAGTCTATGTTAAGTAAATAATGTACCCCCTTTTGTAAATATGCACCAAGAAGTTCCCTGACCATTTAAAATATATGGTAGCAGGCCACATAGTACAGGAATATAAAGGTATAAATTAGCAGAATAAAGCCACAAGAAAAATACTTTAATATAGGAATGTTCCTACATACAACCAAGCTCAATATATAAAAACAATATATTGATAAGAACAAGTCCATATCACACTAACCCCAGGCGGGTGCAAACAGTCCAATCCCTAATTCAAGGGAACGAATGCTAAAATATCACAGGTAGACTTGCACTCCAAACGGTGAATAGTTTATTAACAGCCAAACATCAGCAAATCAAACAACGTTTCGGGGTAACAAAGGGGTTGTTACCCAAACGTTTTTTGATTTGCTGATGTTTGGCTGTTATAACTATTCACCGTTTGGAGTGCAAGTCTACCTGTGATATTTTTAAAAACAATATATTACATATATCTATATAAATACACACCATAAAAAAATATATATATATAAAAGGGATACATAATCAAAGTCCCACTAACTATAAGCACTAGATCGTCCAATATGGAACCAAAAGCCTCCTATGACAATGTTGTAGAAATAGCAACAGCCCTGCAGACACCAAAGTGAAACAGTAATACAGACCCTCACCCCCTCGGATTAGTCGAACCTCCACACTAGCCGAAGATATCTTCCCGACCCGCGACGCACCGAGTGTATGACCGTTCGTTTTGGCTGATAATCAGCCCGTGTATGGGCTTTTACACCAAACGGCATTCGTGCAGATCGCCAAGTTGGTCGTTCGGCGATCCCCAACCGAACGTCCATTTCAGCCGATCGCACGTGTGTACGACCTTTCCTGTCAGCAGGAGGTTCCACACAGGTAGGATCACGTCCACTGGGGATCCTGGCTCCCCCCCTTATCGCTCTCTGGACCCCTCCGCTCTCTGGACCCTCCCCTTTCTGGACTGGTCCAAGTGCAGGTCTCTGCTACTACTTAGTGGGCTTCTCCACTTGATAAGTCGGCCTGGTCTCTCCACTGCGTAGTCCCAGAATATCCACGAGTCAGCCCGTCATGATTGTTCAGGTGGATGTTCAAACCATCACGGAGAAGGATCTGGACACTGCAAATCGGCTCTGCTGGGCATAAACAGGAGACAGACACATGTCCAAGTTACAATATAACAACCCAAGTGGGGAAACCAATACAATAAAATACAATAGAAATATAAATTGTGGAGTAAGTCCACACAATTGCATGCAACGTGTTTCGTTTAGAAAACTTCATCAGGCATGATTTCAATCGGCAATCAAACACACACTTAATGAATGAACAATTGTAGGTACCACAGAATACTTAATAACAAGATAAAAAAAACAAACTTTAACAATAGTTATAAGAATGGGCTCAATTAATTTTGTCATGGAGGCCAATAGGGAATAAAGTATCATAGTTAAAAATAATCTTTGTTCTAATCTGAGTAATTTATTGTTAAAATCACCACCCCTCTGGAAATATTGACATCCAATTGGTCCGAATGAGTACCTGGCTGCCCTTAAAGAGGCATTGTTTTACATCAAGTGATCATAAATAGGTGGCACAGGTAAAGCAGAGTTTAGTGACAAGCAGTTTCTATTGATTAATCTCTAATAGTCTAACCTATATACACATGAACAGATGATCATATATATAACACCATTTTCGATTTACAATTTAAGAACTTTCTATATCTTATAGTCCTTCCAGATGGATTTAAAACATCTTCGTAGTCTTATAAAACCACAGATCTTACAGGAACTGCTTTAAAGAGACCACTGGACTTTTTGTTTCCTCAATATCTTTTCTCATATACTGGGGCCGTATATTTTTCAAGCACTTGTTTTTTCTTAAAATAAATTCTTGGTTTACCCTTTAATATCTCATTTAAGTCCCTGTCTTCTTGGATAATGTGCCAATATTTTGTTATTGATTTAACTACTTTACTTTACTTTGTCTTTACTATATTCTCAACGATTTTGAGAGTCTCCTTTAATTCTTTTCATTCTTTTTTCCTATAATTCTATTTTTCAGTTGTAATAAGGATTGTCTAGATCTCATATCAGCTTTTTCTTTAGCTTGTCTTAAGATTTCAATTCCATGTTTTTTTCCCCAAAAAACATTTACTAATATACTCACTTTGGTTCTCCTAATCTGAGACTTTGGAAAAATTCCTTTTAATGCGGAGAAATTGTCCAACCATTCTTTTTTTGTCCACTCTCATAATGGATGTAGGAGTTTGCATCTACATCCTTAAAAAAGATTTGGTAATGACCTCGTTATTCTCAATTTCCACCAGAAAAATTCCATACGTACTTTATTGTATTGTGAGTAATTGTGTATGTGTATCTGTTTGTATTCAGTTAGATCCACTGGACTTAAAGTTTAGTTCTTGAAAACATTTGCTAGTCATCCGATTGGCTTTCTCAATTCAGAATGACTTGTACAAGAATCTGTTGGCAATTATGTACCCTGGAAAATCCCAATTAGCATATCACAGCCAGTGTTAAGGGTGTGGCTAAGAGGTGTTAACACCCAGGGTAAGGCGTCAAAACAGCATTGTACATGGCAGACAGTTGGTGTCAACCTTCCCCCTCTATTCATGCTTGGTTTCCTTATTTTCACATAAATGGCCTCCTTGACACCTCTTATGAACCAGTCCTGTTTCTTTGAAAGGATGTTGACATTATCTTATAATCTTCAGGCTATGTACTTTTTTCCTTAAGATGCAGGTACACGGCTGAGTCCTGACCCGAGGAATTGGCTCTTCTGTGCGGGGCCATACATTGGTACAGTTGCTGTTTGGTCTCCCCCACATACAAATCAGAGCACTCTTCATGCACTGCACTACGTATATGATGCTTGTGAAGGTTCTCATTCATCCAGGTCATGGTATATCTGTTATATCAATTATATCAATTGGGCTTGAAGTTTAGTTCTTGAAGACGTTTTGCTAGTCATCCGACTGGCTTTCTCAATCAGAATGACTTGTACAAGAAAGACAACTTCTACAGAATGACTTGTACATTCTTCATTGCACGGCACTGCGTATATGATGTCGCTTTTCTTGTGTTTCGGTATTGGGTTCTTTTTCGGATAAAAAACACCGAATGCTCTGATTTGTATGTGGTAGGGATGTACTTTGGTTCTAATAGAACCCAGTTTCGAATCGAATCCGGCGGTTTCGAAGTCCCGCACAAACTTTCGGAACTCTGGATTTTTCGAAACTCGATTTTCCGAGTTTTCGATTTTTATCGAAAATTCGAATTATCGAAATCGAAAGTAGATGATTATCAAAATCGAAAGTAGATGATTATCGAAAGTAGATGATTTCGGTAACCCTCGAATGTATGTGCAGATTTCGCCAACCCTCGAATGTACAAGCTGATTTCGGTAACCCTCGTATTTGTGATATCTGTAACCCTCGAAAGTAATGTTCGATTTCGGTAACCCTCGAAAATAGCCCACGAACGCTCGAAAACAGCCCCATTGTGAGGAAAGATAGATTTAAATGAATTTTACTTATATTTACGGCTTCCCCAGACCATTCCCCAGGTCCCTGTGTTATTTACAGTAACCTACTATTACTATTTCACCCTTCAATTGATAGAAACTTTCAAATTTTTTTCTCCCATAGACTCTATGGGTCCGTTTTTGAATCTTCGAATTTAACTGTAATCGAAAACGGGACGAAACTCATCAGTTTCGAACATCTCTATATGTGCGGAGACCAAACAGCAACTGCATCAACGTATGGCCCAGCACAGAAGAGCCAAATCCTCGGGTCGGACTCAGCTGTGTACCTGCATCTTAGGATAAAGGACATAACTTTGAAGATTGTAATGTTAACATATTGGCAAAGGAACGTAACTTGTTTAAGAGAGGTGTTAAGAGGCCATTTATGTGAAAATAAGGAAACCAAGCCTAAAAGAGGGGGGGGGGTTCGACATACTACTTCTTAGCCACTATCCAATCACACGCCCTTAGAGTTGGCTGTGATATGCTTATAGGGATTTTCCAGGGTACATAATTACCACAGATTCTTGTACAGTCATTCTGAATTGAGAAAGTCAGTCGGATGACTAGCGAACGTCTTCAAGAACTTAACTTCAAGTCCAGATGATCTAATTGAATACAACAGATATGCGTATATGATGTTGCTTTTCTTGTGTTTCGGTACTGGGTCTTTCAGATGTACCAATTGCTGCCTCAGTGTGTGTTTTGGTTTAAAGCAGACAGGGATACAGTGTTTTTTGAAAATTCTTCTTAATTTCTCGAGAGATCCCTGCTACATATGAATACCATGTTCTTTCTCCTGTTCTTGCTTTTTCCCTTCACTGTTCTTTTCTTTCTTTCTTTACTTCTTTTGACAAAGGCCCAGTCTGGATATCCACAAGTTTTAAGGGCTCCTCTGAGATGTTTCATTTCTTTAGCCTTCGCCTCTTGTGCTAGTGGGGATGTTCTTTGCTCTGTGTTGCAGGGTTCTGATGATACCCAGCTTGTGATCTAAAGGGTGGTGGGAGTGAAACATCAAATACTGATCTGTGTGGGTTGGTTTTCTGTAAACAACTGTCTGCCATGTATAATGCTGTTTTGATACCTTACCCTGGGCATTCCTATAACACCACTTAGCCACAAGCAATCACCACCTGCATTCATAAGGTCCTTAACACCTGGCTGTGATATGCTATTGGGACTTTACAGGGAACATAATTGCCAGCCGATTCTTGTATAAGTCATTCTGAATTGAAAAAGCCAGTCGGATGACTAGCGAAACATCTTAGAACTAAACTTTAAATCCAGTTGATCTAACTGAATACCAAAAAGAACTAATATAATCAGGCACTAGTATAAAATCCAATGTAGGAAATATACCCTTTACACACAAGGGGTGCTCCTTCCACAAAAAACAACATTAATAAAATTCAAGAGACAGCTGTGGATAGAGACAGGGCACACCCTCAAATAAATACTTAATAGTCACTATTGAAATAAAAGACCTTTATTTGTGCAAATGGCCAATCGAAGACAATAAATCAGTGCAAAAAATTGGTTACACTCTATATTTTATAATAAATACAGCAGTACAATAAGGTGCATTTTTATACAGTACTACTGTAACAAAACTCTTAGCGATCTGGGATCCCGCGGTGACTCTGTCCAGTCTCAGCTCTCCGTCGCGGCTCCGTGACGTCACACTCGTCATCCGCCTGGTCTTCCCCATTGCTGTGCGACGCGCACAGGCACTGCTTCCTACCCCTCTGCTCCTCCAGGTCATCCATTGGAAGGAGGAAGGCTATTAAGTTTGAATTCACCTATCCCCAACATCTGACTCTGTCTTCCATCCCCATTGGTCCCTCTGCATTATTTATACCCCTCAGCCCTTAGTATCCCTGCCCGTAATAGCGGTTAGTTTACCTATCTTACTCGTGGTGTGATTATTCTAGTGTATTCTCTGTTACTGACCCTTGCCTGTTTTTTGACTCTGAATCTTATCTGCCTGCCTGCCCTCTGCTCGTTACTGACTATGCTCTTGCTCTACTCTCTGTAGGGTGCCTGGCGGCCTGACTACTGGTTCTGACCTCTTGCTTTGATTTTCCTCTGCTCTTGCCTGCTCCTAGTCTGTACCTCTATTTTGGTCTCCGACCTTTTGTATCTCTCCTTGTGCCTTGCCTGTCTGTTTCGCTTCGACTTCTCCAGTATTCCCAGCCTCAGTTCAAATACCTTGGGGGCAACTGTGTTCGGTGAGACACATCTAGCCTCCCGGCAACGGGGCTTGTCAATTGGTGAGATAGTGGTTGTAGATTGGGGTATTTGGACTGAAGGAATACTTGAGAATCCGAGGCGTTACAACTACCTAATAATAAACATAGGTGGCTACATGAAGATCGTTCTTGTAAGATTAAGTAGTTAATAATAAACATAGGATGGCTACATGAAGATCGTTCTTGGTAAGATATATAGTAGTATCCCACCCCTCCCCATATATATCCACACAATATCTAGTATATAAGTATAGGTTAGTGGGAGACTTAACCTAACTTGCAGATCATCATGCAAGCCCAGAGGTACATAGAGGTTGGAAGAGTAAATAAACTTAGCCCATCAGGCAACCAGACCAGCACAGGAACAGCTAGAAATAAGCACAACTGATCTAACTGAATACACAGATATACCAAGACCTGGATGAATGAGAACCTCCACATGTTTATGTGTAAGTAACTTTAGACATTCTGATGAATTTTTTACTGATTAATAAAAACATCTAAAGTAAAGGATATTGTCAAGATAACTTCGCCAGAGCCTGCCATATTGCACAAAGAGATTATTATATACAGCCTTCTCTTCTTAGGGGGTGCTTTTTTCTAAGGACAAATTAAATAGTTTTTTCTAAGGACAAATTAAAGGCGCTCTCTCAAAATTTTTAGTCATTATCTAATATATGCTTGTGAAGGTTCTCATTCATCCAGGTCATGGTATATCTGTTGTATTCAATTAGATACACTGGACTTGAAATGTAGTTCTTGAAGACTTTCGCTAGTCATCCGACTGGCTTTCTCAATTCAGAATGACTTGTACAAGAATCTGTGGCTATTATGTACCCTGGAAAATCCCAATTAGCATATCACAGCCAGGTGTTAAGGGTGTGATAAATGGTAAACTGGAAGTAGAGGTTTACAGAAAACCAACACACACAGATCAGTATTTGATGTTTGACTCCCACCACCCTTTAGATCACAAGCTGGGGGTCATCAGAACCCTGCAACACAGAGCCGAGAACATCCCCCCAGCACAGAGCGAAGCTAAGAAATGAAAATCATCTCGAGGAGCCCTTAAAACTTGTGGATATCCAGACTGGGCCTTTGTCAAAAGAAGTAGAAGGAAAGAAAAGAACACGAATACCAACAGTGAAGGGGAAGACAAGACAGGAGAAGAACATGGTCATACCATTGTAGCAGGGGTCTCCGAGAAAGTAAGAAGAATTTCAAAAAACATCGTATCCTGTCGCTTTAAACCGAACAACACACTGAGGCAGCAATTGGTACATCCGAAAGACCCAATACCAAAACACAAGAAAAGCGACATCATATATGCAGTGCAGTGCGTGAAGAATGCTCTGATTTGTATGTGGGGGAGACCAAACAGCAACTGCATCAACGTATGGCCCAGCACAGAAGAGCCAATTCCTCGGGTCAGGACTCAGCCGTGTATCTGCATCTTAAGGATAAAGGACATACCTTTGAAGATTGTAATGTTAACATTGGCGAAGGAAGTGACTGGTTCAAGAGAGGTGTTAAGGAGGCCATTTATGTGAAAATAAAGAAACCAAGCCTAAATAGAGGTGGGGGGGTTCGACACCAACTGTCTGCCATGTACAATGCTGTTTTAAACACCTTACTCTGGGCGTTCCTATAACACCTCTTAGCCACTATCTAATCACAACCTTAACACCTGGCTGTGATATGCTAATTGGGATTTTCCAGGGTACTAATTGCCACAGATTCCTATATAGATATCATATACTGTGCTGGTTACCGGATAGGTAGGATGTAAGAGTAGATTTATCATATATAGATATATAGATACCATATACTGTGCTGGTTACCAGATAGGTAGGATGTAAGGGTAGATTTATCATATATAGATATATAGATATCATATACTGTGCTGGTTACCGGATAGGTAGGATGTAAGAGTAGATTTATCATATATAGATATATAGATAACATATACTGTGCTGTATCTGTTGTATTCAATTAGATCAACTGGACTTGAAATGTAGTTCTTGAAGACGTTTCGCTAGTCATCCGACTGGCTTTCTCAATTCAGAATGACTTGTACAAGAATCTTTGGCAATTATGTACCCTGGAAAATCCCAATTAGCATATCACAGCCAGGTGTTAAGGTTGTGATTAGATAGTGGCTAAGAGGTGTTATAGGAACGCCCAGAGTAAGGTGTTAAAACAGCATTGTACATGGCAGACAGTTGGTGTCGAACCCCCCCACCTCTATTTAGGCTTGGTTTCTTTATTTTCACATAAATGGCCTCCTTAACACCTCTCTTGAACCAGTCACGTTCCTTCGCCAGTATGTTAACATTACAATCTTCAAAGGTATGTCCTTTATCCTTAAGATGCAGATACACGGCTGAGTCCTGACCCGAGGAATTGGCTCTTCTGTGCTGGGCCATACGTGAATGCAGTTGCTGTTTGGTCTCCCCCACATACAAATCAGAGCATTCTTACTGCATGCACTGCATATATGATGTCGCTTTTCTTGTGTTTTGGTATTGGGTCTTTCGGATGTACCAATTGCTGCCTCAGTGTGTTGTTCGGTTTAAAGCAGACAGGGATAGATGTTTTTTGAAAATTCTTCTTACTTCTCGGAGACCCCTGCTACATATGGTATGACCATGTCTTCCTCCTGTCTTGCTTTTCCCCTTCACTGTTGGTATTCGTGTTCTTTTCTTTCCTTCTACTTCTTTTGACAAAGGCCCAGTCTGGATATCCACAAGTTTTAAGGGCTCCTCTGAGATGTTTCATTCTTTAGCCTTCGCCTCTGTGCTAGTGGGGATGTTCTCGGCTCTGTGTTGCAGGGTTCTGATGACCCCCAGCTTGTGATCTAAAGGGTGGTGGGAGTCAAACATCAAATACTGATCTGTTTGTTGGGTTTGGGGGGGGGGGGGGGGGGGGGTTTTTCTGTAAACCTCTACTTCCAGTTTACCATTTATCACACCCTTAACACCTGGCTGTGATATGCTAATTGGGATTTTCCAGGGTACATAATAGCCACAGATTCTTGTACAAGTCATTCTGAATTGAGAAAGCCAGTCGGACCCCATGAGGTGAAGAGGTGACGTTCCTCGCCAGTTATGTTAACATTACAATTTCAAAGGTATGTCCTTTATCCTTAAGATGCAGATACACGGTGAGTCCTGACCCGAGGAATTGGCTCTTCTGTGTGGGCCATACGTTGATGCAGTTGCTGTTTGGTCTCCCCCACATACAAATCAGAGCATTCTTCACTGCACTGCACTGCATATATGAGTCGCTTTTCTTGTGTTTGTATTGGGTTTTCGGTGTACCAATTGCTGCCTCAGTGTGTTGTTCGGTTTAAAGCAGACAGGGATACGAGTTTTTTGAAAATTCTTCTTACTTTCTCGGAGACCCTGCTACATATGGTATGAGAATGTCTTCCTCCTGTCTTGCTTTCCCTTCACTGTTGGTATTCGTGTTCTTTTCTTTCCTCTACTTTTGACAAAGGCCCAGTCTGGATATCCACAAGTTTTAAGGGCTCCTCTGAGATGTTTCATTTCTTTAGCCTTCGCCTCTGTGCTAGTGGGGATGTTCTCGGCTCTGTGTTGCAGGGTTCTGATGACCCCCAGCTTGTGATCTAAAGGGTGGTGGGAGTAAACATCAAATACTGATCTGTGTGTGGTGGTTTTCTGTAAACCTCTACTTCCAGTTTACCATTTATCACACCCTTACACCTGGCTGTGATATGCTAATTGGGATTTTCCAGGGTACATAATAGCCACAGATTCTTGTACAAGTCATTCTGAATTGAGAAAGCCAGGCGGGGATCGCGTTTATTCTAGATATTTACGAATGGTATTCATTAATTTAGGAGGCGTATTCATCCATTTATATTGATTATTTGTTTAATTTACAATATGAAGTAAATTAATGATGCTTAAAATGATCGGAAATTAATGATCGGTTTTTTTAACGATTGTTTAAGGCACGGTATTGTTAAAAATCGATACACACCTTTACAAATAGGGGCATAAAGATAAAGCCAGTGATGATCGGAACTTCCAAAGATGATTGCCTGTGTTCATAAAGTTAAGCCAGAAGTAAGGGACTTCTAGGAACTTTTCATTGGGGAGGAGGTTGGGGGGGAATAGTAACAACTTTAGGAAGGTGTTGCAGTTTCCATTTTGTATAATGAATTAAATTTACACATTAAGTTGCCGCCAATATATTTGATGATCTGGGATCTGGATTTAAAGGAAGTGTTTCCAGAAAATCACATATTTAAAAAACTTCTGTAATAAATAAACTACCTATATACTAGTATAAGTCGAATTTTTCAGGTTTTAAAGTTAGCCTGAAACCTAACCTCGACTTATACTGGGTCAAGTCCTAATTTTGACTCCAATTCTGCAATTGTAACCAGTAGGTGGGCTTGTGTTAAACCTGCATAGAAAGTTACAGGAGCTGATCTGCCTTTACACTTCCATGCTTCCTGTAGTCTCTGTGCTGGACTCACTCAGCACTGTCACTGCTCATCTGGATGCTTGTAAATTTGATGGGTCTTATCAGTTTGGGGCAAAAAACAGCAGCTAGCTTCAATGCACGTGACAGTTTGAAACTACAACTCTCAGGTGAACATTTTTAAACTATTGGGGTCAGAGGGACCCTTACTATATGGGGTTCAGGAAATGATGGTAAGTTTAATTAAAAAGTTTACTAAACCTTGCCACTCCACATGTTTAGAAACTGCAACTCACTACAACAAAGCATGCTGGGAAGTTGTAGTTTCCAAAAACCTGGTGTGCCAAGGAATGGAGGTTACTGGTATGGATTTGGGCTATTACTGTATGGGATTCATATATGGGAATTCTGGCCTGTTCATGCAAAGGGCAACTTAAGCCACAAACAATACAAGAATCAGAGGCAGTAGTGGTCATAATTTCTACCCTTGGCTTATACTCGAGTTAATCAGTTTTTATAAATTTTTCAGGTAAAAATAGGAACCTCGGTTATACTCGGTACGGCTTATACTCGAGTATATATGGTACCCCTGTCCCCCATCCCCGAAGATACCGCTATTTAAAAAAAAGTATCTGCAATCAGTTTGTAAAGTTCTGCATTTTTGGGGTATGTGGCCTCCCACCCTTCATGCTTGTTGTCACATCTGCTGTATTGGTAGTGTAGTACCCACCCTTTTGACCCATGGACTTTACCGACATCCCCCACCCCCACCAGGTCACCCATAAAACATATGTATCGCCCATAAAAAAACATATCAGCCATAAATTTTCAAGAAGAAACAGGCCCCCCTTTTATGCAATGATAGGATACAGCCATGGCAACACTTAGCAACGCAATGCTTTTCATCGATTGGTTGCCTGCACACTCAGAGAGGTCACAGTTACTTGCAGAAGAAGCAGACTCATATGCGAAGCGCAAATGTTGAAGACGGTCGCACAAATTGGCAGAGGCCGAGTTCGAGTTAAGGTTTCAAGAACTAGAAGGGGGTCCTTCTTTCAGGAGAGTTTATTGGGGATTGAGAAGCTGTAAAAAGGTATGGGATTCTATGAGAATTAGTCACATGTCAAGATTGTATTCAGCAGTGAACGTTCCTTTATATTAATATTAAGGATTGCATACATGACTAATGAAACTGGGGAATTACAAAGAGTAAAGTACATTATAACAAGAAGGATGAACGAAAGCTGAAAACAATAAGTCTAGAAATCGTGTATTTTTTTGTACCAGCCTATATGGCACAACCTTTGTATGTAACCTTCTGCGCCGCAAGTTGATTGCAATGTATGAGATATCAACTGTACAGTCACGTCTGAGGGTGGTTTTCTTTCCTCATCCATGTATTCACGTAGCACCTATAAGCTAGTGTTTTAGTCTTTATCTCTGGTGCATACTATTTCTGTGCACATTTGTAGAGAGTGAACTAATTAATAATTAGTTCTGCATGTGTTTAATTTATGTTTTAAACATTGGAATGTACAAGATATGCTCAGAACCCCCTTAGCCTTGAAAATGCAGCTGTGCACAGATTGATCCCATTGCTTTCTCAAAATAAATGAACACTAACAAAAGTTTTTAATTGAGAACTTTGATCACTTTTAATTAGGATTATCCTCTAAGGCACCAATAATTGAGAGGATTGGGTTGTAAGGTGTTTCCCCTATACATGAACATTTGCTGAGTTTAAAGACACACAAATTTCGGAAATGATGATCACAGAGAGAAGATTGGATCAAGGAGAAAATTGTTTGTCTGTTCCAAGTTCAGCCATTTTCTCAGACTAAACCTTATTGGTCCGATTATTGGACTAATAATTTTTGGTGTCTGTTTTTAACTTTGCTCGGGTGGTGTAAAATCTCTGCTAAAGATAGAGATGAGACTGGTGAGTTTCGTTCGGCCATCATTCCTCATGATTGCCATCATGCCAACATTCCACTTTACATTCCTCAATCTTATATCAGACTTATGTTGGGATGTTTCTTGTCTTTCGTTGATCCCAATATAATAAGTCAATTAAAATTGTAGTGTGGTTTCTGACTTGACAGGGGTGAACAGAAATTGTTTTGTGTATCTGATTTCTTGCCTTGCAAACTTATTTTATGTAGTAGAGACGATGTGCAGCCTATCAAGGGAAGATTTTCCAAACATAAGTCTGATAAAAGTTGAGGAAAGTTCACTTGCCAGTACATTTTGTGAAGTGATACATAAAGACAGGGACCTCAAGGTTTTGCGGTACTGGAGCCTTGTTCACTACTTGAGGCGCAAGAAAAAATTGTGGTCGAATGAGTTAAAAATTGTATGGAAAAATTCAAAAACAGTTCAAATTGGATTTATAGAATTTTATTACATCCAAATGGCAGAACGAACTCACCAATTTTATCTTTAGTCTTTAGCAGCACTTATACACCACCAAATATAGGTTAAAAAACAGATTTTTGGTAAAATGGCCAAGAGCAGCTCTATGCTGTGTAGATATCCATGTATGGCATGTGTTAGTCTGGGAAAGAGGTGTGGACCCATGTGAGGTGATTATGTCATTTCATATATATGATGAGTGATTTGATATGTGTAAATGTCTGCCTGTGCTGAGAGCCTGAGGAAGAGGGGTCGCTCCCCGAAATATCCCTTATTGATACAGCAAGTATAAATAAAATGTAATCATTAATAGAGATTTGTGTGCGGTGGACTCGCATTTAATATATATATAAAATTGGAAAAATGTCACACTGGCATTCCAAGGACTTGTACCTTTAACAGGCCATGGCTTTATAAAAGTCTAAGACCAGGGACCAAAATGTGCCACCTATGCTGTATAATAAACTCACCTTAGTCAACAAAGATACATTCACAATGATACCAAAAGCTGTGTCTCCCAGCCATTACAATTGCATACGCATACACTCACAGGAAGCTGCACCCTTCCTTCCTGGAAGCTGACAGCCATCCATGTTACAGCTCAGAGATCATCCTCATCTGACACAGAACACAGATTTCAGTGCAGTTTTTGTGTAAAATGCTCCTGTCTCTAACAATGATAAATTAGTAATCTTTGATTTTTTCTTGCAGGGATGTAAGAAAACAATATTAAGATTTCAGTAAAAATAAAAGTAAGTCTGGGGAATCGAAACTGCAACTGTTGCCTTGCAAAAGTAAGCTTTCTACCACGAACCACTAGGTGGAATTAAGTACAGTAGAAGCTTATCTTTTACTAGGAACATAATGGAAAAAAAAAAAGTAAGTCTGGGGATTTGAACCTGTGACCCCAATGGGTCTGTTTGTTCTGAAACCAGCCCTTTCACAGTGAGGCCACACTGCACATGCAGAAGAAGTTTGTATACTTAGAATCATTATCTTTTGATAGAAAAAATGTCAGTAAAATCATTTGACTATTTGGTATTGTAAGGAACGTCTGTCAGCAATTCACCGATGGTAGGTAAATAAAAAACAGAGCAGCTATCTAAAGTTTGTACATGCAGAATCTTTCTATGTTTCTGGAAACATTAATGGAAAAAACAAACCAAAAAAGCTATAAACTCAGACAGTAGACCATTTTGTATTGTTTCATAATTAAGCCAGGGGATTTGAACCTGTGACTTCTTGGGGTGTGTGTTTCTAAAAAAACCATGACATTTAGATTTTGTGCCTCCAGAGAGACAACAAGCCTCCTGCCCCTCTGATGGAATCACGCAAACCTCTAGGATAGGGCACTCAAGGGGTGGTTCCTGTGATAGTCCAGTGTCACCGCCATTCCCTCTACTAGCTGTCCTCGATGGGAACCCCAATATTCAACTGAGTAGATGACTTCAAAGTTAGTCCGTCTTGACTCCTAAGTCCAGTCTTGGCCTCCTGGGGTTAGGGAGTTCGTGAAATCATTTTGTGCAAGATCGATGCATAGTCATAAGTGCCAGTGCTCCAATAATGTGAATAAAGTCCCATAAAGTGAACTGTGAAATAAATATTAAAAACAATAATTATTAAAAACAAAATTAATAAATCATATGTGGGTACATATTGTGTGATAAAATTCTTATTACATAATAAACTCCACTGATACTAGTAAAATGTTACTAATACAAATATTACAATCTCAAAACAAGATCTAGAACTATGGATCGATACTAGGGGTATTGGAGGGGTACCCCATTAAATAAAGACACGCAAGAGGAAAATATCTCGTTTTTTGGCCCTAGGGGACACAGTATCCGTTTACGGATCTACCATGTCACATATTGCAGGAGGGCCCGATCTGGTCACGACCATCCGCCCTTAGTGACCTGATCTATGGCCAGCAGTTAAAGTTGCAGGTATGCTTAGGCTCCTTATAGTGTCGGGCGACTGATTGTTCCCCAAATTTAGTGAAGGATCTTCCCTCTGAGGTTAGGTTAGTAGTGGCTAGAGCATTTTGATCGCCTCCTGTGGTTAGCCATTCGTTCTCCTTACTGTGGTTGTGGTTTTACCCCACATAGTTTAGTCCACAGGGGCAGGTGATGATATACTATGTATTTGCTGCAGGCAAGACAATCTATGTCTAATCTTTAAGTGTCTGCACACTATGTGGATGGGGAAATCTTGGCCCGTCATGATATATCAGCACCGTTTGGCAACCTGTGACAAACTGAAAAACAGCCCTTTTTAAAACGTTATTAAGCCAATTATCCTGGGTCTTGGTGGGACCCACATTGATATCTGACTAACCTGTAGGTTCCTGAGGTTTTTTCCTCTACGGTAGGCCAATAGCGGTCGGGTGTTTTTGAAGGGTAGGAATCATCATTCTGGATAATGTTCAAATGCGTTCTACGATGGTTTTAATCTGTTCTTGTTGGCCTGTTGCAAAATCAAGACTAAAGTTAATTGCCGGGTGATTTCTTAGGCTTATTTTGACATTGAGGGTTATTGAAAAACAGGTGGAGAGCTCAGATGAATCCCAACATTCAGATAACGATGGTTCAACCCTAAAAGCTCATCAGAAGCATCATTAGTAGGGGATTCCCAAAGATCAGTATCTTTTTTTAGGAGTGGCAGCAGTTCGGGGATACAATAGGAGGACACAAATGGAGACCCAAGAGGAGGAGCCAGCTCAAGAAGAAGAGCAGGACGACCCCCCCAGCAGAGGAGACGAATGTGATATACAACCTAAGTAGGCATAATTTAACCAAAGAGGGAACAAATGGTCCTAGTAAGGGACTTTACATTGTCCCCACTACAAAAACTGACCCATTTACAAACTGAAATAGATCTATACTAGGCTCCAGCGAAAATTTAAACTTAGGGATATGTTTAGGGATATAGCCCCAGCGGGACCTCCCCTTTGCCCCTAAAAGCCATTTTTGACCCCCCACATTGCTCCATCCATTAGAGTCTTTGCTAACATGACTAGGTAGAAAGCGCTAAAATCCAGGCAGTAAACCACCATAGGAAACAATTTAAACCACTGAGAAAAAGCGCCATTAGGTCCTTACGGAAAGACAGGGAACTCGTCCATAAGACCACAGACAAAGGGGTGGGATTGTCCTATGAATAGGCACGACTATTGCACCGAGGCTTTAGCACAATTGAGTGACCAAAAGTATACTACCATTGGAAAGCGACCCGACATGGTCCCTTAAAAGAATGTTGGATGAAAGAGTACAGATGGGGGGAACGCAGGGCTGTCTAGATAGGTCGGACGGCTAAATTTTATTACCACTAAGTGTCCTAAGTCCCGTTGTTTTTCACATGTACCAAAAATACACCAATCCTTAACAGCTCCCCCTGGACGCCCAATTGTGTCCTCATATGGATCCTCTTCAAACCAGTCTCAAAATACATTGACTAAGTTAAGAATATGAAATCATTTCTTAAGGACAGTGGAACCTTAAGAGAGATCCGATGAAACTAGGGCATAGTAAAAAGGTGAAATACCTTGATGACATGTGATGTCCTGTAACCTATACACCGTCATTCCCCAAATGACGCATAGCAACCTGTCGAGAGGCCCTTATAAAAACCAACATGTACATCACCCATTAGATTCCTTATGGATCTCTTAGACATGGTTCTTGGTAATTTATTTCAGCATGCATGAAATAATTTTTCAGTATTGAAGAGACCCAGCCGAGTGCTCGTTGACTTGGTTAAAGTTCTGTGGCAGCCTATCACGGACCGGGTCAGCTGTTTGAAGTGGTTTAGGAGTGCCACTCCACCTTGGTTATCATCATGATGACGGCAAGATGGCGGGCGAAACGCGTTGATGTTGGCGTTTTGCACCTAATAAATTTCAAGTTGTTGTATTCAAGACCCAGGAGTGCTTCCACATTTGTCTATTATATATTATATATATATATATATAATATATATATATATATATATATAAATTGGAAAATGTCACACTGGCATTTCCGAAGGACTGTACTTTAACAGGCCAATGGCTTATAAAAGACCAGGGACCAAAATTGTGCCACCTATGCTGTATTATAAACTCACCTTAGTCCACCAAAGTACATTACAATGATACCAAAAGCTGGGTCTCACCGCATTACAATGCATAGTGCATTACATTCACGGAAAGCTGCACCCCCTCCTGGATAGCTGACAGCCATCCATGTTACAGCTCAGATATCACCCTGTGACCCAATAATCTGTTTGTTTCTGAAACCAGCCCTTCACAGTGAGGCACCACTGCACATACAGAAGAAGTTTGTATATTTAGAATCGTTATCTTTTTGCTAGAAAAATGTCAGTAAATCATTTGACTATTTTGTATTGTTACAGGAAGTCTGTCAGCAATTCACGATGGTAGGTAAATAAAAAACAGAGAGCTATCTAAAGTTGTACATGCAGAATCTTCTATTTGTCTGGAAACATAATGGAAACAAACAAACCCAAAAAAGCTATAAACTCAGACAGTAGACCATTTGTTATTTTCATAAGGACAGCCGGGATTGAACCTGTGACTTCTTGGGAGTGTGTTTCTAAAAAAAAAGGAAATTTAGATTTGTGCGCCACCAGAGATACAACAAAGAATACAGGTACATTTAGAAATGCTACTTCCACTATAAACCTGTGCATAGAGACGTAATCAGGAAGCTTAACTAGAGAAATCTTACAAGTGTAGGCATCTGGGAGAAAAGCTTTCACATAAGGATTTAAAAAAAGAAGTTTTTCTCTTTTAAGATTATATCCTGGTTACTGTCACATTCATACATGGCTTTGCTCTTGTACTTATTTGCTGTCCCATTATCCTTGGCTTTTCTTTTCACTGCTGGTAATTGGAGTGTTCATTGCTTACATGTGGTTTGCATGATATTATAAGGTCAAAACACCACATGAGGGATTATGTGCTGCATTGCATATCAAACCACAACTAGTGACAGTTATTATTGTTTTTGATGATGGCCTATATCATTTAATGGAAAGTGAAGAATGGAATTAATAAAATAATATTCTGATTTTCACCAAGTGTTAAATTTAGAGGAGGAATTATATGAAACTAATGTCATGAAGACACCAAATACCAAGAAGGAGTACTGTATTTCCAGGGTACTTAATTGCCAACAGATTCTTGTACAAGTCATTCTGAATTGAGAGATCCAGTTGGTATGACTAGCGACTAGTACTAAAACTTTAAGTCTAGTTGATCTAACTGAATACAACATATAAAAACCAAAAGGTTTGGTATTTTCTTATTAAATGAAGGAGAAAGAGGACAGCAAGACTAGACTACCAAAGAACAGTAGAGGATGTGGGAGGAAAGGAAGCAAATTAAAAAAAGGTCAAAAGATAACAAGCTTAACATAACTCCACCACATGATTAGCCAGGATTAGAGGTTCTTTAAAGATTATCTATTCTTAGAAGGAGGGCATGTATCCAGGCAGGATACTACAGTAGTAGGATTAGACACATACGCATTCTAGTAAATTGTTGACGATAGAGCAGTGTGTATTTATGCAGTTCTCCTTTGTAGTAATTAATTCAATTACTGGCTTAAAGGAATGTCCCTTAGTAATGTATCCATGGGTCAATAATAAACATTATTACACACTATTTTCCTTTTGCAACTTTGCAAATTACTTTAATGGTAGCAGCTAATAATTCTGTATCTTTTATGATTTGCATAGGCCAGAATAAAAAACTTGGGGAAAAAAATAGGTGAATTGACTCTACTGGAAGAAATGTTTTGTTTTTGAAATTTGTTTGTGAGATTAGAGATAGATAGATTTCTTTATTCTGATGCTGGTATGTAAAAAAATGTTTTTGCCAGTATGCTGGCCATAATAGAAAGATTTTCAATCTATCGAATGTTTTTTTTAGTTTTTGTTGTCTTAACAGTTTGTTGGCCAGCCAGCAGTTCATTCTTACATGTAATGTTCCCATCTGCCTATTCATTTCGCAAACACAAGTTGATTACAAAAAAGTTTGGGCCAGGCGCAAGTGTTAAAAAGTTTTGGAACCGAGTAGTGTAGTGTGCAGTCAGCTTTTAGTCTCTGAGAAAGAATTTCGATATACTGTCACTGAACTGACACTAGTAACCCTGGCAACAATCAGCAGTACAATCTTTGTTAGACTTTTGCTTTTAAACTAAAATGATATCCTAAATGATATTGGTACATTAAGCATTGAGAACAGGAAATTGACCATACAAATGCTGGCAGAAAAAATGGTGCAGTAAAATGATTCCATATACCAGTGGTGTTCACCAGAGTTTGTACCAGGAAGCCAGAGAGAAAGGTAGCAGCTGTCTGTAGCAGAGAGAGGTCACGTGCTATTACATGTGCTTACAGCTCTGCTTGAGTCCATGTTTGGATCTCAAACTTCTGTCTGGTAATGTAGGGGTTAATGGTCACTGTTTTAGATCTCAAACTCCTGTCTTTGAATGTAGGGGTATATGGTCACGTTTTAGATCTCAAACTACTGTGTGGTAATGTAGAGGTTAATGTCCTGTTTTAGATCTCAAACTCCTGTCTGATAATGTAGGGTTAATGGTCACTGTTTAGATCTCAAACCCTGTCTGATAATGTGGGTAATGGTCACTGTTTTAGATCTCAAACTCCTGTCTGATAATGTAGGGGTTAATGGTCACTGTTTAAGATCTCAAACTCCTGTCTGATAATGTAGGGGTTAATGGTCACTGTTTTAGATCTCAAACTCCTGTCTGATAATGTAGAGGTTAATAGTCACTGTTTTAGATCTCAAACTCCTGGCTGATAATGTAGGGGTATGGTCACTGTTTAGATCTCAAACTACTGTGTGGTAATGTAGAGGTTAACAATTCTGCAGCCAGGCTCCCTGTGTTCACTTTCTGGGACTTTGTAGGTACATTACTGGAGAACCATTGGAGCTGAGAGTTAAGGTAAGGTAAGGATGAGTTTTTACACTCTACACAGTGGGGCCAGCAGTGGGGGAGATTATAGTTTTGGAATGGACTTGCCCTTTACACTATCCAATGAACCTGCCATCACCACATCTAATATAGTTGGGGGGGTATATCAGGTTGGGGGGTGTTCCTTAAAAAGTGGAGGCTGTTGAATTTCAGAGCACTTTTTTTTTTGGAATTGCACTTGTCCACTTGAAGTTATTGGTAGCCATGTCTGTGTAAAAACCATGCATATAGAACCATTTAGTATAGTATTGACATAAGTCATCCAGTCCAACCCATCCAGCCATTCCCTCATTCCTGCTGTTCTCACATTATTACAGCTATCTACTTGTGCCCATTTACACCTCCATACTGTTTTTCCCACATGATGTGTGACATGTACAGTACAGATTGGGTGTGGTCTATGGAGGAGGCGCGTTTGTAGAACAAATCAAAGAGATTTGAAATTAATGAAAAAAACTCTTTTGCATGACTGGTATGCCAGCTAATTTAAGACATTTGGAGCATTTGGGACTTTAAGTGATTATCATTTAACTATGAATATGATTTTTGCTGCAACTTACGCAAATAAGTGTACTTATCTTGAATTATCCCTGCCAGGGGAAATATAAGTGACCATATTTTTCTATACTAAAGATTTTCAACCTCCACATATTGCACTGTAATGATCAATTTTATTTTCACATTTATAATGGAAATATATGCTAGTGTGAAATTTTACAGGGAAGTATCTCCATCTAGTGGATATATATATATTGCTATTTAAAGTACACTTATACTTAAAAAGTTGTGAAGGTAGTACTAGCAAAGAAACTGCAAACTCTAAGTAAATTATTCTATATATTGAGTTTGTGTGTGTGACAATTATTGCATCCCTTAGTTCCCAGTGTTATTAATTTTAGCAATGTGCTAGCCTAGGCAGGAAAACTGACCCTAATTTTCTAAATTAAGTTCAGTGTTTGAGGAGGTTTTACAATAAATGTACTTATCCTTAATAGAGAGAGAGGTATGTAATATCACGCTTGTGGTCTGGGTACATTCAATCAAGCCTCACCCATGTGACATTAACTCTAGATATTTTGTAGGTACACACAGGCAGATATTTCTATCTGGCCAACGTCCGTCCACTACTATCGACTGGTTGTCGAAATTAAATGTTGGATTAAAGAAGTCAGACATTGGCAAAAATCTGTCGGTCGACCTGAAATATTGGCTAGTGTGTACCTAGCCTAAACTTATTTTAATCGGCATTATCTAAAAGGTAACATATTACTAATAATGTTATTCTTTCTGTTACTGATAAATCCATTTCTCAAAACATATAGGTAGCCTGGAGGAGCGGCAAATGTACCGTGACTTTTTTTTTTAATTTAATGCTTACAGGGTGGGTGGGGGCGCTGGTGTGCGTGTCCCAGAACTAATCACGGAAGTTTAAATAATCAAGCCCCAATAGCGCTAATCACAATAGGGGCAGTCCCAGAGACAAAAATGGCCAGCAGAGCAGCTGTAAGGAGCGGTGAGTGGAGGGCTGGTATGCACCATGCATCTCAAATATTCTCAGGTTCCTTGAACTTACAGTCACTGAGCCAGAGCCTAACAGTGCACTGAAATTGAAGTGAGAAGTGAAGCAGGAGTGTGTTCATGTGGGTTTGGGGTGCTATTTTGATGGCAAGCTGGGGACCATCTTCCGGGGACCATCTTGACATACCATAGTCTGGTATATCACCAGGTATACATTTTTTATTTATATGTACAATTCCAAATTCTTTTTCAAATGAATAAGTCAGGAGACTAACCGGAAGATCACATTAAATTAAAAATAACCCAGACAGCTATTATAAATAACAGCTATTGCAGATAAATATGTTAGGATAATATCCAGTGTATAACCCAGGTGTTCTAATTATCACAGGCAGGTGGGAATTTGTTACTCACCTCCCTGTGAATAATAGATGAAGATGCAAGGGTAATTAAATGATAAGTTTAGGTTCCCTTTAAAGAAATATTCCAGCAGGTATTTCTCTTGATTTTATTAATTTAATTATTTATACACTTTGTGCATGAGGCAGTTTACAAGTTTGCACTGGACAGGAAAGTCAACCGGAATGGCAAATAATTTAAGGGTAACTGTGGCCTTGAATTCTTCCAAACTAGTAAGAATTATAAAAAAGCCTTCCATCATACCTTCAAACCGAAATCACATCTCCTAGATAAAATTTGTGAGAAGTTATTGCTGGAAAGGTTCAGCAATATTACTTCCTGCGTGAACAATTCCTGTTTTGAATATGTGACCGCTTGTTATGTGACCAGCCTCAGCCTGCATTATAGGCTCCCCTTCTCAACTGTCAAATTTTTCCCCAGGATTAAGTCTTTGCTGAGCATGCTTCTCCCCCGGGGTGGGCGGGGCAGAGTCAGGTGATGTCACTCACCTACTGGAAGCAGGAAGTTTCAACATCACCCTGTAATTCTCACAGGCTCCAGCCAATGATGTGATTAGCCGCTTATTTTAAAGGAAAAACTGCAGACTTTAATTAACCCAACTTGTGTTGAGACCACAGTTGCCCTTTAACTAATTACCCGCCCAGGTTTTGAAGTCCTGGTATTGTGTACCACTATTATCACTAAGCTGTCCTGTAGCGTAATATGGACAACCACAATCACCAGGGTGGGTTTTTTGCCACTCCCTAGCTCAGAAATTCAAATGGCCCCATAGAAGGCTCACTAAAGGCACAAACGGAAAAAGGGTAAAACTCGTATGGGATTTTGCCATGTTTGTAAATGAGACAGTAAGGTAATTAAAATAGCAAGCGTAATCGGCCTACGGCGATCTCTGTCCTCACTTGCTTGTTAACTTTGACTGCCTCTTAGTGATGATCCCCCAGCCCATTGCCTTAAACAGAAAGCTTAAGCTGCCATGTGCTAACTGTTGTAGACACTGACTGAAATAAGTGAGAAGAGTTATAGGAGAAGCTGAGTTTTAGTTGCACCCGTGTCTGCTTCAAAGTGGAACCATTGTGCCCAGACAACGAGTATGCTTCCCAAGAAGATTTGAAAGTGACTGTTTTATCCAGTGAAGATACTGTTATAAGAGGATTCCAAGGAATTGTTCCCCCTGGACCGCTGCTCTGGTGCGAGTTGGTAAAACCTGTCCCACAGTTGGTGAGAAGGGGCATTGGCAATATCATTATGACAACCTGGTATATGTGCAGCTGTAAACATTATGTTGTGTTGTAAACACCTTTAATACTAAATGGCGAAGTAATGTCTGGCATCAGATAGCGGGTAAGCATGATTAAGGCAAAATTATTAATGGCCATGACTACTGCCAAATTGTTGTTATGGAAATCATTCTCTTGTTCTCAAGGATATGACCCCATAATGCCTCGTTACTAGAGCAGGAATAATAAAGGGTGAGGTTAGTAAAACATGGGCATCCGTTACATGGGGCAAGGGAGGCGCTTGACCCCCCCGGATTTCTGTGTTACCAAATCAGAGTTAGTGGGAGATTCAAGCTCCTGCTCTGACTCTGTAAATAACTGGTCTGCACTGCCGATCCAAATCGCAAGTGCAGAGCAGCAGGAAAAAAAAAATCCCATATCAATAATCCTGTATCAATGTCTATTTTTATATCTCTGTCGTGTCTCTCTGTGTCTATCTATCTATTCATATATATTTTTTATCTGTTATTTCTGTTTTATCTGTCTATTTATTATACTATATGTATATTTTTTAATATTATATGAAATTTTCCAAATACCCCCCACAGGGCCACGCCACAACAGTTATTATTCCCTTTTGCCCCCCCCCCCCCCCCGGAAAATTTTCTGCAGATGCTATGTTAGTAATCAATGGGATATGAACCATTTTTTAAGGCCAAGTACCAGCACCAGGCGCACATTAAAGTATGCCCCAAACCCTTTAATGGGGCTACTTTACTGTAAATTGGGATAACTCGCAAGCAAGTGAAGCCGACCAAAGAGATTGCATCTTACTTGAAGCTAAAGCCTAAGGCAATTGATTGGATAATGCTTGGATTTGTTGGGGGGAATGCAACATTCTTGACTTTTAGTATCTATTTCCATCCCTAGAAATTTGATGGTGGTGGAGGGGCCTTTGTTTTGTCACTAGCTAATGGGACACCAAATGTGCATACCCTGCACATAGTTGAAGTAAAACGGCACAAAGACTTGCTGGGCCTATGAACAAAAAAATTATCCAAATAGTGTTATAAAGGATGTAAACACAGATTCTGTCTTACTACCATTCAAAAAATTAATTGAAAGCCTCGAAGTATGCACAGGAGATTAAGCAAACCCATCACCAACAAACTGTCAATAATAATGGTATGTAACGTAATTAATGGCTATCGAACCAGCCGCCTAACAATGGGATAGATTGTGGGTGTACAGGCAGTAACCGAAAGGCCGAATCGATGTCTGTCTTGCTTAGCAAGGCCCCTTTTCTAGCATCCATACCAGTCTAATAGCCTATCAAATGAAGTATAGCAAACGTCGAGGGGGCCCTGTCAGTCCCAGCAGGATAGGAGAGATGCTGGATAAGGCAAGAACTGCCTGATCGTTTTTGGGACAAGCCCTATAGGGGAAACCCTTAACTCTTCAAATGGGGGGCTCAAGGTGAATGGACCCGCCATGCGGTCCAAAGCATTTTTTAAAATTTGTCCCTTACAATGTCTGGGAATGGTACACTGAATGCAAATTTTTGTGGAAGACTTGCTTGAGTGGGAATTTTAAAGAGAAATTGGAGCATGTTCCCTATTTGGGGACCATATAACCAGGGGCCATCACTTCAACCTTCACCAGGGTCACTCCCTTTTCCACCCAAAATCCTTGCTTTGTGTGAGGGGGTAAGTAAACAGCCAAAAACACCAAAATTGTGTGTAAGTCTGCACAGAGGGAACACCTGTGTTTTACATTGTCCTTCATTTAAGGACCAGCAAAGTTCCCTTTTGTTGAGTCGAGGCAGCCCTAGGCAACAAGGAACCTGATGCTTGAAAAAAACTGCATATTTGGGTGTGGAGAAGCCTGTAACCACAGATGGCTTAACATATGGTTTGTAGCCAAAGACCAATGTCCCGGTGATCCCACCTAAGCTCTTTCATATTGCTTTGCGCTGCCGAAATTGTTGACCGTATCGAAGCCATGACTGGCCCGCATATGATCTATGGATTCCCATATGCAGTCTGGTAGCAGAATAACAAAAAACATTGTTCAGGGGCTTTTTCTTGTTAGCTGCGTGTTTGTGATGAGTGCTAGCTGAGTGGCTGAAATGCTGCAAGGAGAGAAATGGTTGATCTGCAGGTGGCTGAATGTGAATTTGATTTGCTGGCAGGTCAAACTGTGGAAACAAAGGAAACAGGGGGGACCAGGCAATCCCTGGATTAACTGGCACCCTCCCCCATCCCGTCACCAAGCTTGCTACTGGCCCTGATGAAGTGCTGTGGGTTGAATGGCCTGGCCTAGAATCCAGGCCGCCCATGAGGATGCAGAGAGAATGATTTGGACCCCCATTAACTGTTAAAACACACACCACTGTCCCTTGATGCTGTCTGTATCGAGTCCCTCTACTGGCCGAAGGCTGCAAAAAGGCTCTGACTTGCTTGAGGCATGGGAGGTGGAGATTCTGTCCTTGTTGAGGACCTTGTGGGTGCGGATGGAGTTGGCCCACCTCGCCTGTGGGGAATTGTGGGGCTTGGACTGCGCCTCCGAAGCCTGGTTATTGGAGACAAGGCGGGTCTGGACGCTGACAGCCGTGATGTTGCACGCCTCTGCGGAACCTGTGTGCTGGCAGAAGTGGATTCTCCATCTCCTATGGGTCCTGAGGGATCAGCTGTGCTAAGCCAACTTCGCCTCTTTGGAGACTGTCTGGCGAAACTGCAATCCAGTAAGGCCTCCAGGTGAGCCATCTTAGTGGAGATTGGCGCCGTACCTCCTACAATGGCACCTTCCCACTTACCCTCACCCCTTTTAAACCCTCTGCAGCCTGCCCCTTTTGAACATTTCTGACCAATCCCTGCCTACCTCTTCTTCCCTGCCTTTTTAACCCTAACAGCGTCCACTATCCTGCCGCTGTCTGCGTCCCTTTCTACCCTTCCAGGGAGCATCTGGGTCCCACTTGAATGTAATTTATTATATATTATGTGTGTAAACTTGATAATATAGCAAGGGGAGAGCCATATGTGAAAGTTAGTGTAGTTTAGTTTTGAGATGCTAAGGACAATACAGGAATGGAGGTCAGTTTTGCCCTAAGCCTGACAAGGTCCTCTCACCACCTGCTTAGCATTTTAATGGTGGATGGTGGTTTGTGGATTTTAGACCGGCTCAAACTCAAAACTACATATTCTCCTCCACTGTTTTGGAACATAGAACTTTTTAGATGTTACATTCTTAATGTCCTCCATAACCCTATTTTTTATTGGAGCCTTTATGTAGCAATAGAGCTGGAACAACCGGCTTATTTATTCACTGTCAGTCTGAGACCATGTATGGGAAGGTTACATTTATTTTCAGAAAGATACACTATTGAGAAATGCATTGCACAGAGCTGTGCTAAGATCAGATTCACTTTATATCCTCCCTCTATTAATCTGTATATGTGTTTCTATAAGTGTAACTATTAAAGGGGTAATATTAAGGGTATGCAGAAGGAATGCAATCTGTGTAACAGATTTACAGCAATTGTAAGGAGATTTGTGTAGATTGAAAGCAATATCTAGGATACTGTGAAACCTGGGGACTGGGACACTCACAGGACTGGTCTCATTTACTTTAGACTACTTAAGCTACGTACACACACTAGCAATAAAGCCCTATTGGTGAACGCTCAGGTCTGTGTGTCACTGATCTTTGAAAAATGGCATACAGGATCTAGCAGATACTGTCTGTTATCTTTCAAAAATCTTTAGTGTGTACCCAGCTTAGCTCACAGTAATGAGCAATTCGCTTTGGCCAGTTTGGCCGATTAATTATTTCTAAGGTTTACTGTTTCTAGATGAATCCAGAAAGTGAGTTATAGCTCCTTTACTTCCTGTTCTTCAATTAATGCAATTAAGGAATAGTTCACTTTCTGAGTCAACTATTCCTTTAATGTCCCTTTGCTCTATTTTTCAAAAACTTGCAAAAATCTTTACAAAACTTGCCAGCAGCCCCATAGCTAGCCTTATAGTCTTGGTAAAGCAATATACTTAGAGGCTCAGCAAAACAATGATTGTGTCTCTTGGGGCCGATTTACCCAGAGTTCCTGAGTAAATATGTGGAGTTAAAGTTGGTGCTAACCGGTTCGCTACCAGTTAGCGCCACTTTATCTCCATATTAACGTTGGATTTGCGGGTTACGCCAAAAATCACCCCGCAATCGACGCTTGCGATTTAATATTGCATTTACCCTGATTTTTGCAACAGCAAATAGCCCTTTCAGGGATTTACCCTGAAATATCGCGAAAGGAGCATTTACCAGAGCGATAGCGGCTCTAGGTAAATGAGCCTGTTTGTATCTTATTACCTAAATAACATACAAAAGAAATTTGGTTGTATTGGTCTGTTTCTACAGTTTACCATTAGGTGCGCACAAACATCCTTGGTAGATTGAAATGCCATGATGAAAACAAAATTCACTAAATGATGTATATTTTTAAAATTAATGCCTTGCTTCAATTGGCACAGCCCTGTAAACTCTAGATCCTCCCCAAGATTAACATTGCAATGAATCCCCTGCAGCGCTGGGATGGTGCTGGAGGCAACAAAGTTTGTTCCTCGGTTGGCACAATGTAAAGGTTTGTACACACACTTAATCTGATGAAGAAAGATTTATTTAACACTTATACAAATATTTTAGTTTTTTTTAGACACTACCAAAAATCCATAAGAGTATCACTGCACCTGGCCAGGCCCTCCATTATTTCTGGGGTGGATAATCTTACCTCTAATTTGTCTAATATATAGATTTCTTTCTTCAATCTGTGATTGTGAATACCAGATCTTATTTGAGGGATACTATGGAGATTCTTAACATCTAAATTATTTTGTATGTAATCGTCTACACATTAGTTGTAATAGATATCACTTCTCTCTATACTGTTATTCCTCATCTGGAAGGCAAGGAGGCTATGAAATATTCTTAAGGGTCCAAAATATATTAGATAATGTATCTGTGTATTCAATTAGATCAACTGGACTTGAAATGTAGTTCTTGAAGACATTTCGCTAGTCATCCGACTGGCTTTCTCAAATCAGAATGACTTGTACAAGAATCTGTGGCAATTATGTACCCTGGAAAATCCCAATTAGCATATCACAGCCAGGGTGTTAAGGTTTGTGATTAGATAGTGGCTAAGAGGTGTTATAGGAACGCCCAGAGTAAGGTTTTAAAACAGCATTGTACATGGCAGACAGTTGGTGTCGAACCCCCCCACCTCTATTTAGGCTTGGTTTCTTTATTTTCACATAAATGGCCTCCTTAACACCTCTCTTGAACCAGTCACGTTCCTTCGCCAGTATGTTAACATTACAATCTTCAAAGGTATGTCCTTTATCCTTAAGATGCAGATACACGGCTGAGTCCTGACCCGAGGAATTGGCTCTTTTGTGCGGGGCATACGTTGATGCAGTTGCTGTTGGTCTCCCCCACATACAAATCAGAGCATTCTTCACTGCACTGCACTGCATATATGATGTCGCTTTTCTTGTGTTTGGTATTGGGTCTTTCGGATGTACCAATTGCTGCCCAGTGTGTTGTTCGGTTTAAAGCAGACAGGGATACGATGTTTTTTGAAAAATTCTTCTTACTTTCTCGGAGACCCCTGCTGACATATGGTATGACCATGTTCTTCCTCCTGTCTTGTTTTCCCTTCACTGTTGGTATTCGTGTTCTTTTCTTTCCTTCTACTTCTTTTGACAAAGGGCCCAGTCTGGATATCACAAAGTTTTAAGGGCTCCTCTGAGATGTTCATTTCTTTAGCCTTCGCCTTGTGCTAGTGGGGATGTTCTCGGCTCTGTGTTGCAGGGTTCTGATGACCCCCAGCTGTGATCTAAAGGGTGGTGGGAGTAAAAATAATACTGATCGTGTGTGTTGGTTTTCTGTAAACCCTACTTCAGTTACCATTTATCACACCCTTAACACCTGGCTGTGTGATATGCTAATGGGATTTTCAGGGTACATAATAGCCACAGATTCTTGTACAAGTATTCTGAATTGGAGAAAGCAGTCGGGAGAGGGGGGAGACAGAGTGTCTGTGCTGGATTTTTTTTTTTTTTTTTGACCTTATGTATTATATGGAATAATACGCTACCTACAGAATAATATGCGGATATTACTTCAACTCGGAGTTCCCTGACCTCTATAAAAACACTCGGCCTCATATTTTTATATGGTCAGGGAACTCCTCGGTGGCATAATCTCCTTATATTACACTGTAGGTAGCGTATTATCCCTTATATATCACACGACCTATTAGGTTGCCTTTAGGGAGAACATAAGCAAATGGGTGGATTTAAACTTAAGACTTCAGTGTTGCAAGGCAACTTTTATGTCAATATAAAAGGTAAAACTGATTATGATGGAGTTAAGGGGGCATAAACTACAAGGCTATGTAAAAAAATGGTAGATGATATTCCTTTAAAGCATTGCCTTTTGGCAACTATTAATACTTTATGCATCGAAATGGGGCACAACTTTTTTTTTTTTAATTTCTTGCCACTTTCAGATCTGTAAAGTTTAGTGTCTATTAAGACTCTAGATAATGTAGCACCTTTTCTGTTAAGAAATTTGAGAATGTTATGAATGCTCTAAATTATTCATGATTGCCAAAGATCAGAGAAAAGCACTAAACACCAAAGCAATATAAGATTAGGCTTTGATAGAAGCTTGTGAATAATTCAGTTAAATGTAAATCATTACATTTCATGAGTTTCTAACAATTGATTTGTCCACATCAGTTAACAAAATGATTGAGTGTCAGACTGACAAAAGAACATAGATTAAGCTGTAGAACAATAAACTGCATTGCTTTTAAATACTCAAGTAATTTTGTATGCGATCATTGATATTTCAGTCTGAATGTTTCAACATACAGTTCCACTTTCTGTTTTTTTGGTTGCATTAAAAGAGAATTATACTCATGAACTAACTGACTTATTTCTGGGTCCTCACACATTCATTGTCACTGACTAATCTCCCATGACTGACACTGGAGAATATGTAATATAGGAGGAGGAGCTTGAAAGCTGTGAGTTACTGCAAGCAAGCATTTAGGTAGTGCTTCAGTATAATTCCCATTAAAAGTGGGTACACACAGTACCAATCTGTCAAAGATGAGAGACAGAATGTGCAGGATGCAAGTACAAACTGTCCCGATCTTAAAATAAAGAATAGGGGGAACGTTCGTGACTGCCATACTCTCAACGTTCCCGGAGCCAACGCGGAATGTTTGTGGGCATCAGAGATGAAACTTTTGCCCGTTCACACTTTACTGATAAAGGGCAAATCCTGTCGGAATGTATGTACCCAGTTTTAGACTGCTAGCAATGAAAAAATAAGCTCTGACAATTGATTGCAGCATTTCGAGTTACAGACATGAAAGATGTCCATTTACAATCAGGGTGCTCCAGGGAAGCCCAGGCCAAAGAAAAGGAAAGTCCATATAGCTTATGCACCATTTTGACTCTTTAGGCACCATATCCCCATGGATCTTTTATAAAATTAGATTTATAAAGTAAATGTGATTTACATTTTAATGTTAGATTAAGTACTGTATATACTCAAATATAAGTCGATCCGAGTATAAGCCGAGGTACCTATTTTTACCTGAAAAATTTATAAAAATTGATTGACTCGAGTATAAGCCGAGGGTAGAAATTATGACCACTACTGCCTTCTGATTCGGTATTGTTTTGTGGCTTAAGTTGCCCTTTAAATGGACAGCAGAATTCCCATATATGAATCCCATACAGTAATAGCCAAATCCAGTACCAGTAACCTCCAATTCCTTGGCTGTCCAGATGTTTGGAAACTACAACTCCCAGCATGCTTTGTTGCTGGGAGTTGCAGTTTCTAAACATGTGGAGTGGCAAGGTTCAGTAATCTTTTAATTAAACTTACCATCATTTACATTTCTCCTGAACCCAATATAGTAAAGGGCCCTCTGACCCCCATATAGTAAAGGGCCCTCTGACCCCATATAGTAAAGCGCACTCTGGCAACCGTATAGTAAAGGGCACTCTGACCCCAATAGTTAAAAATGTCACCTGAGAGTTGTAGTTTCAAGCTGTTACTTGCATTGAACTAGCTGCTGTTTTTTGCCCCAAACTGAGACCCATCAGATTTACAGCATCCAGATGAGCTGTGATAGTGCTTAGTGAGTCCAGCAGCCAGACTACAGGAAGCAGGAAGTGTAAAGGCAGATCAGCTCCTGTAACTTTCTATGCAGCTTAACACAGCGCCACCTACTGGTTACTATCCGCAATTGCAGAATTTGGATATAAATTAGGACTTGACCCGAGTATAAGTCGAGGTTAGGTTTTCAGGCTAACTTTAAAGCCTGAAAAATTTGACTTATACTCGAGTATATACGGTTTGTGAAATAATGACAATAATATTAGATACTGCGGGTACTGTCATTCTTTTTGCCGAGTGACTCTAAAAACAATATTATTGCAATGACTGGGATTTAGAGTAATAATACATAACCTGGCAAATATCTACATGAGACATTTCCTGTCTTTTAATGTGATGCCAAAAATGAATAAAATTGTTTAAATGAGGAATATTTTAATACAAATTCTTTCAGTGTCTAGATAAGAATATTTGAAATTGATTTCCATTCCTTATAAGTAGGAAATTGTGAAACAGACGGTCAATAGAGAATGCACGGTTGAGCCCAGTGGGCAGTAGTTGTGTTTACCATCACTGGGAATATCTGGCACGTTTTACAATAACAAAACCCAGAAAAGGGAATTCCTTCAGGTAAACAGATCTTCTCCTCCACAAAGGTGCATGTCTCAAACAGAGAGAAAACCTAGCAGGGACTTCTGCTGAAATAAACCTTAATCCATTCTTAATCTATTCTGTCATGGATGTGTGAACTGGAATTATCAAGTACAGTAGCCAAAGAAACAGAAAAGAAAATTCAGTTAGTAAAGCTGATCAGTTTTTGTAGCTGAATAAATGAATGAGTCGGAAGTTTCCTACAATTTGTCCTACAATTGTCAGATCTTTGCTAACAAAGCAGGTTTAGTTACCTCTGTGTAGTTGCTCAAACTGGAAAACAACAGTAACGACAATATTGGGTAATAGATATGAAGGTATTTGATTTCTTGTATAATACATCTGGGAATGTAAAAAGGAGAATAGTTAACAGGAGAATTGATACTGATCCTATCACATGTAGGCCACACACTGCCATTACATATTGCAGGACAAATTGCTTTGGAATCTATCTGTAATTTGTGAAGACAGGTAAATACACTCACCCTACTAACGTGGGCAATCGTTTTTGCACCTACACCATCAGATTTTGGGTAATATAGACAACCTTAAATGACATGTCTGGGCAACCTTAAAGGCCATATCCAGCCATAAAACAAAAAAATGGTCAATAGTCAGTTACCTGCCCCCAACCCCAGCTGAACTTTATTACTTGCATTAATATCAAGATGTTTAGGGATAATTATTGAATGGTGGACGTGCCCTTTAAGGTCCGTACATACATGTTATCACGGCGCCATGATTGCACGCTTTAGTTCTAAAAGCACTCTTTGTTCTATATCAGTGTTTACAGGCAACAATATTGGTTTTTAGATTAAATCCTAAAGGTTCATACACACGTGCGATCGCGGGTGCCGACCCGTGATGCAATTGATAACCCAGCTCCATTAGCTACCGGTTTGTTTTGGTGTAAATGGATTGTGACTAAGAGCCCCAATTATCCAATGTGAGGTTAGCATTCAAAGCTATTTTTTTCCCATGGAACATGGACCTCGTACACACATTTGCCTTGTACAACAGTATATATCTTTACAAGATTATACCTTTAATATCTTTAATCCATTGTGTAATATGCTGGAGAAATTTTAGTAATGCTGTTAATCTATTCAATTCCTATTTTTTAATTTTTGGTCTGTACAAAAAATGTACATTAAAGTGAGACTTTTCCCATAAGTTTAATGCACCTTAAATTATTTGAACAGTTGCTCAGTGTGAATTCATAATCAGATTATTTGTACAGTTACTAAACCAATAAGCCAATGACACAAGAATCATAAACCTAATGGGTGGTGACCTGAAAAGAATGGCATTAAAATGTAACCATGAAACATTTCACACACACACTCGCTGCAATGAAATCATCTTATGAATATCCAATATATTACAGCTAATGTTTTCACATTTGGGACACAGTGTACCTTGATACTAAACCTTAGGAACAGAAGGCTACACAAGAGGGTGTAACAGTCAGTCTTAGTCTTCTGCTGGCATGCCATATGTTTGGTGAACTATTCATCTCTCCAACACAAATACCTTTTGACATTTTGTGAAATTGTTATATAAATGGCTTCAAACTATTCAGTGACACGAAGGCAGAGCTAAAGTTTTTTTTGCTGTTGTTTTTTTTTCACATGTAATGCACATAACAATTAGATCTTAAACAATCCAGCTTAATTACACCTTGTGGAATCAATGCAGTCTTTTTCAACAACTAAAGAAGCAAAACACAGATCAACAACTAAAAAAGGCTGACGCATAACAAATGAATATTTAATCGCTAAGATAATCAAGGAAGTCAAAGAAAACAATTGTTAAAATATGACTGAGGGCCCCTTTGTCAAATCAGATGCAGTTGTGTTTGTGTGTGGGGTTATGACAGACAACTCTGGGCAGTGCTGTAGGAACTGCAGTAGCACCTTTCACAAACTGTGTCAATTATTAGAGATGATGTGAACTCTTTCTTCCATGACGTTTCTCAACTGAAAAGAACATTCCTGTAAGCAGACAGCCTACCAATTAAGCCCAGCAATTTTTACTTAGATAATTGTAAGGGAATTATTTTGTGATTTCTCTATTGTGTATTACTACTGCATATTATTTTAAAAGGAATTCATACCAACTGCTTTCAGTTCTTTGGGAACGATGGGTACATCGAATGTTCAATGTTAAAAAGGCGCTTCATGCAAATGCCAGAAACTGCACCTGAGATATTTGGTGCAACACAAGCATTTCAAATATGACATGTGTTTAATGCACCCATGTGGTTTTGGCCATAGATTCCTTCAGATTTCGGTTAAAGAAACTTAAAAGCTGACATTTCTTTCTTCAAGAGACACACATATTTAAAGACAAGTACCTTTTATATTCCCAAAATATCTATGTATTCCCAAAATACCTATGTATTCCCAAAATTTCTATGTATTCCCAAAATTTTCCTGATTCAAAAATAGCTGGAGTGGTAACATTACTGCATAAAACTTGCCCTTTCCAGGTAACTGAAGCTCAAGCTGATACGGAGGGGAGATATTTAATCATGGATGACTAGATACAATATGTTGTTTAACACAGTGAAATACCCCAAAGCTCACAAATATACATTTTATTCTCATGTCATGTTCACAAAAGTAACACTAGAATGTTTTTTTTTCTCAGATGCTTAAACTTATTAAAATGAAACCTTTAAGTTGGACTGACAATGCTCCTGTGGTTTTAGTACCCAAACTGGAATCGCAAATTATATATATATAATCGCAAATTATTTATATATATATAAGTGGAAATAAATGACTACCTACTGAAAACATCCCACCTCCTACAGGTCCTGAAACTGGCTGTAGAAACTTACAGGGTTATTCAATAAAAGTTCTTATCATTTAAAATGGTGCTAATTTTGCCCCAACCAATCAGATCTTATTTAACATGACTAGCGAAACGTCTTCAAGAACTACATTTCAAGTCCAGTTGATCTAATTGAATACAACAGATATACCATGACCTGGATGAATGAGAACCTTCACAAGCATATATTAGATAATGACTAAAAATTTTGAGAGAGCGCCTTTAATTTGTCCTTAGAAAAAACTATTTAATTTGTCCTTAGAAAAAAGCACCCCCTAAGAAGAGAAGGCTGTATATAGTAATAATCTCTTTGTGCAATATGGCAGGCTCTGGCGAAGTTATCTTGACAATATCCTTTACTTTAGATGTTTTTATTAATCAGTTAAAAAATTCATCAGAATGTCTAAAGTTCACTTACACAATACACATGTGGAGGTTCTCATTCATCCAGGTCTTGGTATATCTGTTGTATTCAGTTAGATCAGTTGTGCTTATTTCTAGCTGTTCCTGTGCTGGTCTGGTTGCCTGATGGGCTAAGTTTATTTACTCTTCCAACCTCTATGTACCTCTGGGCTTGCATGATGATCTGCAAGTATAGGTTAAGTCTCCACTTAACCTATACTTATATACTAGATATTGTGTGGATATATATGGGGAGGGGTGGGATACTACTATATATCTTACCAAGAACGATCTTCATGTAGCCATCCTATGTTTAATTATTAACTACTATATAATCTTACCAAGAACGATCTTCATGTAGCCATCCTATGTTTATTATTAGGTAGTTGTAACGCTCCGGATTCTCAAGTATTCCTTCAGTCCAAATACCCCAATCTACAACCACTATCTTCACCAATTGACAAGCCCCCGTTTGCCGGGAGGCTAGATGTGTCTCCACCGAACACAGTTGCCCCCAAGGTATTTGAACTGAGGCTGGGAAACTGGAGAAGTTCGAAGCGAAACAGACAGGCAAGGCACAAGGAGAGATACAAAGTCGGAGACCAAAATAAGAGGTACAGACTAGGAGCAGGCAAGAGCAGAGTCAAAATCAAGCAAGAGGTCAGAACCAGTAGTCAGGCCGCCAGGCACCATACAGAGAGTAGAGCAAGAGCTAGTCAGGTACGATCAGGGTTATGGGATAATTATCGAATGTTCGAATCGTTTATGGGATAATTATCAAATGTTCGAATCGTTTATGGGATAATTATCGAATGTTTGAATCGTTTATGGGATAATTATCGAATGTTCAAATAGTTTATGGGATACTACTATATATCTTACCAAGAACGATCTTCATGTAGCCATCCTATGTTTATTATTAGGTAGTTGTAACGCTCCGGATTCTCAAGTATTCCTTCAGTCCAAATACCCCAATCTACAACCACTATCTTCACCAATTGACAAGCCCCCGTTTGCCGGGAGGCTAGATGTGTCTCACCGAACACAGTTGCCCCCAAGGTATTTGAACTGAGGCTGGGAATACTGGAGAAGTTCGAAGCGAAACAGACAGGCAAGGCACAAGGAGAGATACAAAAGGTCGGAGACCAAAATAAGAGGTACAGACTAGGAGCAGGCAAGAGCAGAGTCAAAATCAAAGCAAGAGGTCAGAACCAGTAGTCAGGCCGCCAGGCACCATACAGAGAGTAGAGCAAGAGCATAGTCAGTAACGAGCAGAGGTCAGGGCAGGCAGATACGATTCAGAGTCAAAAAACAGGCAAGGGTCAGTAACAGAGAATACACTAGAATAATCACACCACGAGTAAGATAGGTAAACTAACCGCTATATCGGGCAGGGATACTAAGGGCTGAGGGGTATAAATAATGCAGAGGGACCAATGGGGAGTGGAAGACAGAGTCAGATGTTGGGGATAGGTGAATTCAAACTTAATTAGCCTTCCTCCTTCCAATGGATGACCTGGAGGAGCAGAGGAGGTAGGAAGCAGTGCCTGTGCGCGTCCGCACAGCAATGGAGGAAGACCAGGCGGATGCACGAGTGTGACGTCACCGGAGCCGCGCACGGAGAGCTGAGACTGGACAGAGTCACCGCGGGATCCCAGATCAGCTAAGAGTTTTGTTACAGTAGTACTGTATAAAAATTGCACCTTATTGTACTGCTGTATTTATTATAAAATATAGAGTGTAACCAATTTTTTGCACTGATTTATTGTCTTTCCGATTGGCCATTTGCACAAATAAAGGTCTTTTTATTTCAATAGTGACTATTAAGTATTTATTTGAGGGTGTGCCCTGTCTCTATCCACAGCTGTCTCTTGAATTTTATTAATGTTGTTTTTTGTGGAAGGAGCACCCCTTGTGTGTTAAAGGGTATATTTCCTACATTGGATTTTATACTAGTGCCTGATTATATTAGTTCTTTTTGGTATTCAGTTAGATCAACTGGATTTAAAGTTTAGTTCTTGAAGATGTTTCGCTAGTCATCCGACTGGCTTTTTCAATTCAGAATGACTTATACAAGAATCGGCTGGCAATTATGTTCCCTGTAAAGTCCCAATTAGCATATCACAGCCAGGTGTTAAGGACCTTATGAATGCAAGGTGTGATTGCATTGTGGCTAAGTGGTGTTATAGGAATGCCCAGGGTAAGGTATCAAAACAGCATTATACATGGCAGACAGTTGTTTACAGAAAACCAACCCACACAGATCAGTATTTGATGTTTCACTCCCACCACCCTTTAGATCACAAGCTGGGTATCATCAGAACCCTGCAACACAGAGCAAAGAACATCCCCACTAGCACAGAGGCGAAGGCTAAAGAAATGAAACATCTCAGAGGAGCCCTTAAAACTTGTGGATATCCAGACTGGGCCTTTGTCAAAAGAAGTAGAAAGAAAGAAAAGAACAGTGAAGGGAAAAAGCAAGACAGGAGAAAGAACATGGTCATTCCATATGTAGCAGGGATCTCAGAGAAATTAAGAAGAATTTTCAAAAAACACTGTATCCCTGTCTGCTTTAAACCAAACAACACACTGAGGCAGCAATTGGTACATCTGAAAGACCCAGTACCGAAACACAAGAAAAGCAACATCATATACGCATATCTGTTGTATTCAATTAGATCATCTGGACTTGAAGTTAAGTTCTTGAAGACGTTTCGCTAGTCATCCGACTGACTTTCTCAATTCAGAATGACTTGTACAAGAATCTGTGGTAATTATGTACCCTGGAAAATCCCTATAAGCATATCACAGCCAACTCTTAAGGGCGTGATTGGATAGTGGCTAAGAAGTGATATGTCGAACCCCCCCCACCTCTTTTTAGGCTTGGTTTCCTTATTTTCACATAAATGGCCTCCTTAACACCTCTCTTAAACAAGTTACGTTCCTTTGCCAATATGTTAACATTACAATCTTCAAAGTTATGTCCTTTATCCTTAAGATGCAGGTACACAGCTGAGTCCTGACCCGAGGATTTGGCTCTTCTGTGCTGGGCCATACGTTGATGCAGTTGCTGTTTGGTCTCCCGCACATACTAGAGATGTTCGAAACTGATGAGTTTCGTCCCGTTTTCGAATTTACAGTTAAATTCGAAGATTCAAAAACGGACCCATAGAAGTCTATGGGAGAAAAAAATTTGAAAGTTTCTATCAATTTGAAGGGTGAAATAGTAATAGTAGGTTACTGTAAATAACACAGGGACCTGGGGAATGGTCTGGGGAAGCCGTAAATATAAGTAAAATTCATTTAAAATCTATCTTTCCTCACAATCGGGCTGTTTTCGAGCGTTCGTGGGCTATTTTCGAGGGTTACCGAAATCGAACATTACTTTCGAGGGTTACAGATATCACAAATACGAGGGTTACCGAAATCAGCTTGTACATTCGAGGTTTGGCGAAATCTGCACATACATTCGAGGGTTACCGAAATCATCTACTTTCGATAATCATCTACTTTCGATTTTGATAATCATCTACTTTCGATTTCGATAATTATCGAATTTTCGATAAAAATCGAAAACTCGGAAAATTCGAGTTTCGAAAAATCCAGGAGTTCCGAAAGTTTTGTCGGGACTTCGAAACCGCCGGATTCGATTCGAAACTGGGTTCTATTAGAACCCAAAGTACATCCCTACCACATACAAATCAGAGCATTCGGTGTTTTTTATCCGAAAAAGACCCAATACCGAAACACAAGAAAAGCGACATCATATACGCAGTGCCGTGCAATGAAGAATGTACAAGTCATTCTGTAGAAGTTGTCTTTCTTGTACAAGTCATTCTGAATTGAGAAAGCCAGTCGGATGACTAGCAAAACGTCTTCAAGAACTAAACTTCAAGCCCAATTGATATAATTGAATATAACAGATATACCATGACCTGGATGAATGAGAACCTTCACAAGCATCATATACGTAGTGCAGTGCAGTGAAGAGTGCTCTGATTTGTATGTGGGGGAGACCAAACAGCAACTGTACCAATGTATGGCCCAGCACAGAAGAGCCAATTCCTCGGGTCAGGACTCAGCCGTGTACCTGCATCTTAAGGAAAAAGTACATAGCTTTGAAGATTATAAGATAATGTCAACATCCTTTCAAAGAAACAGGACTGGTTCATAAGAGGTGTCAAGGAGGCCATTTATGTGAAAATAAGGAAACCAAGCATGAATAGAGGTGGGAAGGTTGACACCAACTGTCTGCCATGTACAATGCTGTTTTGACGCCTTACCCTGGGTGTTAACACCTCTTAGCCACACCCTTAACACCTGGCTGTGATATGCTAATTGGGATTTTCCAGGGTACATAATTGCCAACAGATTCTTGTACAAGTCATTCTGAATTGAGAAAGCCAATCGGATGACTAGCAAAATGTTTTCAAGAACTAAACTTTAAGTCCAGTGGATCTAACTGAATACAACAGATACACAATACACAATTACTCACAATACAATAAAGTACGTATGGAATTTTTCTGGTGGAAATTGAGAATAACGAGGTCATTACCAAATCTTTTTTAAGGATGTAGATGCAAACTCCTACATCCATTATGAGAGTGGACATAAAAAAGAATGGTTGGACAATTTCTCCGCATTAAAAGGAATTTTTCCAAAGTCTCAGATTAGGAGAACCAAAGTGAGTTATTATTAGTAAATGTTTTTTGGGGAAAAAAACATGGAATTGAAATCTTAAGACAAGCTAAAGAAAAAGCTGATATGAGATCTAGACAATCCTTATTACAACTGAAAAATAGAATTATAGGAAAAAAGAATGAAAAGAAATTAAAGGAGACTCTCAAAATCGTTTGAGAATATAGTAAAGACAAAGTAAAGTAAAGTAGTAAAATCAATAACAAAATATTGGCACATTATCCAAGAAGACAGGGACTTAAATGAGATATTAAAGGGTAAACCAAGAATTTATTTTAAGAAACTCAAGTGCTTGAAAAATATACTGGCCCCTAGTATATTGAGAAAAGATATTGAGGAAACAAAAAGTCCAGTGGGTCTCTTTAAATGCAGTTCCTGTAAGATCTGTGGTTTTATTAAGACTACGAAGATGTTTTTAAATCCATCTGGAAGGACTATAAGATATAGAAAGTTCTTAAATTGTAAATCGAAAATGGTGTTATATATATGATCATCTGTTCATGTGTATATAGGTTAGACTATTAGAGATTAATCAATAGAAACTGCTTGTCACTAAACTCTGCTTTACCTGTGCCACCTATTTATGATCACTTGATGTAAACACAATGCCTCTTTTAAGGGCAGCCAGGTACTCATTCTGGACCAATTGGATGTCAAATATTTCCAGAGGGGTGGTGATTTTAACAATAAATTACTCAGATTAGAACAAAGATTATTTTTTAACTATGATACTTTATTCCCTATTGGCCTCCATGACAAAATTTAATTGAGCCCATTCTTATAACTATTGTTAAAGTTTGTTTTTTTTATCTTGGTTTATTAAGTATTCTGTGGTACCTACAATTGTTCATTCTATTTAAGTGTGTTTGATTGCCGATTGAAATCATGCCTGATGAAGTTTTTCTAAACGAAACACGTTGCATGCAATTGTGTGGACTTACTCCACAATTTATATTTCTATTGTATTTTATTGTATTGGTTTTCCCCACTTGGGTTGTTATATTGTAACTTTTGGACATTGTTTCTGTCTCCTGTTTATGCCCAGCAGAGCCGATTTGCAGTGTCCAGATCCTTCTCCTGTGATTGGTTTGAACCATCCACCTGAACAATCATGACGGGCTGACTCGTGGATATTCTGGGACTACGCAGTGGAGAGACCAGGCCGACTTATCAAGTGGAGAAGCCCACTAAGTAGTAGCAGAGACCTGCACTTGGACCAGTCCAGAAAGTGGAGGGGTCCAGAGAGCGGAGGGGTCCAGAGAGCGATAAGGGGGGGAGCCAGGATCCCCAGTGGACGTGATCCTACCTGTGTGGAACCTCCTGCTGACAGGAAAGGTTCGTACACACGTGCGATCGCGGCTGAAATGGACGTTCGGTTGGGGATCGCCGAACGACCAACTTGGCGGATCTCCGCACGAATGTCCGTTCTGGCTGATAAACGCCCATACACGGGCTGATTATCAGCCAAAACGAACGGTCATACACATCGTGCGTCGCGGGTCGGGAAGATATCTTCGGCTAGTGTGGAGGTTCGACTAATCCGAGGGGGTGAGGGTCTGTATTACTGTTTCACTTTGGTGTCTGCAGGGCTGTTGCTATTTTCTACAACATTGTCATAGGAGGCTTTTGGTTCCATATTGGACGATCTAGTGCTTATATGTTATGTGGGACTTTTGATTATTGTATCCCTTTTATATATATATATTTTTTTTATGGTGTGTATTTATATAGAATATGTAATATATTGTTTTTAAAAATATCACAGGTAGACTTGCACTCCAAACGGTGAATAGTTTATTAACAGCCAAAACATCAGCAAATCAAACAACGTTCGGGGTAACAACCCCTTTGTGTTACCCCGAAACGTTGTTTGATTTGCTGATGTTTGGCTGTTAATAAACTATTCACCGTTTGGAGTGCAAGTCTACCTGTGATATTTTATAGCTATTCGTTCCCTTTGAATTAGGGATTTTGGACTGTTTGCACCCGCCTGGGGTTAGTGTGCATATGGACTTTGTTCTTATCAATATATTGTTTTTATATATTGAGCTTGGTTGTATGTAGGAACATTCCTATATTAAAGCTATTTTTCTTGTGGCTTTATTCCTGCTAATTTATTACCTTTATATTCCTGTACTATGTGGCCTGCTACCATATATTTTAAATGGTCAGGGAACTTCTTGGTGCATATTTTACAAAAGGGGGTACATTATTTACTTAACATAGACTAGTTGAATCCACCTTAAAACTGTCAAGATCTGGGCTGTTTCTTTTCAGTAGATACTATAAGTGATGTAATAAGATTTACAATAACCCATTTTACAGTGCAACTTTAAGCAGGATTTGCAAGTTTTTAAAATTCATGAATTCAAACATACTTAAGATGGAAATAGCAGAAGTCTAAAAGGGCATTTCCATCCATAAAAAGAAATTTTACATATAGATTAAGCATCCTCCAAACCTAAGTTCCGTTGTACTTACTTACAAGACCTGGTCCCTTGCGGCCTAGGTGCTGCCCTCTGCTCCTGTTGCAAGCTGATTTCAAGAAAGGAGCAGTGAGGCGCTTCCTGGCATTTACTGAAAAGCAGGAATGGTATGCAGTGAGATGGGATCCTTGTTGTATCACCCTGCATAAGTCAGTTTATAAAGTTTTTCTGTTCAATCCCCATGGAAAGTCTCATACACAGTCCCATAAAAAGTCCAATACACAGACCCATAGAAAGTCCCATACACAGCCCCATAGAAAGTTCCCAAAGAAAGTCCCATACACAGCCCCATAGAAAGTCCCATACAAAGCCACATAGAAAGTCTAATACACAGCCCCATAGAAAGTCCCATAGAAATTCCCATACACAGCCCCATAGAAAGTCCAATACACATTCCCATAGAAAGTCCCATACACAGCCCCATAGAAAGTCCCATACACAGCCCCATAGAAAGTCTAATACACAGCCCCATAGAAAGTCCCATACACAGTCCCATAGAAATTCCCATACACAGACCCATAGAAAGTCCCATACACAATCCCATAGAAAGTCCCATACACAGCCCCATAGAAAGTCCCATACACAGCCTCCTTCAAGCATTCAGATCAGCCCAGACCCAAGCATAAGCCAAGGAGACACTTCCAGGATCTCGAGTATATACAGTATCCTTAAATACCTCATTTTCAAATGCATGTAATAAGCTGGTAAATATAGCATTTGTAATTGCAGGCAGATAACTGACAAGTAACCAGTTTTTTGTTTTAAGGGTGAACATGCCCTTTTTTACAGAAGCTAACAATGAAGAAGTGTTGTGTGTGCATACTTGCATGCTTTAATGGGGTTGGGGTTATGGCTTTGCTTTTCTGGGCTTAAAACTTTTTGCTAATTTTTTTTTTTAAACCAAATCAGGAAGGAGAGGACACAGAATTAGGAGGTATTTAACTCCTGCAAAAATACAAACACAAAAATACCATTCTGTGTCTGAAGGTCTTTGTATAATATAAAGAAGAGAGATAGAGGATTAGAAATCATAGGTTTGTGCTGGAGGTTCTATAGAAAAGCATAGATGCTCACAATAGCAAACTATGAAAGAGCAATGGATACCTCAAAAGAGATGTTGCAGGGAATATTTTATCTCAACAAAATTAACACTGAGACTTTAAAGCAAAGTGCAGGGTCCTCAGAGGCCTTAAATAATAATAAAAAAAAGCATTATCAACCTGCATCTACCCGCACACACTATCATACACACTACCCAGACATTATATGTTACTTTCAAATGCCTCCCAGGAGTTGCCCCCAACGTTCACTTGGCATCTCAAGATCCACCTGACTCATTATTTTCTGCAACTAACTTGCAATTGAAAATGAATGGGCCAGCCCCCCCCTCCCCCGAAAATGCAAATGAACGTCCAAGCTATCTAATGTGAAACTAGTGTATGCAGGTTAAAGGGGAATCCCCTGGTGGGCCCACATTACATTCATCCAAGAAAGCAGAGAAAACTGCTAAAATTTAAATACAGAGCCAGAGCAAGGGACAGTACGAAATGCATTTTAATAAACAGTAGGGGTCAGCAGGAGTAAGAAAGATATGTAAATAAGTATAAATAGAGATATGAAATGTTAGGTGGGCCCCTAAACTCGACCTAGTCAGCCCCTGGCCTCAGATTTACTGGTCAGCCACAACCATCTAGTCTGACAATGAGTGTAGGAAATATCAGACTGACCCATTGCACAACCTACTGAAAACTTCAGTTATTCGCTGTCAATCACCTGGTGAAGTTGACCAAAATTTCAGCCCAGATGATCGATTGGGACAGCCGTTTGCCAGAAATACTCATTTTTGTGAGTGTATTTGGAGGGTGGGGGATTACTATCATCACTAGTTAACATAACTAGAAATCAAAAGGCCCTCTAGCAAAACTATAATCACCCCCTTTTAATTTATGAGCACCACGGGGCTGATGCAATAAAATGTGCAAACATTTGCCCGTATCAACCAATCAGATGTTTTCTAACTGCAGTAACCCAATAAAATTCTAACATCTGACTGGTTACTGCAAATTAATAGCGCAAGCAAACATTTGTACTTCTTATTGCATCTGCCCCAAATGGCTTATTTAAGCACAACAATAAAAATCCCAGTTCTAACTGCAGTCAGCACATTATGTACTTATTGAAAGATGTTTTTAATTCAGTCTGCTTTTCAAAACAAATACTTCACGCCTGCTAAAAATGTTCAATAACAAACTGTTTATGGCAGGACTGTGATATTTTTTCCCAGCTGCGAACATTGAAAGTTCACATAGTTCGGTTTCCTCCCATTCCTTGTAAAGTTGCTGGGTGCTGGACTTTTCAATGTAAAGTCAACTTGTAATTAAATTCCATGACAGGATCTTTCATGCAATCAGGATAAATCTTTCTATGTGAGATGTATAATGGAACACTGTCCTACACACTGTCCTCTGTCCTATTGTGTGGGTTTATGTTTCCATTTGTGCTGAACCTTGCTTGTTATGTTACATTTTATTGGCATTGTTTGTCATTCCTAAACAGAAGTGTCAAACCGCATTCCATGATGGGAGAGAGAACATTTTTTGACTCCTAGCAGGTATTATGTTGCTTTTTGTTGCTTTAATGGCTCACCGTGCAGAATATCTTAAAACATGTGCTGCCTTGTTGTGGTGGAAAATATGCAATGCACGTACACAGCTAATGAAGTAACTAACATATAACTGCAATGTATGTGGTATTTTATAACTCCAATGTGATATTTATTAGAGATGGACTAGAACTCAAACCCGAATTTGGGCCAAACTTATCGAGTTCGAGCCGAACTTATCGAGTTTGAACAGAATGTATCGAGTTTGAACGGGACTCGGACTTCTCGAACTATCCCGGACCCAGATTTCTTGGACTTTCGATAATTATCGAATTTGAAAAATCAAATGATCTTTGAATCGTTTATGGGATAATTATTGAATGTTCAAATCTTTTATGGGATGATTATCGAATGTTAAAAATCATTTTATGGATACTTTTAAAAATGGAACGTGGGAGCTCGAAAGTACTGCACATGAGAATAAAATCGAGTTTTAGAAAGACCTGGATATTCGAACATGTTCCCCAGACCATTTCCCAGGTCCCACAGCCATTTACATTAAGTTACCATTGATAATTTATTTGTATTTCATTGGAACTTTTCGAACTATTTGACTCTCGTTGACTTTAATTGGTCCGTTTTCGAACTTTCGAACTTTCCATATAGTTTGTAAGTTCGAAAACGGAGCGAACTTATTAGAGATGGACGAAATTCGGAAGTTCGGCCATCTCTAATATTTAGCACTTGTAATGCTTTTAAAGGACTTCTAGACAGCAAAATTGTATATAAATTTTACCAGTATTTGTCCATTATTGGTATAAAGCTTCCTTTATTGCTAATTAACTATTCCTTTTGATATCCAATCTGATACCCTTTTAATAATACAGGGCCCTCCCAGCCCTGGCCTGTTGTGATTGTGGGGTTTGGCATTGCTGTAAACCTCAATAATGGGCCCATACACAGAACAATCCCTATTGTATGATATTTGCACAGCTGGTGGACTCACAGCTCTAAATACATGGTGCCTTCAGCAGTGTAAATCTAAGGGGTCTCAGGATGGATCTTTAAAGGGACTGTCAATCCCTCTTTTCAAAAAGACATATATTGTAGATAACCCCCCAAAACCTAAAGTTCGTTTTTGTCAAAAGCTAGAAATTGGCTCCCAGCCTGAGTTATTATACTTACAATCTCCTAGCTCCACCGCCACTTCCGGGTTCTTCTCTCAGTCTCCACTGCTGCCGCTGTGTTCTTTTTGTGTTCCCGAGCAGTCGCAGTGGAGACTGCTCCGGGAATGGCAGTCAGTGATTGGCCGTGACATCACTGTCACGGCCGATCACTGACTGCGTTACCCGGAAGTGCAGAGCCGCAGCGGTGGAACGAGGAGGAGCATGTAAGAATAATAGCTCAGGCTGGGAGCCAATTTCTAGCTTTTTACTAAAACGAACTTTAGGTTTTGGGGGGTTATCTACAATATATGTCTTTTTTTTGTGTAATGCCTTCTTAATTATTCTACATATTCTCTCTGAAAAATCAGTTGATTTCATACCCTTTGCTGTTCCCTGCTGTTGACATTAGTGAGCTGACATTTCAGGTTCTAACGGTCCTTCTTCTTCCCAGAATGCACCACATCCTTGGAATGTTCCTAACAGTAATTTCTACTGATTGGCTGTTGGATGGGTCAAAGATGCTCAGATCTCTACTGAGCAACTGAATCATCCCAGGTGCTGGGTCAAGGGCAAGAACATAACGGTCTCTACTAGGGGTCCTGCAAAGCAATTGCAGGCAGGAAGTCAGTATTTCGGTTGCATTTAATTATATACAGACAAAATGCTGAATTGGCAGATTAAAGTCATTGGGATGAAAAAATACTGTTCTTTTTTCTGAAAAGCATATGTATTTGCACTGAACTTCTTTTAACAGAAAAACTGGTGACTTGTGAGCTATCTTCCCGCAACCCTAACTGCTATTTTCCCCAGTTTATTACATGCAATTGTAACCAGATATTTAGATCTATTCCTTCCTGGCAAAGGTATCTACCTCCTCCCTCAGCTCAGTGAGCTTTTTATGAGCATATACAGAGAAGGCAGCATGTGAAATAGTTGTCAAGCATTGATTGTGATGTCAGTTGTCACATCCTTGATTGACTGAATGGAGGGAGGGACCAGATTACTCTGCCAGAATGAAGGGAAAAATTATTCTTAAATATCTGGTTATTAATGCAGGTAATAAAGTGCAAAATATTTAAGTTGGGGTTTGGGGGCAGGTAACTGAAATTGTTTTTGTTTTAAGGGTAACCATGCCCTTTAAATATATTTAATATGTCAAAATATGCATGTGACCTTTTTCACTATTGGGCATGTGAACTGAGCCTTGTAAAGAAAAGGGCCCTAGCTATGCACTACCTCTATGTTAAGCTGGCCATACACTAGTTAGATATTAAAGCCAATTAGATGTTCGTTGTGACAAATGTCTAATAGGCTTCAACATCTAACTGTGCAGGGGTTCTTACCTGTGACTTCTCCACAATGTTTCCTGGGTGTGATTACACTTACAGCTTTACTGCTGAAACACCAGTCATAAAGTAGTTCTGGGAATGTCATGGGAACATTGCATGTAATTTACTAGTGTATGGGCCACTTTATATTGATTAGGTCTTCAATCCAACATTGAAGTAAAATCAAGTATCTGGTGACGTTCCTGTGCTTCAAGCTGAATCAATGTTTGTGGATATTGCTGGAACAATAGGTTTGTAGTGTATAGGAAATGATATTTACCAATGTGGTAAATATACCCATAGAGCAATTATTGTGAGAGGTATCATATGCTGCCTGGAAAGGTGAAACCAAAAATTGTGTGTTGGAGTTATGTGGCAGCTAGTGGAGCAGAAAACATTGGGGGTTGGAGAGTAGAAAGTAATCCTCTAATTGTAACAGATTTTAGCAAAATATGAAATCTGATGAACCAGTGTTAAAAGACATTTACGAATTTGAATGTAACTAATGCTGGGTACACACCATGGGATCCTTCGTCCCTACCGAGCATTCGCCACTAGCGATTGGTTGGCCTTGATCAAGGACTGTTGGCCACGGCTACTTTTATTGCAACTAAGCTGTACCAATCACGTGTCTATTGCCTGTTGTGCTACCTTTGAATTGGCACTCATGTGTCAAAGATAGGTGCATGGTCAGGACAGCGCGTCTAATAGCTGAGAAGGAGCCGTGAGTGGAGCGCTGGTAGGTAAGTGTTGCAGTGTTCCCTGGGAATTTATTATTCACAGGGCACTGGGAAGCGTTCTTACTTCCCTGTGAAATATAGATACAGAATTCATGTACATAAAATCTGTTTAGTGTTCATTTAATAAAATTTCTTCATAAAAAGCGTGCAACTACATAATAATATATATTACAAATAAAACATGCTTTTTTAGCTTTAATTTTAAAATATATATATATATATATATATATATATATATATATATATATATAATTATAATTTTTGAAAATATACATTTTCTTAATTTTTAAGCCCAAAATGTGGTATTTCTATACTAAAGAAGCACAAAACCTTTCAGGACATATATTTTCTATGTTTAAGCTTAAAAGGGAAAAGTAATTATACAATCACAAAGCTTGCTATAGTTATCATCTCAGTCACCCAATAAAGATGTCTCCTTTAGAAAGTTTTTTTTTTTATGCTTCATCTGAAAAGTATTACCCTGTAACTCAATTCAGCTAGCTATCACAGTTAACTAAAATGGTTTAGTGTGGAGGTTTGTTGTACCCAGAACAGAGGGACAAATTTATAAACGGAACTTTCCGATACCATGGGTATCTGCATTATACTGTGTTCATATGGAAGTGTATGGTACTAAGTACAGGGTTCCTATCTGGGTTTGCGTTCCTATCTAAGTTTCCACATTTAGGAAAATGATGCCCAGCTCATCTTGTATCTTTGAATCTGTATTATAATATTTTATCTGGAGGCTTACAGTGCTTAGTAAAGACCCACAACAAGGCTGGAAGTGGTGAGTCGTCAAAGGCTGAGGACTGAACAGCATCTCAAAACCTGAAATCTGCGAAAACATTGCTTACATAATTGAAGAATGCAGAAAGGGCATCCCCAGGTGGTTCAACACTTGTTGAACCACCTGATTAGTGGATCTGTTCAGAGGGATAGTGCCAGATGATAATTGTTATTATGTGGTAACAACTGGCCCACAAATCAGATGGCTCAAAGGGTTCCCACAGTTAGCGTTTTCAAAGGTGATACCCTTTCCACATCCTCCACCTAATTTTTCCAACATAGACTTGTAAAATAAAGTTAAAATTCTGTGAGATGAAAGAAAGTTATTTTTATTGTTACCAGAATAAAGGTCTGTTTAGCTTTTTAACTGTTTTTAATAATCAAAGATATGTTAAAACACGCATTTTAGTATATTGTTAAAAAGATGACAATTTACAATTAAATTGGGGATAAAAAGACTTCTAATTAATTAAATTATCTTCCATAGATTCATTTAATTCTTTATATTATTTTAAGCAAAATCTCCAAAGTATTTTTGAATAGAATTGGATAAACCTTACACGTTAAACTTTCAATTCTCTACTTACACCTACTCAACCAGAGACCATTGACTTTTTATTTATAAAAAAGCATTACCCTGTTCTCTCCAGTAGTCATGAGTAACTCAAAAAATGTAAATTATGGATGATAAGCAATATAGGAACTCAAATAGCTGGCATTACAGAGCCACAAACGGCTAGGTGCATTGCCTTAAATGGCAAAAGAGATCGATAGTGGCTCTCTATGCATGTATGTATGTATAGTTAATTTATAAAGAGCCACTTGAGGACATAGCACTGTACAATAACAAATTATAAAAAAGTCAAACAAGGGGGGTAGATTCAAAAGTAGCAATCACTCAGGGATATCAGGATCAGAGGGTGACACCCAGGCAGCTGAGGACTTGACACAGATGGGGATATCGGATAAAGGACAGTCAAGCACTTAAGGTGGTAAATTTGTTAGAAGTAAAGTTAAAAGAGGAGCACCTCTCTTTGTTATCAAAAGGGCTATCCTTTGCCCCTTCAGCAAAATTAAATAAAATTAAAGGGCACGTCCACCCCCCAAAAACTATAATCCCCCCACTAATGGCCCCACTATGTAGTGTAGTAAAATCCTTACCTCACATCCCAGCTCCATAAGGTTCTCCTGTAGTCCCCCCCCAAAGTCCCAAAAACTGCCCACCAGGAGGATAGCAGAGTCCATATAGGACTCTGCCTCCTATCTGGCCTCCGGGAGAAGTTTGGCATGCGTACTGCAGCCCTTATCCCCCTCCCTCTTCCTCCCTCTCCCTCCCGATTAGGATTCCCTTCCCCTAGCGTAAAACCCTTTATATATAACATTCCCCCTGTCCCCCCAGCCCCAACCGCTATATTTTTATTATTAGAAAGTGCCCCAAACATTACTTACCTTCCCTCTTTCCTCCGCCGCACTAAACTCCCGGCAGCCGTGTCCGTGATTGGCTGCTGCTCAGCCAATCACAGACACGACTGCCGGTCCCGCCTCTCTGCTTGCATTATCTCGCAAACAGAGGGCCTGGCAGTGCGGCGGAGGAAAGAGGGAAGGTAAGTAAAGTTTGGGGCACTTTCTAATGATAAAAATATAGCAGTTGGGGCTGGGGGGACAGTGGGAATGTTATATCAAAACTTTTTTTCAAGGGTGGACATGCCCTTTAATATTATAAAAGATTTAAATCTATTTTTAAAATAAAATTGTAAAATTAAATTTGAAAAGTTCTTTGCTGATAGACCCACTAAATCTACCCCTCTCAATTTACAAGAAATACACTGGCTAATCTTCAGACATAGGCAGAAATATCTGGGGAAATAGAAGCGGATCGCATAGAAATACAATCACAAGAGAGTAGGATCAATCTATACCAGACAGGATTAAATAAAAATCTAGCTTTACCCCCACCTCTTAGCGATTTTCCCAATATCAAATTGTTTGTTGATATGGTTGAAAAAGATTTTAAGTCACTGAAAATAAACCCACTTGTTAAGGAAAGGCTCACAGTGATCGAGAGGAAGGCTTTGTGGGAGTTGCATAAACAGGAAGGAATAATAATCAAGCCTGCAGACAAGGAGGGGAATATAGTGATTATGCAGGAGGATAGCTATGTTATGGAGGTCAAAAGACTGTTAAATGATATGTTAAGTTAGACACTAAAGGTTCGTACACATGCTCAATCTGTGAGCGAGGAACGACCTCCGAGCGCTACACGCAATGAACATCTGTTTTGGGCGAGAATTGTCCGTGTGTATGATCCGCCAGGCAGATCACCGAACGACCCCCGACCGAACGCATACACACAGACGATTCTCAGGCAGAACGGCCTTTCGTCGCGTGTATTGCTTGGCCTTTAGGGGTCGTTCCTCGCTCACAGATTAAGCGTGCGTACGAACCTTAACCCATTACCCACCATTCAAACAAATCTTCTGACATTACTTACCCGTGCTTTGGAAAATAAAGTTATAAATGCAGGTGAACTGAAATTTATATATTGTGTACACCCGAAAATTCCAACTTTCTACGCCATACCTGAAGTCCACAAAAGCCTTTTACATCCTCCAGGGCGCCCCATTGTTTCAGGGATTGGGGGCCCGACCGAAGTTGCGAGCACATATGAATGACACAGGATGTCCTGAAAAGATTAGATGGTATTGGAGTAAATGACCATACATTTCTGGTGATGATTGATGTGGAGACGGCCAACTACTTTCTGTCCACCAGGGGATGTAGATATGATCTACATACAGAATTCACTGTAAACTTACTTTGGTTTATTTTGACCAACAATGCCTTTGTGTTTAACAATGTATACTACAAACAACAGCAGGGGGCCGCTATGGGTTTGACTTGCACTCCTACATACGCAGGGTTACACCTGGGCATGTGGGAGCAACAGATAGTGTACTACCCCAAGATGATGAATTTGGATGGGGGTGAGATCTACACGTGGCTACGCTATGTAGAAGATATTCTAATGATTTGGTCGGGACCTGAAAAGAATTTAGTTGAATTCCTAAATGGTCTTAACACTAACAATCGCTATATTAAATTGACTTGGCATTACAGTATAGAAAATGTTGAATTTTTGGATTTGAATATATTTGCAATAGATGGCATGGTTCATACCAAAACATTTAGAAAAAATACAGAAGTAAATTCACTTTTAGAACCAAGAAGCCACCACCCTTAGCCCCTTATAAAGGGTATTCCCATAGGACAGATTCTACGTATCAAAAGAAACTGTTCTAGGAAAAGCAACTTTCATGAAAAAGTTAAGGATTTAGCTAATAGATTTGAAAGTAGAGGCTATTCCAAGTCTAGTATACAAAAAGGATACCAAAGGGCTGAAAATAAGCTGGGAATAAGCTGATCTATGATGGGAGTAAGAGAGAAAATCAGGGTACCATCAGGTTTTATTTTGGACTTCAACCAACAATGGAAAGGAGTCGAGGAGATTATGAACAAATGGTGGTTCATTATTAAAGGTGACCCAACCCTAGATAAAGAGCTGGGCAATATGGTTCAAATGGTGGCCAGAAGATCCCCGTGTCTAAAAGAAAGTTTGTTGGATAGCCATTACTCTAAAAAGAGGAGAGGGCTGAGAGAGATGTTGGGGGATGCCCGATAAATGGTATGCACAAATGTGGACACTGCAGTATGTAAATATGTATTGGGTATAAAAGAGATACAAGAGAATGGTTGTATTTCAAAGATTGACAATTTTATCAACTGTCAAACGGATCAGGTTATATACTGTATAAAATGTATATGTTCTAAATTATATATAGGTCAAACAAAACACCATTTGACTGCAAGATTTTAAGAACACTTGATCAATTGCAAATAAAATAGAAATAGTGTATAAAATAAAATAAAATAGAAATAGTGTAGCCAGACATATATGGTATGCGCATAAAGGTGAAATAGATAATCTTCAATTCTTTGGACTAGAACATGTGAAAATGGGGATCTGAAGGGGTTAATCTGGAACAAAAACTCCATCAAACGGAGATGTTCTGGGTTGTAAAACTAAGTACCAAGGCCCCTGATGGATTAAATGAGGAATACACCTTCTTGAGTTTCCTATAAAAATAAAAGAAATTATCAGTGAGATATTGCAATTAACATGTTATATATGAAAATATATTGAGAATTTATCTGGGGTAAAGGAGAAAAAGCTGCTCACCCAATAAATGTGTTAAAAATATGTGGTTGATTTGTATATGTAAGCACAGTCAGGGAGATTCAATAAAAGTTCTTATCGTTAAAAATGGTGCTAATTTTGCCCCAACCATCTGATTGGTTGGAGCAAAATTATGATATATGATTGACTTTTAAAACAACTATAACATATTGCCTTATTTAATCTTTTTTTTCAAGCAGAATCCAAAGTATATAATTAAATATATCCTTTAGATATATCATTCATTATGTATTTTTTTATTTTAATTTGCAGCTGAATCTTCCTCAGATACCCCACCCCCACCACAGTCCCCGCCAGAGGAAGAATGTAAGTGCAGCCTATTGAAAAAAAAAAATTTTTCTAAATTTTCATTTGTCCAAGGACACATTACAGCGCACACGAGCGCTCCAGAAACAAGCATACAAGCGCGTGTTTCCGGTGCGCTCATGTGTATTGCCGCGCGAGTGCAGTACGATTGCACAATTGTGCAAAAATTGAGGATGACATTAATTGTGCCACACTATTGTGTGCTTTTTAACACGTTGATGTGTCCAAGCCCTTTATCCAAATGTTTGCATATTTTTTGACAACTTCTCCGAGAATTGTTTTAGTAAATGTATTCGAATATTTAATGACAGTGAGAGGTAAAATAAATCTCCTTTTTTTTAGCACTACCACCAACTAGCCCTCCGGGCAGCCCATTGCCCCCTCCGGGCAGTCCATTGCCCCAACTGGAGGAACCTGGCATGAGCCAGACACGTAAGTGCATCCTAAGCAATTTTTTTATCTTTTTATTGACCTTGATTGTCAGCAAATAATTAGTGAAATAATCAGTGATAATTAAGCGAATTTTATTATTTCACTGATAAAAATTTTCGTTAAAAAAAAATGCAACAAATCTATTAATTTGGCTTGAGAGACAGATCTTCTCATTTCTCATTCCTATTTATTGTCCCCGACTCCCCATTGTTTGGGCTGTATCTTGTCCCTCAGTTTTTGAGCTTAAGTCACGAAATTCGGTCCAAACGTCCAAAATTATCCAAGAAATGTTCACTACATAGCCTTTTAGGAAATGTTCTTATATGTGTAATATATTACTAATGGATTGGACAGTGATTGTTGAAATAAAACATTTTTTTTTTAGAAGCAGGACCAGCCTCTCCATGCCCTCCACCCTCTCCATGCCCTCCACCCTCTCCAGGCCCTCCACCCTCTCCAGGCCCTCCACCCTCTCCAGCCCCTCTAGGCCCTCCACCCTCTCTAGTCCCTCCAGGCCCTCCACCCTTTCCAGTCCCTCCAGCACCTCCAGCACCGCCAGCCTCTCCAGTGTCTCTGGTGGCCATGATTGAAAATCGTAAGTAAATCATATGCAACGTTAATGAAATGTTATATACAAGACTATTAATATCTGTATTTTCCCAGTGTAAAATCCACGCTACATGATGCAACAATGGGTACTGTGGGTTTGACAATGCTTTTATGGGGGCTGCACCACTTCCAAAAAATTTTGTATATAGCACAGTCCTAGTGATACAAAACCAAGAATGTTCTGATACAATTTCGCAATAAACGTAATGTTTTATGCCAGCATTACCTACTGCTGTTAATCAGTGATCCCCCATGATGCAATAATATCGCTTTAAGTGGAAGTTCAGTGATAATATACTTTTAAGATTTTATCCATCCCAATGACCTTAAAGGGTATGTCCACCCTTAAAATTAGTTTTTAATATGATGTTCCCTATATATATATATATATATATATATATATATATATATATATATATATACATACATACATATATATATATATGTATGTATATGTGGTTTGTACAATCAATGGGTTCAAAGGTCATTCAGTAGTCCTTCCTGCAACTGCTTCTAATACGGTAAAAATATCTCTTTAATGTACAATAAAATGCAGAATAATATTATATAAATGAAAACAAATAGCGCTACTAACCAGATATCGTGAGTGTTATTTCCTGAGGGGATCCAGTAGAGGTTGTTGGTGTGGAGCCAGAAGCATGAGCCAACACATGACCAAGACTTGAGTTGTTAATGGTCAGTGTGATCTCATGTTGTCCATTGGAGGATGACACCAGGCCCTGAGAAGTCATTACCTGAGAAAGATCTTGGACAGCTAAACAAAAAGAAACTTGGTGAGAAACTATTTAAATTCTGTTTTATTTTTCCAGCCCAGCCACTGCTTTTTTCAAATATATTAATCAATTATATTTTAAATTGTACATACTGTTACAGTACGAGGACAGAGTATAAAAACCTGTTTTTCAAATCCATATCAATATATAAATATTTAAATTATCTATACAGTATTACCATTGCTATATTCTGACAAATTTAACATAGTCAGCAAGGTTCAATAGACTTACACCGATACCATTGAGGGACACTAAACAATACACAAACCTAAAAATTTAATAGCAAACAAAACTGTTGTAAAGAAAATTAAGTCAAATCTAAAGGGCCGATACAAGACCATGGAAAAGAATTTCAGGGGAGACTGTAGCGTCTGTACAATTTTATCTGACCAATGTTAACAATCCAGCAGACGGTCTTTTCCTTATCTTGTCTCTTAAGCAGAGTACACAGAGTACAGATCTTTAGTAGATCATAGACAGTATCTATTTAAAATGTGACTACTCACACTCCTAAGTGATTTCCCTATAATGAGTTTAGAGAGACTCAGTCGGGCTGCTACACACTTTTAAATCCCTGTACTAAACATAGGTTAGTAATTACCATTCCCGATGACAATTGGGAATGTTAGTCTGCTTTGAGAATGTTTGTTTTTTTGACACACATGCAGCCGATAAAGGGACGATTCCCAACAGAATTTCCCATTTCTTGGTACTGTGTGTACCCTCTGTACAACTATTATTATGGTAATTATCTAAATAATTTTTGAACATTTTGAGCAACAATTTTCTAGTGTCTGCACACTGTTTTAGACAGAGAGTCTCTGCTTACTTATGGAAAAGTGCAAACTTACATGCACTGCTGGAGCTTAGAACAGATTCTTGCTCAGCCATGGGTCCCATTGTCAGGTTCGAAGCAGAGGGTGCAGCTGGCTGTAGAGACAAGCTTGCTATAGGTTGAATAACAACGTTAGCTGGAACAGCGCTTTCGTTTGTTTGAAGACTGTTGTGTGGTTGAACTGAATGGGCATCTCCAGTAAGCTGCTGAGGAATAATACTTGTGTGCTGTAGAGTTTGCTGTAAAATGCTGGGATCAATCTAGTAATTAGAGTAACCCAAAAAAAGATTTATACAAAATAGGTTCATCCTAATTGAATTTCCTAGATCATTAACATACTTCCACATGGTAAATTAGTGTTACCTGTAGTGTAATGTTGTTAATGCTTGTTGCATCTAAGCCAGAAATCTGAACATTCTGTCCCACTAGATTGGCAGCAAGCTGTAACTGAATTCCTTCCAGAGTGGCCAAGCTTCCATCTGACAAGGATACTGTTAAATCCCCTCCAGCTATAAAGATATGAGGGAAATAAAGAGAGAGAGAGAGACAACACTTAATAAAAACTAACCAAATCATTATGTGCGGACTCAGAAGCAACTGTCCAAACATAACACTATTAACATCAATCTCTATTTAGCAAAACATGAAACTAAGCCTCATTAGTTCGACCATATTGAAGAAATGCTGCACAATTGCCTGCACATAATCAAATTATGTTAGAAACACAATGTTTTAAAGGGCATGTCCACCCTTTCAAAAAAAATGTTTATGTGGTAGGGCACCTTCCCCCAGCCCCAACCGCATTATTAGATTTTCCAGAGTGCCCCGATAGTTACTTACCTCTTTCCCCCGCCACACAATCCCGGCCCTCTGCTTGCACTGTACTGCAAGCAGGGGGCGGGACCGGCAGCCGCATCCCTGATTGGCTGAGAGCCAATCACAGACGCGGCTGCCGGCAGTTCAGAATGCCGGGGGAAAGAAGTATGGTAAGTATGCTGTTGGGGCTGGGGGAAGGCTACCTACTAATGGGCAAAGGGTTTTAATGGTAGGAGGAGGGCTTGCAAAATGGGAGGGAGAGGGTGGGATGGGAGGGGGAGGCCTGCAGTGCGCAGGACAAAATTCTCCCGGAGGAGAGACAGGATATGGACTCTGCCATCCTACTGCTGGCCAGTTTTTCAGACTTTGGGGGGGAATTCAGGAGAACCATTTGGAGCTGGGATGTAAGGTAAGGATTTAATTACACTACAGAGTGGGGCAAGTAGTGGGGGGGATTATAGTTTTGGGGGTGGACATGCCCTTTAAGCTATAAAATATCAATATAAAATAAGCAAGTGGAAAATGTTCAGAAATGTGAAAATATATATCTAAAAGCAAGTTATCCAGTGTAGTATGCAAGTGTAATGAATAGGGGGTAGGGATCATTTAGTGTATCGGGGGAAGACAAGTAGAAGGTACAGTTAATACAATGTCAAAACACGATTTTGCATTTGAAATTTCATAGTTTTAGCATAGAGCTTTAGTTTTAAAAAAAAATAAACTAAATGTTTACCTGATACAGATGCAGGGAGAATAGCTTGCCCAACCAGGCCCTGCTGTAACAGATTTTGATCAAACTGGCTTGAAAGAACAGAGCTATTAGTGATGAAGACACTTGGGTCTGTAGCAGATGTGTTAAGGAGGTTAATGGGCTGCAGGGACTCTCCTGGACTGGTTGTAGCATTAGGCGATGAGGTGCCAATCTGTGAAAGATGCCTGCGTACAAGAGGTTTCCTTAATTTTTTGGCATCTGCTTTGTAGTGACATTGTATGTGAGTCTTTCTGCGCCCTGAAGTTCGGAAACGCATGTCACAGTGGGGGCATTTAAAAGGTTTTGCTCCTGTATGCAATCGCATGTGAACTTTCAGGCTTCCCTTTGTTGAGAAAGAATTGCTGCAGACATGACAACTAAAAAGTTTCTGACCTAAAAATTTAATTAAAAAGGCAAAAATAAACTGTTTTGTTAAAGAACAAGAGTAACCATACACAATTCAGCATGTCAGCTGTTATCTGTTCATATTAATGGGTGGTTTCGGCAGGTGTGTAGTTTTGAGAATGTGTACAAAGTTTAAAATGAAAACACTAACTTTAACATGCACATAACACCAAGAATATTGCCTGCATGCATAATCCTATTTATACATGATTAAGACATATTTTGCCTTCTATGCTGGTCAGACACTATAAAAGACATTAGATAGATTGAATCTATCAAATGCCTTTAGGAAAAGGCCACACTACAACGCACCAAATCGCGATTCTTGTGCGTTTTGCGCATGCGATTGTCATTTTCCGTTACGGAAACATGTGCGTTAACGCACCAATAATGGTGAACGCATGCGTTACCTAAACGGAAATGTATGCCCAATTGCATCGGAAATCACGGGAATTTTTGCGTTCCTGTGATTCCATTTTTAAGTAAAAACGCATGCGAGAGCCCTTAGAGTGAGTTCGGCACCTGTTCTTACCTTACAACATTTCCGACTGGCCCGCTGATTTAGCAATCGCAAAAAAACATTAATTCTTTGGATGTAATGGGAACATTGGAAGGCGAATTCCTGTTGCATGGACACCTTACCACAGACAGACAGCTAAAACAACATAACTACTGTACAACCTTAACAGGATAATTTTTAAGGTTTCAAAGGTAATTGTAACAGCTTGTGGTATATTTTAAATGATAGAATTCAGAGTAAGTGGGTTTATCTTGAAAGTATTGTTACAATTTTTTTTTATTAATTTGCACTGGGTAATGTACAAAAAAATAGGACATAAAAAATAAGGATAGTTTCAATTTTAAGATTATCGCATAGTATAGCAAAATGACTACCTTAACTTATATACACTGCTGCAGGATTAGATCACATGTTTTAAATTACTATAACAATTAAAGTAAAAGAAACTTCACCTGAGTATTTCACTAATGTAAAGATCTGTCCGCAGCATTATGCTAATTAATTTTTTCTGTTTAACAAACACATTTTATTGTTTAAAATACTAAAACCATTTATTGCTAGAAAAACATTTCTACTGATACTTAGTTTTTACCAACTTTGGGATCTTTGGATCATACCAGAGAAATAATATCCCGTTATTAACTAATCTAAACAGATAGCAGACTGTCTCATTCAGTATTTAGTACCCTTTTATACTCAGAACCTGAATACCAATCGATTTTAAGTTTTAAATACCCTAAGCACTCACACATTAACATTTCTTGAAAATCAAAGTGAACTTCTATTCATTTAATTACACAGTCTAAAGGTATACATGCAGTCAGGCTTGATGCAATCAATAGGGCCTAATACCTTAATTATTATAGAACTGAGTCATGGTGCAGGTAAACAAATTATCGAGTCCAAGAGCAGACTGGCAACTTTCTGCCAATAAGAAAATTCAATACAGCAGACCAGTTTTTTAATTCAAGTGAAAGCCTGGTTTCCAATAGTGAATTAATGGGAGTAATGAACATAACATCTTTGATTCATGATGCAGACTATACTGATTTTTAAACATGGTTTGTGGAGCTAAACAACATATTTCAGTGCTATGTGGCCAGTACGATTGCACACACATCATAGCAACAGCAAACATACTTCATACACCAGACAAATTGAAGATTGATTCAACATTTTGATGCAGCACACTTTCAATAAAGAGCCACTCCCACAAGGGGCTGGCAAGTCTAAATTTGGACACTCCCACATATATATCCTATATAATAAAACCCTAAGTGTGCGTCCCTGTGTCCGTGTGTGCGTGTCACTGCAGTTCCTATGGACTCACCACTAGAGGGAGAGTCTCTGCAGTTCCTATTGACTCACCACTAGAGGGAGACATTTGCCTATTTAATTTTATTGTAACCGTTGATCTGTAACCCTGATGACGGCCTGTTTGTTGGCTGAAATGCGTAGGTGATTAGATCCTACTCACTGAATAAATTGTTCCTGTTCAAATCCTCGGAGTGCTCTGGAACTATGTTTGCATATATTCATGATTACAGTGGCAACCAGGTTACTTGAGCGAGAACGGAGTGCAAAGGATCCGACTTAATATAAATTATAAATCCTATACATTTTTTTTTTTTTTTAAAGCTACAGATAAATTATATACCACGCACACTGCATGGTATACATACAAAAGGCTGCTTGTTAAAAAGCCAGTTGTTTTCTGCCCCCACTATGTATCCATAATACATAATCCTTCATTAAACTTCTTTTATACCAATCTTATACCATTTATTGTGTTTCTGAAACCACAACTTAAAGGGTAGGTTCAACCTTAAAAAAATTAAATATACAGTAGGTAAATCAAACCCCAAACCATAAAATGGTTAGAAATCTGTGAGATGTAAGCCTGCTGTTAACAGCTGCTAGTAATAGATGTAAAAGATGAAATCACATCCAATAAACATCTAAAGAGTGATGTTTAGCTATCGGTTTTACATTCCGATATTCCTACATTCCTTGCCTTAGGAAAATTGAAGAAAAAAAAAAAGTTTGCACAAGGCAATTCTAAAGACATTTGTGTGCATGTTGGGAGAAATATCTGTTGTATTCAATTAGATCAACTGGACTTGAAATGTAGTTCTTGAAGACGTTTCGCTAGTCATCCGACTGGCTTTCTCAATTCAGAATGACTTGTACAAGAATCTGTGGCAATTATGTACCCTGGAAAATCCCAATTAGCATATCACAGCCAGGTGTTAAGGGTGTGATTAGATAGTGGCTAAGAGGTGTTATAGGAACGCCCAGAGTAAGGTGTTAAAACAGCATTGTACATGGCAGACAGTTGGTGTCGAACCCCCCCACCTCTATTTAGGCTTGGTTTCTTTATTTTCACATAAATGGCCTCCTTAACACCTCTCTTGAACCAGTCACGTTCCTTCGCCAGTATGTTAACATTACAATCTTCAAAGGTATGTCCTTTATCCTTAAGATGCAGATACACGGCTGAGTCCTGACCCGAGGAATTGGCTCTTCTGTGCTGGGCCATACGTTGATGCAGTTGCTGTTTGGTCTCCCCCACATACAAATCAGAGCATTCTTCACTGCACTGCACCGCATATATGATGTCGCTTTTCTTGTGTTTTGGTATTGGGTCTTTTGGATGTACCAATTGCTGCCTCAGTGTGTTGTTCGGTTTAAAGCAGACAGGGATACGATGTTTTTTGAAAATTCTTCTTAATTTCTCGGAGACCCCTGCTACATATGGGATGACCATGTTCTTCCTCCTGTCTTGCTTTTCCCCTTCGCTGTTGGTATTTGTGTTCTTTTCTTTCCTTCTACCTCTTTTGACAAAGGCCCAGTCTGGATATCCACAAGTTTTAAGGGCTCCTCTGAGATGTTTCATTTCTTTAGCCTTCGCCTCTGTGCTAGTGGGGATGTTCTCGGCTCTGTGTTGCAGGGTTCTGATGACACCCAGCTTGTGATCTAAAGGGTGGTGGGAGTCAAACATCAAATACTGATCTGTGTGTGTTGGTTTTCTGTAAACCTCTACTTCCAGTTTACCATTTTCCTTAACTTCTACCAAGCAGTCCAAAAAAGCCAGTTTGTTGTTTTGTACCTCTTCCCTTGTGAATTTAATGTTTTGGTCTACCGCATTAATGTGTTCTGTGAAAGCTTGTACTTCCTTCTGGTGGATTTTAACCCAGGTGTCATCAACATATCTGAACCAGTGGCTGGGTGCTAAGCCCTTAAAGGTATTAAGCGCCTGTGTTTCTACCTCCTCCATGTAAAGGTTGGCCACAATAGGTGAAACTGGAGATCCCATAGCACATCCATGTTTTTGCTTATAGAACTTATCCCTGTATTTGAAATAGGTGGTATTCAGGCACAAGTCCAACAAGGAACATACCTGTTCTGGGTTGAGATCAGTTCTGCTGGTAAGAGTGCTGTCTTGGCCCAGACGTTTTCTCACCATGTCAACAGCCTCCTTGGTGGGTATACAAGTGAAGAGAGATGTCACATCATAGGACACCATAGTTTCTTCTACACCGAGTACTATATCTTCAATCTTGTTGGTGAAATCCTGAGAGTTCTGGATGTGATGCTTAGAACTTCCCACCAAAGGTCCTAAGATGTTAGCTAGATATTTTGCCACCTTGTATGTTACAGAGTTGATGCTGCTGACTATAGGTCTTAGTGGGGCCCCTTCCTTATGTATCTTAGGGAGTCCATATATGCATGGATGTGCCTCACCAGGGTAGAGGCGATGATACATTGCTCGGTCAATGGCTTTATCCTTTTGAAGCTGTTGTAGTAAGTCTTTGACTCTTTTCTTGTAACGGCTGGTGGGATCCCTTGTTAAAGCCTCATATGTGTTGTTATCGGCCAGGAGCATGGTCACCTTATCATGGTAGTCTGAGGTGTTGAGTACCACTGTGCATCTTCCTTTATCTGCCGGTAGAATGGTGATACTGGAATCTTTCTTGAGGGATGTTAAGGCTCTTCTTTCCTGTGTAGTCAGGTTAGATGAAGGAGTTTTAGCACTGGCTAAGGCTGCAGATACCTTAAGGCGAAGTTGTTCTGCCTCACTCTGTGATACCTTGTTACTGTGGATAGAGGCTTCTGTGGCTGCTATAATATCCACCACAGGGATGGCTTTAGGGGTGATGGCAAAATTCAAGCCCTTACCAAGGACTTCCATTTCTGGCTGGGTCAGGGTCCTGTTAGACAAGTTTCTCACCCATTCCTCCTTGTTTGATGAAGTGACACTTCCCACAGATTCTTGTACAAGTCATTCTGAATTGAGAAAGCCAGTCGGATGACTAGCGAAACGTCTTCAAGAACTACATTTCAAGTCCAGTTGATCTAATTGAATACAACAGATATACCATGACCTGGATGAATGAGAACCTTCACAAGCATGTTGGGAGAAAGTTGTGGATATTTTGGAAGGTAAGCACCGAGTTTATAAAAAAAAAAAACAGAACAAAGTTGTACAGCTGATCAGAAAGATCATTAGATTACTGAAAGGCAACTGATGCACACAAAACCACACTATAATTCAGAAATGATTAATTTACGGTATAGGAGTGGTATGAATAAGTTTAAAGTACACGTTTGCGGCTCTAATGAAAATTTGTTTACAAGTACTGTTAATCACTCCCTAATGTAAGTCTAGATGGAAGTCTAACCTGATTTGCTGCCCGATGTGTGAGATACTCTTACTTCCAAGTTTTTTCTATTTAGCAGATGACATCAGTCAATGACAATGCTAATCCCCTAGCTGCCTCCACTAAGCATGTGAAAGCTTGAAGAGAAGGTGGAAACTTTTGAGGGGCAGAGTGAAGGGGGTGAGATCATAATGCTGTATAACAGCTAAGTCATACGTCTGTCTAAGTATTGTAAATTTGGGGGGGGGGGGGCATATTTGAGGGGTGAACAGGTATTTAAGTATGGTAGATTAAACAGGCAAATTTTATTTGAATTGCAGTCATCTGTCTGGTCTAATGATGCAATAATAAATAGTAATGTAATAAGGTTAATAAAGCTTAATAGGGTTTATAAAATCAGAATGGCTATACAGTTGTTTAACCCTTTCAGTGCTCCCCATATATAAATTACGGCGCTCCTTGACTTTCTATTTTATAGAAGAGGCGTAAATTCTACACGACGTGGCTTTCTGCAGCTAAAAAAAATGGACCCCCCCCAGCCATCGGAGGGCACTATTCAAGTGCCCTTCCTCTCCCCTCACTAAATTCCCCATCTGTGGGGGAGCAAGTCAAGAACACTCCCAAAATGTCGGACTCTCTTACCTGCAGCTGGCGGTATTAGAATTGCAGAAATGCAGGAGAAAGGGAAACCCCGTGATATCATTGGACATCCAGGGCTTCCCTAAGGTCTTCCCCCACATCCTCCCTGGTGGTCTAGTGCAGCAGTAAACTGTGATCGGGTCTGCTAGTTTGCAAAGACTTAGGAAATATGGCAGCAGAGATCAGAATTCGGTGATTTTGCAATCGGATTTGAACATGGTTCCAAGTTAGTTACCATTTCCAAATATGATCTGTTGATCATCTTTGAGAATGGTAAAAACATTAACACACATAAAAAAATAAATTAAAGTGACACGCACATATTTCTTCCCTTTTACCATAAAACTACACACTCCGCAATTTTCTGAGTTCTCAAGGTTGCGTCAGGTTCCCAGGGGAATGGTAAAAGTGGCAGTCTACAGATTTCAAGGGAAACTAAGCTTCCATTACACCATTCCTTTTTTTGAGTTGGTTTGCTGGCCATGTCTCAGTGTCTCAGTGTGCACCCATGCCTAAACAATACCATTTGATTCAGAACCCTTGGTAGATTGATATTTAGTGGGTTTTTAACTTGTCATGTAGGTTTGCGCAAGATTTTCTAATTTTGAATCAGTTTTTTTCGTTAATATTTCCAGAAAATCTGCTAAAAGCATGATGTTCTGTGAAGGACTGCATCTGGAATTCTTCATGTATGTATGAAAGCAAGGCATAGTTATGCAGCTGAAGGTGTGTAGATTCCAAAATATATAGTTTGTGGGGAGTATTTCCAAGTTTTGGGGCTGAAAAAAAATACCGTATATACTCGAGTATAAGCCGACCCGAGTATAAGCCGAGGTACCTATTTTTACCTCAAAAATTAGGAAAACCACATTGACTCGAGTATAAGCCGAGGGTTGAAATTGACCAATACTGCCTTCTGTAGCCATGTGCATTTTATTGCATACTGGTAGCCATGGGGATTACTGGTAGCCATGGGGATTACTGGTAGCCATGGGGATTACTGATAGCCATGGGGATTACTGATAGCCATGGGGATAACTGATAGCCATGGGGATAACTGGTAGCCATGGGGATTACTGGTAGCCATGGGGATTACTGGTAGCCATGGGGATAACTGGTAGCAAAAGGAACACACCTGTTCTGGGTTGAGATCAGTTCTGCTGGTAAGAGTGCTGTCTTGGCCCAGCCGTTTTCTCACCATGTCAACAGCCTCCTTGGTGGGTATACAAGTGAAGAGAGATGTCACATCATAGGACACCATAGTTTCTTCTACACCGAGTACTATATCTTCAATCTTGTTCGTGAAATCCTGAGAGTTCTGGATGTGATGCTTAGAGCTTCCCACCAAAGGTCCTAAGATGTTAGCTCGATATTTTGCCACCTTGTATGTTACAGAGTTGATGCTGCTGACTATAGGTCTTAGTGGGGCCCCTTCCTTATGTATCTTTGGGAGTTCATATATGCATGGATGTGCCTCACCAGGGTAGAGGCGATGATACATTGCTCGGTCAATGGCTTCATCCTTTTGAAGCTGTTGTAGTAAGTCTATGACTCTTTTCTTGTAACGGCTGGTGGGATCCCTTGTTAAAGCCTCATATGTGTTGTTATCGGCTAGGAGCTTGGTCACTTTATCATGGTAGTCTGAGGTGTTGAGTACCACTGTGCATCTTCCTTTATCTGCCAGTAGAATGGTGATACTGGAATCTTTCTTGAGGGATGTTAAGGCTCTCCTTTCCTGTGTGGTCAGGTTAGATGAAGGAGTTTTAGCACTGGCTAAGGCTGCAGATACCTTAAGGCGAAGTTGTTCTGCCTCACTCTGTGATACCTTATTACTGTGGATAGAGGCTTCTGTGGCTGCTATAATATCCACCACAGGGATGGCTTTAGGGGTGATGGCAAAATTCAAGCCCTTACCAAGGACTTCCATTTCTGGCTGGGTCAGGGTCCTGTTAGACAAGTTTCTCACCCATTCCTCCTTGTTTGATGAAGTGACACTTCCCTCCTTTTGTATCCAAGGTAGTTGTTCTCCTTTGGGGCTGTTCTGGGACTGTCTGCCATGTACAATGCTGTTTTAACACCTTACTCTGGGCGTTCCTATAACACCTCTTAGCCACTATCTAATCCACCCTTAACACCTGGCTGTGATATGCTAATTGGGATTTTCCAGGGTACATAATTGCCACAGATTCTTGTACAAGTCATTCTGAATTGAGAAAGCCAGTCGGATGACTAGCGAAATGTCTTCAAGAACTACATTTCAAGTCCAGTTGATCTAATTGAATACAACAGATATACCATGACCTGGATGAATGAGAACCTTCACAAGCAAAAATAAAAATTCAACATTATCCAATAAATATCCAGTGTGAAACCTTCTGGTTTCAAAATATCTGTTGTATTCAGTTAGAGCAACTGGACTTAAAGTTTAGTTCTTGAAGACATTTCACTAGTCATTCGACTGGTTTTCTTAAGGCAGAATGACTTGTACAAGAATCTGTTGGCAATTATCTACCCTGGAAAGTCCCAATTAACATATCACAGCAAGGTGTAAGGGACCTTCTAAATGCAATGCATGATTGCATTGTGGCTAAGAGGTGTTATAGGAACTGTCCAGGGTAAGGTGTCAAAACAGCTGTACATGGCAGACAGTTTTGGTGTCAAACCCCCCCCCCCCCCCCCACACACACACACACACACCTCTATTCAGGCTTGGTTTCTTTATTTTGACATAAATGGCTTTATTTTGACATAAAGGACGTACCTTTGAAGATTTGACAATCTTCAAAGGTACGTCCTTTATCCTTAAGATGCAGGTACATGGCTGAGTCCTGACCCAAGAAATTGTCTCCTCTGTGCTGGGCCATAAGTTAATGCAGTTGCTGTTTGGTCTCCACCACATACAAATCAGAGCATTCTTCACTGCACTGAACTACGTATATGATTTCGCTTATCTTGTGTTTCGGTATTGGGTCCTTCGGATGTAGCAATTGCTGCCTCAGTGTGTTGTTTGGTTTAAAGCAGACAGGGATACAGTGTTTTTTTGAAAATTCTTCTTAATTTCTCGGAGATCCCTGCTACATATGGGATGACCATGTTCTTCCTCCTGTCTTGCTTTTCCCCTTCACTGTTGGAATTTGTGTTCTTGACCAATGAGTTCTAAATTTAATGTTTTAGGGAAGGATAAGCACTTGAAAGCTGGTTTTCTGGTGGGTTATTAATAATTATTAATTCATCAGTTAAATGTTTTGAAAGTTACAAGTTATGTGATGTTAAAATACTATGGGGTCATTCTTATTTCCAAAACAAAACGTATTCACCAGAGTTTTTGTGCCAGATATAAAATAGAGTTTTGTTTTTGAGCTACCCTTTTGAGCAATAAGGCCAAATCCCCAGCAGGTGTATTTAGCCTAAAATTCGAAAAGCAAAACAATGTTTGTAAAGGAAAAAGCTAGATAGGGAGAGACGATCCACCACAGTCTCAGCTGTAAACCGAATATTTATTGTGACAAATTACACCAGCACAACATGTTTCGGGCTACATGCGCCCTTTCTCAAGTGCTTGAGAAAGGGCGCATGTAGCCCGAAACATGTTGTGGACGATTGAGACACCATATTGGATCCTATTACAGCAGTGTAGAGCACTTAATATATGTGTAATGTTTGGAAAGGCTTTAAATTGTCTGGTTGGAAAGTTCAACCACCATCCAAATACATAAGGTAAGGTTGTGACAACAAAATTTAGCCCTAACATATTTCAACACTTTTAATTGGTATGGGGTAAAAAGTCACACATAGTGCAATGCTTTTTAAAATGCGAATCAGTGCAAAATTACTGTTTGCACTAGCACATATATTATGATATTATATGGGTCACAGGAATGTGCATTGATCATCTCTTTTCTTGTTTGTTCTAATGTTTTTGTCAGATCAGTATCACTTCCACTCTATCTTGTAGTAATTTTGCCATAGGAGTGCTCCCACAGCCCCTCCTTTTGTGTATGTTGATGTCATTTTGACATCACTAAAAATTGAACCCTGACACATTTCAACACGAGTAAATGAAATAGTGTGACATCACTAAAAATGTAATCCTCACACATTTCAACACTATTAAATGATATAGGGTAAATATCACAATGTGCTATGCTTTTTAGCATGTGAATCGATGAAAAATTGTGATGCCAAAATTATGTCATGCTGTTGCCATAGTGGCATCACCAAATTGGAACATTGACACATTTTACTGCTTTAAAATAGTATGTGGTAAGAAGTCTCAATAAGGGCAATGCCTTTTAAGGGTCTAAATGCAAATTAGTGCAATATTAGTGCAAGATGTCATTGTATCATCAATGAAAACTGAACCCTGACATATTTCAACACATTCCTCCCTTGACCTCCTGTAAGTGCAGGACTAACTTATTTAGGAAGGTTCATATACTATATATATTATTCAATTTACCTCCCAACATTCCAGCAATATATTGAGCACTGACTATTCCAATCTTGGTTGACATAATGTTCTTAATGTCAATTGCAAATATAATTACCCAGTGGGTTATTGACAGAATTATGATGTTGAGCCTATGCTGTTTATTAGAATTTGCTAACATTAAAAAAAAAATTGGCAGATCTAATCTGTATTCAAATACATATGTAGACGTAAAGCTTATCTTCTGTAGTTGCTGGCAGCAATCATTACAAATCGATTTAGCGTATGCTCAGAATTCTCATTTTGTTTTTTCTAACACCCACAACTATCTTTATTTTATCAATGATTAAAGCTGTCTTCGAGGTTCCCAGTTTTATTAGTTCCAGGTGGAAAACTATTGCTTACCAACCTGTTTTTATAGCGTTCCACTAAACATCTGTTAAAGAGAGCAAACTTTTAGCACGTAGATATCTAAACTTACATCTGTGCAATAGCTTAGCTGAATAGCATCCGTGAAATTCAAATTAGCTTTGCTCTTTCATCTTCTTGAAGATAAGCAATCATGGTAGTGTTTTATATGGACCTGAATATCCATGGCAGGAAATATGTGTTGGGTTGTGGAGTGATGCTTTTTATTTGTAAAGACAAATTACTCTGCTTGTTTTAAATAAAGCTATTCATCTTGAACATAATTTGGACAGAAATACCCTATCACATTTCCATACCCATGGATTTTTAGACTGAGCTCAAAACAGAAAATTCACTATATTGCAGCTAAATACTTGTATATCATACCTCATTGAAATCAGTGGATTCTGTTTCCAGGCCACTGGTGAGTTTAGGAAGCAAGGAGCATGGCAGCAAAGTGTTGCCTGATTAGATTTGGTAGTTTTGTAAGGTACAGATTAGTTGCTTAGGAGTCAGGAAAAGGTGAGGGATCAGGGAAGAAGGCAGTGGGAAACATTTGCAGTCGGGACGCAGTTGGTCTGACAAGATAAATAGAGTTGCAGGTGAAGCTTGGCCAGATGACCCCCCATTTTCCAGTTTGCAGGTCCCTCCATTAGGGGTGGATCCCAAGAAAGAGATGGGCAGGTTCTGGCTAATTTATCATCTCTCTTACTCAATGATGATTTTGACAAGAAGCTATGTCAAGTGACCATCACATTATCTGATAGGGTGGTGGAGTTGCTGAGAGAGGTAGGGCAATTGGTGTTAATAGCAAATGTGGACATTAAGTTGTTTTGCATCCTGCCTGGTCACCCTGACTGTACCCATGGGCTGCACAATTTCCTGTCCTTGTTTTGAGATGTTCAGTACATTTTTGGAATGGTTCGTAAGTAAGCACATTCCCATTCCTTTAGTGATACATTAATTGAACGACTTTCTCTCAAATGTTCCACGGGAGTCAGCAGCACGCGAGATCCTTTTACAGACAAAGGGGCATGTTGGAAGTTTAGTGATTCCTTTGGCAGAGGACAAAATAAAAGGCCCTACAAACAGCCATTGTTTCTTGGGCCATGGGATGTTGGCTTCAGCAAGATAAGCTGCATAATCTACACCAGGTAGTGACTCAAAAATTGCAGCTGACTTTACACCAGGCACAGTACCTCTCATATCTTGCTGGTGGAAATTGTTTAAGAATCCTTATCATTTAATCAGCCTGGGGTGGGAGGTGATGATTTGCTTGTGGTTAAAGGCAGTTTAAATGGCTGTGTGGCATAACAGTATAAAGAGACAACGAGGCACTAAAACTGTTCACGGATGTGTCTGGCAGCATATGCTATGGTGCATTTCTGAATGGAGAATGGAGTGCGCAGCACTGGCCGACTGACTGGCATGCCATGGGTCTGACAGCAAATCTCACTGAAGCTATTCAGGTCCTCTATTACATCACTGCTAATTCCCCACCAGTGCTGTGCCTGTTGAAATATTTGGTGCTGCAGTGCCTGGAGATAAATATGTGATTGCAGAGTCTCTGCAGTCGGACTGTTTTTGCCAGCTGGCACCGGAAGCATAGAGAGTTGGTCACAAGTGCCCCCTGTAGCTCTGGGAGTTCAGGGCAGGGAAATGGAAGAGCTGATGAGGAAGTAGATGGCTCATCAACATGAAAGAAGTATGAGAATGCTTTGGGGCAAATTAAGGCAGGGCTGCAGGGCAATGTTTTTAAATTGGAGTATAGGGAGCTCTAGTGGATTTGTCACATTTATACACAAGGTTGTTCAGCAGGTGTTGAAGGGTTTTCAGAGTACAACACAAAATGTGAGGAGACTGGTCTCTTTGCAATGTTGCAATGTCTGGTGGGTTTGGATTTTGAGGTGCTGCTGTTTCATATAGCATTTTATAGCATTTTTATTTTCTTTCCACCACAAAATTGCCATTTTATTCTGTAAGATTTTTCAACTAAGCTGTAATTTCGTTTTGGTTTGAACAACATTTTCCCAAATAACGCAAACTGTAACCTGGCGGGTTCAGACATCTCAATGTACAGTATGTGTATGCATCACAGCCTGTGTGGGCTTGTATGTATAAAATTAAAGGAACTGTGCACACTTATGGTTGCAATTGTGGTTGAAAAGTGAATGTAAAAAAAAACACAATTTATTTACTAGTACATCTAGCTGTAGGATGGGTCAAACATGCTCAGATCTCTACTGAACAATTAAATCATCCCAGGCGCTGGGTCAATAGCAAGACCATAACAGTCTCTATTAGGGGTCCTGCAAACAGGAAGTTAGTATTTTGGTTGCATTTATTTATACACAGACAAAATGCTGAATGGGCAGATTAAGGTCATTGGGATGGGAAAATACTGCTCTTTTTTCTTTAAAGGAACACTAAACCCAACAAAATAAGTATTTGCCATCGTTTGTATTATTCACAGGGAGGTGAGAACACTTATTCTACGCCTAAGATAGGGCGCATGGTCGGGACAAAGCGGCTGTCAGTGAAGAACCGGCTGCGAGTGGAGCACAGTAAGGTAAGTTCCAGGTCCCCCGAGCGTAATATTATTCACAGGGAGGTGAGAATAAGCATTGGCAAATACTTATTTTGTTGGGTTTAGTGTTCCTTTAAAGTAAATGTGTTTGCTCTGAACTTCCCCTTTGAGGTTACTCACAAATTCTGTGTTGCTTTAGCTGATTATTATAATTTGTGTCCACCAAAATCTGCCAGTAACCAATAAATGTTTAGAAGCACATAAAGGAGACCATACACAGGGAACTCACCTTCCAACATTCCCGCAACATTCACCCCAACAGTCACGCAACGTCAGGAGATTCTTTAAATGGACCAAGCCGGGTACATTGTATGAACATCAGAAGGTATAACCATTCATTCTTTAACATGTCTTTAGATATTCAATAGAAGCAATGATCGAAAGTCGGATACATTAACAGGGAGATTCAATAAAAGTTCTTATCGTTTAAAATGGTGCTAATTTTGCCCCAACCAATCAGATGCTAGCTTTGAAATGTTAAATAAGATCTGATTGGTTGGGGCAAAATTAGCACCATATTAAACGATAAGAAATTTTATTGAATCTCCCTGTAAATGTCTAACTAGTGTATAGCCAGCTTCAAAAAGTTCCCCAATCACGCAGTGCAACACTTTTTCTTACAAGTCTTTTTCTTATTGCAATGAAACACAAACCATCCCAGCTTGTATAATGTCCGTGAATATAGCAGATCGTTACAGGACTCCCTATCCTTTATGCCATAATAAGTCCCGATGAATGTTACTCCGTATTACTCCATAATGTGTCGCTACCAATATAACAACTATGCTCACCTTGTCTAGTTCCTATATATTGAACCCTCCGATAAATAGATATATCACTGGATACAATTCGGTTTAAAGATTGGGTGACAACATCTCCATATATTGGATACCATCCTCGATATAACGTTGGATAATAACTATCTTTACAGCAATAGGAGACCCTATATGATATAGGACCCTATAAGATATATTGGTTTGTGTTATAATAAAGATATGTGTTTTCTATATTACAGTATACTGATCCGGTTATTCCCACTATTTTGGATTGCCAAGGGCTATGTGACTGATGGTATTTTCAATTAGGGGTTTCAAGGGAAAGGAGTGCTAGTATTAGGGGTTCTGTTTAGGTCTATCCCCATAATATTGTGTTAATATCCCTTTTAAAGTGTTAACCTCATAGTTTTAGACATTTTATATTTGGTGGGTTTTTTCCACAGGATAATTTGACTGTTAACTCCTGTTTCGGTTTTGCAACATGTTATGTTTTGCTCCATCAAGTTTAATTATCTCAGGTACTTATTGCTCCCTATTTACGTCTCAGCGCTTTGTGCTGCAGCATCTCTGTAACAGGAAACAAGCACTTCTAGCCTACCCCGTAATGACTTTTCATATCATTCACTGGTACTTGAGCTATTAGTGGCTGAGCTGCAGCCAGAGAATATTACTTTTCTTCCTCACTGACTCTGTTTAAAAACGTTTCAGAATTAACAAACTTTCCTTCATTTCCTTGTGTTAAAACTCAGTATGCCATCAAATCGAAAATTCTGTATGGCACGTTATCTGTGGTTTACATTAAATCTCCCCAGTGGAATAATAAGCCGTTAAATTAATCATTAAGAATTCCCCTAATCTATACTGCAGTTGCAAAAGTATTTGCATTTTGCAAATAAAGTTAATTCTGTCTTTTTTGCACCATTAATAGATAAATAACCCACACCAGGATCAAGCACATTATCTGTAGACCAGTCTCTGCAAATAATACCCATACAGGGTTATTCAATATAAGTTTTTATTGTTAAAAATGGTGCTAATTTTGCCCCAACCAATCATATATTATTTAACATCTCAAAGCTAACATCTGATTGGTTGGGGCAAAATAAGCACCATTTTTAACAATAAGAACTTTTATTGAATCTCCCTGATAGTTTGTTATGCTTATTTGCATATTGAAGAGGAGAGCTAAGCCAAGGGTTCACAGTCTCGACCTTACTTAAGACTTGCACACACATAAGATTGAAGAGTAATTTGGTCAGGCGTCATTCACTAATCTGCCATGTTGGACCACCAATGATACACACTAAATGTCCATACACATATAATTATTATGGTGGTTTGTTAGCTGCTTGTTCGATGCCGATCTTGTGTAGGATATGCACATGTGTACAAGCTGTGTTAGTACTAGTGGCCATCACTTCTGTGTGTATGTTAGTACTAATGGCCAGCACCCCAGTGTCTGTGTTAGTACTAGTGGCCATCACCTCTGTGTGTGTTTTAGTACTAGTGGCCATCACCCCATGCCTGTGATAGTAGTAGTGGCCATCACCTCTGTGTGTGTGTTAGTACTAGTGGCCATCACCTCAGTGTCTGTGTTAGTAGTAGTGACCATCACTTCTCTGTGTGTGTTAGTTCTAGTGGCCATCACCCCAGTGTCTGTGTTAGTAGTAGTGGCCATCACCTCTGTGTGTGTGTTAGGAATAGTGGCCATCACCCTGTATGTGTATGTTTGAGTACTAGTGTCCATCACCCTGTGTGTGTGTTAGTTCTAGTGGCCATCACCCCAGTATCTGTGTTAGTAGTAGTGGCCATCACCTCTGTGTGTGTGTTAGGAATAGTGGCCATCACCCTGTATGTGTATGTTTGAGTACTAGTGTCCATCACCCTGTGTGTGTGTTAGTACTAGTGGCCATCACCTTGTGTGTATGTTAGTACTAGTGGATATCATCTCTGTATCTGTTAGTATTTGTGGCCATCACCCCATTGTCTGTGTTAGTAGTAGTGGCCATCACCTCTGTGTGTATGTTAGTACTAGTGGCCATCACCCCATGTCTGTGATAGTAGTAGTGGGCGGTGGCCATCACCTCTGTGTGTATGTTAGTACTAGTGGCCATCACCTGAGTGTCTGTGTTAGTAGTAGTGGCTATCACTTCTGTGTGTTAGTTCTAGTGGCCATCACCCCAGTGTCTGTGTTAGTAGTAGTGGCCATCACTTCTGTGTGTATGTTAGTACTAGTGTCCATCACCCCATGTCTGTGATAGTAGTAGTGGCCATCACCCCTGTGTGTATGTTAGTACTAGTGGCCATCACCTCAGTGTCTGTGTTAGTAGTAGTGGCCATCACTTCTGTGTGTGTGTTAGTTCTAGTGGCCATCACCCCAGTGTCTGTGTTAGTAGTAGTGGCCATCATCTCTGTATCTGTGTTAGTACTAGGGGCCATCACCTATGTGTGTGTGTGTTAGGAATAGTGGCCATCACCCTGTGTGGGTGGGTTATTTTCCTAAATCCCCAGCAAGGGAGAGGTGAGACAGAGCTTTTTGTATGTTTGTGAATTAGCATTTTCTGTTGGGGCAATGTTGTCTGGAGACTTTAGTTTCTCTTTAAGTGTCAATGGAGGGTCTGGTATAAATAAGAAATTTATGGGTTTGGGTGGTTTTGAGGAATTTGGTCTGATTAAGTCCACATGACATTAAGGGCTAGGCCACACTAGCGCGTTTTTCGCGCGTTTGCGCACGCGTTTCGCGCTCGCGTTTGCGCCCGCGATTTTCGCTAAAATGGAAATCGCGGGAACGCAAAAATTCCCGCGATTTCCGATGCGCATGCGATTGCGCGTCCGTTCGCGTTATGGTAACGCATGCATTCACCATTTTTGGTGCGTTAACGCATGCGTGTCCATAACGTGAAAAGGCGAAAACACGTGCGCAAAACGCGAACGCGAGCGCGAAACGCGCGAGAATCGCGCACACAATCGCGTGCGATAACGCTCGCGATTTTGTGCGCGATTCCTGTGCGTTGCAGTGTGGCCTCACCCTAAAGGCACGATATGTATGAACATTCGCTTATCAGCCGAAATGGCTGGTCATTCAGAGATCCGCCCGGTCGGTCGGGCAACGATCCCCGACTGAACAGCCGTTTTGGCTGATAAAGGACCCATACACGGGCCAATTATCGGCCGAAATGAATGTTTGTACACATCGTGCATCGCGGTTCGGGACCTTTAGATTAGAAACATAGCGACATATACTGTATGAGTTTAGATCTTTGTTAAGTCCAGGGTTACAATTTTTTTTTTATAAGTTTACATTCCCATTCTAAACTTTTGGGATCTAAAATTTCCAGTGAGTACTGTTACTTTTAGGTTTCTTAGGCTCTGTCCTTGGCTGCAGAAATACGCACCCAAAAGGACATCTCTTTTATTGTTATTAATTGTGAATCTATGAGAGTTCATCCTTTGCCTCAGGGTCTGTCTCTCCTACATATAGTCCTGAGGGGCACCTAAAACATAAAATCAGGTGTACCACATTGGATGATTTGCAGGAGAAAGTTCCATTTATTTCAAACTAATGTTGGGACAGAGTTAACCTTGGCTTAGACAGTCGCTAACTAAAACACGGGGGTGGTATACATTGTTTAGAGTGGGTGCTTAGTATGGATAGTTATATTAATAACAAAAAGGGGAAAGAAAGAGAGGTAAGGCCCTACCAATACATGGGACAAAATGCTACATAGCCCTCAACCACCAATATCCCAATAAAATAGATACCAGCGGTAGGGGAATCATTCCTTATCCTACCAAGGAAATAGAGTCTAAAAGATGCAATTATGCAACATGTATTGGAGGAAAACAGAGCAATCTCACCCATATATTGTTCATCCAAATGATACAGTTGTCCTGTGTAGTTCTATCACGGCTTCCAAGCAGTCCAAATGGCAGTTAAGTGAATCCATATATTACCGGAGGCAGTCTCACAGGGTGGTTAACAGAGGTAAGAAGGAAGAGAAATCCGAAAACGCGTGTTGGACAGTGTGGACTCCGTAGCTTTGGAGTGTAGTAGTTTGGACCCTTGTTCCTGTGCACTTTACTTACCTTACCCCTGTTAACCAATGTGGTAGGTTAAGGCACCCACTATTAGCAGGCTGTGTGTTAATGCAGGAAGACGGACAAGGTTCCGGACAGGCAGGGCCATTTCTAGCCATTTTAGTGCCCTAGGCTCCCTCCCACGTGCTCCCTCCCCCCAAAAAAAACCCCAAAAAAACAAAATAAAACCACAACTTGGCCTGTCAGACTACAGCTGGGTTTCCTCCTTCTGCTTCTGACACCGTCTACTGCAACTGTTCTTCAAAGTGGAACCGCTTTACTAGTTGGTATAAGGCACACGCTGTACCAGGTGAGGCGGGCGTGTATATATACTTTTGTATGAATGCAGCGACACTGGCCACAAATGAAATACTGATTGGAAGGACAGGATAGGTTTCAGTGGATGTGCGGTATGTGGCACCAGTGTTCTCCCCAGAAATCGTTTCCAGCTGGATAGGGCAGAACAGGGAAATTTGGTAAGATCTGAGATGTTTTAAGCTTTCTGTGCTTTTCCAAGAATATTGGCATTAATAATTTTGTGCCAGCAGAAAATTACCATTAACCCTTTAGTGTCAGCAGACTTTACTATTAATACTTTCAGTGCCAGCACCTTTCCAGATAATTGCTATTAACCCTTCGGTGCCAGCAGATTTCCCCATAGTATTGCCATTAACACTTTCAGTGCCAGAAGAGTATTATCTTTAACCCTTTCAGCTGCCAGCATTGACATGATATCCAGTATGTACCTGCTTTCCATGTCTCCTCCATTGAATTTTCCACTCCTAACCTACTCTAAGTTCTAATTGGAGAGTTGGGTGGAAGGAAGAAAAAGGCAGGGATAGGGATCTCAAGGAATCCCAAGGTCCTGTAACCAATGGGATCATGGCTGGCACGGAAGGGGTCCCAGCAACAGGAGGATTTAAATATAAGCAAGTGGTTCCAATAGGTGGGTGCAACAATGTTGCAAGTGAGTAGGGGCCGAGCGTAGTGGTGGAGGGTATATAAAGTATCAAATAGGGACAGGGGAGCTCAGAGCAGCGAGGAAAGAAGAGAACAGGATCCCCTCCCACCCCCCCCCTAGAGTATATGGCTTATTGTGTTTTTGTCACAGCAAGGAATGGGTGGGTCCTTCGGAAGCTGAGTGCTGGGGGTGGTAGAGTTAGCCCACGGGGTGGCAACTCTGGAGGATAAAAAGTGCCAGAAATCATCTTGTACTAGTTTGGTGCAGCAGCATTCAAGCTCATCGAGCTGGTGTACCTACATCTGGTGAGCAAGAGGTTAAGGCAACGGTGGCATTCCGGGGGACCCCTACGCAAATTATTACGTTATAAAGAATTCATGTTTTGGTTATTAAAGAGTGTACAATATGTTATGTGAATAATATGTTATTATTGTATTTGTTAAATAAAAGCTGTGACCCCTTTTGCTCCAAATACTGTGTCCGTGGTATGATTAAAAGAAGAAGGTTAGATAGGTAAAAGGGGTCAAATGGGAAGGATACAGATAAGGAGGTAAGTTGGGTGACAGGGTGGGGCCCTCTTCCTATCCTAGCCATGGCTGCTAGTCACAGGGTCACTGTTATAAAGTCTGCAGCAGCTTTTACCTGGCATTTTAGAACTGTTCTCCTCAGTCCTATTAGCTGAGCTCATCCTCCCCCCTCCTTCCTTCACCTTCAAGGAGAGCAGTTCTAACACAGCAAGTTACAGCTGACAGGGACATGCCAGGGAGAAGAACAGGCGCCCTGGATCAACATAGGCACCCTAGTTCTCTGCCTAGATGGCCTATGCCTAAAAATGGCCCTGCGGACAGGCATCTCGGCTGTCTCTCCTACCTTACTCGTGGGTCCAGGGTCCAGACAAGGGATGCTTCACACGTAGGCTCTGATACTGTCCCTCACTCTGAATGCATAAGTTACGTTACTTACGCACAGTGGAGCGTACAGGAGCCCAATGGGAATAACCAATCAGACGGGGAGTCCAGTCACTGTAGCTCACAATTCCTGTGGCTGCCAAGCCATAATTACAAAAAAAAAAAGGACAGGCTGCCACTTTTCAAACTTTCAAAGGGGCACGTTATGAGCAATATTTTCTGATTTGCTTCATGGTAGGAGCGGCCCTGCCTATATTAACAGGGGTGCCGCCTCTCTGAGCAAGATTTTCAACCTTTCTTATGAGCATATAACTGCCATGCAGTTTACAGTCAATTCTATGTTCACTATGTCTATGTATTTCATTCTACAGAACTCTGCTGAACAGATTTATTTCCTTATTATTATCTTCTGCTGTGAACAAAAAAGTCAGACAGCAATGGTCTATAATTAGTTTGGTAGAAGCAGCTGCCAGCAAGATCTGCTATTAAAGCTATTCTCAGCATTTTTACTGGAGCAAAACAATACTGCGTAAGCCATTTCCCTTGTTTTGGAAAAACTGGAATTTCTAGGTAAACTAGATTGAATGACATAGAACTGCTTGTTCCAAACAAATAAAAATGTTTTATATATAAAGTAAAAAATTATAAAATATGGCTGGGTACACACCATAACATTGTTTGTCCCGGCAGACCATTCACCAAAAGCGCAGTCTCGGGAAAAGTAGCTGTGGCCGACAGTTTGCTGCGATCACTCGGTCCATAGACGACCACACAATTGGCCGGTATTTTCCATTGTCCGTTCATCAGATTTTTAGGACCAAAACATGGAAATATAGGTCGGCCTGAAAAATCTTCTAGGGTGTACCCAGTCTAATGTTTCCCTAGTTGTATACCCAATGACAACTCTTTTACAGGACTTGCTTAGTTAAAATCATCAAAGTGAACAGCTGACTGCAAGTGATTGTGCAAAAAAAAAATCCCTTTTTGTCTCTAGACAATAGATATGGAATTGATGCATGACAAGTCGTCAGTGAGATAAAACCTTCTCCAATGTTAGATGATTACTAAAACAGCATGGTTCTCGAAATTCGTTTTTCAGCGCTCTTGGCAACACTCTATCTTCTGATTATGGTGATAAGCACTCAGCAATTTTTAATAATAACACAATAGGTGGAAATGTAACCTTAGGATAAACATATGCATCAGGTTTATTCAATAAAAGTTCTTATCGTTTAAAGTGGTGCTAATTTTGCCCCAACCAATCAGATCGTATTTAACACTTGAAAGCTAACATTGGTTGGGGCACCATTTTAAGCGATAAGAACTTTTATTGAATCTCCCTGAAAAAGGACATAAATTTGAAGATGTCAACATCTTGGACAAAGGACAAGACCAAATCTAAATAGAGGTGTGTGTGTTCAACACCAATTGTCTGCTGTGTACAATGGTGGTTTAAAACCTTAGGGCTAGGCCACACTAGCGAGTTTTTCACGTTTCCGTGATTGCGCCCGCATTTTTTGCTAAAATGGAAATAGCGGGAATGTGAAAATTCCCGCGGTTTCCGATGCAAATTCGATTGTGCGTCCGTTTGCGTTTTGGAAACGCATGTGTTCACCATTTTTTGTGCGTTAACGCATTGGTTTCCATAAAGACAAACGTCAAAATCACATGCGCAAAACATACGTGCAAACGCAAAACACACAAGAATCGCACGTGCAATTCCTGTGCGTTGCTGTGTGGCCTCAGCCTCAAGCTACGGTATCGGGGCTTTATCTGCAGTGTGTGAAGCCTCACAGTTGTTAGGGAAAGACCCGCTGTAGTCTCCCTATAGGGGGAAAACACACAGTCCTGAACATTCTCCCTATGCACTGTGTGTTCACTAGAGTCCAGCACAAGGTTTGGTACCCGTGTGTTACCCGATTTGCAGATGGAGTTTGGGTAACCCACATTGAGTTTGAATTGATTGTGGCTCGTGTTCTGGTAAAGAGAACCACGGGTTAGGTTTGGGTCAGGTAGAAGAATTCCAATCTTTTAAAAAAAAAATTGTCTATTACAGATCTATCTGTAATAACTGAAACTGAGAATGCAGTGTTATCAATCCAAGACAATGTGCAGTGTGAATAGCACCTTACACTAAGGGGCATATTTATCAGTGGGCGATAACTTTCCGTTTTTCCCATAATCGTAATTATTGCAACTTATAAAACGGCGAAACCCGACAGCGGAACGTTAACAACGCCGCAATAAGGTTTCCGCCAAATCACGGACATCGCATCAGTTACGGCTTGCTTTTATTTATGAAGCGGTAGTAATTGAATTCTCGCGTTAACTTTCAATTTGCCAAATTTTGGTTGGCGGAAACGACCGGGTTTGTGAGACGAGAGGGATGAGCAGGATGACCCCTTTTCCCTTGCGGCAACTGTCACCCTTTCCAGTATATTCCAGAAATATGATTGGTTACTGTATAATCATATTATCGCAAGCATTGAAATATTGACCAATCAGAATTGGATTAGGTCCTTCAGCAAACCAGTATAAAGAGGTGCAAACCCCGGTGAGCTCAGAAGTCATCGCAGTTGATGGCAGAAGAAAGAAGAGGTAGGCAACATCGGCTACGTTGATGTCACCAGTGCCACCGGTTTCACTGGCAGCCACAGTGACACCTACTGGTATTGGTGAGTTACATCATTTGAGTTGGTGTTGCCGGCTGAGAAGAAAGAAGACTTTGGATCAAGACGCCGGTAACATCAGCTACGTTGATGTCGCCAGCACCGGAGGTGTCACTGGCGACCACAGTGACACCACCTGGTGTTAGCGACATCAGTGGATGGCTACACACGGGGAAGGTAATAGCCGTATGCAGAGCATACACTCATTAAGAAAATTGCCCTGCACATGGGGTAAGTAATAGCCTACCCCAGTATATTATTACATTGCCAGTTTGCTATTATTTCGTGAAGTGCCCATGGCTAACATATGTAATGAAATGGCTACCAGTATGTGACTCCCATGGCTAACATGTAATGAAATGGCTACCAGTATGTGACTAAATTCCCATGGCTAACAGTATGTAATGAATTGGCTACCAGTATGTGACTCCCATGGCTAACATGTAATGAAATGGCTACCAGTATGTGACTCCCATGGAAAATCCCATGGATACCAGTATGTAATGAAATGGCTACCATTATGTAATGAAATTCCCATGGCTACCAGTATGTGATGAAATTCCCATGGCTACCAGTATAAAATGGCTACCAGTATGTAAAAAAACCTAATGGCTACCAGAATGTAATGAAATGGCTACCAATATATAAAAAAAATGCCCATGGCTACAATTACCAGTATGTAATGAAATGCCCCTGGCTACCAGTATGTGACTAAATTCCCATGGCTATCAGTATCTAATAAAATGGCTATAAATATGTAAAGAAATTCCCATGGCTACCAGTATGTAATGAAATGGCTACCAGTATGTAATGAAATTCCCATGGCTACTTGTATATAATGAAAATACCAGGTTGCTAACAGTATATACTGATATTGCCAGTTTGCTACCAGTATAATGGAATACTGTTCCGCTGTATCATTAATTTGTGTATCTCTGTCAATACCTTATCTCTGTCTATCTATTTCTCTGTCTTTCTATTTATAACTTCCTGGCTGTGTATCTATCTCTCAGTTCGTCAATGTTTGTTTGTCTTTGTTTATCCCTATTAAGTTATTAGTGGGTGTGGCTTAATTAGGGCAGGGAAGGGGCATGGCCTATAATTTTTTGCCGCGGCACATAGAGTGCCCAGATACCCAGAAGTGCCCGGGATATTCTCTGACCCTAGATACGCCTCTGGCATTCACCCTGCCCCTTTTGGCTGGCGTACGTGAACACCTGTGGCATAATCCCTTCCCAGCAGCCCCCTGCCCCTTTTGGCGGCGTACGTGAACACCCGCGGCATAATCCCTTCCCAGCAGCCTGCCCCATAGGTCGGGATTTGAGCCCTTCGCCGCAAAACTATACTTAGCGCATTGCGCTAAGTACATTACTCAAATTACTGCTGCACATCACCGCTGTGATGCTTTTCACAGCGATAATGATTGCCTCTTTAAATATGGCTATAATAACGATAATATTATGCGGCGGTTATTTAAGTCCAAAGATAACAGACTTTTATAAATATGCCCCTAAATCACACTATGGCAGATAAAGGGAAAATATATCTAGATGCATAAACTCCCAGCCTCTTACTATGTTTTTTTGGTGGGTAAATATTGCGTTATCAACAGCTCTAATGTACTTGGAATGTTATACAGGATGCTATTGTGGATAGAAATACAGACAGCTATGTTAAACTTTAATTTTTGTAGTGCCTGGGTAGATTTTGCAGAGATCACTGGGTAAAAAAGTAGTTAATGCTGGAGTGACTGGAAAGGCAGGGGTTAAACTTCTGACCTTGGTTTTACTGGCATAGGTCAGAGCCAGCAAAGTAACAATTTCCCATAGAACAAAGTAACAAACTCCTATCTGCACCTGCACCTATGCATGAGACCAGAGCAAGTGTCTGCACTGAAACATATGACATGTGATTTCATCAGCCTTTGTACTGGCCTTACGAGTTCTAAAGCATTTGATACTGTACATATTCGGATTTCAGTATAACCATCAGTGTGTGGCAAGGTCTTATTTTTCTTATTTTCAATATCTCCTTTAATGCTCCATCCAGAAGATGCTACCGTCTTGCCTTTAAAGATGCATTTTATTGGGGAACTGGTATTGTATAACCCTACTGTAGGGGAGGTGCTAGCACAAATAATATTAGATACCATTAAAAACAAAAAAAAGAAAAACAAATGTACTGCAACACTCTAATAATAACTTGTGGTATAGAAATAAATTACTAAACTATACTATACTATAAGTAGTAATCAGCGTGGATTTTATGAGGAATAAATTTTGTCAAACTTACTTGGCTTTTATGAGCAAGTTGGAATTTGGACTCCAGCATAGCAGTAGATGTAGTATACTTGGATTTCGCTAAAGCTTATGATACAGTCTCCCATAGGTGACTTATGTATAAGTTAAGCTCTGTTGGGCTTGGGTGGCACATTTGCACATGGATAGAAAATTGGTTAATGAATAGGATGCAGAAAGTAGTTGTTATGGGATGCAGAAAGTAGTCATCATTATGGACTAAAGTTCAAAGTGGGGTGCCACAGGGTTCTGTGTTGGGGCCGCTTCTATTTAATCTGTTTATTAATAAACTTTGTTGACCATTAAAAGCTGCAGAGAATGTGCAGATGAGATTCAATGTTGATAAATGTAAGGTGATGCATTTTGGGCTTAAAAATCCTTGTGTTGCTTAAACTATAAGTGGTTTTGTGTTAAGTGAATCTCTGTTGGAAAAGGATCTTGGAGTTTTGTTGAATAACAAATTTAAATATAGCAAACAGTGCCAGGCAGCGACTTCTAGATATTGTCTTGTATAAAGAAGGGGGTTCAAGGGAGAAAAATATTATTCTCCCTCTTAACAAAACACTTATTTGGAATATGCGGTGCAATTTTGGAATCCTGTGTACAAAAAGGACATCTTGAAAATGGAAAGGGTTCAGAGAAGGGCAACTAAATTAGTTAGGGGGCTGGAGGATCTTGAATATGAAGGCAGATTAGATAAATTAGAATTATGCACACTAGAGAAAAGGCAATTTACTGTGGGATATAATCGGAACTGCCTGTAAATCACAGATGATCGTGCAGTTCCTTATGGAACACACAATTGGTCACGCCATCTGTTGGCCACGGAGTTTGTTGCCGCGATCAACAGTTATTTATCCCAACTGAGTGCTCGCTAGTAGCGAACGCTCGATTGAGACAAATAATTTCCCCCTGTGTACCCAGCCTAAGACTAAGCTGAAATGCCATCTGATGTGCTTTGCCCTTCTGTCTCACTGCTTCCTGGTTGTTCAAGTTCGTATCTGTAATTTATGAATCTAATAGTTGACATCATATTCATTGACAAAATTCTATTTCTCAAGCTGCCTCCTCTGAGCATGTGTGAGCTTATAAAAGAGCTTGGAGAGGAGGCAGAAACCTTTTGAGAGGTAGAGGGAAGAGGGAGATGGGTGTGATTTAAGCTGGGTACACACATGCCAGATTTTTGAACGATGACAGACAGGTTGTGCAAAAATTTTCCAAAAATCACGATACACACAGTCCCAAGCATTCTCCCTATGGACAGCATAGGGAGAACGCTCGGGACTGTGTGTTTCCCTCGGCCGTGGAAGACTACCCTATAGGGAGACTACCGTGGCCAAGGGAAATTTTCCGTATTTCCTAAACAACCGCTCGGCCGACCTTGTTTGGCAGCTGCACACTCGTTCAGGAAAACTAGGTAAGCACAGTACCAATAAAGCCCCGATACCATTGGATCCAACGGCATAAAATCTGTTTAGTGTCCTTTTAAATTATAATTATAGTTACTTCCTCTGATCCCTATCCAAATACCCCTGGGTTTAGTCTGGACCAGCTGTAATAAATACCTTAAATTTCCACAATAGTCTGCCCACTTCCGTCTCCTTAGTCAGTCCGAGATGTGGGCAATAGTAATATGTACTCCTTGCTAAGAACATATTTCCATAGATCTTGCCACCTTCAGACTGAGGGACGGAGCTGACAATGAGGGTGTCTTTCCATAGGCCAGTCCAGAACCAATACGGTTAGAGGGGGTGGGGTCAGCCTGGCCTGGGCTTTGTGTGCAGGATACAGAGAACCAGAACCTGTCTTTCCATAGGCCAGTCCAGAACCAATACGGTTAGAGGGGGTGGGGTCAGCCTGGCCTGGGCTTTGTGTGCAGGATACAGAGAAGCAGAATGTTCCTTCCCTTTATGTTCTTTAAAGGGCAGGTCCAGCCCTTAAATGAAAAATTCGATTTTTTTTAAAAGATGTCATTTTGTGGATGTCCTATAATAAAAGGATTTCTGAGCACAACTGTCTGCAAATTAGTTAGAGACAAACCAGCAACTATCCCTAAAGTGATCACAACTGGTAGCTTTGCATTGATACACACTATTTTACCCATAGAATCACCCCATTGCATTATAAATTCTTGGAATTGCTGGTACTTGTGCCAGGGTGCCATTCTTTTATTCATACACTAGCATTTTCTAAAGATCCAACCCGAACTTGCATCCAAAATTCAACAGACCTGGACTTGCAGCTTTCTAACCAAACCTGACCCATTCAAACTCACTGTGGGTTAGCTGAGCCGCAAATCTGGTAAACTTTGGGGGGGCAACACAATGGAGGATTCAGTATTACGCCAACTTCCCCTTTGACGCATATCGCATCAACTACCCCTTTAACATGTATCACACCAACTTTCCTTTTTACACGTATAACACACCAACTTCCCCTGTAACGCATATCGCACTGACTTCCTCTTTAAGGCATATCGTACAAACTTCTCCTTTGGTGCATGTCGCATCAACTTCCCCTTTAGCGAGCCCCACATCAACTTCCCCTTTAGCATGTATTGCATCAACTTCCTTTTAGCGTGTATTGCATCAACTCCCCCTTTAGCGCGTGTCGCATCAATTTCCCCTTTAGTGCCTATCACATCAATTTCCCCTTTAGTGTGTATAGCATCAACTTCCCCTATAGCGCGTATCGCATCAATTTCACCTTTAGCGCGTATTGCATGAACTTCCCCTTTAACGCATATAGCATCAACTTCCCCTTTTAGCACCTATCACCTCAATTTCCCCTTTAGCCCATATCGCATCAACTTCCCCTTGATGCATTGCATCAACTTTTTTAGCGCGTATCGCATCAACTTCCCCTTTAGCGCCTATCGCATCAATTTCCCCTTTAGGGCATATTGCATCAACTTCCCCTTTAACACGTATCGCATCAACTTCCCCTTATCAATGGGGTACAACATCTCACATTAATTTATTTTTTACAGCAATCGATCAAATTGAATTATTGATACACAATGTCCCCCAGAAAACACAATTTGTTTGCAAAAATGCCCCATGGAAAAAAATGTGGGGGAAAGGGGGTACGGAGTAGTAGCCTATGCTTTTCCCCAGGTACTTATACATAAGTGTACCAAGTCTCATGAAAATTGTCCCAGCCGTTTGGAAGTTTATCTGGAACATACAAACACACCTACATACATACAAACACACATACATACACACACACATATACATACATTGTGTTTTATATATATAGATGTAGAATGCTTGATGCAATTTACATTTTTTTAACATATTTTCTAGGGGGGAAAAGTTAGAAACTTGGACAAATGTATGTATTTATGTAATTTGGCTAGGTATTGCTGTAATCTAAAGTAAACCCAGGGTTTAAAGTCCTCATCCTGGGTATATTAAATTGGGCGGGGGTGCTAGACTGTGTTACCAGGTTACTTGCTGGTTCAGAAAAACTAAAAAAGATGCTGGAAAACAGGTACGTGCCCCGGATTTTTTGAAAAGTGCCCCGAATGTTGTAACATAACTTACCCAATAGAGGTGCCGAATCTTATTTTCCCAGTAGTCCTTTGTGGTTGCGCAATGACGTCACCATGCACGCTGGCTCAGTGACGTCATTGTGCAGCAGCAAAGCAAAGTATTGGGAACTGCCACTCCTGCGCTGCATCTACACATGTTCAATGTATTCCAGCCTCCAGTTGCTCCACTGCACATGGGGTAAGAAATAGCCTACCTCAGTATACAATGAAATAGCCAGTTTGCTGCCATTATGTGATGAAATGGCATGCCCATAGGCTACCAGTTTTGATAAAAATTCCCATGGATACCAGAATGTAATAAAATGTTCATGGCTACCAGTAAGTAATGAAATGCCCATGGCTACCAGTTTTAATAAAATTCTGGTATTTAAAACAGTTATTTTATTACTACATGTTTAAAATTGCCATATAGCAAGAAAGCATTTACAAATAGATATGCCGAGCACACCCTGGAGATTGCTTTAAAGAGACCAGTAAAACCGCGGAAGTATACCCCTTCGCTGGTTGTGTTCTGGAGCCGCCATTTGTGTTCATATTTATAAAGGTTTGTTATTTTTTTTGCCACCGTTATGGCTGCCTTTTTGCCAAATTTGGACTTTTGCAATTTATAAAGTGGCAATAACCAATGAAAAAGTAATAAACGACACCTTTCGCCATTTTCTTTTCCGCCATACATTGCTATGGTAACTGCTCGATCGTATTTATAAAATGGAGAAAAGTGATCTCGGCCCTCTGCTTGCCAGGAATGCAAGCAGGGGGCCGGACTGGTGGCCGCATCTGTAAATGGCTGAGTGGCAGCCAATCACAGACCACAGCTACCGGGAGTGCAGAAGTAGAGTTCTGATGCTTTATTTAACAAACAGAATTGGCAGTTGGGGGTGGGATAGAGTCACCTACACTACAGAAAAGGGTTTTATAGTTAGGGAACCAGACAGCAATAACAGATCCAGGGGGAAGGAGGGAAGGGCACCCCTGTGCATATCACTGTGCTTACTGAGGTTAAGGAATTAGAAGGGACCCGATGACTCACAGACATCTCCGACATCTACATTTTAGGCCTTTGGACAGACACTGCAGGAGAATCATAAAGAGCAGAGATGTAAGATAAGGACTTTTAACACTACACTGTGGGGCCAGCAGTGGGTTAACACCAGTGGGGTAACACTCCCTGGTGGCATTTCAAAGGAGTGTCAAATTGGTTAATACACACTGAACACCTATCTTTGTTATTTAAAAATAGCCTAACACATGTGGTGTTTATTTCAGCAAAAAATATGCTAAATAGTGTAAAACTCAAAAGGCAAATTTTCTCTATTTTATTAATAGGATGATAAATAGTGTAAAAGTCACCCAGGGGAATTTTCTCTATTTTATTAATAGGATGATAAATAGTGTAAAACTCACCCAGGTGAATTTTCTCTATTTTATTAATAGGATGATAAATAGTGTAAAAGTCACCCAGGCGAATTTTCTCTATTTTATTAATAGGATATGATAAATAGTGTAAAAGTCACCCAGGCGAATTTTCTCTATTTTATTAATAGGATGATAAATAGTGTAAAAGTCACCCAGGCGAATTTTCTCTAGTTTATTAATAGGATATGATAAATAGTGTAAAAGTCACCCAGGCGAATTTTCTCTATTTTATTAATAGGATGATAAATAGTGTAAAAGTCACCCAGGCGAATTTTCTCTAGTTTATTAATAGGATATGATAAATAGTGTAAAACTCACCCAAGGGAATTTTCTCTATTTTATTAATAGGATATGATAAATAGTGTAAAGTCACCCAGCGAATTTTCTCTAGTTTTATTAATAGGATATGATAAATAGTGTAAAACTCACCCAAGGGAATTTTCTCTATTTATTAATAGGATATGATAAATAGTGTAAAAGTCACCCAGGGGAATTTTCTCTATTTTATTATAGGATGATAAATAGTGTAAACTCACCCAGGTGAATTTTCTCTTTTTATTAATAGGATATGAATAATTGTAAAACTCACCCAGCGAATTTTCTCTATTTTATTAATAGGATTGATAATAGTGTAAAAGTCACCCAGGCGAATTTTCTCTATTTATTAATAGGATATGATAAATAGTGTAAAATTCCCACAGGCGAATTCTCTATTTTATTAATAGGATATGATAAATAGTGTAAAAGTCACCCAGGCGATTTCTCTATTTTATTAATAGGATATGATAATAGTGTAATTCACACGGCGAATTTCTCTATTTTATTAATAGGATGATAAAGTGTAAAACTCACACAGGTGAATTTCTCTATTTTATTAATAGGATGATATAGTGTACAAGTCACCCAGGCGAATTTTCTCTATTTTATATAGGATGATAATAGTGTAAAAGTCACCCAGGCGAATTTTCTCTATTTTATTAATAGGATATGATAAATAGTGTAAAGTCCCCCAGGCAATTTTCTCTTTTTTATTAATGGGATATGATAAATATGTAAAAGTCACCCATGTGAATTTCTCTATTTATTAATAGGATATGATAAATAGTAAAAGTCACCCAGGCAAATTTTCTCTATTTTATTAATAGGATATGATAATATTGTAAAACTCACCCATGCGAATTTTCTCTATTTTTTATAGGATGATAAATAGCGTAAAACTCACCCAGGCGAATTTTCTCTATTTTATTAATAGGATATGAATAATAGTGTAAAACTCACCCAGGAAAATTTTCTCTATTTTATTAATGGATATGATAAATGTGTAAAGTCACCCAGGCGAATTTTCTTTTTTTATTAATAGGATATGATAAATAATGTAAAGTCACCCATGGCGAATTTTCTCTATTTTATTATAGGATATGATAAATAGTGTAAAAGTCACCCAGGCGAATTTTCTCTATTTTTAATAGGTATGATAAATAGTGTAAAAGTCACCCAGGCAAATTTTCTCTATTTTATTAATAGGATATGATAAATAGTGTAAAACTCACCCAGCGAATTTTCTCTATTTATTAATAGGATGATAATAGTGTAAAACCTCACCCATGCGAATTTTCTCTATTTTTTAATAGGATGATAAATAGTGTAAAACTCCCCCAGGCGAATTTTCTCTATTTTATTAATAGGATGATAAATAGTGTAAAACTCACCCAGCGAATTTTCTCTATTATTAATAGATGATAAATAGTGTAAAAGTCACCCAGGCAAATTTTCTCTAGTTTATTAATAGGATATATGATAAATAGTGTAAAAGTCACCCAGGCGAATTTTCTCATTTTATTAATAGGATGATAAATAGTGTAAAAGTCACCCAGCGAATTTTCTCTAGTTTTTAATAGGATATGATAAATAGTGTAAACTCACCCAAGGGAATTTTCTCTATTTTATAATAGATATATAAAATAGTGTAAAGTCACCACAGGGAATTTTCTCTATTTTTAATATGGATGATAAATAGTGTAAAACTCACCCGGGAATTTTCTCTTTTTTTATAATAGGATATGATAAATAGTGTAAACTCACCCAGGCGAATTTCTCTATTTATTAATAGGATATGATAAATAGTGTAAAAGTCACCCAGGCGAATTTTCTCTATTTTATTAATAGGATATGTAAATAGTGTAAAATTCACACAGGCGAATTTTCTCTTTTTATTAATAGGATATGATAAATAGTGTAAAACTCACCCAGGCGAATTTTCTCTATTTTATTAATAGGATATGATAAATAGTGTAAAACTCACCCAGGCGAATTTTCTCTATTTTATTAATAGATATGATAAATAGTGTAAAAGTCACCAGGCGAATTTCTCTTATTTTATTAATAGGATATGATAAATAGTGTAAAATTCACACAGGCGAATTTACTCTATTTTATTAATAGGATATGATAAATAAGTGTAAAAGTCACCCAGGCAAATTTTCTCTATTTTATTAATAGGATATGATAAATAGTGTAAAACTCACCCAGGCATTTTTTCTCTATTTTATTAATGGATATGATAAATAGTGTAAAGTCACCCAGGCGAATTTTCTCTTTTTTATTAATAGGATATGATAATAATAATGTAAAAGTCACCCAGCGCAATTTTCTCTATTTTATTAGTAGGATATGATAAATATTGTAAAAGTCACCCAGGCGAATTTTCTCTATTTTATAATAGGATATGATAATAGTGTAAAAGTCACCCAGGCAAATTTTCTCTTATTTTATAATAGGATATAGAAATAGTGTAAAACTCACCAGGCGAATTTTCTCTATTTTATTAATAGGATGATAAATAGTGTAAAACTCACCCATGCGAATTTTCTCTTTTTATTAAAGGATGATAAATAGTGTAAAACTCACCCAGGCATTTTCTCTATTTTATTAATGGATGATAAATAGTGTAAAACTCACCCAGGCGAATTTTCTCTATTTATTAATAGGATATGATAAATAGTGTAAAAGTCACCCAGGCAATTTTCTTTTTTATTAATAGGATTGATAAATAATGTAAAGTCACCCAGCGAATTTTCTCTATTTTATTAATAGGATAGATAAATGTGTAAAACTCACCCAGCGAATTTTCTCTATTTTATTAATAGGAAATGATAAATAGTGTAAAAGTCACCCAGGCAATTTCTCTATTTTTTAATAGGATATGATAATAGTGTAAAACTCACCCAGCGCAATTTTCTCTATTTTTATTAATAGGATATGATAAATAGTGTAAAAGTCACCCAGCGAATTTTCTCTATTTTATTAATAGGATATGATAATAGTGTAAGTCACCCAGGCGAATTTTCTCTATTTTATTAATAGGATATGATAAATAGTGTAAAAGTCACCCAGGCAAATTTTCTCTATTTTATTAATAGGATGATAAATAGTGTAAAAGTCACCCATGCGAATTTTCTCTATTTTATTAATAGGATATGACAATAGTGTGAAAGTCACCCAGGCAAATTTTCTCTATTTTATTAAGGATATATAAATAGTGTAAAACTCACCCAGGCGAATTTTCTCTATTTTATTAATAGGATGATAAATAGTGTAAAACTCACCCAGGCAAATTTTCTCTATTTTATTAATAGGATATGATAAATAGTGTAAAAGTCACCTAGGCGAATTTTCTCTATTTTATTAATAGGATATGATAAATAGTGTAAAAGTCACCCAGGCAAATTTTCTCTATTTTATTAATAGAACTGATTTTTTTTTTAATCTTATTTTCTGCAAACTGCAGCTAATTATCCAACCCGGGAACATAGTGCTGTGTAAGAAATAGTCATGTGAATTGAACATTCCGGTAAGTAAAATCCACATTTTGGCACTTTATAAATACCGCTTTGATTTTCATTTGATGCTATGAAAAATGCCTTAACGATGTTTGGCGAAAACTGCAACAAAAGGCAGAAAATGTGTCAAAAAAGCAAACTTTCACCTATTTATAAATAGCATTAATTAAAAAATATCAAAACTTAGCTCGCAAATTTCACCTTCTCTGCTTTGTAAATATGCTTCTAAATTCAACATATTTATTAGTGGGGGTTTTTGCTAAACACCCTCTGTTAAGGTTGGCCAATCTTTGCTTGCCTCTCCCCGTCTATTAATGCTGTAGCTATAGAGCAATTTCTCTTTTAGCCACTATACCAGACATAACACAATGAAAGTTGTCAGTGCACTACTGCCACACATTGCCACAGCGACACCTTTCCCGCAAAAGATAAAACTAGTGGGTTTATAGATATGGTGAAAATAATGGTCTTTGCCATTGCGATGTCCTGCAATAACGAGATGAATAAAACAGCAATCGTTTATAAATATGCCCTTTAATGTTTTAGGTCTGTACCCTGGAACTGTTACTTTTAAGGGGAGGAGGCTGAACTAGCAGAGTATAATGGCTCTTTAATATGACCGTACAAACATGGTACCTCCCTTTCCAAATGCATCCTTTTAAGCTAAATTCAAGGTCTATACTTAAACTTTTAATTTCTAGTTGTATATACAAGGACCTGGGTGACTTAAATCCTTTATAGACATTCTATTTATATAATTTGTATAGAGAGTGCTTACATTTCAAATTAAAGATAGGAGTGTGCTCTTTTTTATAGAAAGCACTTGTATGAAGAGCACATTACCCTTTAATTAAGTAAAACTGTACAATTACTAGCAATTCAGACACAACCAAAGTCCCTTGGATCAGTAGAAACATGATTCTATGGTTTAGTCTACTATCTACACTCTGATTGATAAAAACACAGTCTGAAGGTTCCTATTCAGAATCCAACGTGTATATTTGTAATGTGGTATATATGCGGTATCACAAATTTGCAATAACCCTTTAACGAACATTATAATATACAGATAACAATTTCCTTCCGCAGCCATAAAATAATGACATGGTCGTAAAGTACAGATAATAATTAGAGATGGGTTTAGGGTTCATCTTGAACCCGGTTCCAATTCTAAACTGCTGGTTTCAAAGAACTTTTCGAAAGGAAAAGTTTTCAATATTTTTAATATTCTATGGGTTTAGAGATTATTCTATATTGCATATTTGATATTAAACATCAAATATTCAATATCAACCATCAAATATTATGTACTTAACTTTGGCCATATTTATAAAGTTCGCTATTGCAATTAAGCGATCCTATCTTTAATGTATGACTGCGACCATAAATGTACGGCCACGGTGGTACATTTACACCGAGCGTACATTAATTAATGAACATTTGGTTTTAGTATACCAAACTACCGCAATGGTATTCTAGGGGGATCGTTAATCTACAATGGCGTTATCGTAGATTTACGATCATTATGGTTAATTTACGATTGTTTTCATTCATTTATGATAACAAATTAACTATAGTTAAACCGTTTAGAAATTAACGTTAAGCCATCGGTTAAAGTGATTTTCACCAGTTTTGAAAATCTCTTATAATGATCAATACTTTATGGCCATGCCTTTATTGTCTGCTATAACTGCTATAACACAGCATAGGACTTTTCTGGCACTGCAAGTTTATACAATTAGTTTATCCATTCAGGGATGTGTGTAGCTAAGGTGGAATCCAGGCTACTACCCCATTATATTCTAAGGTAAATTTTGGGAGGACAACACTATTTCCTTGTGTGTTATACATTCAGGACCTGTATTTTAATGAATATTTACATCAGGAAAAACAGAAAAGGATTGGCTGTCATATTGATAGACCATTGGAGAGTGAAGGAGAAGGAACTAGTAAAAAATAAACCTTACTTATACCCTAAGTTGGCTTCAATTTAGGGTATACACTCTATACTGTACCAATTTGTCAAAGATGACACACAGAATCTGCAAGATTCTGCAACACATGAGATTGCGGGGGCCGATCCATAACGCAGGATATGTATGAGCGCCTGTTTCGGCTGACAATCATGTCGTATATGGGTATGGACCAGGCAACGAGCCCAGACTGAGCGTTCATTTCGGCTCCCATGATCGCACGTGTGTTTAAACCTTAACAGTGTTACAAGATACAGGATAACTGTTATTATGTTTTTCTTTTTGTTGGATAGAACTGTCAATTCTAATTCTTCCTGCTTTTATGACACTAATGTAAATGGAATGCCTTTCTGGAGGGACAAATGAAAATGGTTCTTTACTACTTTTAAGTAATGCTATGTTTAACTCCATTATAATCTACATGTGTCATGATATATACATACTTGTTTTTCTACATGTTGTATTTTTCTTACTAATAATACATTTGCTCATCTCCAATGTTATCATATTAATGATATACAGTGGGTGCAGGACCCAGATTTGTTTTAAAAAAGAGACTGATATTATTAAAGGGTATGTCAACCCCCCAAAAAACTTTTTAGAATTTGTTAACAACCCCCCAAAATCTCTACCCTGTGAGGCTTTTAACTTTCTAAGATGCTGCTAACAGTACTTACCAACCTTCTTTCCTTTTTTTTTTGCGGTCCATCGCAACCCCTTTTACTTTAATGCACGGAAAAGGCGCAGAAGCTTAGGTCAGATTTTTTTCAGACTGAGTGTTCCATTGCACAATCTTTTGATCAGATCTGTGAGGGGTCATTAAAAAAGCCAGCAATGGAGTTGGCTAAATTGATAGTTTTACAGTACCATACGCATGGGCGATAGTCTAGATTTCATGAGTAACAGCAAGGTGTGGGGGGTCAAAAATGACGGTCAACAATTCCAACAAAATATCGTTCCAGATGGTAAACTTCCATCAGATTGTCATTGGCTCCCTTTTTCTGCGGGAATTTACAATCAGATTCCATTGAAATCTGACATGAATTTGTGGCCTTCGTGTATGGGCACCTTTAGACAATTAGTCCTGTTGGTAGAATGACAACCTATTGTGCATATTTTAATGAGGGAAATTAACAATGAATCCGCCATGTGTTCAAGGCAAAAGGACCCACAGCAACAAAAAATGTGTTTCTATGCATTTTCTTATGCATTTATATGATCTTCTATGTATTTGAATCTGTATTCGTTTGCATTTGTGTTCACCTGGGGATAATGGGACAGTTACACAGAAAAGAGTATATACAATGTGTTTGTGTCACGTGCGTTAGAAAAATGCAATAGATCGCAACAGAAGTGATTTACATTATTATTTAAATAATTACATGTCTTAAAATGTGGCAAAAATGCATGAAAAACACAGCATTGGGGCCCCTTACCTCTCTTAATATAGGAGCCTGAAAGATCATTTGTATTCTTTATGTATCCTAACATGCTGTTTCTTTGTATTACTCAGCCTGATAATGAGCCATGGCTTTCTGTTTATTTGTGTTGTTAGCTTCACATTTTGATGTTGAATTCAGGTTTTACTAAACATTGTTGGAACCATTTACAGTAGTGTAGCATCTGGCAAAGAGTCCAAGCTCTGCAGAGCTTTCATTCATTAATGCTGCCAATATTCTATCCCATTCTCTTACAGATTATCATCTCTTTGGTGAGGTTGCGTGAAAACATTTTCTACCTCTGACAGTCTGCCTTTGATGTGAATTGATGGCTTCTCTCCAAGTTTTATGGTGAATAATGCACCTCGGGACTATTCTGGCCTTGCCAAGTTATTTAATGTACTAAAATTAAAATCCCATTGAAACAGTAACCTCTGAATCTCTGAAAAATGCTTTAGAAGTTCCATTGCCCAATACGAGCAACGTACCATTTCATTTACATTACACACAAAAAAACACAAGCCAAAGAAATAACACCCTAAATAAGTAAAGTGGATCTCAGGTTCTGTATATTATACAGGAAAAAAAGATTGTTTAATATTACATTTTTCCAAAACATGTACTGTTTTTGAAAAACTGTAAAATGTAGCTGTGCTCAATCTGGAATAATATTCATCAATGTTGCAACATTTTAAGGGAAAAAGATCTGCACAAATGTAACCATGTACAAGGGTAAGGTTTAAAATAATGAGTTTTATTTATTTCTGCCATGTTAATCTTATACAGCACACACTGCAGTGCTGCCTACAGAGGAAACTGGTAATAGGGCCTGTTATAAATGGAACATACTTCCTTTACTGAGCAGGAAGTATGGTTGATGCTTAAACTTCGTACACATGTTTGCGACCTGGAATGCACAATGGTGTATGAAAGGCCATATCTGTAAGTGTGTGGGTGTATGAACGAACATCGCCCGACCAAGCTCCCGTACCGTACATTTACTGATGGTTGGCCGATAGTTGGCCATTCATACATTGTGCATCATGCCCTCAATCACACGTGTGTACGGATCCTAAAGCAAGAATGTGATATTAGAATTCGACTGACAGTCCGGTCAATTGGGTCAAAATATCGGTGGTACTCTTTGCCCAATAATCTGGCCTGTTTCTTGACCATGTGGTCTGGGTTATATGTGGACTGTTTAATCATCCACTAGTGTCTTTATCATATTGTCCAGATAAAAAAAAATCTGTTCACCTAAAGAATTGTACATTGTAGAAAGCAATCTGCCCCCACACACAGTTCTTTGCAGGCAGGAGATAGGTGACTGCAAGTTAATTATGTGCCTGAGGGAGGAGATCAATGCTAAGGAGCTGCCAGACAGAGACCTTAAGCCCCAGTGCAATTACTAAAATTAATAGCCTGCCTGCTAGACTGCTGGAGGGACATTCTAAGGTGCCAGTGCCTCTCTGCAAAAATGCAATGGGTTGGCTGTTTCAAGAAAGAATTAGGGATGACAGAAATCAGGAATGAGCAGAATAATCTGTCTTTAGTTTTAGCTGTTTGTTTAGCACTAGCTGTCAGCAAATGATGCCACAAATTTCGCCATAACAGGAAAGCTAATTGTAGATTGAACAGTATCAAGTGAATTAAATCTGTAATGCAAAACCATTCAAGATCAGTACCAGAAAACACAGAAAGCAATCTACACATAAGCTGCAAAGATATCCAAACCTCTATGGTCAGACCATTCATTGAATATAGGGCAGTACACACATAAGATTTATGTCGGCCAGGAGCAGCCAAAAAAAGACCAACACAGGGCTTGTTTGTCTGAAAATCCTACGTGTGTCCTGCCATCATTCATTGATCTTTCCTAACAAATGACACCTACGGGAACTGCCACAAACATACGATTGATGGCAGAAGCAGATATCCATCTGTCTTTTGGCTCCTAGCCTGCAATATCATGTGTGTGTGGGCCTTATGGGCTGCTATACAAAAAAGAATTCTTAATTATGGGATTTAATTATTTAACTTTAGTACACAACTTTGCAGGCTTTAACTATAGAATAAATGTTCTACAAGAGGAACATATATATAAACAAAAGTAAACATCTCGTTAGAGATAGGATGTAGAAGGAATTACAGTGGGCGGGGGGGGGGGTGTTCTACTTCCGTGGTAATGGCTTGTACATTGCATACTACGTCGCAGGAGCTTGGTCAGGTAAGCAATACCAGGTAGTGATATTACAACCCTAAGAACTAAGTTGAGGGGACAGTGAGAGGAGCAGAGAGACATGGGGGGGTGATGTTGGGTGGGTGTGGAGGAAAGAGACGCCAGGGATGGGGGTGAGAGACGCCGTGGGGGGTGGAGGAGAGAGACATGGGGGTGGTGGAGAGAGATGCCGGGGGGGGGTTGGAGGAGAAAGATGCAGGGTTGGGGGGGATGAATAGGAGGAGGGTTGGCCGATTCTTAAAAAGAATCGGGGGCTTGATGGTAAACATCTAATGAGAGCAAGAAGAACTGGCGGTTTTACCTTCTGACATTCCTGCTATGTTTTTCTTCTCTGGACTATTCATTTGCAATTAAACCTCAATCACAAAAAAGATTGGGTTTGGCACAATGTTCCCTCTAACCTAAAATCAGCTGTGTGAGCAGAAATATTTTTTCTGTGCGCATGCAAAATTAAATTTTGTGTGCTACACACCACAGCACTTATGTTCCAGCAGATTTATGTGTGCGCACCACTTTAATAGTGTTGTGTGCGCCCACGAGCGCACAGCTTAGAAGGAACACTGGCCAGGCAATTATGTGAAGCCTCCTACACACTTCCGACATAAAACGAAGCACAAGCATGGGTACGTGCACTACGAACGTCCGGTTCGCCTGTTAAACGCAAATATGTATGCGTTCAGTTAGGCATCTTTCTTAAATCCTCCATGGCAGATCAATAAATGGCGGCCAAATGCATGCACACGCCTGTGCTCGGGGTCGGACGTGTTTACAGACCTTAACGTTACAGAAACATCAACAGGTAGGATAAGTAGTGTATGGGCACCTGAAACTTTAAGTCCAGGTAATCTGCTAAATACCACAATATACCAGACCCTGAAGAAGCCGTTGCGCTAGGAGCGCGAAGGTGAAACGCGCGTAGGTTGTTTGTAGGTGGCGAGACTGTCCGGCGTCCGATGTACAAGATATTAGAAGATGGAATCCTAATCGGAACACAGGAGGCGTGAAACTCTGCAACTAAGATCTTCCTTCACAATATTTACCATCGGGTGAATAGTGTGGTCCGTCCCGGTTCACGGGTCCTGGCTTCTCACGTAAGTCCCGTTTGATTGAATCAATTATGTGGTCTGCTTATCTGTGACTAGTCCTGGTTATACACAGGAAGAATTCTGAATGGGAACATATCCATATATGACACATCGAATGGACGCTGGACAATTGGTAGAGGTAATTGGGGACGCCCAATGCCGGAATGGTTTTTAGTGACATTGTGTTAGTATACTGTTTGTGGGTTTTATTGTTGTTCTAACATTTCACATGAGTGGATAGGGGTTTGGGGTTAATGTGTAATTTATTTATTTGGATGTCAATAAACAGGTTTGTATTTTTGGACCTTTATGCGTTTAGTGCCTTTATTATAGGGTCTTTTTTCTGTGAGAGGACATTTTGTGCCCTCTGTCTTTTTATGGTAGTATAATAGACATCTCTGCAGACTGCAAAAAAAAAAAAATGCCTTTGGGGGTCACACACACATCACATGAGACAAAAAAACTTACTCTGCCTCAGTAGTGGTGGCCCAGTACAAAGGTTTTACTCAGCATTAACCTCACAAATCATGATCATGTATTTACCTCACTCTGCCTGCATGCACAGACATCACTCGATTCCAAACAATAGGATTCCTGGTTCCCATAAACAGCTCTGCGGCACTTGGTATAACACTTTATTCCATAAACATATTTAAAAACAATTCGCCTGGCGCATTTCAGGAGCGCATTGCCCCCTTACTCATTTGCCCCCTTTCTACATTTCAACACTTATCCTCAACACTTTTCACACATTTCAACACTACCTATTGCTCCTCCCCATCCGGGGCTAATTGGATCTCTCACAGCTGAATTGCTCTAATGTAGCTGAAACTACATTACCCAATATTCTCGCTGCGGTTCTTAAAGTTACAGCAACTTTTTAAAAGAAATTTTCTACCTTTTCCTCTGCTCCTAGCCTTTATCGCTAGGGTGATCTATTTAAGATAAATGTTTAAATGTTGTTTCTATGTTTGAATAAAGATATGTGTTCTTATCACTGCTGTGTCTTTTTTTGTATGTATAACTTTCCTACTGGTTATTAAAGGATTTATACCTTTTATGTCTCATTTTAAAGGCACTTTTGTCCTCCATTTTAGGGTGAGGGATAGGCACACTTATTCAGGATTTCGAAAACCCAAATCATACATTATTTACCCAAAATAACAGTTGATGTCCAAAATGGAATTCAGACCTTGTGGCATTCTAGTACCCAACAAGAATATCCACTTGACCTCTGTTTTTCTCAACTTATATACAGGATCCCTATGTCTATCATCAACTGCGATCCATTGTATCCCCTGAACTGATAAATAGGCTAAATGCCCCTTGTTACATTCCTGAAAATGTCTGGAGACTGGGCTCCTATCGTTTCTATTACTGATTTCTCTAATGTGCTCTCGAACTCTATTTTTTAGGGATCGTTTTGTGCTACCCACATATTGTATTTTGCATTTTTTATAGTTTTAAGTATACTACATGGGTTTTATTGCAATTGATGTACTCCTTAATTGGATATTCCTTACCTGTCACCGTGCTAGTTATCACGGTATCTCTTAATACATGGTTGCATGTAATGCAGCGGGTCGCCCCACTCTTGTGGGTACCCACTCTTTTCAACCAGTTTTGCTTACCTTCATTGGAAACTTCTACATTTTTAATTTGGCTGGGAGATAATATGTCCTTGAGAGTCTTAGGGACACTAGTAATTTCTCCTTCTAAAATCATCCTTAATTCCTCATCCTCATATAGTACAGGTAAGTAATTTTTAACAATAACTTTTGTTATTATGTGATACTGGGGACTATATTTTGTTATAAATGTTAATGACTTTTCGTTATATTTAATTCTCACTCTTTTTTGGGTACCTAGTTTCTGGGCTAGTTTTCTTTCTTTATGTTCTATCCTTTTATTCCCACTTTTCCTATTGTTTGTTTCTACTATCATTCTTGCTGTTTTTAGATCTTTTTCTCTATACCCTCTATGTTTCAGTCTCTCTGTGAGTTCTCCTGCTGCTACTATAAAGTCCTTGTATCTAGAGCAATTCCTGTTCAATCTCACATACTGTCCATACGGGATAGCTCTTACACAATGTGACGGATTACTCGAAACTGCTCGCAGGATTGTATTTCGGGCTTGAGCTTTCCGATAAGGTTTAATATATAGTAAATCTCTATCCGCAAAGATGTTAATATCTAGGAAATCAATAATTGATCCCCCAAATGTCCATGTAAATCTTAAATCACCATATTGTTATTTAGATCCTGTAGAACGGATATGCACAGACACAGACATCACAGAAGGGAAGTGATGAGAAGATTAATGCTCTCCTCTAAACCAAAAGGAAGGGACATTTTAATCATCAAGGTGGGTTAAGCTTCTCCTTTAAGTGATCCATATTTACATCTGTGCAATCTGTCCTGTATATTATAATACATATGTATTCGGGTTCCTAAATTTGTCAGTTTTTGTTATTGAATGGGATGAAGAATCACCCATGTGTAAGTGTCCTAAAATTACATAAACAAAAGTTGTACTGATCTTGGCAAATAAGAACATGTTTAGGTTCATGTTTAGGTTTAGCTGGGATACCCAAAGGGTGGGAATGCATTGAGCAATCTACAGAGAACTTTAATCCTTAAATCTTTTTAATGAACTGAAATTGTTGTTTTGTTTTTTTTTACTGACAAAAGGAAATCATTTGCAGGTTTTAGCAAAGTTTATATTGGAACAAGACACATCCATTGGAGCTTCATAAAGAGAATCTAGGTGTATCATGAAATGTATAATAAATATGACATTTCATTTGATCTTGTAATGTTCCTTTCAAACAGCCCCCCTTCAACGTGATGTGAATAAACCCTAAATTTTCAATTTGATGACAACTTCCAAAAACCAAATAATCGCTTGAAATGATGTAACACGTTTAAATGAGAGATGATCCTGCTGTGCCGTGGTCCCACTTTAAGATGATGACAGACAATAAAAGAAAATATAAATAATGTGTTTTATGCTACATAATGACACACATTTCGGAATACGAAAAGCTCCCTTTGATGAATTATTTTAGAATCTATAATGGTAAAATAAATAGAACTAAACTAAAACAATATGAGAAGAATGGGCAGCATTTGGAACTCTGCTTTGGTGGTAAAGGGAAACGCCACTACTAAAATAAAAAACATATATAAGTATTTCACCCCCAAACCCCAATACTACAATAGTTAGAAAGATATAGAATATATATATATATATATATATATATATATATATATATATATATATAACTAGTGTAAAATACTTCACAACAAGGTCCTATTTCTGCTTCCTGATTTCTTTTTACAGTTAGCAATCGTCAGTCATTGGTATTCCCCTAGCTGCCTTCTCTGAGCATGCTCAAGCTCATTACTCATCCTGAAGGGGGTGTGATAAAATATATTAAAACACACTAGCCCTTTATTTCCACAAGGCATCCAGGAGAAAAGCAGGTATAAGCTAATGGTTCCAGAGGACAATGTGGCATATCTCAACATATTTTAATGGCATTGTTATTTTTAAAATATGTCATTATGAGGGAGGAATTAATTATGATGAGAAATTCTAATCCATTTATATGTCTTTCAGACCAATGTCCATTAACTCCCATTTTTGTTAATGGTTTGTTGGTTTTACATTGCCACAATTTTTTAAACAGCCACATATACTATACGCTGTCTAAATATTAGGCCTATACATGTTTAATCAGCAAATTGATCTAAAATTAGACCGTCATTGACTTACCTGCGATACTGCAGTCCTTGATTATTCATTTTGTAATTAAAGGATAACTGTATTGACTCAATGCATTTTTTTTAAACTGCTATCAAAAGAGTAATGGTATGCAGCCCTCTCCATATGTTTTTTTCCTGATCTTGAGCTTCTCTCTGCCTTCAATTAGCCAAGGGGGCGTAACAATTCTGTCTGCCTGTAACTGTCACTCAAAACTAGCAGTGAGAAAACACTCCTGCACCCATCCATGATCAGCTTGATTATGTAGGCTGTATCCTAGAAACCGAACAGTTCAAGTTTCTTTGACTAGCAGAGGAGGAGAGAGGTTGTAACAGACATTCCCACCAGCCAATGACAAGTGATATGTTAATCATGGCCCTGGGCCGTCTAGGAGGCGGGCTTTTAGCACTCATCTTTGCTGTGTGATATCTAAGGGAAGGCAGCACGGTTGTAAATGAGAGTAAGCAATTTCAGCTGCTGGAAGTGTGGACATGTAATGGGGAGATTTTGTTTTTTTGGGTATTGTTGTCCTTTAAATATTGAATGCAAAATAGTTGGAAATGTTGTCAGGTAAGTTGACTTGTATATGGCCTGCATTGGATGAGTATTCAGTTGAAAAGTTTCAAATACTTGAAACATAAGAAAAGTTATGTTAAAGGGTAACTATGGTCTCCATACAAGTTACAAGTCTAAAAGAGCCCTTCCATACATTTCAAACAAGCCTATATATCTTCTTTGGATCTTAAGTTGTAGGTTTGTAAAGTTACAGTTCTCTGTCTGAGTCTGTCACGTGATGAGTGTAAGAAGCCCCACCTCCAAAAAGTGTATCTTTTCTGAAGATATATATATATATATATATATATATATATATATATACTGTATATAGTAGTAGTAGAGACTGGACAAAGCATGAGAAAGAGAAATACACACCACCGCTTTACTATAACAAATAACACTGAAAAGTAGTGTTTCTTCCAATTGGTTACATTACATATCTAGTATATACAGCCAGTAGGTGGCGATGTGTGACAAGGAAATTATTTGCTTCCAAGACCTGGGCAATTAAATTCTCCCCTTAACCCAGTTATCTTGTCTGCGAGAATTCTAAAGCCACATACAAACATGCGATCACAGGGGCCGAACCATAACGCACGTCAGTTTTGCCCGACAATTGTGTGGTTTAGACAATGCTGATGGTGGCGCTATCTAAATAAACATATACATCACAACATCACAGTATGCAAAGCCCTTTAATTTGTGTGATATACCAGTATCAGCTATTGGAAATGTGTCTTATTAATGGTGATTTATGTATTCCTGTGACATGAGACAGCATAAATAATCCATCTTCTTTCCAGAAGAGAAGAGTTAAATTATACTGACCTAAACCATCCCCCTCCCCTAATAGTATCCAGGGTAAGGACCTGAACCCCAGGGTTTGCTGTAGCTCATGCACACTAAGCTGTCACATTTTGTCTCATAAACTGGTTTGGTCGCCTCCACTTATAAACTATGGGACTGTTCCCAGACTGGTGTGTCATCCCATTGGGCAAGTACCCGCACTGTGGAGGAGGCAGTGAGATACTGAACAGCTTGGTGTGCACAAACTACAGCAAACCCAGGGTACTATTACGTGAGGGGTGTGTGTACTTAGGGGGGTTAATTAAAGAATAGTTCTCCTTTAAATATCCAGTTTTCAAACAGGAAATTCAGTTCCATAATAATATAGTCTCAACCAGAGTGATAGTTAGTTTGGGGATATGGCTTTAGGCAAGTGATCATATTGCTTTATAGAGTTTAACTAATGTCATAAAAGGCCTGTTAAGGGCCACACTAGTGCGTTTTTAACACTATATAGTGCAAATGGCAGCACAAAGAAGTAGTGTGTAATGTATTATTATCCTACATCCTTACCATGGTGAATTGCATTACAAAATATATAGCAAAATAAAAATACATAATGTAAATAAATATGCATAAAACAATTTACTTTTGTTACTACAAACTGCAAGGAAACTGCATCAAAAACTGACAGTTTCTTTTTTGTTATATTTTTAGCATTCTAGAGATAATTCCATTGTTTATTGTCTTTCAATGACAACTGGAATACATTGATACACTATTAATCAGGCTTCACCAATCAGAAGATTCCTGCATAATGATCCATTTTATTTTCCCTATCATGTTATAAGATAATTTTCCCTATCATGTACACAATGGAATAAATGAAAGGAGCAGGGAATGGTTGGTTCCTAAATTCAAACCTTGTTGCCACTAGAGATGGGCGAACTTCCTGAAGTTAGGTTCATTTTCGAACTTCCGAACTTAAGTAAAAATTTGGAAGTTTGGTAGTTCAAAAACAAACCCAATAAAGTCAATGGGGAGAAATAGTTTGAAAAGTTTGGATAAAATACAGATAAAATAGCAATGTAAATGGCTCTGGGACCTGGGAAATGGTCTGGGGAAATGTACATTTCACCAAAAGTTGTTTAAATACTAACTGTCCTCACAAACGGGCAATTGTTGGGTTTCTGCATGCTACATTCAAGGGTTATGGGAAATTTGCAGGTTAACGAGCGATACGTTTGAGGGTTACCAAAACCGAACATTACATTCAAGGGTTACTGTAATCGAAAGCTACATTTGAGGGTTAACAAAATCAAAGGCTACATTCAAGGGTTGTAACGAAATGGAAGGCTACATTGGAGGGTTACAAAAATCGAATGCTTCATTCGAGGTTTGCCGAATGATACATTCGAGGGTAACCGAAATCAAAGGTTATATTCAAGGGTTACCGAAATCGAAGGTATCATTCGAGGGTTAGAAAAATCGAAGGTTACATTCGCACATGCTCTGATTGCGCAACATTGCGCATGTGCTGCTGGAGGGCAAGCACATGTTGCAATGTGGCTTTGGCCTAACTGAGCGAAAATTTGCACAATAACTCAAACATGTAAGAATGTCCAGTCAATTGCAATGGGAGAAGAAATAGTAATAAGAAAAAGGTTGAAAGATCCAACTTCACTATATTAGAGCTTTACCTGGTACAGTTATTACCACTATTTCTCATGTACATTATTTCCAGAAAAAATCTTTTTACGACTTTTGTTGTCTTGTCATTTAAAAACACAAAAGGTGAAAATGTTAAATGGTTCTTGTCTAGTTGGTTACATATATAGATTTGAAAAATAAAAAAGAACTTGTGCTATTTGCAATTGACTTCAAACAAGTGACTTGAGCAGCACAACAAACAAAACAGAGGAATATATTATCTCTTTCCCTCTAGGAAGTGTCATGTGGAATTTCCTGTACTGAACTGGTCTATAGAGGGTTAAAAGTTGTGGGTCACTACACTTATCACTTTGATAATTAGATACAAGGCTAACTAACCTCTTTATGTCTCACCTAGACTGTCATCTCCTACATGACAGATCATTAACAAGACAAAAAAAGTAGGTGAGGTTAATTCTGCAGATTCTCCTTAAAGATAGTATGTTAACATTTGTTTGGTAATCTGTCATGATGAAAATAAAGGCTTCTACACACGTGCGATCACGGGTACCGACCCGCGACACACTATGTGTACAAATGAACGTTTCGGATGATAATCGGCCTGTGTGTAGGCGCTTTATAGTCCGAAGTGGTAGTTCATTCGGGGATTGTTTAACAACGGACTTTGTGGATTTCCGAACAAATAACCCGCGAAATAACCCACGATCCCATGTGTGTACAAGCCTTAAGGCTCCAGGGGCCCATACATTAAAGTGTCAAGCGGTGCTTACGGTGCATTACCTGCTGACCAATCCAGTGACATTCAATCAATTTTTCCAGAACCACCTTTCCCGTTCTTCTATGCAACTGACATACGATTGCACAATGAATGGGCAAGGCAGGACCCATCGATCGTATGCCGGCTGCAAACAAGAACAGGTAAAGTGGTTTTGGAAGAATTGATTAAATGTTGCTGGATCGGTCAGCAAGTTCTAATTTATGGCCACCTTAAATTGTACATGGCAATGGCAGGATGGCTGGGATTGCTCAAAATGGCTGTCAGGTAGATGCTGTTTTCTTGGGTTAATGGGCTGTGGAATTCCCTGTAACCCTGTTGGACACTGTGTCCAGGGTCCGATCACATGTGTACAGGGCTGGCTTTTGATATGGGCGACCTGTGCAACCACACAGGTTGCATTACCAGGAGGGGGCACCAGTCGGGAGTCTTAAGTCCCGGACCTGTAGATCAAAGTTGTGCATCAGTGCCACAGCCCCCCCAGTTATAGTCTTGCAGATCAAATATATGTATCAGCACCACCCCACAGACACCCGCACCAACACACATAAGCCTTACTTACATAACATCTGTATGCTGTGCTGTTCTGTCTGTGCATTTAGTGCGTTATGTGTTATGCAATGATGTACACAATATATACAAGCAAACACTACAGATACTGAAAGACAGTAAGCACAGGTGGCAGACTTGATTTGAAGCAGGCCAAGACAAGTAGCATTCAGCAGTGTATTGTGTGCTCGGGGGGGGGGTTTGGAAGGGGTGCTAGGCACCAGCAGCAAATCTTGCACAGGTTGCTATTTAACCTAAGGCCGGCCCTGAACGTGTATATGATGCTTTAGGCTCGTACACAGATGCGATTGTGGGTCCAACTCACAAGGCACTTTTTGTCCAACAACCTTTTAATGTACTGCCGATCGGTCAGGCCTCGTTGATGATCTGCCAGGTTCTTTGTTTGATGGTTCAATAAAGACTTTATACTTTACGCCTTGGTGTGCGACCTTCCATATTATTCCTAAGCTGTATACTTATACTATTAACCCTTTGGGGTAAGGGTTGGAACAGTCTGCACCACCACTTTTGGATGTGAATGGGAATTATTTCAATAGAGACGGATCATGAACGAGGCCCTACTGAACAACCTATTTAGACGACCGAGAGCCCAAATATTACACGATCTGTGAACAAAATGACCGTTCAGTACACGTCACACATCGGCCTCATGATCACACCTATCTTCAAGCCTTACAGGTTCCCAGATGCATGGAATGCATTATACTCGAATGTGTACTGGCAAATCCCATTGGGATCTGTCGGTACACATACAGTGGTAACTGCATACACAACCCTGACTGATACCCATACATGAGGAGGACCACACACGATTTAGCCCTCGATTGTGGGTGACCATTGCCCCTGTGTACGAAGCTGGCTACACATGGACCTCTGCAATTAATCTGCAGGAACCAATCGGATGTTATCTAACTGTGGATTAATAGCACAGGCAAACGTTTGTTCTCTACATAAGCCCCACTTTAGTTTGTGTGCTGGCTATGTGTACCATTTTATTAGAGATGTCCGAACTTCGCAAAATCCGGTCCGGTCGAAAATTCGAAAATCCCCGAGCTGACCCGTTAAAACGTATTGAAATGAAAGTTTGGCAAAATCCGCACTAAAAGTGGTCTAAATAGCCTTGGTAACGTACACTAAATCACTCAGGGACCTGGGTAATGACCTTGGAAACACGTATCAATGCCTACAATACCTAAAAATTACATACCGCTAGCGTGAATTTTTAAAAAACGATATTCTTCGAAAATACGAGGATTTCCGTAAATATGAGGATTCCCAAAAAAACGAGGATTTCCGTAAAAACGAGGATTTCCGTAAATACAAGGATTCTTCAAAATGTCGAGCTTTGCTAGGCAGCTGTATGCTACCGAATACCTCCTGGCTAGGGGGTATGATAACATGCCTTTAGGCATAAGGCATGTGCGGCGCAGGAAGCGCGCAATAATGGAGGGCCTGCAGCGCTGGCTGGTGCGCCGCTTTCTCTTCCAGACCACTGTCTCTAACCTCCAGAGACAGTGGTCTGATCTTAAGAGGCAGAGGCCTCATTATGTTGATGCCGTGCGGCAACTTATGGAAGGCAAGTATACTTTTTATTATATTACTGTATTGTAATAAGTATTAAAATATTTAAATTCATTTCTGACAATTTCTGATATTTATATATATATTTTTAAAAACATCAATAATCCATAAATTTGGCTTGAGAGAGAGAGAGAGAGAGAGAGAGAGAGAGAGATCCAAGTTCTTTGTATTTCTCATTCACTGGTTATTATTACATTATTATTATTCTTATATTATTCAATATCAGCCCTATTTAAAGGGTAAGTAAAGTCAAAAAATAAATCACTGAAAAGTGACTTTATTTAACATAACACCTATAAATTCAAAATGATACCCACACATAGACACAGGTAAACACACTTGGTGGCCCACCCTTCCATTTCCATGGCAGCCTTATTTACAGGCTAAGTAAAGTTAAAAATGAAATCGATCATTAAAAATTGATTTCTATTTACCTTATAAATGCACACTGATACCCACACATAGGGGCATATTTATAAAGAAACGATAATAGCGCAAAAAAATTACCGCTGCACATCGTGGCCGCGGAAATAGCGCTATCGCCGTATTTATAACGGCGAGCGCTATTCCCACGATACCTATCGCGGCCGCGATGTGCTGCGGTAATTTTAAGCCTTAAAATCCCTTCCCGACGCCGCTCCTAGGGGGCGGGGCATACGCCCACCCCCCGCCGCTTCCCAGCAGCCCCTCCCACCCGTTCCCGCTCGCGGCAATCTCGGAACGGGAGGCTAGGAGGGGCTGCCGGAAGGGGCCGCAGCAGGTGGTCGCGACCACCACCGCCGCGCACCCCCTCCCCGGCAACCCTTCCAAGCCCCCCGCCCCCCGCTCCCGGGAGGAAGGGAGGGACTGCTGGGAGGGGTGGAGGCTCCCTCCAGCGGGCCCGAGAAGGGCCTTTTGGGGCTTAGGGGTCCCGCAGCTCGAACCGGGACCCCCCTCCAGGGCCCTTATAAGGGCCCTTGCGGCACTGACAAGTGCTTTGGCGGGGGTCCCGCAGCTCAAACCGGGACCCCCAGTGCGGCTCTTAAAGACCCTTGGGCGGCGTCTTCTTTCTTCCAGTCCCGGCGACACCACTCCGCCGAGGCCGCCGACCCCGAGAGGTACCCCTGCGGCCGCCAGGGTACCCCCGCGACCTCAACGAGGCCGATGTTGCCGGCGTCTGATCCGACGACGCGTCTTCGCTGGCGACACCAACCCCACTAAGGTTGCCGATGCCAGGCAGACCTCACTGCGGCCGCCAGTGAGCCTGCTGGCACCGCCCCCTCACGCGAGCCGATGTTGCCAGCCGCTTCTTTCTTCTTTCTTCAGCCATCTACTGCGATGGCATCTGAGTTCCGCGGCTGAAAGCTCCTCTTTATATAGGTTTGCAGAAATCCATAATCCGTTTCTGATTGGTCAATTTTTTAATTTGCTTTACATTAACCAATCAGATTTCTGGAAGTTCTGAAATCTGATTGGTTAATTAAAGCAAGTATTAAAAATTGACCAATCAGAAACGATATGGATTTCTGCAAACCTATATAAAGAGGAGCTTTCCGCCGTGGAACTCAGATGCCATCGCAGTAGATGGCTGAAAAAAGAAGAAAGAAGCGGCTGGCAACACGCTCCGCTGAGCGCGGTGCCAGCGGGCTCACTGTCGCCACAGTGAGTCTGCCTGGCATCGGCGACCTGAGTGGGTTGGTGTTGCCAGCCCGAAGACGTCGCCCAAAGCTCTTTTAAGACCGCACACTGGGGGTCCCGGTTCGAGCTGGCGGACCCCTGCCAAAGGCACTTGTCATGCCGCAAGGGCACTTGTCAGTGCCGCAAGGGCCCTACAAGGGCCGGGGAGGGGGTCCTGTTCGAGCTGCGGGACCCCTAAGCCCCAAAGGGCTCTTGTTAGAGCCGCAAGGGCACTTGTAAGTGCCGCAAGGCCCTGATAGGTGGGGAGGGGGGGTCGGGTTGAGCTGGGCGGACCCCTTAAGCCAAAAGGTCTTGTCAGAGCCGCAAGGTCAGCTTGTAAGTGCCGCAAAGGCCCTTACAAGGGCCGGGGAGGGGGGGTCCCGGTTCGAGCTGCGGGACCCCCTAAGCCCCAAAAGGCCCTTCTCAGGGCCCCGCTGGAGGGAGCCTCCACCCCCCCAGCGGCTCCCTCCCTTCCCCTCCCCGGGAGCGGCCGGGGCGGGGGGCTTGGAGGGGTTTCCGGGGAGGGGGTGCGCGGCGGGTGGTCGCGACCACCCGCTGCGGCCCCTTCCTGGCAGCCCCTCCTAGCCTCCCGTTCCGAGATTGCAGCGAGCAGGGAACGGGTTGGGAGGGGCTGCTGGGAAGCCGCCGCGGGGGGTGTGGGCGGGGTGGGCGTGTCTCCCGCCGCGGGTTGCCTGCCCATCCCTTCAAGGTGGCGAAGTAAAACAGCCGATACTAGCCGAGCAAAACCAGTACCGCCGATTTATAAATAGAAGCGGCGGTAACAGGTAAGTATCGCCGCGAAAGGTTAACGCTTCGTTAACTTTTCGCGGCCGTTTTCGGACTTTTATAAATCGCGGTAAACGCGATTCATGCGTTAATGTCTGCGAAAACGGCCGCGAAAAGTTAACGAACCTTTATAAATATGCCCCATAGACACAGTTAAAACACACTTTACTGACCCACCCTTTTAGTTACATGGCAGCCCTATTTAAAGGGAAAGTAAAGTCAAAAATGAAATTTTGATCAATTATTAAAAATTGATTTTTACACTCCAAAATTAAAAATGTTGTTACCCACAAAATCTATACAGATCCAAGCCCTTTATCCAAATGTTTGCATATTTTTTTGACAACTTCTCCGAGAATTGTTTTAGTAAATGTATTCGAACGAGGGTGCTTCCTGCAGCCAACAACGTAAGTGCATCCTAGTGAAGTTAATGTTTTTTAAAATCTTTCATTAAACCAGTTTTTCATTGCATTTTTTCACTACGTAGCCTTTTAGGAAATGTTCTTATACATGTATTATTACTAATGGATTGGACAGTGATTGTTGAAATAAAACATTTTTTTCCCCTAGAAGCAGAACCAGCCTCTCCAGCCCCTCCACCCTCTCCATTCCCTCCACCCTCTCCAGCCCCTCCACCCTCTCCAGCCCCTCCAGCCGCTCCAGCCCCTCCAGCCTCTCCAGTCCCTCTAGTGGCCATGATTGAAAACCGTAAGTAAATCATATGCAACATTAATGAAATGTTATATACAAGACTATTAATATCTGTATTTTCCCAGTGTAAAATCCATGCTACATGATGCAAAAATGGGTACTGTGGGTTTGTCAATGCTTTTATGGGGGCTGCACCACTTCCAAAAATTTTTGTATGTAGCACAGTCCTAGTGATACAAAACCAAGAATGTTCTGATACAGTTTCGCAATAAACGTAATGTTTTATGCCAGCATTACCTACTGCTGTTTTTCAGTGATCCCCCATGATGCAATAATATCGCTTTAAGTGGAAGTTCAGTGAAAATACATAAACTTTTAAGAAAAAAGAGCTGTATTTTTCCATCCGAATGACCTTAATCTGTCAAATCAGCATTGTGTCTGTGTATAAAGAAATACTAACTTCCTGTTTGCAGGACCCCTAATAGAGATCGTTATGGGCTTGCCCTTGACCCAGTCCCTGTGTTGATTCAGTTGCTCAGTAAGAGATCTGAGCATGTGTGACCCATCCAACAGCCAATCAGTAGAAATCACTGTTACCATAATTAGGTATGCATAATATAAACTAAGAATTTTAGAAATAATGATATTTTATACTGAGCATTCCTTTTTATGACATACTGCAACATTATTGCATTGCAGTACCATGTATGTGTAAGTAGCTGTCAGGTGCAAAATTGCATCACCCGCATGGTGCTTTAGGAAATGTGCTCGAACATCTTCAACACAATTCTCTCAATATCTTCCTCCACAGAATTTGAGAGCATACGGCCGGAGATGCGCCGCATGGGCCGCCGCCTGACCAGACTGGAGAGGAGGGTATCCCGTAAACCCCAAAAATATTTTTTTTAATTTGTTTTTATGTTTGTAAAAAAAAGTTATCTATCACTCATAAAACTTTTTGTTAACAAAAGAATGTTTTGGGGCTTTATTTTTCGATATATCAGATTATTCAGATAGATTCATAATCAATTTTTATTTGAAAAATTACAATACACATATCTATTTAGCTAGCTCTATGTCTGTTAATTATAATTGTATATACCTTACCATTAATGCCATTAAAAACACCACATTGGCCACATTCCCCTATATAGTAGTTTGCACACAACAAGTGAAAGAAGGTGATGGGGGTACTGGGTTACATAATGTCCACTGCAGTTTGCCACCATTGTTGAAGAGCCAGGCAGGCTTGGCCCCACTGGACATACCCCTCATCCCATTGGCTTCTCTCCCTCAGAGTATGCTTCGTGCAAGGGAAAGCGGGTGAAAGAGTAAGGCTTCGTAGGAACCGCACCATTGAGTTACAGCAGGCCCACTGCAGTTTGTCACCATTTTTGAAGAGCCGGGCAGGCTTGGCCCCACTGGACATACCCCTCACCCCATTGGCTTCTCTCCCTCAGAGTATGCTTTGTGCAAGGGAAAGTGGGTGAAAGGGTAAGGCTTCGTAGGAACAGCACCATTGAGTTACAGCAGGCCCACACTTGTAATATGGAGTTGAGTTACAGCAGGCCTACACTTTGTAATATGGAGTACTGCTCTCAGGCCAGACAGTATTGAACCAGAGCTGAAAACATTAGCCACAGAGTAGCTGTTGTGGCTTTATGAGATGGTCAGAGTAGGTGACTCCACAAAGGTGCCTCGTGGAGAGAGAAGGAAGAACAAATATGGGATTACTTAACTTGCTTCTTCGGGCCAGGCAGGATTGACCCAGAGCTGAAAACATTAGCCACAGAGTAGCTGTTGTGGCTGTATGAGATGGTCAGAGTAGGTGACACCACAAAGGTGCCTCGTGGAGAGAGAAGGAAGAACAAATATGGAGTACTGCTCTCGGGCCAGGCAGGATTGACCCAGAGCTGTAAACATTAGCCACAGAGTAGCTGTTGTGGCTTTATGAGATGGTCAGAGTAGGTTAGTCCTTAAAAGGACTTTTGGGTCTCACAAGGAAGGTTAGTCCTTAAAAGGACTGTTGGGTCTCAAGATGTGTGAATACAGGGGTGGTTAACAACAAGTGCTAAACCACCACACTGAAATTCACACACAGAAAGCTCAAAAAAAGCTCAAAAAGCACAAAAAACTCTCTCCAACTCCTACACTGTCCGGTCTCCAGTAAACACACTCCAACACACTGACAAAATGGCGCCTGTGAAGCAGCCTTTTATACCCAGGGGGCTGGCAATAATCATGTTAGCTGCCATTGGATAATTTGGGACATGTGGCTTGCTCCGTCTTTAAAATAATCCCCAAAATTTATGTGAATTTCTCGTATTTTCCCGTATTTTCGAAAATACGGGAAATCCTCGTAATTTCGGAAATTTTTGAAAATACGAGAAATCTGCGTTCAGAGTGTTCAGAAGGCGGAAAATCCGGAAAAATCCGCCGTTTGCGAACGGGATAAATACGCGGCGGATCCGGGTTCGGATCTGCAAACCAGCCATCTCTACATTTTATATGTTTCCTTGCAGAGGGAATAAATTGAATACCTTGATAAACAGAAACAAATGTGTACAACGTGTTCATTTCTATAAATACGATCACCAAAACTCATAACAGCCAATGACTGTACTAAACTGTACAATGACTGTAATAAACTGATGGAACAAATGGCCATGGTTTAATTAAATTAGTTCCAAGATGGCACCCTGACAGTCATTACATGTAGAGAAAGTTTGAAGCAATGCTTTTTAATTCCACTTGTTATTTGGCAAACATACAATATGTATGAAAAATAAACAACATGACATGTCTTGGAGAGATTTCAACTTAGTTATTAGTTTTTAAGTCTGATAATAACAGTGATCACCCACCGATCAGCGCTGCTAGGCTGTGTTACAGTTTCAAGAACAAATAATGCTGCAGTAATGTTAGATAAATAATAGTTCAGAGGGAAAAAATCCCTGCTATTCTTTATTTGTAATCCATCTGGGAACCAAGCCCCTCTTATATTGAGACCAAAGAAATAATTAGAAGCTATTGTTCTATTCATTGATGTCTCCAGGCTGATCCCTTTATAAGCTCTGTACTTGCATCTGAATCCTCTAGTGCCTAATCTCCAGATTTTGTGTTTTCTTTCCCTGCTTAAATGCATGTAAAGGAGAAGTCAAAGCTAAAAACAATGTATTGCTTTTGTATGCAATTATGTGTAAAGAAGGGAGAAATTGTAACAGGAATAATAATGAAAACTGGGTAAGGGATTTTAAAGGCACTGCAAGAATTCACAACAAACAGGCTTTTTGGCTGACAATTTGTTTATGGGCATTCGGTCAGCATTGCTGATAATCTGGCGCGTTTGATCAACAACAATGCCTGATCAAACTGCCACATGGGCGATTAAACGGTCATTATCACCTGCTCATTCTTTAGGCATTGAGGCTGGAATCTAGTGTGTGGGTTTAAGCCCCCTCACACACAGGATTGGCATTTTGAGTATTCTGTTAAATTTGATTGGATTGTCAAATGTCCAAAACTATTTTTTGTTGACATGTCGACAATGTTTATCGGAAAAACAAAGATCGTGCCAGGTGGAAAATTTTCTGCCAACCCCATACTCAGTCCCCATCTCTCCACAGATTTCAAGAGGAATTCTGTGGAAAGATCAGAGCCTTAAGCTAGTTACACACACTAGTGATAAAGCCCCCATACCAGTCGGATCCGACGGTATCGGGGCTTTATCGGCACTGTGTGTAGCCGCTTTCCCAAACAAGCGTGTTGCCACTCAGTGTATAGGGAGAACGCTTGGGACTGTGTGTATCCTGATCTTGCAGATCCTGTCAGTCATTTTTCAATCTGTTATGAGTGTACCCAGCTTTAAGGCTTAGATTTCTGCTTTAGCTTTACACTGTAAGATCCCTGAGAGCCAGGTGTAATAAGATCAAAAAATGCTGATATCTTACTGGCAAGGTAAAAGGGCAGGGCCAGCATTACCACAAAATCTGAAAGTATATTGTAGATAGTTATGATTTATATATGTACACATTTTCTATAATTAGGACAGGAATTGCATAGTATTATGTAATTTGTACTTAGTTTATTGTGGTTATTAAACGGTTTGCAACGATTTATTGTAATGTAGATCATTGTGTCACATTAAGTTAGTAGGCGTATAACATATACGAGCTTATTACAGATACACTATGTAATTATTGCCCCAATAAGATAATTTACAACAATGCATCCTAAACCTGGGCCTTGAAACAGAACAGCCAGAATAACAAACACATAAAGGGACTGGCCACGCTTCACGCGTTACGCAATTGCACGAGTGTGCACGTGGGATTCCAGTGTGTTTTTCATGCGATTGCGCTGCCGCAATTTCTATCATTTAAAAATCGCAAACGCATGCACCTTAGGCTGATTCCCATCAACAGAAATGCCAGCACCCTCTACATGTATGTTTGTATGCATACATAACCAGAACACAAATGATTAAGACTACAACTCTTATTGATAAAGAAAAAGAAACTAAAGTGACAATAAATGAGAGTTTAACAAACACAAAATACAATCACCTGAACACAACACCTACACTCTTCATACCACACAATCTCAAGATACAAGCATACATCCACACCTGCTGCTTACAGTATTTTTATTTAAAACTATTCTTACCCAATCAACGCATAGGACATAAATATAGAAATATAAGCACACGTACAAGAAAACCAACTGGTTGTAAAACCAGTGATTCTTCTTCTGTCACCTTTACGACCAGATGAATTAGCTGAAGGAGACAAGTTTAAAAATGAACATACCTTGATTAAAACATCTTATTCTTATTTTAAATGTAAAAGTTGTGGGTTTTTTTTTTAATCTTTTTTATAATATTTCTATAACAATTGGGTATGTTATGGATGTTTATTAAAGGGTCGGTCCATCCTCTAAACAAAAAATCTTGTGGCTACTGGCTACAGGAAACCCCCAATCAGGGGCGTCTCTTGGGTTTTTGCCACCTGAGCCAAACTTTTGAATGCTGCCCTTATGTACCACTAGGCGCCATGAAGTGCGCCAACGCAAACCACTGTTAGGTGTGTGTGGCTTCCAGGAATGGGTGTGGTTAAACATTTGGTCTTTTTAAACTGCACATCCCAGGGGTATTTATACAATTTCTCAAAAAGACCTTTATCCATACCATAATTGTGTTACAAAATTAAAGTGAGCTCTGCCTGCTGCCTCTCTGATGTTTATTTGGGGTGCTGCCCTGAGCATTTTGCTTATATTGCCTCATTAGAGAGACACCCCTGCCCCCAATACACAAGCAAAAACTGTGGCTACTCACACAAAATTTGGCTATTTTATGGCTCCAATCCCACTCCACTCCGTCTCACGTGGCAAGCTGAATCATCAGAGATATAAAAATGTAGGAGAGACAAACGCAGGAGTTTAAAATGCAACAATAATTTTAATTAAAAGCAACATGTTTCGGAGCCAGTGTGCTCCTTTATCAATGCCTGCGTTTGGCTCTCCTACATTTTTATATCTCTGATGATTCTACTGGAAACCCCCCATAACCCCGACGGGGTTTATTGGCTTCAAATCGGCAACTTAATATACTTACCAGCCCTCGTTCCCACGCCTGCTTTCTGCTTGTCATCCGTGCTGATGGGATTGGCCCTTTATCTGTAACGTGTCTATGGCCGAAGTTATCGTTTCCTAAATAAAGTGCAAAATATATCTGTTGGTGACAATTGTCCAGTATTTTTGTTTTAAGGGACCTTTAAACCTTTTGAGTTAAATTGGTCATGGAACTCCTCAAAGACTTCTTCTCATTTTACAATGACTAAAAGAAAAGGACTAACAGGGTTGTCCTTTGCATATATATATATATATTTGACAAGATTTGTCAGATGTGACTGAAACAATAAATCAACACACTTCAGATGTCATCAGATGTGTAACTAAAAATAATGCCCCCATATACATGTGGTTTACAGAGGCTGCTGAGATGCTGACTTGCAGTGGCACCCCTGGTAGCTATGGCGCTAGAAATAATCAGTGGTTTAGCTGAGGCCATCTGAGATATGTCCAGTCAGGGATGTTGCACGAACATTTGTAGGTAAGAACCCGCTGTCAAGAAAAATTCAATAGTTTAGACGTTTGTCTACAAACGAGTGTCTAATCTATCTAATGTTTACCTAGTGTATGGCCAGCATTAGTACTGTCTGTGTTGAGCAAATTTGCTGCTGTGCCCTCACCACTTTCCCATGGAGTCGTGGGTAGCAATGGGGGGTCATGGCTCAGGCGCACATCGTGCGTGTGTACGAGCCTAAAGCTGGGTACACACAATGAGATATTTTGGTCCGATCGACCGATAGTTCAGTTTCGGTCGATCGGACTGAAATTATCGCATCCGAATGTGGCCATGTCCGACCGATCGTTCGTCCGAATCGGACGATCGGACATGGTGGAAAACCTTGTCCGATCGTGCAGTCCTCTATAGACCGCACGATCGGTTGCGGTAACTGTCGGACGCGGTCAGGAGGAAAAATCGCTAGGTGTGTACCTAGCTTTAGGCGATTTCAGACCCACAAGCATAACTGATGTGCTTAATGTCTTACTTCTTAATGTCTTACTGAAAGATAACATCTGATTGGTTGAGGCAAAAATAGCACCATTATAAACGAGAAGAACTTTTATTACATCTCCCTATTAGAGTTTTAGAGCACTTATCCTATAATCACAAGGTGGATTTAACTGACTAAAATAATCTTCATTGTACCATAACATTCTCACTGGATTACTATAAACTCTTTCTTCATTTCCTTTGAAAATTGAAATGACTGTATTACATAAATGTTACATACCTGAATTCATTCTTGATGTGAAATACGTAAATATGGGAAATTATGTTTCTGCTTGAAACTAATTAAAAAATTGGCTTATTTTTTTTTAGGATATCCATGCTGTATAATTCCTAACCAAAGACAATGTAGCATTTACTAGGGAATATAAACACATTAGAAGACACGATAAAATGTTGAAGTGTGTAACAAATTGATGTTGATTCCTTCTCAACCTGTATGAATTTGTGAATGTTGCTGAACACACTTGGCCAAGTTTAACATTAGATAGCTTTGATTAACATGTAAATGGTGCATGCTGGGGTCTTTTATATCCATATTATTTACATTAGGGGGTACCATTATCCACTATATAAACAATAAAAACATCTTTATTAAAGGGCATGTCCACCCCCAAAACTATAATCCCCCCAACTACTGGCCCCACAATGTAGTGTAGTTTAATCCTTACCTAACATCCCAGCTCCATAGGGTTCTCCTGTAGTCCCCCAAAGTCCCAAAAACTGCCCACCAGGAGGCTAGCAGAGTCCATATAGGACTCTGCCTCCTACCTGGCCTCAGGTAGATTTTTGCCATGCGTACTCAGCCCTTCTCCCCCTCCCTCCCCTCCCTCCCTCTCCCTCCCTCTCCCGATTCCCTCCCCCTAGCATTTACCCTTTTAGTATAGGCTTCCCACTGGTCCCCCAGCCCCAACCGCATAATTTTTATTTTAAGAAAGCTCCCCAAACTCTTACTTACCTCTCCCTTTCCTCCTCCGCTGAAGTAAGCTGCCGGCAGCCGCGTCCGTGATTGGCTGCAGCTCAGCCAATCACAGACGCGGCTGCCGGTCCCGCCCCTCTGCTTGCATTTCTCGCAAGCAGAGGGCCGGGAGCGCGGCGGAGGAAAGAGGGGAGGTAAGTAAGAGTTTGGGGGGCTTTCTTAAAATAAAAACTATGCGGTTGGGGCTGGGGGACCAGGGGGAAGCCTATATTAAAAGTTTGATTTAAGGGTGGACATACCCTTTAAATATATCAGGGGGGCAATAAAGAGGCACATAGAAAAATCTAAAAACACATTCACTATAACCCAACATGGTGCAATTTACAGACATTTAAATAACAGTCATAATGCTATTATAATGCTATTATGCAATATACCCATATATTGAACCTTAGCTGTGAATAAACACAAGTATAGTCCTATCCCTGTGCTGCCTGCATGTAAATACTCATAGGGCTATGTATGGAGAGCCGTTATCTGCTTTTTCCAGCTTAAAGTCACGTTAACCCATGTACCAAGAGTTAACATGACTTTAAGACATAGCTAACGGTGGTTGTGGTGATATGCAAAAACTGTGTCACGCAACCACCACAAGCAATGTACCGAGTGATAATGGCTCTTTAAGACGGAATCTTTAACGCCAGCTATCTGAATGGGTAAATCCCATTTGCTCATTTGTTATGAATTGAGAGCCGCTATTGCTCAGTGCATTGCCTATAGGAGGCAATAGAGAGCGAAACCATCTCTCAGTGCATAGCCCCATCAGTGTCTAAGCACCCAAGGCGTAATTATAGGCACATTCTAAAGGAACAACAAGGAAAAGGAAAACAGGCGATAAAAATAACTGCCAGCACAATATCAGTAAGGTAATGCATGTCCTCAGACTAGGGCAAATGGAGCTGGACGTCCTACAGCAGTGTGAACTATCTGCCCCACGGTTCTCAATAAGTACTTGTGGCTTCCTGGTGCACATTGATTGACAATTTGTTGGCATGTACACTGCCGCCATCTAGGGAAAAGAAGAAGGGAAAAGAAAGGTGAATGGAAGGAAAACATTTAAAAGCTTATCCATGTTATCACTTGTGCTATAAAATCTGACTAGCTCTATACTGTGGATCTACCTGTTGGATCAGGCTATCTAGATAAAATATCTCATACAAATTATCTCTCTCTGATAGATACATGTAACATCAAAGAATAAGTATGAGAATACAGTGGAATATAGCTCCACTCATTGTACTTATATATAATAATTGTCCCCCCCTTTAACCAGTATTAAAGTTAATCTTGAATGTTGATAAATTTCAATAAACTAAAGGTGGCCATACACCAGCACGATATTACTTACCCGACCGACCGCTCACGCGACGTTCCTTGCGATCCTCCGGGCCACCTCTCCCGATCTTTATACGACCGACATGCGATTGCAAAATGAATGGGATTTTGCGATCGCATGTCGGTCATATATAAGATCGGGAGAGGTGGTTCCGGCAGGATCGCAGGAACGTCGCGTGAGCGGTCGGTCGGGTAAGTAATATCGTGCTGGTGTATGGCCACCTTTACAGCTAGAAAGATTATTCCACGGGATCTGCATACCAGCCATTCATCGGACATCTGATTATCTATATACTATATCAGACACATAGTATGATATCTGTACATTAGATCAGACAGTTTGGATTAGTGATGGTTTGGGTTAGTCTGTTTAGAGGTCCATATATGTAACATCTGGCAAAAAGTCTGTCCAATAGGAAAAATATAAAACTAATAGTTAATCAGCCGCACACTGATGAATGTAAGGAATATACCAATACTGTATAATAGGGGGTTTTACTTGATTAGGCCCTAAAGTGAGAGGTAATGGCCTTACACTAGGCAGACATTAGATAGATTAAGACGTTTATCCATTGACAAACATCTAATCTATCTAATGTCTAAAGATCACACTAGAGAGTCCATATAGGACTCTGCCTCCTACTGGCCTCAGGTAGATTTTTGCCATGCGTACTGCAGCCCTTCTCCCCCTCCCTCCCCCTCCCTCCCCTCTCCCTCCCTCTCCCGATTCCCTCCCCCTAGCATTTAACCCTTTTAGTATAGGCTTCCCACTGGTCCCCCAGCCCCAACCGCAAATTTTTATTTTAAGAAAGCTCCCCAAACTCTTACTTACCTCTCCTCTTTCTCCGCTGAAGTAAGCTGCCGGCAGCCGCGTCCGTGATTGGCTGCAGCTCAGCCAATCACAGACGCGGCTGCCGGTCCCGCCCCTCTGCTTGCATTTCTCGCAAGCAGAGGGCCGGGAGCGCGGCGGAGGAAAGAGGGGAGGTAAGTAGAGTTTGGGGGGCTTTCTTAAATAAAAACTATGCGGTTGGGCTGGGGGACCAGGGGGAAGCCTATATTAAAAGTTTGATTTAGGGGGACATACCCTTAAATATATCAGGGGGGCAATAAAGAGGCACATAGAAAAATCAAAAACACATTCACTATAACCCAACATGGTGCAATTTACAGACATTAAATAACAGTCATATGCTATATAATGCTATTATGCAATATACCCATATATTGAACCTTAGCTGTGAATAACACAAGTATAGTCCTATCCCTGTGCTGCCTGCATGTAAATACTCATAGGGCTATGTATGGAGAGCCGTTATCTGCTTTTCCAGCTTAAAGTCACGTTAACCCATGTACCAAGAGTTAACATGACTTTAAGACATAGCTAACGGGGTTGTGGTGATATGCAAAAACTGTGTCACGCAACCACCACAAGCAATGTACCGAGTGATAATGGCTCTTTAAGAAGGAATCTTTAACGCCAGCTATCTGAAGGGTAAATCCCATTTGCTCATTTGTTATGATTGAGAGCCGCTATTGCTCAGTGCATTGCCTATAGGAGGCAATAGAGAGCGAAACCATCTCTCAGTGCATAGCCCCATCAGTGTCTAAGCACCCAAGGCGTAATTATAGGCACATTCTAAAGGAACAACAAGGAAAGGAAAACAGGCGATAAAATAACTGCCAGCACAATATCAGTAAGGTAATGCATGTCCTCAGACTAGGGCAAATGGAGCTGGACGTCCTACAGCAGTGTGAACTATCTGCCCCAGGTTCTCAATAAGTACTTGTGGCTTCCTGGTGCACATTGATTGACAATTTGTTGGCATGTACACTGCCGCCATCTAGGGAAAAGAAGAAGGGAAAGAAAGGTGAATGGAAGGAAAACATTAAAAGCTTATCCATGTTATCACTTGTGCTATAAAATCTGACTAGCTCTATACTGTGGATCTACCTGTTGGATCAGGCTATCTAGATAAAATATCTCATACAAATTATCTCTCTCAGATAGATATATGTAACATCAAAGAATAAGTATCAGAATACAGTGTAATATAGCTCCACTCATTGTACTTATATATTAATAATATGTCCCAGCCCCATTTAACCAGTATATTTAAAGTTAATCTTGAATGTTGATAATTTCAATAAATCTAAAGGTGGCCATACACCAGCACGATATTACTTACCGACCGACCGCTCACGCGACGTTCCTGCGATCCTGCCGGAGCCACCTCTCCCGATCTTATATACGACCGACATGCGATTGCAAAATGAATGGGATTTTGCGATCGCATGTCGGTCATATATAAGATCGGGAGAGGTGGTTCCGGCAGGATCGCAGGAACGTCGCGTGAGCGGTCGGTCGGGTAAGTAATATCGTGCTGGTGTATGGCCACCTTACAGCTAGAAGATTATTCCACGGGATCTGCATACCAGCCATTCATCGGACATCTGATTATCTATATACTATATCAGACACATAGTATGATATCTGTACATTAGATCAGACAGTTTGGATTAGTGATGTTTGGGTTAGTCTGTTTAGAGGTCCATATATGTAACATCTGGCAAAGTCTGTCCAATAGGAAAAATATAAAACTAATAGTTAATCAGCCGCACACTGATGAATGTTAAGGAATATACCAATACTGTATAATAGGGGGTGTTTACTTGATTAGGCCCTAAAGTGAGAGGTATGGCCTTACACTAGGCAGACATTAGATAGATTAGACGTTATCCATGACAACATCTAATCTATCTAATGTCAAAGATCACATTTTACAAGCAGCTGTTCTCAGATTAGTCGTTTGATTATGACAAACATATTATATCTAATAATCAGTTCAGCTTTGCTAAAACTCACACTCACAATACAGATGTATAAATTAACTTGTCTATGATTGGCTGGAGACAATAAAATCATCAGTAATCTGGACTAATGCCAACATAAAATAGTGTTTGAGCTCTGATTGGCTATAGGTTGTTGCTAGGTTACATCTATACTGACTCCCTAAAATTTCACATATTTACATGCCAACCAAAAAAAAAGAAAACATTTGTTACTTTGCTTTTCCGGGGAGTACAGATTCTTCCCCCATTACTCCCAATGTATAAAAAATATAATATAGATAATTCACACTGGGGATCTTTATAGGTAAAGATTATGGAATTTGCTAAGATTTTATTATTTTTTGATTAATTCCAATGTTTGGTGGATACATTAATATAACATTTCATCCACATATACTAGTATCCTTTATGTTTAAGTTATATTGGGCCACACTGGGCCTTAGGGCAGATCATGATGACAATAGTTTTCCCTTATTATTGAACTACTGAGTATCTCCTGTAGATCAGGATGTCTCTGTCTATCTATAATAAAATTGTAGGCTTTTTCAGAAAGGACGTTGTTATGTCATGTGACTTTGTGAGTAAAATGACAGTTGGGGTTTACTGTAACTGATGGGAATTGTAGCTTTATACTGCTGAGGCACCATTGCTTGGTAGCTCCACCTTTCCCTGTATTTAGAGCTGTAATCCACCAGCTGTGCAGATCTGACCTTATTTTTGTTGGTAGAACCATTAAAATCTGACATTTTGGATTGAACTGTAACACAACACAGCACAATCTACCATTATTCTTTCAATAAGAAAAATATCAGACCAATCATCAGTCAATCAGCCACATTATGTCGATTGTACATAAAATGCCAATATTTACAACAGGGATTTTTGCAGGTGTTGGGCCCCTTTAGTGAGAAGTCATTTTTTGGATTTGCCAAAACCCACAATACAGATGTATGAAGGGCACTTGGACAATATAAGTCACAGAGGAGTTCCCTGATATATATCACTACAAGGCCGAGAGCTTTAATATACTGTAGGGAACTCTCCAAAAAATATTTCCTTTAATGCCACTCACGGCATTCACCATATTAGTTGAAAGTATAAATCAGTGCACCCATCAGAGGCATGACCAGAAAGAATGGGTCCAATTCATTATTTTCTCTTTCACCCCCTGGGACAACTGTACAGGAATGGAATCATCTTTATTGGGAATCACTGGGTAGAATTGCCATAGGACTGACCCTTAACCATAATTAACTTTCCTATCATTTATATTCTAGTGTTAGTGAATTCTACTAAAACTATGCGGAAACAAAATTTCCCAACAATTTAAAAAAGGTGAAAGCTGCAATAGCCAAACCTTTCAAAATCTTTAAAAGGAAAAAGACTGACCAGAATAATGTGGATACAGAGGAAGAACCTGCACGTGCTGCTTTCCATGGAGTATCTGTAAGATCTTAAGAGAAAGAAGAGACCAGCCACAAACTGACAACGTACTTATAGAAGAGACAGGCGCTCACCATACAACAGAGAGAGTGAGACAGTCAGCATTACAGTCACATATCAGAAACAGATGCAAGAGTTTCAGTAAAAGATCAAAGAGCTGCCAGGAATATGTAACAGAAAGAAAAAAAGAAAGCTTCGATATGATTATAAAAGAAATGTCGCCCATAGATGAATGATCCCTGAGTTCAACCTTAAACTACGAAGTAAAAATCCTTCAGAGTAATCAATGGCTGGAGGACGACATTATCGATGCAGCACAAACAATGCTGAGAAGACAGTTTGGAGTTGATGGCCTTCAAGACTGCGCCATAGGCCAAATCGAGTTTCCCACAGTGCACGGACAAGCTGCTCGATCCATTTTGATGCTGAGAGAAGTCACTGGTTGGCATCTTGTTACAGATCTGATAGAGTGGTGATCATGGACGTTTTGAAATCTCATCTCACACCATCAATAGAAACAAATCACGATTGCTATAGGGATGTGGTCCCAGTCCTGAAGGAACAGCCATACAACTGAATGTCAACAGCAGCCAAATATAATGACTGTGGACTTTATGCCATCGCTAATGTGTTTGAAGTCCTGTCCAATGGAGACCCAACCTGCCGGTTACAATGGGAAAAAGCTGAGAAAACACCTTATGGATGTCTGGAGAGAGGAGAGATCACTGCTTCCCAAAAAAGATGGAAAAACTGAACTGAAAGCTGCGGATGCCGGATGTTACCCACCTCTGGGGATGTATCTTGTATGTTAACACAGTCCCTTACATACAGCACTGTGACATGTGTATGCAGAATTGGAACTGCTCTGTATTTATTATGGCTGCCATATTACCTGCTGCTTTTACCTTCATCGTCACTGTTGCCGTCAGCCTTCTTCTTAATGTACTAACTATTTAAGGCTAAAAGGAAGAGAAACACAGAGCAACGCACTGCAGTAACAGAATTTCCATACAGAGCGTTAGCTAATAACATTATTGAAGAGCTCAGTGAGAAAATAACGATTCGATAGAAGTATTACCTGAAAACAGTAATGCCACCAGTAGAGTACGCTAGAGAGATCTTATCATTTCTAATACCCGCAAAAGACGAAGATGACATCTATAAGCCGCTAGGACCATGTGATTATTATGATGTCTTGTTCAGGTAAATAAAACATTGCTTTCTTGCAATTAATAACATTAACAACATGTTCTCAAATATTGAGAATTACTGGTATTAATACATATACTTTGATCTGGTTGATTCATGATACTTTCCGATGCCGTTTGGAGTCAGGAAGGAATTTTCCTCCCCTTTTAGCTGGGTTTTTTTTGCCTTCCCCTGGATCAACTGTTAGGTAGGGGTAGAAAAAAAAAGGGAATAGGTTGGACTTGATGGACGCATGTCTTTTCAACCTCATTTACTAGGTTACTAGTCAATTACTATGTATGTATCATGCTTATTTTTCTATAACAAGAAATTATCATGTAGCACTTTGGTTTATCAACACTACAAAGAACATACTGTACTCACATACATTATACATACATACACAATCTCAATTACCTTTTCATGTATATCCTTATATGTCTCTTGTTTTCTTTATCAGAACTGAGCCAGCAAGCTTGCAAAAGCCAACCACCAGAGAGCGCTAGAGAGACCAGCGAAGACAAAATCAAATTGTGATGCAAACATTGAATTTGAAATAGAATGTGAATACTACGGTGAAGGAACCTCTGTCCTCATGGCTCAAGGCACAGCACTTTATAATATGTCTACATGCTCTCTTTGGGCAAATGGAAATTCAATAGAGTCACTGGTATTATTATCTACCTTTTATGCTCTATATGAAAAAGACTCCACTGTGTGGGCAGTATTTATATTTAACATGTACCTATATACTCGAGTATAACCGACCAGAGTATAAACCACCCCGAGTATAACAGAGGTACCTATTTTACCTAAAAAAACTAATAAAAGTGATTGACTCGAGTATAACTCAAGGTAGAAAATATGAACACTACTGCCTTCTGATTCTGTATTGTTTTGAGGCTTTATGTTTATGTTCCTGTATTGTTTATATATAATATGTAAAACTTAATAAAACATTTTAACATTATGAAATGTCTCTGTTCATTGGTTTATTGGATCAGGTGACACCGGCTTATAAATTGTGCAGTTTATTTATTATTCCCCCCCCCCAACTCACCCAACCCCTGTCCCATATTCTATACCAGTGCCACTAGACAGGGAGGGAGAGACAAACATGATATTGGTCAATTGACTAAAACCATAGAGATTACCCATTATAGTTAAACAGGGACCAGAGGTTTATATCATCCAGAGGCCAATAGGCACAGGGGTAAAGTAGAGTTTATTGTTTACATGAGATAAATACACTATAGATAAAATAGAGATAGATATGCATAGTATTGTACAATCAGCGCTGGAAGGCCTGCTGAGTCTTGAGGACGGAGGTGGAGAGTCGAGGAAAAGACTGGATCCGGTCCGCGCTCCACTATCAAGGGCACCCAATATTAATATGGGGCTGTCGCGACAGAGGAGGAGCATACCCCATGAATGACTCAGCTCTTCTCCACTGGCCGAGGTAGAGGCATAGAGAGAGGAGTGCCAGGTCGACAGCCTTTCCGGGAAGTTGTGCAGGGGGCCTCAACTGCCAGGGCCCAGAAACATCAGGCGGCCTGGTGGACAGGCCCCAAGGAATCTACTCACCTCGCATTCGCAGCAGAGTAGGAAACTCCAGAGAGAGGCCGGGCCCTGCATCAAGAGGCACAACAGGAACACAACAGAGCAGCTGTTTGTAACACTTCCCCCTCTAACAAGATCAGTCACAGGGTCCAAGGGCAGGGACAAGGCCACTACATCGGCAGCCACTACATCGGCTGCAGGCTGCTGAGGGTAGGGAACATAGCAGTGCCTCCATACATCCTGAGATCGAGGCCTGGGAGGGAGCGTCACCAACCCCTGCCAGACTATTACAACAACCACGGGCGTCCCCAAAGGGAATTAGGGGACAGGACACACAACAACACTGGGTGGGCTAGATAGCATACCAGGAGTGTGACTGACCCCGCAGTCACAACAAGGGTGTCAGCGGCTAGTTGTGGCAGGTATGCCCCTTTTCTGCTTTCTCCTTACAGAGCGAGTCTGGAGCAGGGAACAATCGACTTCAGACGCAGATCACCCAATGGAGACAGGTAATTACGCACATACTCCACATGGCAAAGCCAAACAGATTTAGTCACACCGGGAACAGGGGGAGCCATGGGTTCAATTGTATCAACACTGAGGCAAATGCTTTTCCAACTAGAAGTAATAGAACAGGACAGACACTAAGGGAGAGTCAACGGGTAGAGACCGAAATATCCGCAAATGCAATTCAACTGAAATGCAATTCAGGTAGTAGGGGACAATAACCGTCCAGTGCCAGTCAGGAGGAGTCAGTAAGCGCACACGCACCAGGTCGGGCAGTTAGGAGCAGAAGTCAATCAAGTTGCAAACAGGTACTACTCAGGTTAGCGGACCGGCGGCACTGGCAAGTGCCCCCTCTACCAGCACAGATCAAGTTAACACTGGTACGATAGTTGATTCTGCAAAGGGACACCCACATACCTTGTTTTAAAGGACCACTAGGGACCCCCTAAAACAGTTAAAAGGTAAAAGAAAAAATCTGGAGAAAGGGATTATGTAGACATCTTCTCCCTACTCCCCTTAGATAGGTCAATCCGAAAAAAACGGCTAGGGTATGCCAAGAAGGAGAAACGAAGAAAAACGCTGCAGCAGGCTAATACAGAATCTTTGGTAACTGGGCTGCAGGCTTTCGCAATACTAGCTAGCGTGATTGGAGAAAGGCAACCAAATATTGTTCTGCCCTATTTTGTATATTCCCAGGATGTGGGAAGCACATAGGTATATGGTGGACAGGTATGGCTTGTTACGACAAGCCTTCCGTCAGCACATGGCAATCAGAAAGAGGTCAGCTGGGACCCTAGAAACATAAGCCTTTGGATGAAGTATGAACAACAAGAATCTCTCACTGTTCGAGGGGACGAGGTTGATATAAGTGTAGCACTTACCCCCGTAAGGGTGGCTGGATCTTCTTTTTGTTCTTCTCCTTTGTACCAGTGGTGACACCCCACACCCCTAACACGAAGACACAAACACTCACCAAGAGTAGGATTTAAGTACACATTTGAGGTTTGATTTTTTTAAATAATACTCCTTTTCCCTCAGACACACCCTTGTAAAGTGATTTTAGGAATAAATGGAAACTTATAACAAAGAAATATTGTGATATCACAAAGATGCATTAACAAAATGAACAATAATACATATTTGGTAACTAGTGCCCTTGTATTGTTAAAATCTACCCACTGGCCAGTGGTTCTATGGAACTTGGGTCGCCGGCGTTGGGGCCCTTTAAATTGTTTGGTGGAGCGCTCAACTCCCAACTGGAGTATTTGTAATCCACAAGAGGATGGCAATATAGGTTTTTTTCAGAAAGGGGATCTCCATCCAAGGGTTTGAAACAGTGCAAAGGAAATTAGTTGAAACTGCTCACCAGTCTGATGTCCAGCACATGGTCCCTGTTCACACAGTCTCTTCAGATGCAGATTAGGCAACAGTTTACTCAGTTCAGTGTAAAGTTTAATGAAGCCTGGCGGCACTTCTGATGAACTGTAATCCCTGCACACACTCACTGTCCCTGTTTCTCCTTCTCCCTCCTGGGCTGTGTCTTCCCCAGACTTCCTTTCCTTTCTTTTCTGCCCCCTCCCTAAAGAGTCCCCCCCTGCAACAGAGCTTGCTGCTGAACAGTTTTGGCTGAAACTGACACAGGTAAACATTCCCTAGTAGGGGCTACATAAGTCATAGAAAGTCTATATAAAAATCAATAGGTCAGTCTCAAAATTTGTCCATTAAACCGTGGTATCGTAATTAGACACAACGGCTAGAACATGACAGCTCCTTTTCGACCCAGACGGTGTACACTGAAATGAGGTGGGTTTAGACCTTAACCTCAAGTTACAGAGGCTTTGGATAGGGTGTGGGTGTGTGGCGTACTGTGCAGGTGTGAATTGTCAGCCCCTGACGGTATGGCGATCCTGCCAGTCTGCCAAAATAGCTAAAAGGAAATTGGAAAACATTGTGTGCAGTCCTGGTCTACTCCTAAGGTGGATGCCAGTGGTTATTGGTATGTTCCATTAATTAGTCCAGTGAGGGGAGCCATGTGGCAGAATTGGTGTGGTTTTGCCTGCCGAGCCAGGTTGCTGGCTGGCTGGCATCAAGTTCAACTAGAAGGGCGGACTGGCATGGATCTTGACAACTGTTTATTACTCTACACATTGTTATTAGTTGTACAGTTATGGTTGATATTAACGCTATGCGATCTTGTTTAAAACTACTAATAGTTAAGATGTATGCTGTACAATAAAAAGCTGTGAACAATTATCCAAAAGTTACTTGTGTTTGTCGTTATTAGAAGGGAAAGGTGTAAAAAGGGGGAAGGGGACAGTAATGAAGTTAAGGGTCAGTTTATGGTAAAGGACTTGACCCCCTTGGTCAAGGGAAACCCCGGACTGAGCAAAGCAGGGGAGGGGGACATGACCAGGTGGACAGGACAAAGGGCATTGGCTAGTTTAGAAATAGCTAGTCAGGGATTGGTCAAGGAGGCTATAAGTAAAAGGGCAGCAGGAGCAGCTACCTTTTCCTCGCCGACAACCCAGGAGATTGAAACCTCCACCCTCTCTCCCCTATATTGCATTGATAAAGGATGGTAACAGGTAAGCGGGGAAGTGCAAGTAGTCACAGTTGGTTATAGAAAAAGGCCTGTAGAGAAACAAAACGGACAGTTTATAGTGCTTAGACAGGAATAAGTGCCATTGTGAGGGACCAATCCCTTGCCAATCGTTGTAGAAGGGAAGGGGTTTTAAAGGGGGAGGGGGACAGAAATGAAGATAGAAGGTAAGTGTATGGGTAAAAGGACTTGACCTTACCTTAGTCGGACCACGTGCTAAGCTACGGCAGAGTATCCCTGAAGTACGTAAGCAATCTACTATGGTGACATCCTTTTCCAATTACTTAAAGACCATATAACCCGAAATATGAATATTAACTAGCATATCCAGTAAATAAGGACCCGGTCTGTTTAGGAACTTGTTCACTCTAGATCCGTGCATTGCAGTAGTTTTTTTTAAGGAATCTGATTGTAAGTATGTATCATGTATTTATAAGCCCCCTTGGGGACACGCGTTGTACAGTTAACAAAATACAATAAAGTTCATACAATACAAATAGTTTAGATAATAAATATATAAATTAATTAAATAGAAGTGCTAGAGCTTAGTCACAAGAGGTAAGGAGGTTCCTGCCCTGCAGAGCTTACAATCTAGTCAGGGTACATACAGATACAATGGAATGGTTATAAGTGCTGGAGTAAGACGTATGCAATGCAATCATATACTGTGCTGGTTACCAGATAGGTAAGATGTAAAGATAGATTTAAACCTGCTAACTGAGGTTTCTTGATGTAAAGAGAGGGGAATAGAATTCCGAGGAAGGGATCCACAAGAGAGAAAGGTTTAAGGCGAGAAAAGCATGGGGGGGTCTTTACAGGAGATGGTTCTGTGATGACGAAGGGTACGGGCAGACATATGGGACACTAAGGAGAAATATAATAGGAGGGACAGCATAGCGAAGGGATTTAAGCTGGTTACACACAGTAATGATAACCCCGATACCGTCGATCCAACGGTATCGGGGCTTATCGTTACTGTGTTACGTTTGTTTCCCGAACAGCGCTGGCGGCCGCCGAACGATCGGGTCGGCCGTACGCTCGTTCGGGAAAGGCCGAAATTTCCATCGGCCGCGCTAGACTCCCTATAGGAGTCTAGCGCGGCCGATGGAAACCACATTCCCCGAGCGTTCTCCCTATGGGAGAACGCTCGGACGTGTGTGTGCAGATCTTTGAAAGATGGCGACAGGATCTTGCAGATCCTGTCTGTCATCTTTCAGAAATCTGTACTGTGTGGTACCTAGCTTTAAAGGTTAGAGAATGATTTGTATGCAATGTGCTGTTTAATGGGGAGCCAGGTTTGTTGCCGTACAGAGGAGATTTGATATCCTGTTTATTAGAAAGTGAAACAATACATGTGGTAGAGTTAGTATAGCTGAAGGGAGAGAGGTGGGAAGCAGGAAGACCGATTGACAGGATCCGTTAAAAAAACTGATGCGCCATTTCGGTCCGTAAGTGATGTGTTTAATGGCCAAAAAAATAGATTCTCCATTGTAGTCCGTTTTGGTCCATGTCTAGTTTGGACAAGGGCCTTACAGTAAGAACGGTGAAACTATGGAACTGTTTTCCAGCAGATGTGGTAATGGAAAAGTTCATTGAATAGCTTTAAAAGTGGTCTGGATATGTTTCTAAAACTAAAACAAATTGATATACTAGAGATGGCCGAACTTCCTAAAGTTTGTTTTGTTTCCAAACTAGAACTTCAGTAAAGTTCTATTTTCGAAAAGGAACCCATAAAATAGTTCATAAGTTCTCAGTTAATTACAGTTAAATAGCAATGTTAACATACTGAACATGGCTCTGGACCTAGAAATTGTCTGGGAACATGTCCATATCACCAAAACGGAGCATCGCTATCTGACTTTTCTATTGGGCACTTTAATGCCAGCTATGAGCTGGTTGTTTAAAGTACCGCAATAGAGTACCGCTTTTGGCATATAATATCTCTTGGGCAGTGGGCGTTAACATACACGTTAGCCATGCAGCTGCTGCAATGAAAACTTTTAAGTCACGCTAAATGATATAACATCGGTTAGCGTGACTTAAACTTCATGCCCATTGACGCACCGCCCTGTAACTTTTCCCAGGGGCAATTGTCGGGTTTTCGCTACATTCGAGGGTTATAGCCAAACCTCTACATTTGAGCATTACCGCCAATTTGAAGGTTACCGAATGATACATTCGAGGGTTATCGCCGAAACCCTACATTTGAGGGTTATTACCAAAATGCCCCATTTGAGGGTTATCGCCAAAATGCTACATTCGAGGGTTATCGCCATAATGGAGCATTTGAGGAATAAAATTATCGAATTATCGAAAATATGTCCACGAGTTTGTAAGAACCGAACTACGAAAAAAGTCAGAGTTCGTCAGAACTATGACGGTTCGAGTCAAACTCGGGTTCAAGCTCTGGCCCATCTCTAATAATTACTGGAATTAATACATATCCTGTAGTTCTGGTTGATCCAGAGATCCTTTCCGATTGCCATTTACAGTCAGAATTCCCCCCCCCCCCTCCTTTTCAGCTGGGTTTTTTCTTTTGCTGGATCAGCTGTTAGGCAGGGCCCATGAGCAGTGCCGTCTCGCTAATGAGCCAAAATGAGACAATGATGCAGAGCGGCATCATGTCTCAAGCTCAAAAAGCGGCCTTTTCCTCCGATTTTTTTAATTTTATAGCTGCCTGCCTCATGCCGCGGCGGCGCTGCCGCCTGCCAGGCCAGCAGGTGCAACAACAAGTGCTTACGTCCCAACCCGCCCGTCGCACCACGCTCCGGTTACCTGGCTGTGCCTGTGATGTTATGTCTGTGACACTGACAGCCTGCCTGCCTTGCTGAGCCAGTCAGCCGGAGAGAAAGAACTGGTTGCTGCGCTACTGCGCAGCCGGGCCCGGCTGCGCTCATGATGATGCACTGGCTCTGGCTGTCTGGCTGCTAGGCCGCCGGTCGCCGGACTTGAATGTAGGAGGAGCCGAGGAGCAGTAGTGGTTGTGGTTGTAGCGCACCGCGCGCGCCAGTGAAAGTTGGTGGGGCGGGGGTGTGTGGCTGTGATCAGCTGGGAGCCTAGGACAATAGGATCATAGAAGCACCGAGCCACTTAGCACTTCAAGTTGCAATTGTAATGCAGATTAGGACTGCTGCTGGCTGTTGCCAGATCTTCTGTCACCTTCACCATATAGAGGGCCACTTGTAGTTTTAATTAAGGCATGTGAGAGAGAGAAGAACAGAGACTGTAGAAGAGAGAGTAGAGGATAGAGACTGTAGTGAGAGTGGTGAGAGATGAGGATAGAGACTGCAGGAGAGAAGAGAATGTATGAGAGAGATAGAGGATAGAGACTGCTGGAGAGAGGGGGGATGTGAGAAATAGAAAACAGAGACTGCAGAATAGTGAGATATAGGATAGATTCTAGGAGGGTGTGTGTAAGAGATAGACTGCAGAGAGAGAAGAGAGAGGTTAGAGATTGTAGAGAGAATGTGTGTGAGAGATAAAGGATGAGACTGAGGAGAGAGAGAATGTGAGAGAGATAGAGGATAGAGACTGCAGGAGAGGAAGAGAATTTGTAGGACCTTACCATCTGTTCTCACTGTATGGGACCTTTTACTATTGTTCTCACTGTATGGGACCTTTACTGTCTGTTCTCACTGTATGGGATGTTTACTGTCTGTTCTCACTGATGGAACCTTTACCACTTGTTCCACTGTATGGACCTTTACTGTCTGTTCTCACGTTATGGGACCTTTACCGTCTGTTCTCACTGTATGGGACCTTTACTTCTGTTTCTCACTGTAAGGAACATTTACTGTCTGCTCTCACTGTATGGGACCTTTACCGTCTGTTCTCACTGTATGGGACCTTTACCATCTGTTTCTCACTGTATGGCCTTTACCATCGTTCTCACTGTATGGGACCATTACATCTGTTCTCACTGTATGGGACCTTTACCGTCTGTTCTCACTGTATGGGCCCTTTACCATCTGTTCTCACTGTTGGGACCTTTACCTATCTGTTCTCACTGTACGGGGACCTTTACTTTCTGTTCTCACCTTGTATGGGGACCTTTACCGTCTGTTCTCACTGTATGGGACCTTTACATCTGTTCTCACTGTTAACTTACTTCTGTCACTGTAGGAACTTTACTGTCTGCTACTCACTGTATGGGACCTTTACCATCTGTTCTCACTGTATGGACCTTTACCTATCTGTTCTCACTGTACGGGACCTTTACTTCTGTTCCACTGTAAGAACATTTACTGTCTGCTCTCACTGTACGACCTATACCATCTGTTCTCACTGTACAGGACCTTTACCATCTGTTCTCCACTGTATGGACCTTTACCGTCTGTTTCTCACTGTATGGACCTTTACGTCTGTTCTCACTGTATGGGACCTTTACCGTCTGTTTCTCACTGTTGGGACCTTACTGTCCTGTTCCTCACTGTATGGGACCTTTACTGTCTGTTCTCACTGTATGGGACATTCACTGTCTGCTCTCCTTGTATGGGACCTTAATGTGTTCTCACTGTATGGGAAATTTACTGTCTGTTTCTCACTGTACATGTGTTTAGATATTGTGTACAGGCATTTCATGATGGTTAGATTTAGCTTTAGATAGTTTGTTAGGTTAGGCTATGGTTAGCCTAGTTAGGTAGTTCCCTATTAAAAGGAACCTTGACATGGTGGCAGGTTATTTTTGGGCAAATTGTTTATTCTTCTGTTATTATGGGTGTTGATTATTGTCTATTTAAAGAACATGTACAAATAAATTGGTGCAAGTTCAAAATGAAAAAATGGCTAGCCACACACTCCCCACAAAGACACACCCATGCACAAGCCACGCCCACACACAAGCCACGCCCACTTTGCTCCGCCGGAGGCGCGCTGCGCGTGCCGCATATAGGCGCCAGTCAGGGTTTGGCTCAGGTGGCAAAATCCCTAGAGACACCCCTGCCCATGAGTGGGCTATAAAGGTTGGAATTCTTTATTCAACCTCCAATACTATGTAACTATTGACTTTTTTTATAGTGTGAAGGTCCTGTTCATGCTAGGTCCATGCATGCTTCAACCAGGTAAGGAAATATGAATTGTTGCTGGGAACAATTAGAAAAAGAATATGTTGTTTTAAAGTTTCTAATATCAGGAATATCAGGAACGAGTAAGATTTAACCTTTAAAGCTGCCTGACGGGCTGACGCCTGGTCTACTCAAGGCTTCAGCTGGGTACACACAGTAACATAAGAGCCCCGATACCGTCGTATCCGGCTTATCGGGGCTTTATCGTTACTGTGTGTACGTCTTTCTTTCCCGAACAAGCGCTCGGCCGCCGAACAGTCGGGTCGTTCCTTACGCTCGTTTGGGAAAGGCCGAAAATTTCCATCGGCACGGCTAGAGACTCCCTATAGGATCTAGCGCGGCCGATGGAAAACACACAGTCCCCGAGTGTTCTCCCTATAGGGAACGCTCGGGACTGTGTGTATGCAGATCTTTGAAAGATGGCAGACAGGATCTTGCGATCCTGTCTGTCATCTTTCAGAATCTGTACTGTGTGTACCTAGCTTTAGTGTTGAAGCTACTAGAAAAGGAGACATTGCACATTTAAAACACCTTGGAATTTAAAGACACATTTTTAATTGCATGTTAACATGTGCTAGTTAATGTGGCCCTAAAGCTCCTGCAGTGCACTGCAGTGGTAATTGTAAAAATTAATTAAGTGCTTGTCATAAGATTTAACATACTATGCTTAATGTGGGTTACTGCTTTGTGGACATAGTCAGTGCATTCTCTATGGCTGCATCAGGAGGATTTGCTGAGGAAACAGTGCTACATGCTTGTGAAGGTTCTCATTCATCCAGGTCATGGTATATCTGTTATCATGGTATAGCCTAAATAGAGGTGGGGGTTCGACACCAACTGTCTGCCATGTACAATGCTGTTTTGACACCTTACTCTGGGCGTTCCTATAACACCACTTAGCCACTATCCAATCACGCCCTAACACCTGGCTAATTGGGATTTTCCAGGGTATATATTGCCACAATTCTGGTACAAGTCATTCTGAATTGAGAAAGCCAGTCGGATGACTAGCGAAACGTCTTCAAGAACTAAACTTCAAGTCCAGTTGATCTAATTGAATACAACAGATATAAACAGTGCTACAGAATGCCTGATGGTAGAGACAGCTCCATCCATTTAATTTTGTATTAACAGATGTTAACGTAGCATATCACAAGCTTTGCAGGTAAGTGGCTTAAAGAGTATGTCCACCCGAATTTTTATTTTTTTATATGGCATTCCCCATGGGCTCCCAGCCCCAACCGCATTATTTATTTTTTTAAAAAGCCCCCCAAACTCTACTTACCTCCCCTCTTTTCCTCCGCCGCGCTCCCGGCCCTCTGCTTGCTAGAAATGCTGAGCGGCAGCCAATCACGGACGCGGCTGCCGGCAGCTCACTTCGCCGGGGGAAAGAGGAGAGGTAAGTAAAGTTTGGGAGATTTCTAAAGATACAAATCTAGCAGTTGGGGCTAGGAGCCCTTGGGGAATATTTACTATATAACCATTTTACCGCTAGGGGAGGGATCGAAGAGGGAGGGAGAGGGAGGAGGGGAGGGGGAGAAGAGCTGCAGTAACCTGGCCAAATCTCCGGAGGCCCAGGAGCAGGCAGTGTCCTAATGGACCTGCTAGCCTCCTGGTGGGCAGTTTTTTGTGGACTTTGGGGGGGCACTACCCCGGAGAACCCTATGGAGCGTGGATGTGAGGTAAGGATTAAAACTACACTACATGTGGGGCCAGATTTGGGGGGATTTATATTTTGGGGGTGGACATGCCTTTAACTAGCATATCACAAGCTTTGCAGGTAAGTGGCTTAACTAGCATATCACAAGCTTTGCAGGTAGTGGCTTAACTAGCATATCACAAGCTTTGTCAGGTAAGGGGTTTAACTAGCATATCAGAAGCTTGCAGGTAAGTGGCTTAAACTAGCATATCACACGCTTTGGCAGTAAATGGATTAACTAGCATATCACAAGCTTTGCAGGTAAGTGATTAACTAGCATATCATGAGCTTTTCAGGTAGGAGGGTTAACTAGCATATCACAAGCTTTGCAGGTAGGTGGGGAGAAAAACGGGTCTCTGTGTAGAATATTTTTTGTATTATTTCAAATATTCCATTTAAACCATACATGGTTATAATCAGCAGACAATGCAAATGTGCATACTCTCTGCAACCCCTAATCTAATACTGTATGTATGCATGTATGTAGGTATAACAAAGATGGAGCGGCACTCCTCAACTAGTGTCCACAACTGCCCGGGTGCTTCCCTATAAAGAGCGAATAGTATTAACAAAGAAGTCGAGCACTCCTGGGAATCTTCCAAACATATAAAATATATGCCATCGCGTATTCGAGCGTTTCGCCCGTACACGAGCCGTTCTCAAACACACGTGTGGTTCAATGTTCAACTATATACAACTAAAAGTGTCCACTCCCTCTGCTCCCCCTTCTCCTGCCCCCTCTGACAACAGTCCAGATCTGCAGCACGGATAGGTTCTTGTGAGGGATGTTCAGTGATTCAGAGGCCGTCATCGCCACTCCCCCAATACGTAATTGCTGGGAGAATCCCATCTAACCGCCGAGGCTCGGAGGGCAACGTCACTGTTTAACAGCTTCTTGGTCCGCTTGGTCATGAGAGGTAACGGGGTCGGTAGGGCCATTCTGTGTGAAACCAAGAATCCATAAAGTGCCAGTGCTCCATATTGTGCATCAGTATCTAGTAGATATAACTGTGAGATAAATATTAAAATAGTACAAAAATACATATAAAATTCCAGTGGTAAATCAAAAGTTAATAAAACTGGGTAAAAGTGGCTATAAATACATTATATCTATATATATATATATATTAATATTATAATATCAGGATCTGAGTTTGGAAATGGATACACTAAATATCACGGATACGTAGGGGGGAACCATTAGATAAAAACATGCTAGGGATAACATCTCATTAAGGCCCTTGGGGACACAGTGGTTTAATTCATGATCCACCATGCCTCGCATGTAAAGGGCTCGGTCTCTGCCACGTCCATCGGCCTTGACGACATGGTCTATAGCCTCCATTTAAAGTTCGACAGGTATGCTTAGCCTGTTTATAATGTTCTAGGATCGATTGTTCTCCAAATTTGACCGAGGGATTTCCACTATATGGGAGAGTTTGGCTAGGGCTGCTCTATTGAACTCCCTGTGATTGGCCATTCTTTCCCTTACTTTTGTCGAGTTTTACCCACGTACAGGCCACAGGGGCATTAAAATGTACCTACGTACTACTGAGGCAGACAATTGTGTCGGATTTTTAATACGTTTCCCACTATGTGGGTGGGGAAGTCTGGGCCTTCATATGTGTATCTACAGTCTGACAACCGGTACAAAACTTTAGCGCCCATTTTAGTTTGGCCGAGCCACCTTCTTGGATCTTATTAGGGCCTTCATTGATATTAGATCTGACTAGAAGGTTCTAGATTTTTGCCTCTACGATACGCCAAACGTGGTCGGTGTCTCTAAACGGTAGGACTCATCACTCTGGAGGATGTTCCAGTTTTGTTCTACACTAGTTTTAATTTATTCGTTGCCTGGTGCGAAGTCAGGCTATAGTAATTGGCTGAAGTCGTTTCTTTTCTCTTGTTTTGAGTTTCCGGGCTAGATGGAACGATCTCGCTCTACAAGCTCCCGACTAATCTATCATGATGTATCCCCGTTGTACAAATTTATGTGTCATAGTCACCACTTGTTCTTCCACAAATTTTTGTTGGTGTATTTCTAAGCACTCGGAGGATGAGAGAATAGAATTCCCCTCTTTTTGGGAATAATGTGTGGCTTGGGCGTGTAGTATAGTGTTTTTTCGATCCGTGGGCTTGGAGTACAGAGTCGTCTGGAAGCCTTGAGGTGTAACCATGATTCTGAGATCTAAGAAATCTATCGAATGTGAGTCACAGTTCATAGTGAGTTAATGGGAGTGTTAGATTGTTGAGATACTCACAAATCTAGTCTCACTGTTTCTATGGTCCCGCCCAAATTATAAAAGATCGTCTATGTATCGTTTGTATAAAATCAATTTTTGGGCAAATTTAGGATAAATTTGGGACTCCTCAAATGCTTCCATGTATAGATTGGCAAAGGACGGCCCTACATTAGTGCCCATGGCTGTTCCCGAGATCTGCTGGAAGAACTTAGTTCCAAAATGAAAATAGTTTTTCCCAAGGATCATGTCCAGGAGGTCCATAAGGAACTCCACTGGTGGGTGCCTGTGTTGGTTTTTTACTAGGCCTCTCGGCATGCTGATTATACCGTACTTTGAGGGATGACTGTATATAGGCTATGGACATCACAGTCATCAGGGTAATTCCCCTTCTATTTTATCCATAGACTTGAGGATGTCCCTCAGGGTCCCACTATCCTTGAGGTATGGCTTCATGTTTCTAACTGCTGGTTGCAGATAGTGGTCAACATATTTCGAGACAGGTTTGAATATTGATCCAAATGAGGACACTATCGGGCGTCCTGATGGGGCTGTTAGGGACTTATGCACTTTGGGGACGGTGTAGAACTGTGGTACCTTAGGGTAACGGGTGGTTAAAAATTTGACAGTGCGATTATCTATCCATCCCTGTTGTGCTCCCATCTGTACTCTTTCATCGAGTAATCTTTTGAAGATGTCAGTCGATCACTCTCCAAGGGTAAGTATAAATCTGTCGTCCGTTAAGTTTGGCCTGGGCCTCTGTGCAATATAGTCCCTATCCATATAAGGACAATCCCGCCCCCCTTATCGGCTGGTCTTATTATTAGTTCCCTGTCAGCTTGAAGGGACTTAATGGCCTGCATCTCTCTTGGGTTTAAATTATTCCTAGGGCGATCATTCACCCGGATCTTGGTAGTTTCTGCCTTTATTACATTAGCAAATACTTTGATTGATGGGGGGGTCAAAATGGCTATTGGGGGCAAATTTGGGCCGGGACCATAGAACAGTGTACTAGATTTGTTGAGTATCTCAACAATCTTAACACTCCCATTAAGCTCACTATGAACTGTGACTCACATTCGATAGATTTCTTAGATCTCAGAATCATGGTTACACCTCAAGGCTTCCAGATGACTCTGTACTCCAAGCCCACGGATCGAAACACTATACTACACGCCCAAAGCCACCACCCGTTATCCCAAAAGAGGGGAATTCTATTCTCTCAATTCCTCCGAGTGCTTAGAAATAACACCAACAAAAATTTAGCGGAAGAACAAGTGGTGACTATGACACATAAATTTGTACAACGGGGATACAATCATGATATGATTAGTCGGGAGCTTGATAGAGCGAGATCGTTCCATCATAGCCCGGAAACTCAAAACAGAGAAAGAAACAATTCAGCAATTACCTATACCTTGACTTCGCACCTGGCAACGAACGGATTAAACTAGTTTGTAGAACAAAACTGGAACATCCTCCAGAGTGATGAATCCCTACCGTTTTAGAGACAACCCGACCACGTTTGGCGTATCGTGAGGCAAAAATCTTAAGAACCTTCTAGTCAGATCTAATATCAATGAAGGCCCTAATAAGATCCAAGAAGTTGGCTCGCACAACTAAATGGGCTGCTACAGTTTACACGGTTGTCAGACCTGTAGATACTCATGAAGGCCCAGACTTTCCCCACCCACATATGGGAAACGTAAAAAATCCGACACAGATTGTCGTGCCTCAGTAGATACTGTGTACAGTATACTTGCCTCCCCTGTGGCCTGTACTACGTGGGTAAAACCTCGACCACAGTAAGGGAAAATGGCCAATCACAGATTTTTCAATTAGAGCAGCCCTAGCCAACAACTCTCCCCTACTAGTGGAAAATCCCTCGGTAAATTTGGAGAACAATCGATTCCTAGACATTAAAACAGGCTAAGCATAACCCCGTCGAACTTTAAATGGATGCTATAGACCATGTCGTCAAGGCCGATGGACGTGACAAGCCCTTTTACAATGCGAGGCATGGTTGAAATCATAAAAAACACTGTGTCCCCCAAGGGGCCTTATGAGATTTATCCCTAGCATGTTTTATCTAATGGTTTCCCCCCCTACGGTAATCCGTGATATTTTTATGTACCAACCAAAAAAAGAAACATTTGTTGCTTTGCTTTTCCAGGTGAGTGCAGATTCTCCCCCCATTACTCCCAATAGTATAAAATAATCATAGAGATAGATCATTCACACTGGGGGATATTTATAGGTAAAGATTATGAATTTGCTAAGATTTATAAATTTTTTAATAATTCCAATTGTTTGGTGGATACATTAATATAAAGTTGTGATCCACATAAACTGTATCCTGTATGTTTAAGTTAATATTTAGGGGCCACACTGGGTCTTAGGGCAGATCATGATGACAATTGTTTTCCGTTATTATTGAATATACTGAGTATCTCCTGTAGATCAGGATGTCTCTGTCTATTTCTATATAAAATTGTAGGCTTTTTCAGAAAGGACAGTTAGTTATGTCATGTGACTTTGTGAGTAAAATGACAGTTGGGGTTTTTAATGTAACTGATGGGAATTGTAGCTTTACACTGCTGAAGGCACCATTGCTTGGAGGAGTTCCCTGAATATATATAACTACAAGGCCGAGAGCTTTAATATATTGTAGAACTCTCTAAACTCTCCAAAAAATATTTCCTTTAATGCCACTCACAGCATTCACCATATGAGGTTGAAAGTATAAATCAGTGCACCCATCAGAGGCATGACCAGAAAGAATGGGTCCAATTCATTATTTTCTCTTTCACCCCCTGGGACAACTGTACAGGAATGGGAACCATCTTTATTGGGGAATCACTGGGTAGAATTGCCATAGGCCTGACCCATTAACCATAATTAACTTTCTTATCATTTATATTTCTAGTGTTAGTGAATTTCTACTAAACTATGGCGAGAAACAAAATTTCCCAACAATTTAAAAAGGTGAAAGCTGCAATAGCCAAACCTTTCAAAATCTTTAAAAGGAAAAAGACCGACCAGAATAATGTGGATACAGAGGAAGAAACCTGCACGTGCTGCTTTCCATGGAGTATCTGTAAGATCTTTAAGAGAAAGAAGAGACAGCCACAAACTGACAACGTACTTATAGAAGAGACAGGCGCTCACCATACAACAGGAGAGAGTGAGACAGTCAGCATTACAGTCAACATATCAGAAACAGATGCAAGAGTTTCAGTAAAAGATCAAGAGACTGCCAAGGAATATGTAACAGAAAGAAAGAAGAAAGCATTCGATATGATTATAAAAAAGAAAGTGTCGCCCAATGATGAATGGATCCCTGAGTTCAACCTTAAACTACGAAGTAAGAAAATCCTTCAGAGTAATCAATGGCTGGAGGACGACATTATCGATGCAGCACAAACAATGCTGAGAAGACAGTTTGGAGTTGATGGCCTTCAAGACTGCGCCATAGGCCAAATCGAGTTTCCACCAGTGCACGGACAAGCTGCTCAGATCCATTTTGATGCTGAGAGAAGTCACTGGTTGGCATCTTGTTACAGATCTGATAGAGTGGTGATCATGGACAGTTTGAAATCTCATCTCACACCATCAATTAGGAAACAAATCACAGATTGCTATAGGGATGTGGTCCCAGATCCTGAAGGAACAGCCATACAACTGAATGTGCAACAGCAGCCAAATTATAATGACTGTGGACTTTATGCCATCGCTAATGTGTTTGAAGTCCTGTCCAATGGAGACCCAACCTGCCGGTACAATGGGAAAAAGCTGAGAAAACACCTTATTGGATGTCTGGAGAGAGGAGAGATCACTGCGTTCCCCAAAAAAGATGGAAAAACTGAACTGAAAGCTGCTGGATGCCGGATGTTACCCACCTCTGGGGATGTATCTTGTATGTTAACACAGTCCCTTACATACAGCACTGTGACATGTGTATGCAGAATTGGAACTGCTCTGTATTTATTATGGCTGCCATATTACCTGCTGCTTTTATCCTTCATCGTCACTGTTGCCGTCAGCCTTCTTCTTAATGTACTAACTATTAAAGGCTAAAAGGAAGAGAAACACAGAGCAACGCACTGCAGTAAACAGAATTTCCATACAGAGCTGTTAGCTAATAAGACATTATTGAAGAGCTCAGTGAGAAAATAACGATTCGATAGAAGTATTACCTGAAACAGTAATGCCACCAGTAGAGTACGCTAGAGAGATCTTATCATTTCTAATACCCGCAAAAGACAGAAGATGACATCTATAAGCCGCTAGGACCATGTGATTATTATGATGTCTTGTTCAGGTAAATAAAACATTTGCTTTCTTGCAATTAATAAACATTAACAACATGTTCTCAAATATTGAGAATTACTGGTATTAATACATATACTTTAGATCTGGTTGATTCATGGATACTTTCCGATTGCCGTTTGGAGTCAGGAAGGAATTTTTCCTCCCCCTTTTAGCTGGGTTTTTTTGCCTTCCCCTGGATCAACTGTTAGGTAGGGGTAGAAAAAAAAAGGGAATAGGTTGGACTTGATGGACGCATGTCTTTATTCAACCTCATTTACTAGGTTACTATGTCAATTACTATGTATGTATCATGCTTATTTTTCTATAACAAAGAAATTATCATGTTAGCACTTTATGGTTTATCAACACATACAAAGATACATACTGTACTCACATACATATATACATACATACACACAATCTCAATTACCTTTTCAATGTATATCCTTATATGTCTCTTGTTTTCTTTATCAGAACTGAGCCAGCAAGCTTGCAAAAGCCAACCACCAGAGAGCGCTAGAGAGACCAGCGAAAGACAAAATCAGAATTGTGATGCAAACATTGAATTTGAAATAGAATGTGAATACTACGGTGAAGGAACCTCTGTCCTCATGGCTCAAGGCACAGCACTTTATAATATGTCTACATGCTCTCTTTGGGCAAATGGAAATTCAATAGAGTCACTGGTATTATTATCTACCTTTTATGCTCTATATGAAAAAGACTCCACTGTGTGGGCAGTATTTATATTTAACATGTACCTATATACTCGAGTATAAACCGACCAGAGTATAAACCACCCCGAGTATAAACAGAGGTACCTATTTTTACCTGAAAAAACTAATAAAAGTGATTGACTCGAGTATAATCCAAGGGTAGAAAATATGAACACTACTGCCTTCTGATTCTGTATTGTTTTGAGGCTTTATGTTTATGTTCCTGTATTGTTTATATATAAATATGTAAAACTTTAATAAAATACATTTTAACATTTATGAAAATGTCTCTGTTCATTGGTTTATTGGATCAGGTGACACCGGCATTATAAATTGTGCAGTTTATTTATTATTCCCCCCCTCCCAACTCACCCAACCCCTGTCACCATATTCTATACCAGTGCCACTAGACAAGGGAGGGAGAGACAAACATGATATTGGTCAATTGACTAAAACCATAGAGATTACCCATTATAGTTAAACAGGGACCAGAGGTTTATATTCATCCAAGAGGCCAATAGGCACAGAGGGTAAAGTAGAGTTTATTGTATTACATGAGATAAATACACTATAGATAAAATAGAGATAGATATGCATAGTATTGTACATATCAGCGCTGGAAGGCCTGCTGGAGTCATTGAGGACGGAGGTGGAGAGTCGAGGAAAAGACTGGATCCGGTCCGCGCTCCACTATCAAGGGCACCCAATATTAATATGGGGCTGTCGCGACAGAGGAGGAGCATACCCCCAGAATGACTCAGCTCTTCTCCACTGGCGAGGTAGAGGCATAGAGAGAGGAGTGCCAGGTCGACAGCCTTTCCGGGAAGTTGTGCAGGGGGCCTCAACTGCCAGGGCCCAGAAACATCAGGCGGCCTGGTGGACAGGCCCCAAGGAATCTGACTCACCTCGCATTCGCAGCAGAGTAGGAAACTCCAGAGAGAGGCCGGGCCCTGCATCAAGAGGCACAACAGGAACACAACAGAGCAGCTGTTTGTACACTTCCCCCTCTAACAAGATCAGTCACAGGGTCCAAGGGCAGGGAGCAAGGCCACTACATCGGCAGCCACTACATCGGCTGCAGGCTCTGAGGGTAGGGAACATAGCAGTGCCTCCATACATCCTGAGATCGAGGCCTGGGAGGGAGCGTCACCAACCCCTGCCAGACTATTACAACAACCACGGGCGTCCCCAAAGGGAATTAGGGGACAGGAACACCAACAACACACTGGGTGGGCTAGATAGCAGTACCAGGAGTGTGACTGACCATCCGCAGGTCACAACAAGGGTGTCAGCGGCTAGTTGTGGCAGGTATGCCCCTTTTCTGCCTTTCTCCTTACAGAGCGAGTCTGGAGCAGGGAACAATCGACTTCAGACGCAGATCACCCAATGGAGACAGGTAATTACGCACATACATCCACATGGCAAAGCCAAACAGATTTAGTCACACCGGGAACAGGGGGAGCCATTGGTTCAATTGTATCAACACTGAGGCAAATGCTTTTCCAACTAGAAGGTAATAGAACAGGACAGACACTAAGGGAGAGTCAACGGGTAGAGACCGAAATATCCGCAAATGCAATTCAACTGAAATGCAATTCAGGTAGTAGGGGACAATAACCGTCCAGGTGCCAGTCAGGAGGAGTCAGTAAGCGCACACGGCACCAGGGTCGGGCAGTTAGGAGCAGAAGTCAATCAAGTTGCAACAGGTACTACTCAGGTTAGCGGACCGGCGGCACTGGCAAGTGCCCCCTCTACCAGCACAGATCAAGTTAACACTGGTACGATAGTTGATTCTGCAAAGGGACACACATACCTATGTTTTAAAGGACCACTAGGGACCCACCTAAAACAGTTAAAAGGTAAAAGAAAAAATCTGGAGAAGGGATTATGTAGACATCTTCTCCCTACTCCCCTTAGATAGGTTCAATCCGAAAAAAAACGGCTAGGGTATGCCAAGAAGGAAGAAGACGAAGAAAAACGCTGCAGCAGGCTAATACCAAGAATCTTTGGTAACTGGCTGCAGGCTTTCGCAATACTAGCTAGCGTGATTGGAGAAAGGCAACCAAATAATTGTTCTGCCCTATTTTGTATATTCCCAGGATGTGGGAAGCACATAGGGTATATGGTGGACAGGTATGGCTTTGTTACGACAAAGCCTTCCGTCAGCACATGGCAATCAGGAAAGAGGTCAGCTGGGACCCTAGAAACATAAGCCTTTGGATGAGAGTAATGAACAACAAGAATCTCTCACTGTTCGAGGGGGACGAGGTTGATATAAGTGTAGCACTTACCCCCGTAAGGGTGGCTGGATCTTCTTTTTGTTTCTCCTTTGTACCAGTGGTGACACCCCACACCCCTAACACAGAACACAAACACTCACCAAGAGTAGGATTTAAGTACACATTTAGAGGTTTGATTTTTTTAAATAATACTCCTTTTCCCTCAGACACACACCTTGTAAAAGTGATTCTTAGGAATAAATGGAAACTTATAACAAAGAAATATATTGTGATATCACAAAGATGCATTAACAAAAATGAACAATAATACATATTTAGGTAACTAGTGCCCTTGTATTGTATAATCTACCCACTGGCCAGTGGTTCTATGGACTTGGGTCAGCCGGCGTTGGGGCCCTTTAAATTGTTTGGTGGAGCGCTCAACTCCCAACTGGAGTATTTGTAATCCACAAGAGGATGGCAATATAGGTTTTTTTCAGAAAGGGGATCTCCATCCAAGGGTTTGAAACAGTGCAAAGGAAATTAGTTGAAACTGCTCACCAGTCTGATGTCCAGCACATGGTCCCTGTTCACAGTCTCTTCAGATGCAGGATTAGGCAACAGTTTACTCAGTTCAGTGTAAAGTTTAATGAAGCCTGGCTGGCACTTCTGATGATCTGTAGAATCTCCTGCACACACTCACTGTCCCTGTTTCTCCTTCTCCCTCCTGGGCTGTGTCTTCCCCAGACTTTCCTTTCCTTTCTTTTCTGCCCCCTCCCTAAAGAGTCCCCCCCTGCAACAGAGCTTGCTGCTGAACAGTTCTGGCTGAAACTGACACAGGTAAACATTCCCTAGTAGGGGCTACATAAGTCATAGAAAAAGTCTATATAAAAATCAATAGGTCAGTCTCAAAATTTGTCCAATTAAACCGTGGTATCGTAATTAGACACAACGGCTTAGAACATGACAGCTCTCTTTTCGACCCAGACGGTGTACACTGAAATGAGGTGGGTTTAGACCTTAACCTCAAGTTACAAGAGGCTTTGGATAGGGTGTTGGGTGTGTGGCGTACTGTGCAGGTGTGAATTGTCAGCCCCTGACGGTATGGCGGGATCCTTGCCAGTCTGCCAAAATAGCTAAAAGGAAATTGGAAAACATTGTGTGCAGTCCTGGTCTAACTCCTAAGGTGGATGGCCAGTGGTTATTGGTATGTTCCATTAATTAGTCACAGTGAGGGGAGCTCATGTGGCAGAATTGTGTGGTTATTGCCTGCCGAGCCAGGTTGTCTGGCTGGCTGGCATCAAGTTCAACTAGAAGGGCGGACTGGCATGGATCTTGACAACTGTTATTACTCTAACAATTGTTATTTAAGTTGTACAGTTTATGGTTGATATTAACGCTATGCGATCTTGTTTAGAAACTACTAATAGTTAAGATGTATGCTATGTACAATAAAAGCTGTGAACAATTATCCAAAAGTTACTTGTGTTTGTCGTTATTAGAAGGGAAAGGTGTAAAAAGGGGGAAGGGGACAAGTAATGAAGATTAGAAGGGTAAGTTTATAGGTAAAAGGACTTGACCCTACCTTGGTCAAGGGAAACCCCGGACTGAGCAAAGCTAGGGGAGGGGGGACATGACCAGGTGGGACAGGACAAAGGGCATTGGCTAGTTTAGAAATAGCTAGTCAGGGATTGGTCAAGGAGGCTATAAGTAAAAGAGGGCAGGCAGGAGCAGCTACCTTTTCCTGCCGACAACCCAGGAGAATTGAACCTCCACCCTCTCTCCCCTATAGTGCATTGATAAGAAGGATGGTAACAGGTAAGCGGGGAAGTGCAAGTAGTCACAGTTGGTTATAGAAAAAGGGCTGTAGAGAAACAAGAACGGACAGTTTATAGTGCTTGAGAGCAGGAATAAGTGCCATTGTGAGGGACCAATCCCTTGCCAAATCGTTAGTAGAAGGGAAAGGGGGTTAAAGGGGGAGGGGGACGAGTAATGAAGATTAGAAGGGTAAGTGTATGGGTAAAAGGACTTGACCTTACCTTAGTCAAGGAACCACGTGCTAAGCTACGGCAGAGTATACCTGAAGTACGTAAGCAATCTACTATGGTGACATCCTTTTCCAATTACTTAAAGACCATATAACCCGTAAATATGAATAATTAACTAGCATATCCAGTAAATAAGGACCCGGTCTCTTTAGGACTTGTTCACTCTAGATCCGTGCATTGCAGTTAGTTTTTTTTAAAGGAATCTGATTGTAAGTATGTATCATGTATTTATAAAGCGCCACTTGGGGACACAGCGTTGTACAGTAACAAAATACAATAAAGTCATACAAATACATAAATAGTTTAGTAAATAAATATATAAATTATATAAATAGAAGTGCTAGAGCTTAGTCACAAGAGGTAAGGAGGTTCCTGCCCTGCAGAGCTTACAATCTAGTCAGGAGGGTAACATACAGATACAATGGAATGGTTATAAGTGCTGGAGTAAGACGTATGCAATGCAATCATATACTGTGCTGGTTACCAGATAGGTAAGATGTAAAGATAGATTTAAACCTGCTAACTGAGGTTTCTTGATGTAAAGAGAGGGGAATAGAATTCCAGAGGAAGGGAGCCACAAGAGAGAAAGGTTTAAGGCGAGAAAAAGCAGTGGGGGGTCTTTACAGGAGATGGTTCTGTGATGATCGAAGGGTACGGGCAGGAACATATGGGGACACTAAAGAGGAAATATACGGAGGAGCAGCAGAGCGAAGGGATTCAAATGTTAGGAGAGAGATTTTGTACGCAATGCACTTTTTAACTCCCAGGTTGTTGTCCAGTACAGAGATTTGGGATTTGGTTTATTAAAGAGCGAAACAATACATGTGACAGAGTTACGTATAGACTGAAGAGGAGAGAGGTGTGAAGTAGGAAGACCAGTAAGTAGTAGGTTGCAATAGTCCAGGCGTGATTTGCAGGTAATTAGCTTAACTAGCATATCACAAGCTTTGCAGGTAAGTGGCTTAACTAGCATATCACAAGCTTTGCAGGTAAGTGGCTTAACTAGCATATCAAAAGCTTTGCAGGTAAGTAGCTTAACTAGCATATCAAAAGCTTTGCAGGTAAGTGGCTTAACTAGCATATCACAAGCTTTGCAGGTAATTAGCTTAACTAGCATGGAAGAACAAGTGGTGACTATGACACATAAATTTGTACAACGGGGATACAATCATGATATGATTAGTCGGGAGCTTGATAGAGCGAGATCGTTCCATCATAGCCCGGAAACTCAAAACAAGAGAAAAGAAACAATTCAGCCAATTACCTATAGCCTTGACTTCGCACCAGGCAACGAACGAATTAAAACTAGTGTAGAACAAAACTGGAACATCCTCCAGAGTGATGAGTCCCTACCGTTTAGAGACACCCGACCACGTTTGGCGTATCGTAGAGGCAAAAATCTTAAGAACCTTCTAGTCAGATCTAATATCAATGAAGGCCCTAATAAGATCCAAGAAGGTTGGCTCGGCACAACTAAAATGGGCTGCTACAGTTGTACCGGTTGTCAGACCTGTAGATACATCATGAAGGGCCCAGACTTTCCCCACCCACATAGTGGGAAACGTATAAAAATCCGACACAGATTGTCGTGCCTCAGTAGATACGTAGTGTACATTATAACTTGCCCCTGTGGCCTGTACTACGTGGGTAAAACCTCGACCACAGTAAGGGAAAGAATGGCCAATCACAGGAGTTCAATTAGAGCAGCCCTAGCCAACAACTCTCCCATACTAGTGGAAAATCCCTCGGTCAAATTTGGAGAACAATCGATTCCTAGACATTAAAAACAGGCTAAGCATACCCCGTCGAACTTTAAATGGATGGCTATAGACCATGTCGTCAAGGCCGATGGACGTGACAGAGCCCTTTTACAATGCGAGGCATGGTGGATCCATGAATTAAACACTGTGTCCCCCAAGGGCCTTAATGAGATGTTATCCCTAGCATGTTTTATCTAATGGTTTCCCCCCCTACGTATCCCGTGATATTTAGTGTATCCATTTCCAAACTCAGATCCTGATATATATATATATATATATATGTATTTATAGCCCCTTTTACCCAGTTTTATTAACTTTTGATTTACCACTGGAATTTTATATGTATTTTTATATGTATTTTTACTATTTTGATATTTATCTCACAGTTATATCTACTAGATACTGATTGCACAATATGGAGCACTGGCACTTTATGGATCTTTGGTTTCACACAGAATGGTCCCTACCGACCCCGTTACCTCTCATGACCAGAGCGGACCCAGAAGCTGCTTTAAACAGTGACGTTGCCCTCCGAGCCTCGGCGGTTAGATGGGATTCTCCCAGCAATTACGTATTGGGGGAGTGGCGATGACGGCCTCTGAATCACTGGAACATCCCTCACATGAACCTATCCGTGCTGCAGATCTGGACTGTGTCAGAGGGGGCAGGAGAAGGGGGAGCAGAGGGAGTGGACACTTTAGTTTGTATTTATAGTTGAACAGTTTGAACCACACGTGTGTCTTGAGAACGGCTCGTGTACGGGCCGAAACGCGTCGACTTATGCGAATGGAATAAAATTTATATGTTTGGAAGATTCCCAGGAATGCTCCGACGTCTTTGTTAATACTATGTATGTATGTATGTATGTATAATTTCATTTATAAAGCGCCACTTGGGTACGCAGCACTGTACATTATAAAATACAGAGTATACAAACAAGGGAATATGTGCAAGCCATTACACAGATAGATAAAAATTTAATTAAGTTAAATACAATTTCTTACATCAGTTAAGAAAGCATATATATAAATTATGTATAAATGGATATAAGTGCAACAAGCCTCGATCCCTGCCTGGAAGAGCTTACAATCTAAGTGGTGGGACAACATACAGGTACAAGTGAGGAGGATGGGTACAAAGTACTTAAAAGGGCTAACAATCATTAGTTATGCTGATGCTCAGAAAGGTCGGAGGACAGTCTAGATTTGAAAGCATTTATGGATCTCACCAGGCGAAGTGAGAGAGGGAGAGAGTTTCAAAGGTAGGGAGCAGCAAGAGAGAATGGTTTAAGGCGGCAGGCAGCAGTGTTTGTTGGGGGTCTGTGGAGATTTCCTTGCGAGGAGCGAAGGACACGGCCTGGAACATAAGGGACCAAGAGAAAAGAAATATAGGAGGTACAGTAGAGTGAAGGGATTTAAAGGTTAAAAGTAGGGTATTGAATGTGATTCTTTGTTTGATGGGAAGCCACCCTATGGACTGAAGTCTCTTTTGGAGAACCCGCAACCCCGACATTTATGAGATATTTTGTTGGAAGATATTGAGCCTATACCAGTCAAACCCAAAAACAACACCAAAGGGAATCTCATAAATAACTTTTTAAAAGTTTTTTATTCATCTGCTTTATTTACCCAGCTTAGTATTTTCACCTCCTCAAACAAGACAAAATGCTCAGTGCCAGAAATCTTACTATGATACCCCCTATGTATAGCTTTCTGTCAATAGTTATTGAAGACGTTTCGCTAGTCATCCGACTGGCTTTCTGAATTCAGAATGACTTGTACAAGAATCTGTTGGCAATTATGTACCCTGGAAAGTCCCAATTAGCATATCACAGCCAGGTGTTAAGGACCTTCTGAATGCATGTATTGTATGCGTGTTATAGGAACGCCCAGCATTGTCTGCCATGTACAGCATTGTACATGGCAGACAGGTGGTGTCAAGCCCCGCCAACTCTACACTGAACACCTCAGACTACCATGCTAAGGCGACCATACTCCTGGCCGATAACAACACATATGAGGCTTTAATAAGGGATTCCACCAGCCGCTACAAGAAAAAGGTCAAAGACTTACTACAACAGCTTTAAAAGGATAAAGCCATTGATCGAGCAATGTATCATCGCCTCTACCCTGGTGAGGCACATCCATGCATATATGGACTCCATAGATACACAAGGAAGGGGCACCACTAAGACCTATAGTCAGCAGCATCAACTCTGTAACATACAAGGTGGCCAAATACATAGCCAACATCTTAGGACCATTCGTGGGAAGTTCTAAGCATCACATCCAGAACTCCTAGGATTTCGCCAAAAAGATTGAAAATATAGTACTTGGTGCAGAAGAAACTATGGTGTCCTATGATGTGACATCTCTGTATACCCACCAAAGAGGTGGTTGACATGGTGAGAAAATGGCTAGGCCATGACAGCACTCTTACCAGCAGAACTGATCTTAACCCAGAACAGGTGTGTTCCCTATTGGACTTGTGCCTGGATACCACCTATTTCAAATACAGGGAAAAGTTCTAAAAAAAAAAAGAAAAAACATGGATGTGCTATGGGATCTCCAGTTTCATCCATTGTGGCCAACCGTTACATGGAGGAAGTGGAAAAACAGGTGCTAAATACCTTTAAGGGCATAGCACCCAGCCACTGGTTCAGATACGTGGATAACACCTAGGTTAAAATCCACCAGAAGGAAGTACAAGCCTTCACAGTACACATCAATGCTGTAGACCAGAACATCAAATTTACAAGGGAAGATGTACAAAACAACAAACTGGTTTTCTTGGAGTGCTTTATACATAAAATTGTAACTAACCCCCCCCCCCCCAATGTTTTTACTGTTTGCACTAGCACAGATATTATGATAGTATATGGGGCCCAGGAATGTGTATTGATCATCTCTTTTCTTGTTTGTTCTAAGGTTTTGGTCAGACCAGTAGCACTTCCACTATATGTTACAATAATGTTGCCATAGGAGTGCTCCCACAGCCCTTTCTGCTTAGTAAAAGTCAAGGAGAATGGTAAACTGGAAGTAGAGGTTTACAGAAAACCAACCGACACAGATCAGTATTTGATGTTTGACTCCCACCACCCTTTAAATCACAAGCTGGGTGTCATTAGAACCCTGCAACACAGAGCAGAGAACATCCCCACTAGCAAAGAGGCAACGGCGTCGGCTAACGAAATAAGACATCTCAGAGGAGCCCTTAAAACTTGTGGATATCCAGACTGGGCCTTTGTCAAAAGAAGTAGAAGGAAAGAAAAGAACACGTATACCAATGGTGAAGAGGAAAAGCAAGACAGAAGAAAAACATGGTCATCCTATATGTAGCAGGGGTCTCCGCGAATTTTCAAAAAACACAGCATTCCTGTCTGCTTTAAACCGAACAACACACTGAGGCAGCAATTGGTACATCCGAAAGACCCAATACCGAAACACAAGAAAAAGCGACATCATATACGCAGTGCAGTGCAGTGAAGAATGCTCTGGTTTGTATGTGGGGGAGACCAAACAGCAACTGCATCAACGTATAGGCCAGCGTAGAAGAGACAATTCCTCGGGTCAGGACTCAAAGGACATACCTTTGAAGATTGCAATATTAACATATTGGCATATGTTAAGGAACATGACTGGTTCAAGAGAGATGTCAAGGAGGCCATTTATGTGAATATAAAGAAACCAAGCCTGAATAGAGGTTGGGGGGTTCAAAACCAACTGTCTGCCATGTACAATGCTGTTTTGATGCCTTACCCTGGGTAGTTCCTATAACACCTCTTAGCCACAATGCAATCACGCCTTGCATTCAGAAAGTCCTTAACGCCTGGCTGTAATATGCTAATTGGGACTTTCTAGGGTACATAATTGCCAACAGATTCTTGTACAAGTCATTCTGAATTAAGAAAGCTAGTCGGATGACTAGCAAATGAGATGGAAACATAAATAAGTGCTCTGTGTGCTAATCTACAACTCTGGCAAGAAAAAACATTATTAGGGTCAAGATTAACTCTCTACAGCATTAGGCACAGCGTTTTAGACCAGCATGTTGGACACCTACAGTTGGGATATAGTAGTGACACATTCGACAAAGAAAAGAACTACAGACATTCTAAACAGGACAAACATTCATATGGTGGATCAGTGCTGTGTATCAGTCACTTGAAGGGGTCTGGTTTGGATCTTCTCAGTCCAGTGGTCTGCTATATAATGTAACATAATCTTAAGGCTTGAACACATGCACAATGTGCGCACCGAGCCACGACCCCCAACACCGACCGCTATCCGCGACAAAGGACGTTCCGGCTGAGAATTGTCCGTGTGTATGCATATGGTTTGGGGCTGTGGCTCAGGTGCACATCTTGCGTGTGTACGAACCTTTAGGCTAGGTACACACACGCAGATATTTGCGTCCGACTGTCCGATAGTGACACAGTCTGAAGTAGAGCTCTGGCATACGCTGTATTTAAAGGCGAAGTGGAAACTAAAACACATTTTTATAACATATTGGCCAGAAACTAAAACCAGAGATATATCTAAGTAAAATCAATTCCACCAATCACTTCTTCCTCATCTTATCAGCCACTGGCTTATGCATGCCCAGTGTGCTTTACTTTAAAAGAAAACAAATGAGCAACTTTATATTTCCCTGTGTTAAAATGAAGGTTTGTGTGGAAGAACTATGGATAGGAATTGCTTTAATACAGTTTCTGTATTTCTACTATGTATCATTAATGCTGATATATAAATAATAATAATCTATTATCCTTCTATTATCTTTCAATTTTCCAACTTTTTAAAGAAAATGTTTTCTTGTCATCAGTTTTGGCAGGTTTAATTTCTTCTTTTAATGAAATACATCTTACAAGTGCCAAAGCCTCAATTTTGGTTCCCAGGGTGTTTCCTGAGAAAAATCTCCCAAGCCTTCCAGCCTTTACAAGAAATAACTTGATGCACATTTTATCTTGGTAGAAATACAATATACCTGGCCCTGTGAGATGGTGCAGGATCTCAATGAAATGTGATCTACATATTATTCCTGTTCTGCTCAGCTTTCTTCTTTGATAGTAATCCCAGAGCTCAAAACATGATTCTGGTGAGAAAATTATGTTCGCTTGTCTATTGCGCTGCAGTAAATGTAAAAAATAAATTATTACATTTTCAATCATAAAAAGTTTAATTAATTTAAAATCTACAAACTACAAAAAAAAGTGTTTTGTATGGTTGCCAATTTAAAAAACTGTATTTTTTTCATAAATAATAAAAACATTTGTAGAAATGAATAATTGTATTCATTATTATTATTTATTTATTAGCTGCTTACTTTAAGGTGTGTATAAATTTTTTAAAATATAAAAATTTAGTGGTATAGACCTTTATTATTATTATTATTGTGGATTTATATTGCGGCCACATATTCTGGAGTGCCTGGAGGAACCCAACGCCAGCACGGGGAGAACATACACAGATGTGTCCAAGGGTGGATTCGAACTCAGCGCTACAAGGCATCAGTGCCAGTCACTGACCCACCGTGCTGCCTCCCTTTATCACAAAGGGAATCGCCAAAGCTATAATTACTTACATTCCAAATGCTAATGAGACACACATAGGTGTCGCCTATGGCTCTGTCCATTTTCCTGATACTTACACAAAGGAGCCAAGTGTCCATTTATTTGCCCAGTTAGCATTGTCACTATTCCCACCAATGCAAATCCAGTCATGGTGCATTTAGAATCAGCAGACTGGTATTCATTAGGACATGTTACATCAGTGTGTGTGTGTGTGTGTGTGGTGTTTCATAGAAAAACCTGCAAAAAAGTTTAACAATTAACATGAATATTAGTATTTACATTCTATTACATCACTGAGAAACAAGATATTCATTGACATGACATCACTGTATCTATTGTACCAGAGCTCTAAGGCTGGGTATACACCAGAAGATCTTTTTGGCCGAATAGATCTCTTGGTGTGGGGCGGCCGGCCATGACCGACCTCGATCGTCCATTTGTCCGGATCGGACTGACTGACATTTGTCACAGCCGAGCGCTCACTCGGGACAAATAGTCCCTCCGTGTGTACCCAGCATAACTATTGTTATGCTATGCATGTAACAAGCTGAAATTGGAAAAGTTAACCCCTTTACAGCCAGGCAAGCTAATTAACCTTGAAGGCCTAGTTCTTTGTCACTGTGAGCTTGGTAAATTGTACCCCCAAAGTGCATTTCAGTAATAAAGATACAGCTGCTGGCTATTATACTTGTTGATCTCAATAGAGCTGTTTTATTGTTGGGGTGTTTTACATTTCAATTCACTTTTGTTATTTTTTGTTTTCTGGCTGGATGAGACTGATTTCTCAACCATTCAGAGCTGGCGTGTTCCTTTTCTAAAAATGTCCATCTGCTAATGAATGGCTATCAAAAGGTTTCCAGCCAACGCACTGGATTTGACCCTAGAAAATATATTGAAACAGGAAAGGCCCCCAGCTCAGCTTCTCTCACAATACATTGAAATGTAGTTTTTCTAATCTGCGTAGTGCCTATTGTCTTCTGTAATGTCATTGTGGCCAGAAGCCAGGCCTGCAGGCTGCCTTGGACTTTTACAAATGTAAATGCAGCTGGGAAACGAAAGAAACATAAACACAGTGGAAACCTTTCCATAATTACCAATTATGGTTAACAAATGGGAGATGTGCAGAAGCAGCTGATGTACGTGCGAGATGAGGAACAGTACACTGCATCATGCAACAATATCCGGTTCTTCTAAATTAGTACACTGATACTTTAAATTGAAATGCCAATAGGACATGCCAACAGACATATATAGTAAAGGCATCAAGTAGAGGGGCCAAGGTTCAGCTGTAAAGGTGGCAATACAAATTAGCGATATTAGGTAAATCCTGTCTGTCCACAGCAGGATTTACCTAATATCGCTAATGTGTAGGGGCCGAATCCAACCTACCATAATGCAGACGAACATCCGTGGTAGGCATTATGGTTGGTCTGGGAAGACGAAAAATTTCTGTCTGTCGGCATTGGCCCCCCTTTTTTAATATTATTATTATTATGGATTTATACTTTACTACTTTAAATTAAAGAGATGTGTGTATGGCGCATGGCCGACCGATCCCCATTCCGAGTATGGGCGATCGGTCGGTTCCATGTGTGCGGTTCCCTTCACAATGTGCAGACAGATAACAATGTAATCTGTCGGCACATTGTGATGGATATCACATGCATATGGCCACTTTAAGAAGCAGAATTATTCCCAATACAGTCACCAGTACAGCTGGTCACAATTCCCACAATAATTTACCACACTCCCATATTCGCATTAATTGGAAATAGTTGAGCACAGGTTGTGTAAAGAGTTTAAGATAAGCCCAAACTGAATATATATAACCGCAGCCATTTTCCATTACAGTCCATGTCAGCGATGACCTCACTGATCTATGGCATACAAATATAGGAGACTTTTACCTGATATTTCTATGATGACATACGAATTTAACGCTTGGTACATATGAAGCTATTATTTGTCCTGACTGAGCGTTTGCTGCCAGCGCTCAGCCAGGACAAATGACTGTCGGTTGTGGCGATAGTGGCCGTGCCGACAGTGTGATCCCATAGGGAACCGCACAATAGGCCATGATTTACCTACGGACCCGATCGCCCATTCGGCTGATACGGACGAACAGGCAACTGAGCTCGGTCACGGCCTGCTGGTGTGTACCCAGCCTTAAAATACAACATGTAAAGTAAAGCAACCATACACAAATAGGCCTTTGCTTTGATTAATTTTGGTTGATCAAATGCAAAAAAACAAGGATTAACTTCATCCTACAGTCGTGTGTTGAGAGCCAGCCCCGCAACTGTCTGTATGGACCTTCAAAGGAGAACAATAGTGTCTATAAAGTTTTTTTTTTAAAAAACAGTTAAATTGAAAAGTACTTGGGACAGGAATATAGGACTGGTAATTCCTTCCTCCCAATATTGTTTCTATGAGGAGCACTAGCCCAAAGAAAACTGATTCTGCCAGTCTTCCTCCTGGCTTCAGCACTATCTTTAATACAGGACTAGTCCACGACTAACCTGGAAAATGAAAACTGTATGTGCGTTAGCTCCTCAACAAAACAATATTGTGAAGTAGGAAGAATCGATCCTCCCTGCACCGGGTACTTCCATTTTTAAAGGTTATTCCTGAAGAAGTGAATCTACTTCTTGGATTACAATGCATAAACAGATAAGCAGAAAACTAGAAACTACTGTAGCTTAGAAATGCACTTTACATTAGTTATTGAAAGGTATAGACTTAGAAAATCTAGGAATTGCCTTTATCCTTAGGCTTAATCCTGTTTATCTTCTAAATTTAAGAGGAAGCTGATATTTTCAGGGTAAGAGGATTGTAAGCATTGGTTGTCATCTCTGAAACACCTGTTAGTGCTTACCCCTACAAGAAACAGGAAGGGTTACAAAGCAACTTTATCAGAGTTTGTGCCACTGATTTTACCAGTATCTGTGTGCCAATCATTTATCAGAGTTTGTGCCGATGATTTTACCAGATTTGGTAGCAAAATCTGGTAAAATATATGTGTAAGAGAGGGTGTATGTACAGTATGTGTGAGAGAAGGTGTTTTTACAGTATGTGTGAGAGAGAGTGTGTTCATTCACTGTATGTGAGAGAGTTGATACACTGCAGGAGAGAGAATGAGAAATAGAGAATAGAGACAGCAGGAGAGAGAGTGTGTGAGAGAAAGAGGACAGAGACTGCAGGAGAGAGAGATAACGAGAATGTGAGAGATAAAGGATAGAATATGTATGGGACCTTAACTTAAAATACAACATGTAACTCAAAATACAACATGTAACTGTCTGTTCTTACTGTATGGGACGTTTACTGTCTGCTCTCATGGTATGGGACCTTTATTATAGTTTGCTGCAGATGTAAATTTTCCATATTCTTTACTAAATGTGTTAGATATTGTTAAAAGGAATTTCATACAGTTAAGCTGGGTATACACAGTAACGATAAGACCCCGATACCGTCGGATCCGACGGTATCGGGCTTTATCGTTACTGTGTGTACATTCGTTTCCCGAACGCGCGCGCACCGCCGAACGATCGGGTCGGCCGTACGCTCGTTCGGGAAAGGCCGAAAATTTCCATCGGCCGCGCTAGACTTCCTATAGGAGTCTACGCGGCCGATGGAAACACACAGTCCCGAGCGTTCTCCCTATAGGAGAACGCTCGGGACTGTGTGTATGCAGATCTTTGAAAGATGGCAGACAGGATCTTGCAGATCTTGTCTGTCATCTTTCAGAAATCTGTACTGTGTGTACCTAGCTTTAGGTAAGCTTTTCGATGTTTGTTAGGTTAGGCTAGGTAAGAGTAGTTAGGTTAGTTAGGGTCCTGTTAAAAAAGTCTACCTTGGTGTGGTTTGCAGGCTCTTATTTGACAAAATTCTTCATTCTTCTGGAATTATGGTGTGGATAAATGTCTATTTAAAGAAACTGTACAAATAAATTATGCCAAGTTCAAAATGGCTAGCCACGCTCCCACCCACAAAGCCACACCCACCCACAAGCCATGCCCATGAAAAAAGCCTCTCCCACCCTGTTTCGCTGGCAGCAATCAAAGTTTGGCTCATTTGGCAAAAACCCTAGAGACACCCCTACACGCAGGGTAGCGCACATTAATCGTGTGAGATTTCGCTGAATTGCACAATTCTTGCACGCTGCCTAGTGGGGCCTAGCCCTAAGAGCATTAGAGCCAGGGGCACAACTACAAGGGGAGCAAGGGTGTCCCATCTTCTTATTTTTCCTATGACAGATACAGCCTTCTCTCAAGAAAAACACGTGGATGAAGCACGGATAAAGGCCCCATCATAGTTTCGCCGGGGGGTCCAGTTCCTAGTTACGCCACAGATTAGAACATTGGGTTGCTATGGCCTCAGCTGTCCATGAATCTAGTCCAAGAATCCTGGTTTATACACAAGACAGAATCTTGTTTTTTTATTCCAATAGTTCTGTAGACACAGCTTCGTTTACATCTCTGAACATAAATCATTTCCAAACAATAACCTAAGAAAGAAAGCTTTCACTGGTGTAATGTTTATAAAACTGACAAGGAAAAATAAGCTGAAATGCATTCCCAATTACAGATAGAACTATCACCACCAACCCTAGTCTAGCAATGCAGGTGTGGTAAACAGGAGTATCCTATTCCACTTCAAGGTCTATGCAACAACAAATAAGTAGTTGCTACCCTGTTAGAAATAGTTTTTTTTAACTGCAATGGGGCATAGTATCCTATTGTTCCCAGTGGAATAAAGAAACTATAAATAACAAATACTAGCCTTATTGTGTCACATGCTTTAACTGGAGAAAAAACCCAACCCCACCTGATCCTGTCTAGTACAGAATCCAGCATAACAAATACCTGAGATGCAAAGGCTTAAATCAAGTCATTAGGTCTATTTATATTTATTGTATTTCACACAAATTAATATTGTTTATAAGGTTTTAACAATTCATTTCTCAAAAGGGTAAAGACAATGTACAGTACAATTACACACTATAACCTAATATGAATTTAGATTTGCAAATTGAGGTGGCCATAGATAGATTGATATTGTCAGAAAACCATGGGCCATAATATCGATCGGGCAAAAATATGTCCCATCCCAATGAAACCTGGCCAGTATGATTTAGCCCATACACGTAGCAATAATTGCTTGATATATGTATCAGCCGATCATACCACTACATCTATAGTCACCATAGTGGAATTTATTGCATCTTATTTGCACAAATAAGTGTAAAACCCTTATTACTCTATGTACCATTGGGTTGTTATAGGTTTCACATTCATTTTGCAGGCCCTGTACCATCTGGAAGTAGAACAGTGTACCCGCTGCAATAGAGTTTTGCATTAATATTAAGTAGTAACTAGGGTTTAAAATTGTATACCCTAGTAAAATCACCGCAACTGAGCGCACTTTACCTTCCTCGTTCCCACGATACATTAACTGTCACAATGTGATAAAAAATGTCTATTTGTAGTAAACATTGAAACAATAAGGTTAGTCTCACTTTATATAACCTATTGCCCTATTTTGTCAAGACACAGAACTAGAGCTGTGCAAAAAAAGAAAAGCTTTATTGAAGAAACATGCGTGTTACATGTTTCGGACAACAGTCCTTTCTCACTGTCACAATGTGATAAAAAATGTCTATTTGTAGTAAACATTGAAACTTTGTCAAAAGAAGTAGAAGGAAAGAAAAGAACACGTATACCAATGGTGAAGAGGAAAAGCAAGACAGAAGAAAAACATGGTCATCCTATATAGGCAGGGTCTCCGCGAATTTCAAAAAACACAGCATTCCTGTCTGCTTTAAAACCGAACAACCACTGAGGCAGCAATTGGTACATCCGAAAGACCCAATACCGAAACACAAGAAAAGCGACATCATAACGCAGTGCAGTGCAGTGAAGAATGCTCTGGTTTGTATGTGGGGGAGACCAAACAGCAACTGCATCAACGTATAGGCCAGCGTGAAAGAGACAATTCCTCGGGTCAGGACTCAAAGGACTACCTTTGAAGATTGCAATATTAACATATTGCTTGTTAAGGACCATGACCTGGTTCAAGAGATATGTCAAGGAGGCCATTTATGTGAATAAAGAAGAACCAAGCCTAATAGAGGTTGGGGGGTTCAAAACCAACTGTCTGCCATGTACAATGCGTTTTGATGCCTTACCCGTAGTTCCTATAACACCTCTTAGCCACATGCAATCACCCTTGCATTCAGAAAGTCCTTAACCCTGGCTGTAATATGCTATTGGGACTTTCTAGGGTACATAATTGCCAACAGATTCTTGTACATCATTCTGAATTAAGAAAGCTAGTCGGATGACTAGCAGGAGATGGAAACATAAATAAGTGCTCTGTGTGCTAATCTACAACTCTGGCAAGAAAAACATTATTGGGTCAAGATTAACTCTCTACAGCATTAGGCACAGCGTTTTAGACCAGCATTTGGACACCTACAGTTGGGATATAGTAGTGACACATTCGACAAAGAAAAAACTACAGACATTCTAAACAGGACAACATCATATGGTGGATCAGTGCTGTGTATCAGTCACTTGAAGGGGTCTGGTTTGGATCTTCTCATCCAGTGGTCTGCTATATAATGTAACATAATCTTAAGGCTTGACACATGCACAATGTGCGCACCGAGCCACGACCCCCAACACCGACCGCTATCCGCGACAAGGACGTTCCGGCTGAGAATTGCTCCGTGTGTATGCATATGGTTTGGGGCTGTGGCTCAGGGGCACATCTTGCGTGTGTACGAACCTTTAGGCTAGGTACACACACGCGATATTTGCGTCCGACTGTCCGATAGTGACACAGTCTGAAGTAGAGAGCTCTGGCTACGCTGTATTAAAGGCGAAGTGGAAACTAAAACACATTTTTATAACATATGGCCAAAACTAAAACCAGAGATATATCTAGTAAAATCAATTCCACCAATCACTTCTTCCTCATCTTATCAGCCACGGCTTATGCATGCCCAGTGTGCTTTACTTTAAAAGAACAAATGAGCAACTTTATTTTCCCTGTGTTAAAATGAAGGTTTGTGTTGGAAGAACTATGGATAGAATTGCTTTAATACGTTTCTGTATTTCTACTATGTATCATTAATGCTGATATATAAATAATAATAATCTATTATCCTTCTATTATCTTTCAATTTTCCAACTTTTAAAGAAAATTTTTTTCTTGTCATCAGTTTTGGCAGGTTTATTTCTTCTTTTAATGAAATCACTCTTACAATTGCCAAAGCCTCAATTTGGTTCCCAGGGTGTTTCCTGAGAAAAATCTCCCAAGCCTTCCAGCCTTTACAAGAAATAACTTGATGCACATTTTATCTTGTAGAAATACATATACCTGGCCCTGTGAGATGGTGCGGATCTCAATGAAATGTGATCTACATATTATTCCTGTTCTGCTCAGCTTTCTTCTTTGATAGTAATCCCAGAGCTCAAAACATGATTCTGGTGAGAAATTATGTTCGCTTGTCTATTGCGTGCAGTAAATGTAAAAAATAAATATTACATTTTCAATCATAAAAAGTTTAATTAATTTAAAATCTACAACACAAAAAGTGTTTGTATGGTTGCCAATTTAAAAAACTGTATTTTTTTCATAAATAAAAAACATTTGTAGAATGAATAATTGTATTCATTATTATTATTTATTTATTAGCTGCTTACTTTAAGGTGTGTATAAATTTTTTAAAATATAAAAATTTGTGGTAATAGACCTTTATTATTATTATTATTGTGGATTTATATTGCGCCACATATTCTGGAGTGCCTGGAGGAACCCAACGCCAGCACGGGGAGAACATACCCAGATGTGTCAAGGGGGATTCGAACTCAGCGCTACAAGGCATCAGTGCCAGTCACTGACCCCACCGTGCTGCCTCCCTTTATCACAAAGGGAATCGCCAAAGCTATAATTACTTACATTCCAAATGCTAATGAGACACACATAGGTGTCGCCTATGGCTCTGTCCATTTTCCTGATACTTACACAAAGGAGCCAAGTGTCCATTTATTTGCCCAGTTAGCATTGTCACTATTCCCACCAATGCAAATCCAGTCATGGTGCATTTAGAATCAGCAGACTGGTATCATTAGGACATGTTACATCAGTGTGTGGTGTGGTGGTGGGTGTTTCATAGAAAAACCTGCAAAAAGTTTAACAATTAATGAATATTAGTATTTACATTCTATTACATCACTGAGAAACAAGATATTCATTGACATGACATCACTGTATCTATTACCAAGCCTAAGGCTGGGTATACACCAGAAGATCTTTTGGGCCGAATAGATCCTTGGTGTGGGGCGGCGCCGGCCATGACCGCCCTCGATCGTCCATTTGTCCGGATCGGACTGACTGACATTTGTCACAGCCGAGCGCTCACTCGGGCACAATAGTCCCTCCGTGTGTACCCAGCATAACTATTGTTATGCTATGCATGTAACAAGCTGAAATTGGAAAGTTAACCCCTTTACAGCCAGGCAAGCTAATTAACCTTGAAGGCCTAGTTCTTTGTCACTGTGAGCTTGGTAAATTGTACCCCCAAAGTGCATTTCAGTAATAAAGATACAGCTGCTGGCTATTATACTTGTTGATCTCAATAGAGCTGTTTTATTGTTGGGGGTGTTTTACATTCCAATTCACTTTTGTTATTTTTTGTTTTCTGGCTGGATGAGACTGATTTCTCAACCATTCAGAGCTGGCGTGTTCCTTTTCTAAAAATGTCCATCTGCTAATGAATGGCTATCAAAAGGTTTCCAGCCAACGCACTGGATTTGACCCTAGAAAATATATTGAAACAGGAAAGGCCCCCAGCTCAGCTTCTCTCACAATACTTGAAATGTAGTTTTTCTAATCTGCGTAGTGCCTATTGTCTTCTGTAATGTCATTGTGGCCAGAAGCCAGGCCTGCAGGCTCCCTTGGACTTTTACAAATGTAAATGCAGCTGGGAAACAAAGAAACTAAACACAGGGGAAACCTTTCCATAATTACCAATTATGGTTACAAATGGGAGATGTGCAAAAGCAGCTGATGTACGTGCGAGATGAGGAACAGTACACTGCATCATGCAACAATATCCGGTTCTTCTAAATTAGTACACTGATACTTTAAATTGAAATGCCAATAGGACATGCCAACAACATATAAGTAAAGGCATCAAGTAGAGGGGCCAAGGTTCAGCTGTAAAGGTGGCAATACAAATTAGCGATATTAGGTAATCCTGTCTGTCCACAGCAGGATTTACCTAATATCGCTAATGTGTAGGGGCCGAATCCAACCTACCATAATGCAGACGAACATCCGTGGTAGGCATTATGGTTGGTCTGGGAAGACGAAATTTCTGTCTGTCGGCATTGGCCCCCTTTTTTAATATTTTATTATTATGGATTTATACTTTACTACTTAAATTAAAAGAGATGTGTGTATGGCGCATGCCGACCGATCCCCATTCCAGTATGGGCGATCGTGTCGGTTCCATGTGTGCGTTCCCTTCACAATGTGCAGACAGATAACAATGTAATCTGTCGGCACATGTGATGGATATCACATGCATATGGCCACTTTAAGAAGCAGAATATTCCCCAATACAGTCACCAGTACAGCTGGTCACAATTCCCACAATAATTTACCACACTCCCATATTCGCATTAATTGGAATAGTTGAGCACAGGTTTGTGTAAAGAGTTTAAGATAAGCCCAAACTGAATATATATAACCGCAGCCATTTTCCATTACAGTCCATGTCAGCGATGACCTCACTGATCTATGGCATACAAATATAGGAGACTTTTACCTGATATTTCTATGATGACATACGAATTTAACGCTTGGTACATATGAAGCTATTATTGTCCTGACTGAGCGTTTGCTGCCAGCGCTCAGCCAGGACAAATGACTGTCGGTTTTGGCGATAGTGGCCGTGCCGACAGTGTGATCCCATAGGGAACCGCACAATAGGCCATGATTTACCTACGGACCCGATCGCCCATTCGGCTGATACGGACGAACAGGCAACTGAGCTCGGTCACGGCCTGCTGGTGTGTACCCAGCCTTAAAATACAACATGTAAAGTAAAGCAACCATACACAAATAGCCTTTGCTTTGATTAATTTTGGTTGATCAAATGCAAAAAAACAAGGATTAACTTCATCCTACAGTCGTGTGTTGAGAGCCAGCCCCGCAACTGTCTGTATGGACCTTCAAAGGAGAACAATAGTGTCTATAAGTTTTTTTTAAAAACATTTAAATTGAAAAGTACTTGGGACAGGAATATAGGACTGGTAATTCCTTCCTCCCAATATTGTTTCTATGAGGAGCACTAGCCCAAAGAAAACTGATTCTGCAGTCTTCCTCCTGGCTTCAGCACTATCTTTAATACAGGACTAGTCCACGACTAACCTGGAAAATGAAAACTGTATGTGCGTTAGCTCCTCAACAAAACAATATTGTGAAGTAGGAAGAATCGATCCTCCCTGCACCGGGTACTTCCATTTTTAAAGGTTATTCCTGAAGAAGTGAATCTACTTCTTGGATTACAATGCATAAACAGATAAGCAGAAAACAGAAACTACTGTCTTAGAATGCACTTTACATTAGTTATTGAAGTATAGACTTAGAAAATCTAGGAATTGCCTTTATCCTTAGGCTTAATCCGTTTATCTTCTAAATTTAAGAGGAAGCTGATATTTTCAGGGTAAGAGGATTGTAAGCATTGGTTGTCATCCTGAAACACCTGTTAGTGCTTACCCCTACAAGAAACAGGAAGGGTTACAAGCAACTTTATCAGAGTTTGTGCCACTGATTTTACCAGTATCTGTGTGCCAATCATTTATCAGAGTTTGTGCCGATGATTTTACCAATTTGGTAGCAAAATCTGGTAAAATATATGTGTAGAGAGGGTGTATGTACAGTATGTGTGAGAGAAGGTGTTTTTACAGTATGTGTGAAGAGAGAGTGTGTTCATTCACTGTATGTGAGAGAGTTGATACCCTGCAGGAGAGAGAATAGAAATAGAGAATAAGAGACAGCAGGAGAGAGAGTGTGTGAGAGAAGAGGACAGAGACTGCAGAGAGAGAGAATAACGAGAATGTGAGAGATAAAGGATAGTTGAATGGGACCTTAACTTAAAATACAACATGTAACTCAAAATACAACATGTAACTGTCTGTTCTTACTGTATGGGACGTTTACTGTCTGCTCTCATGGTATGGGACCTATTATAGTTTGCTGCAGATGTAAATTTTCCATATTCTTTACTAATGTGTTAGATATTGTTAAAAGGAATTTCATACAGTTAAGCTGGGTATACACAGTAACGATAAAGCCCCGAAACCGTCGGATCCACGGTATCGGGCTTATCGTTACTGGTGTACATTCGTTTCCCGAACGAGCGCGCAGCCGCCGAACGATCGGGTCGGCCGTACGCTCGTTCGGGAAAGGCCGAAAATTTCCATCGGCCGCGCTAGACTTCCTATAGGAGTCTAGCGCGGCCGATGGAAACACACAGTCCCGAGCGTTCTCCCTATAGGGAGAACGCTCGGGACTGTGTGTATGCAGATCTTTGAAAATGGCGACAGGATCTTGCAGATCTTGTCGGTCTCTTTCAGAAATCTGTACTGTGTGTACCTAGCTTTAGGTAAGCTTAGATAGTTTGTTAGGTTAGGCTAGGTAAGAGTGTTAGGTTAGTTAGGGTCCTGTAAAAAAGTCTACCTGGTTGGTTTGCAGGCTCTTATTTGACAAAATTCTTCATTCTTCTGGAATTATGGTGTGGATAAATGTCTATTTAAAGAAACTGTACAAATAAATTATGCCAAGTTCAAAATGGCTAGCCACGCTCCCACCCACAAAGCCACACCACACCCACCACAACCATGCCCATGAAAAAAGCCTCTCCACCCTGTTTCGCTGGCACAATCAAAGTTTGGCTCATTTGGCAAAAACCCTAGAGACACCCCTACACCGAGGTAGCGCACATTAATCGTGTGAGATTTCGCTGAATTGCACAATTCTTGCACGCTGCCTAGTGGGGCCTAGCCCTAAACATTAGAGCCAGGGGCACAACTACAAGGGGAGCAAGGGTGTCCCATCTCTTATTTTTCCTATGACAGATACAGCCTTCTCTCAAGAAAACACGTGGATGAAGCACGGATAAAGGCCCCATCATAGTTTCGCCGGGGGGTCCAGTTCCTAGTTACGCCACAGATTAGAACATTGGGTTGCTATGGCCTCAGCTGTCCATGAATCTGTCCAAGAATCCTGGTTTATACACAAGACAGAATCTTGTTTTTTTATTCCAATAGTTCTGTAGACACAGCTTCGTTTACATCTCTGAACATAAATCATTTCCAAATACCTAAGAAAGAAAGCTTTCACTGGTGTAATTTTTATAAAACTGACAAGAAAAATAAGCTGAAATGCATCCCCAATTACAGATAGAACTATCACCACCAACCCTAGTCTAGCAATGCAGGTTGGTAAACAGGAGTATCCTATTCCACTTCAAGGTCTATGCAACAACAAATAAGTAGTTGCTACCCTGTTAGAAATAGTTTTTTTTAACTGCAATGGGGCATAGTATCCTATTGTTCCCAGTGAAATAAAGAAACTATAAATAACAAATACTAGCCTTATTGTGTCACATGCTTTAACTGGAGAAAAAACCCAACCCCACCTGATCCTGTCTAGTACAGAATCCAGCATACAAATACCTGAGATGCAAAGGCTTAAATCAAGTCATTAGGTCTATTTATATTTATTGTATTTCACACAAATTAATATTGTTTTATAGGTTTTAACAATTCATTTCTCAAAAGGGTAAAGACAATGTACAGTACAATTACACACTATAACCTAATATGAATTTAGATTTGCAAATTGAGGTGGCCATAGATAGATTGATATTGTCAGAAAACCATGGGCCATAATATCGATCGGACAAAAATATGTCCCTCCCAATGAAACCTGGCCAGTATGATTTAGCCCATACACGTAGCAATATTGCTTGATATATGTATCAGCCGATCATACCACTACATCTATAGTCACCATAGTGGAATTTATTGCATCTATTTGCACAAATAAGTGTAAAACCCTTATTACTCTATGTACCATTGTTTGTTATAGGTTTCACATTCATTCATTTGCAGGCCCGGTCCCATCTGGAAGTAGAACAGTGTACCCGCTGCAATAGAGTTTTGCATTAATATTAAGTGTAACTAGGGTTTAAAATTGTATACCCTAGTAAAATCACCGCAACTGAGCGCACTTTACCTTCCTCGTTCCCACGATCACTTACTGTACAATGTGATAAAAAATGTCTATTTGTAGTAAACATTGAAACAATAAGGTTAGTCTCACTTTATATAACCTATTGCCCTATTTTGTCAGACACAGAACTAGAGCTGTGCAAAAAAAGAAAAGCTTATTGAAGAACATGCTGGTTACAGTTTTCGGACAACAGTCCTTTCTCACTGTCACAATGTGATAAAAATGTCATTTGTAGTAAACATTGAAACAATAGGTTAGTCTCACTTTATTAACCTATTGCCCTATTTTGTCAAGACACAGAACTAGAGCTGTGCAAAAAAATAAAAGCTTTATTGAAGAAACATGCGTGTTACATGTTTCGGACAACAGTCCTTTCTCAAGTGCTTGAGAAAGGGCTGTTGGTCGAAACATGTAGCACACTCTAGTTCTGTGTCATCATATGCTACACCTATTTCTACATTGTGGTTTACGTTGTCCAGTATGGTGGAAACTGGTGGTGTAAAGCTGGGTACACACGATGAGATATTTCGGTCCGATCGACCGATAGTTCGATAGTTCCAAATCGGACGAAAGGACAATCGAACATGGTGGAAAACCTTGTCCGATCGTGCGGTCCTCGATGGACCGCACGATCGGTCACGGTAACTATCGGACGCGGCTGCTTTTGCCGAGACCGTCAGTCCTTCCTCCCGGCCGACCGGTCAAAAGTATCGAAAGGTCGGTCAGGAGGAAAAATCGCTAGGTGTGTACCTAGCTTAAGGCATATCAGTATTTTCAGCTACAACATCTGGATACCCCCACTTGTTAGAAATAGATTATTATATATCTATTATAAACCTATACCCAGTCCATTGACTTTCTCAATCTTCTACTATACCTTCTTTTTGTAGTTCCCTCTATAACTTTCTATCAATAAATTTGTCCACCGTCCATTTAAAAGCTTTATTTTCTCTATTCCCATTTGTTAATTTAATTTTCATGCCCATATTGTTCCTCTCTTTTTCCCATATCATTGTGTCCCTCCAAATTCACTACCTTTTTCATCTATCATTCCACCTATATACCATCTATAGTCCTTTCCCCTTGTTTGCAACCCCCAGTGGTGATCTGACAACGCTCCTCACTATTTAATGCAGATTAAATAGGGCACTTTCTTATACTGATACACCAGAGGAGCCCTTGGCAACAGGGTCCACAGACCAGTAAGTTTCTTCTCCATTTCATCCATTATGAGCTATGCTAGGCTGGGGAATTTTATTTCTGTCTCAAGAGCCTACTTGGAGAAGCTTAATGCATAATGTATAAACCCTTGGGCTGCAACCACTAAACTGCTCTGTGAGGGAGTAAAAATATAAAATCTCTAAAAGCTGCATATAAATAAATAAATACAATGGCAGAAGTCCCCAGGACAGCACTTTCTGCGCTTTTTACTTTAATTCACTTTGAGCCTTTTGCTGCCCTTTTCACAGAAATGTTTGTTTCCACTTTTCCTTTTTTTATTTTATTCTTAGATTGTTCAAGCATAAACACATTTGCATCTTTTTTTATCTTTTACTTACTTTCTTTATTGTTATTAAATAAAAGCATTTCTTCTTCGCATTTGTAAGACAAGCACATGCCGCCATTATTATATTACTATAATTCTCCATATGAAGCCCCAAACCAAAGGATGTACAATGGTATTCAGTTTACTTTCACTAGCCTGGCTGCTGACATGTTCAGTTCTTACTAGTATTAAGGTGCCCATACACTATTTTTGGCATTTGTTTATAGATGTTTATAGATTTGTCTATAGACAAATGTCTAATCTGTTGAACCGCCTTGTAAAATGCAGTCTTTAGACATTCAATAGATTAGACAAACGTCTAATTTATCGAATGCTACTAGTACTCAGCAATTCCTCCTTCAAGAAAGTCTGCACATCACACCCCTTCACACACATCCTCTATACAGTATACATTTCCTTTCTGACCTCCACCCTCTTACCGGATGCACCTACTTTAGAAGATTCTTTTAAAAAATGCTGTCTTTATTATTTTACAAAATACATTCTGTGGGCTGGAGCTTGGAGCACATGAATATGTAATGGTGTATTTGTGCAATGTGTGGTAAAAAGTGTCTCATAGGAACAAGGACTGATGATTGTGGGGTGTACAATCAGTATCAGTATATGATATTTACATGGTGCTCTACAATATGTTTATCACATTTGTTTGTGTCTTAAGGTTCGTACACATGTGCGATCATGGGTCCCGACCGATAATCAGCCTGTGTGTAGGCACTTTATCACCAGAAATGGCCATTCGGTCAGGGATCGTTGCCCGACCGACCTGGCGGATCTCCGAACAGTGCCTACACACAGGGCGATTATCAGCTAAAACGTTCATTCGTACACATTGTGCGTTGTGTGTCGGGACTCGCAATCGAACGTGTGTACGAACCTTTAGGTAGAGCTTACAATTTAAGTATCCTATTAATATGTTTTTATGATTATGGGGAAACCAAAAAACCCAGAGAAATCCCACATATATCAACTTCTTTAAGGTGAAAACCAAGGTGAAAACCAAGGTGAAACAAAGGGAGGGTTTAAGCCCATGATTTTAGAACTGCAAGGTACCAGTGCTAAACACTGAACCAAAAGTATTAAAAATTAAATTAATAAATTAATAAAATTTAATGTATCCACATTACACAAGTAATTGTTTTATTGATACCCCAAAAGTAAGACATTAGCTGGAGGAGACCCCAACAAGAGGTGTAAGGTGGTTTAATTTATAAACTTGAGGTATCAGTTATTACTGATAATAAAGGTTCCTACTGTCCAAAATTTAAGGATGATTACCAAGCGTTCTCGATAGTTTGTGGCAATGTTGTTATGCTTCAAGGGTGATCCTAAAATTCCAACAAGCACAACAGGCACCTATGAGTGATATTAGCTCACATATCACATCACAGACAGCAGTATTCTACGGCAGTGCAAAATACAGGCACTGCTGTAAAATAACCGTTAGATAGCACTGCCTATGAGCGTGGCAAGTCAGGTGCTGAAGGAAATGAAGCTTCTCATGTTAAGCAATTTCTCACAATGATTTTTTTTTATTGCACTTGAAGGAGAACTATAATCAATGATAATCAAATTAGTATATGTACTTTCCTACATCACTCTCTTCATCCAGTGAGACAGATATAGTCAGACGGAACTATCCTCTGTGCTAATAACAAACACTGCACGAAATCTGGGCTCAGTATCCCCATGTGTATTCTATGTGTGCCAAAAAATATCAGTTGTGTGTGTGAACTACATTCATTCAAAAAAAAGAAAGAAAGAAGAAAAGGAAGAAAAGAGCAGCAACATGGAAGCTTTATTATTTCCTAGGGCAGGGAATCCTCTGTTTAACAATGACAATCTTGTTAAGAGATTAGGTTACATTGGTGGGGTTTGAAATTTTAGTACAAACATCCTTTCTTCTCTATCCACTGAGTCAGAAAACTCTATCGGACAAAGGAAATAACCTTCCTATTAACGCAAATAACTGCCACACCCTAGTGTGTAAGTAAAGAGAGCTTGTTAGCCTGGAACATTGTACACATCACAATTTAGGGGGCTTTGTAAAACCAAAACAAAATGTCATTATAACTACCACAATAAAGCTTAGGTACACACTGTACAGATTTCTGAAAGTGACAGACAGGATCTGTAAGATCCTGTCTGCCATCTTTCAAAGATCTGCATACACACAGTCCCGAGCGTTCTCCTATGTGAGAACGCTCGGGACTGTGTGTTTCCATCGGCCGCGCTAGACTCCTCTATAGGAGTCTAGCGCGGCCGATGGAAATTTTCGGCCTTTCCCGAACGAGCGTTCGGCCGACCCGATCGTTTGCGGGCCCGCGCGCTCGTTCGGGAAACGAACGTACACACGTAACGATTAAGCCCCGATACCGTCGGATCCGACGGTATCGGGGCTTAATCGTTAATGTGTGTACCCAGCTTTAGTATAAAAAGATTGGTCCAAAAGTCAAAGTTGCTGTTCCTAATCAGATAATGTAATCACATAATCTCCCCCTTTTTAATTGATTAATTGGACTTTTTTTCTACTTACCAGTGTGATGTTTACCATTACAGTCCATAACATGTAATTAAGGCTGATTTCACATGTAAGGTTTTAAGGAGATTTGTCTGCGGTGACTTTTTTCAGGACAAATCACAGCAACAAATCCCCTACTATAATCAATCAAAACCAGCAGATGGGCGTTCGCTCAATCCAGAAGAAAATCACACACAAGATACCACAAGTCGACACAGAAGAACAATGTTTATTGTTAGGCTGGGTACACACCAGCCAATATTTTTGGCCGACCGACCGATTACCGGCACTTTCGTTCTATCGGTTGAAAATATTGTCTGGCATGGGGCGGGCGGGCACGACCGACATCGATCGTTCGTTCGGCCAAATCGGATGTGTCGGTAAATTCCGATCGATCGTGCGGTTCCCTATTGGCCGAAAAATGTTACATTTTCCAGATCTTATTATGCGCAGTGTCAAACTGGGGCCCACCAGAAAATCTTAGACTAAGGGCCCATCAGGATGAGTTTAGGGGCCCACCTAACATTTAATATATATATTAATACTAATTTACATATCTATCTTACTCCTACTGACTCCTGTTGTTTATTATAATGCATTTCTTACTGTTCCTGTGCCTCGTTCCTGTGCCTAGACTCCTGTGCCTCTGCGGCTCTACCATCTTGGTCAACTCTTCGCTTGCAGGTACTGGGGGCTACAACCTGGTGTGACTCAACAGCGCAACATCCCCACCATCAAGGGCTCTGATGAAAAGCTGGTCACACTTAGACCCTGAGCCCCAGTGCCTGTGGGTACTTATTGGTCTCCACCAAAAAGTAAGGTAAACCGTGACATTGAGTTTATAGGAAACCATTTTCCCTGCCCATCCCCCAAGCACAAATCCTGCTACTTAAAGCCCCTACAGATTATCTTATTAGCAGTAAATGTATACTATTAGGATGGTAAACAGCCCACACGTAATTAAATCACATGCAAGGGTCCTAGTGTACCTCCTACCAAGAGATGCAAAGACCCAAGCAGTAGCCCCATTATCTGCTTTCTCTTTAACCTGTTGGCTGCAATAAAGAGAAACAGAAGTATTAAGAACAGTCATGCTGATTCTATCATTTGGTATAGCTTTAAAGCTAGTACAGTACAATACAATAACAGTGTTAGGTACCTGTATGACGTCAGGCGAACTCGGGAAAAGGAGGGTAGTCGTCCGCAGGGAAAAACAGTAGACACAGCAGAACTGTAACAGTTAGATATTAGGCAGGATCAGGACAAGGCCCAAGGCAGGAACAGGATCCAAAATACAAGGCAGGATCAAGATACTTCTTTGCAAGGCAGGATCCAGCAATGACAGGAACTAGAACCCAGCACCACCGAAGAACAGCATCTTAGTGCTATAATCGGGCACCGGCCAAGGGAAGTGCCTCAGTTTAAATTCACGCGCTAGGTGTGATGATGTCGGTGTATGGAGTCAATGGGCGCCGCCATCTTGGACGGACCGGAACGGCTAGAGAGGTGAGTATCTTTCCTTACAAACAGTTTGTGCCTTCACATGTGTAAGTTCTTCAGTTTTAAGCCAATCCATGATGTGAGTGTTCTTAGAACCAAACCTTACATTAAGAGATGAAACTTACAGTGCTAAACGGTATTCATTTTGTTAAAGTTCCAAAAATACGATTTGAACCAAATTTTTTGAATTTTTGAATAATCAAAGACAGTTTTTTACTATTTTCTAATAGTTTTTTTGTAGATGTTATACATTTTTAAACTGTAGGAGACCAGTAAAAAAAATATCATCTGATTGGTTGCTGCAAATAAGGCAATTTTTTTTACCTTTTATTAAACAGCATGCTCACCCCTCAATTAAAAAAAGCTATATAGGTAAATCACCAATCAAAACCCAAAACTATAATAGAGAGCTGACACACGTAAGGCTAATCTGCTATAATGCTCTCCCATTTCCCTCTGCCTCTCAAATGTTTTTGTTTCCTCTTCAAACTCTCCAAGTTTTATATGCTAAATGGAGGCAGCTAGGGTTATTTCCGCATTGTCATATAAATGTTGGCTGTGATGTCATCTGTTACATCAATGACTGACAGATGCTCGAGGAACTAGGAATCAGAAAAAGAGGTAAGAAAACATCAGGAAGCATTTCAGGTGGAGCACACATTACCAATAAATGGCCAATCTCATCGGTCCCTGTGAAACAACTGTTTCCGATGCCAACAAACGTGTCCACAAAATTTTCCTCGGACACGGTTGACTCCCTGTACTGTAGTATCGGTAGTTGTCGGCAATTGTTAGGAGGCTGGAAGTTCCGAACAATCCCTCTATATTTTATTTAGGTAGAAGGTTCAGAACTGTGTGTAGTATTTGCCATGCCCCTAGTATCATTACTGATAAAGATGATTATGGAAGTCCTTTAAGATTACAAACTGATGAGGGATATATGTTATATGGTAGAATGTGTCCTCTATATATCAAGGTCATTAGCAGGGACAGAAATGAAAATGACTGAGTGCTAAATAGCAGGCATTCCCAGCATTCAGGCAGTTCCAATTCTAGTACACTAGCAAAACCTGCAGCACACACCCCTTGGGCCCCCACCGCGAAACGCCATCCCCCACCCCCTGCCGCATGCATCGTCCCGAACGCACATCCTCCAATCACTCCCTTGATGAATGAAGCGGTGCTCGTGTAAATGCGTCTGGCGTCCATGCATATTTACAGCTTTAGGTTAGTATCTAAGATGGAAGACTAGACTAGGCGATATTAAATACATGAGTAAGCGGAATTATAATGGGAATAATGGTGGAATATTTTCTTACTATTGTGGATGCTCTTCAAGTAAATATTCAGTTTAAAAAGTCTCTCTTTCGGCTGCTGCTTTAATGTTCCATCTTTTCAAGTCATTGAAACTCTCATACTCAGTATGAACCAGGTTGTAAAGAAGCTGAAAAAGACCTGAATACAATACGAACAGAAAGCCGGCCGATGAGACTCACATATTATAAATAGAAATGGCCGAAACTCCTAAGTTTCATTCTGTTTTCAGACTTACGGGTCTTGGGAAAAATCTGAAGATCTGAAAACGGAACATACTTTTAAGGGTTCCCGAATGTACAAAGTTATTTTTGGTAGCCCTCGAAAATAATTTTGAACGTTCAATAACCTTAGAAAATTTTGTTATTTCTTTCTGTTGGTCCAAAATATTATGGTATTTTTCGTCCAAATCGGATGATTAGACATGCCGGTAAATAACGAAATGTGGTCTCTTATGGACAGCATGATCAGCTGCGGCAACTTTTGCCACAACTGATGCTATTTCAGCACAGATGACTGGTCAGGAATGGCAAACAGTCGCCATGCTAAAAAATCTGCCCGTGTGTACCTAACCTTAGGGGGAATTGCACATTGCAGATATCAGACAATTCAGATCCAACGGGATTTGCAAGGTGTGAGGGTTGAAAACATACAATAACAATAACAATGCTACTGTACTTCATATGGGCAACAGTCAGCTGAGTAAGCAGTTACCACTGCATGTTGCGACGATCCCATATGTCTGGCCTCCTTAAAACTATAATTATTGGTACGATTGGTCCTAATGAACATTATCAAACGTGGGTTTCCATATATTATCCAGTGTACTTGTGTGTTTAGACAACTCTGCCTGTGCGCAAAGGTCCAAATAGTGCTAACACAATTATCTGGCTGTATATACGGGCTGCAGTATAAAGTGAACATACAATATCAATAAATATTTGTTCATACAGCAGATAAATAAAAAATAACGGGAATGCTAAATTAGAAACAGAAATGCATCCAATAAATACACGGAGAAATATGTTTAGATCTGTATAATCAGCAAGCTAATTAAGTAAAACAACATTCTGGCATGTGTGTTCTGCACGGACCTGTAGCATTGGGCCTATTCATTTGTGCTATAGAAAATGCCAGTTTCCTATAGCACTGTTCTAAGGGGTAGATTGTGAAATTCATCTTTAAACCAGTAGAAATAAAAGGTATTTTGGAATGAACTTTACATATTATACAAACAAATCTCTGAAATGCCATTGTGTGTGTTTGTGTCTTGAACAAAACTGTCGTACCACTAAACAATAGCCTGTCATCCTAGAGTAAATAAAACTCATTGAATCTTACAAATAGTCAAGTGCACTTAAGCTTCCCCTCCCCCAGTCTTGTGAACTGGGATTTGACAAGAACCTTGTTCCCACCTAAAGTAAATATAAGGAAGACGTCAGGCTGTTTGTGTATTTACATCAGGGTGGCAATAAATGTACTAACTCAGTTATCAGCTAATCTATGAAATTTGTCCAAAGGATATTGGACATCTAAGATGTTAAGCTTTGTGCAAACCTACGAAGTTAGCAGTAATCCACAACCCCCGAGCACGTTCAGGCACGTGACGAACAGCCGTTTCTGTCCCTAAAATCACACGTGTGCATGCGTTTGGTCAGGGGTTGTTCGTCAATCTGCTATGGTGGATCAACAAACTACCCTATACACGTGTGATTATTGGCTGAAACGGCCTTTGTCACGCATGTGAGTTGTGGTTGTGGGTCGCTGCTAACATTGTATGTGTGTATGAAGCTTTAGTCAAGTTTAATGTACAAGTTAAAGTACAATTTAATGGTTTAAGCCTTGTACACACATCTGATGAATGACAGTCGAGCACTTGCACATGCACGTCAAAAGGATGTTTTGTCTGATAATCGCATGTGTGTATGTGTTCGCTCGGGTGTTGTTTGTTAATTCATGATGGATCTGGTGAATGAAGCACAAGCGAAAGCATACACATGTGCACATGGGCCAAAACAGACGTTCTCCGAGCATGTGTCTTGTACTCAAGGGTCAGGCATCTTTCTTCCTATCGGATGTGTGTACGGAAGTTTATTGACTGATGTGTTAGAAAGGGATATTGTATTCATAAATTGCTAGAGCCTGGGTGTTGAGATTTACCTCAAAATTCAGAACTCTACATAGTTATTCTCAAGGCTTTAAAAAAAATGCAAGTGTTCCAGATATAGAATAATTCTTTATTTACTCCAGATTTACATCCTAATATTTATGCTTTCTCTCTCTCCCTTTCCCTGTGATGTGCATAACTGTTAATGAGATTACTCTGTGAAATTATAATTTAACACCTGATGGAGCATCCAACATTTTTAACATGCCATTTTTATCACACTCTCTTCTGGGTGTTTGATAGTGTGAAATTCATATTTGGAAGTCCCCGCTCCTGTTCCTAGAAGAGAGTAGTGTGCAATTTATAGTGTTATGTTCCAACATTAATCCTCTGTTCCCTGTACAGTTTCAATTCAAGTAATTTTCATTCTATATTTCTCATAGACACCCAACATTTCCAGTTATGACAAATATCAGCGTAGGACTGCCCACTCAGTTCAGTAGGGTTCTATTTCATTTATTAGAACCAATTGTAGGTTTTAACAACCCACAAGTGGAAAACCAAAATTCCATTACAGTGTGCTGATATGCCACACAATATACCCCAAAAGAATATGCATTGGCACAGAGTAAATTTATGGAACAAACTGGTTATTTTTGGTTGGTTCATTTTTATTTTTATAAATAAGGCAAAATACTAATTACATATATGGTTGAACTGGGGAATTTTCAGGCTTGGTTTATTTTCTTTACTTATTTTCTTTACTTTATATAAACACCACCTTAAATTGACACCCACTTTGTTGAAACAGAACATCATACAAAATGGTCTATTACCGAGTGTAACAGAATTAGCCAAATGCTTGAATTTTTCCTTCCGATTTGGAAACATTCAGTGTGAAAGTGAGGAAAACAGCACAGGAGACAGAGATTGAACAAATAACCTGTGTTTTATTTTCACAGCAGGTTTACCATGTCCGCAATAACAGCAGTTGGTATGTACAGATCAAATGAGAGAGAGAGCCTTTACTGAATTCCCGGTATAACTTTACCCTACCATCTGCAGGTAAAAAACCTCAAGTGCACATATTTGCCATCAGCTACTTTCCCTGATGGCCTCCTGTATATCCCTGCCTCTGCTCAAACTTGTCAGCTTGAGTAACTTTGCCCAAACAACAATGCACTCTGGAGAGAGAGTCTTCATTTCCTTGCTGACTCCCTGGTCTGTGCGCAACAACAAATGTAAAACTTTGCTGTACCATCTAGTGACTCTGTTTTTTCCTTTGCTCTGTGCCATCCACTTCAAAGGAGCATGATCAGTTTCTAATATAAACTAACGGCCTAGTAAATAATAAAAGATGTGTTGGATCGCACATCATAAATATATACATCATGCTGGGTGCGTAGTGGTCATTGCTGCTAAACTGCAATGAAGTATATGATTTCCTATGGATTCACCGCGCACCAGTCTTAGATCAAGTATAGCTTTTATTGATCAATGTTTTGGTACAAAAAAGTACCTTTATCTAAACTCTTTTTTTAGTTTAAATGCCCAGGCACGTACCCGCTGGGCCCTGAGTGTCTTTGCTGTGAAAGTGAAGAAAACGGACAGAGACAGAGATTGAACGAGAGAGAGAGAGAGAGAGAGAGAGATTGATTCTAGAATCTGTTTCTGAATCTGTATCTGAATCTCTTAAAAAGTGTTTTTCATTATTATTAAAGAGGAAAAGTGGCAATGATTCCTTGTTGCATACCTCAGAAAAAGGGGTTAAGAAAAAAAATCTGTTTTAAAGGGAAATATGCTTGTGAAGGTTCTCATTCATCCAGGTCATGGTATATCTGTTGTATTCAATTAGATCAACTGGACTTGAAATGTAGTTCTTGAAGACGTTTCGCTAGTCATCCGACTGGCTTTCTCAATTCAGAATGACTTGTACAAGAATCTGTGGCAATTATGTACCCTGGAAAATCCCAATTAGCATATCACAGCCAGGTGTTAAGGGTGTGATTAGATAGTGGTTAAGAGGTGTTATAGGAACGCCCAGAGTAAGGTGTTAAAACAGCATTGTACATGGTGTCGAACCCCCCCACCTCTATTTAGGCTTGGTTTCTTTATTTTCACACAAATGGCCTCCTTAACACCTCTCTTGAACCACTCACGTTCCTTTGACAATATGTTAACATTACAATCTTCAAAGGTATGTCCTTTATCCTTAAGATGCAGATACACGGCTGAGTCCTGACCCGAGGAATTGGCTCTTCTGTGCTGGGCCATACGTTGATGCAGTTGATGCATACCTTGTCTGTTTGCATTAATGCTTCAATGTATTGTGGGTTTTCTCTGCTAAAACCAGTATATACACAATACAGTATCTTTGCTTTGGAGTATAGTTGAATATGCAAATGGCAGGTAGTTGGCAAATTAAGTCAGACGGCATTTGACCAACTGTCTGCCATGTACAATGCTGTTTTAACACCTTACTCTGTGCATTCCTATAACACCTCTTAGCCACTATCTAATCACACCCTTAACACCAGGCTGTGATATGCCTATTGGGATTTTCCAGGGTACATAATTGCCACAGATTCTTGTACAAGTCATTCTGAATTGAGAAAGCCAGTCGGATGACTAGCGAAACGTCTTCAAGAACTACATTTCAAGTCCAGTTGATCTAATTGAATACAACAGATATTTTTAAAGGGAAAGTTCAGTGGAAAAATAGCATTATTTTTTAAAACTCTTAGGGGCATATTTATAAATGACCATTAACTTTCCACTGCAGGGTTTCCCGCCGCTTTCGCCAAAACCGGAATTACCACGATTTATAAAATGGCGATTTATTAAAACTGGTGGCAAAACGTTAATAATGCCACGCTAAGGTTTCTGCCAAAGCACGGACATCGCATCAGTTACCACTCGCTTCTATTTATAAATTGGCGGTAACTGAATTCTCACGTTAACTTTGGCTGTTTCAATTTGTTTCAATGGGTTGGCAGAAACAGCCAAGCTTGCTCCATGGCTGCTGGTGTGATGAAATGCCAAAAGGCCAAACAGAATTGGACTAGCATGCCAATGGGGCTAATATTGTAAATTTTATCTGGATGCTCCTCTGCACTTTGGTGCTCCCCCTTGTAATGTACAGTGGGATTCCTTGCTCACTTAGAAGGGGTTAGAAAATTCTAACTCCTGGTTGCTCTCCAGTATTGTGATTATAATTACAAGAACTGCAAATAAGCGAAGGAAACTAAAATGTCCAGTGCCTATGCTAAATAAAGATCCCCTATGCTAAATAAAGATCCCCTATTGAATTGGAAAAGGAGCATTTACCCAGAGCGATATATATGTGAATAAAACTGCAAAATATGTTAATGCTTTCCAATGGCACTGGCGTGTTCGCTCAAAAACAACTAATCCCACCATCGACAGTAATGGTTCATCAGAGTGGGATCAGACATTTTCACTACATACACAATGCAAATAATTGTCAAATGCCGTCTGACTTAATTTGCCAACTACCTGCCATTTGCATATTCAACTATACTCCAAAGCAAAGATACTGTATTCTGTATATACTGGTTTTAGCAGAGAAAACCCACAATACATTGAAGCATCAATGCAAACAGACAAGGTATGTTGAAAATTTTACTGACCAAATCATTATATTAAAGGAAGGACAGTTGGATTATGGTTGTAAGTGGGCAGTTATCATTTTATGTGATAGCATTAGCAACATGTCCATAGTGATTGTGATTTGGATGAATATTTATATTTCATCATTGATTTTGCATGCATCTTGATTATTTCATTTTGTACAGCATGGTATACGGCCATATTATGAAGACTACGAAAAATGAAATCAGCTGAAATGGGAGTGCCATGGATGAATCATGCCATCATGAGATGCCAGCAGATGTTGCTTCTTTCTGAGAGGTAGCCATAGCTACAGTACAAGATATTATTATACTTTATTTCTAGTTACTGTGACTTCCCAGAGTACATTTCACAGCTTTATTTGATGCAGCATTAGCGCCTGTTGTTTGACTGGACATCTAACCATTGGTTGACAATTCACTTCATTGCCCGTTGTAACAAATGATTCAACCTTTGGGTCAGATGAAACACTGAATGGGTGAAGTAAATACGATGACTGGATAGGCAAGGCTTTTTGCAGGCACTAGACATATGATAAAATGAGTGGAGCAGGCAAGCATTCAAAGCACTCCAAAGTTACAGGGAGGAACGTGCTAAAATTTCATTCAATGAGGAATTGTGCCATGCAATGTTCTAATATAGTGTACAATTCTGCTAGCACCCACAGAAAAAAATCAAATTTCTAATTCAGATACATTTAAAGTTTGCCTTCTTAACACATGGGGGTTCACCTTAAAGGGTAATTGTGGTCTCAAATTCTTCCAAACTAGTAAGAATTATATAAAAAGCTTTTAATCATACCTTCAAAATAAAACCTAAATCACATCTCTAGATAAAATTTGTGAGACGTTATTGCTAGAAAGGTTCAGCAATATTACTTCCTGGTTGAACACTTCCTGTTTTCAGCCATGTGACCAGCTTGTAGTCATGTGACCAGCCTTTGCCTGCATTAATAGGCTCCCCTTCTCCACTGTCAATTTTTTTCTGAGGTGCTTCCTGATTTCCCCAGCATTAAGTCTTAACTGAACATGCTTCTCCCCCAGGGCAGAGGGGTGTGGCAGAGGTCAGGTGATGCCACTCAACCTACTGGAAGCAGGAAGTTTGAACATTCACCCCAATGAAATTTCTCACAGGCTCCAGCTAGAGATGTGATTGTTGGCTCATTTTAAATGAAATACTGTAGGCTTTCATTTAACCCTCACTTGTTTTGAGACCACAGTTGCCCTTGAATCATTATACTGTATATATGATTACATGGTTTCACCTGAATCATTTTATAGTTGATTACTATTTAAGATCCAACACTTTTCTATACTGCTAGCTTTACAATGTGCTTCTGACCACCACCACTGGATTAAACAAGGCTAATTTTTAGAAGTCAGTGTGCTTTATATCATGCAAGGAACTGGGCATTGTTCCAGTCTAGCAAAAGAGTATTTCTAAACAATTGGAAGCTTTGAAGTTGTCTTCCTGATTTGTTATGACAAAACTATTCAGTGCAGACTGGGTTGCTCAACTTTCCTGGCAGGTTCTGCCTATAATTATGCTTCAGAACACCGTGTACACTTTCTCTTTCATTTTTTATTTTCTTATTATTTGATTTGTGTTTTAATCACAGAGTATTTTAAATCAGACCTCCTTGGTGCATATTTATAGAAATCTGTGTCTGTGCGTTCTCATTAAGTGTATAATGTTGATGTTATTATAGGTGTTAAAACTTTATTTTGCACCTAATTAAAACTAATGCCTCTAGGCTCCAAAATGGCTCCATGTGCAAAGGAACTTGTGTCTCCTGGCATTTTATTATGTTTTTCTAGAAGTATGATTGAACGTATGTTGAGTTATGGCCTGTTAGTATGGCAGATAAGAAGCTCTTACATCATGCTATTAATCACGCTCCGCATATACTCCGTATAGTATGTTAATAATATTATTGACTCTGAATTGCCTTCTATTGATAATATGATTTTTAAATGTAGGGTTAAAAGTCTATAAGGGATTTCTAAGGGTCCTTCCCACCCAAATCATAGGCTGGGTACACACAAAGGGATATTTGGTTTGTTGGCTGCAATAGTGGCCGCGGCCGACAGTTTGTGCGACCAATCGTGCCGTCCCATAGGGAACTGCATGATCGACCATGATTTACCAACAAGTCCGATCGCCCATTCGTCCGAAAGCAGCACAGATTATTTTATACTGTCTTGACAATTATTAGAATCTCAAAACAAACAATTGTTATTCCTATTAATTGGGTGTTATTGTGCTACCTCCTGGGTAAATAACATGGCCTGATATGGAAACTACCACAGACCATGTTTATATATTACATGCTGCTTAATTTGCTAAAAGCCACCATCAGCATGGGCTGGACCATACACAGAGATGGTGTGATACCAAATATCTAGACCCCCAGACAGACAGCTTGCTCTGTTCTAAGCACCCCAATTCATCATGCACTATACAGAAGTAGAGAGTGTAGCTAGCTCTTAAAGCAAACTAAGAACCTTTTGGAAGAGATACTTAAATAAGGTATGACAGATTATATTTTTCATGGTATGTTACATGGCAATATTTCGACTTACTATGTAACAGTGCAAAGAGCACCGTATATAATAATAAGTGCAATCAGGATTCCGACCGGGTGATTCAACTGAAATGGCCCTCTGCAAAGTCTCAAATGACCTACAAGCTGCCAAAGGACAGTTCTTGGTCCTCATTCTCCTTGACCTATCGACTGCCTTTGATACTGTGGACCACTCTCTTCTTATGCAGAGTCTATATTCTCTGGGCATCCAAAATCAAGCTGCGGCATGGTTGTCTTCTTATCTCTCTAACAGATCTTTCTCTGTCTCTTTTGCTAATAAGACTTCCTCTCCTGTTCCGCTTGGTTTGGGGGTCCCTCAGGCCGGTTTTAGGACCCTTGCTGTTCTCCCTCTACACTATCTCTCTGGGAAAAATAATCAGTTCTTTCGGTTTAAGTATCACTTATATGCTGATGATAATAAAATTTACTTGTCCACCCCCACGCTAACCCCTGGTGTTCAATCCCAAATCTCTAAATGTCTGCTCTCTATCTCTTCCTGGATGGCGCACCACTGCCTTAAACTAATCTATCCAAAATGGAATTAATCACACCATTCTCCATCTCTACTGACAATATAGTCATTAACCCAGTTGAATCTGCACACTGCCTTGGAGTGATCTTTGACTCCTCTCTTTTCCTTCCATCATCACATTAACAATGTCTGTTTTCTCCTTCGCAATATTGCCAAGATCCGCCCTCTTTCTCCACTACTAATATGCTCATCCATGCCCTTATAATCTCCCATCTCGACTACTGTAACATTCTACTGCTTGGACTCCTGGCCTCTCATCTCTCTCCTCTCCAGTCTTAAACTCGTTAGCTGGGATCGTCTCGCTCTCCTCCAAAAGAGAACCCGCAACCCCTATACTTCAGTCCATAGGGGCTTCCTGTCAAACAAACAATCATATTCAATACCCTGCTTTTAACCTTTAAATCCCTTTGCTCTACTGCACCTCCTACTTATCTTCTCTCTTGGTCCCTTATGCTCCAGGCTGTGCCCTTCGCTCCTCGCAAGGAAATCTTCTCCACAGACCCCCAACTAACATTGCTGCCTCCTGCCTTAAACCATTCTCTCTTGCTGCTCCCTACCTTTGGAACTCTCTGCCTCTCTCGCTTCGCCTGGTGATATCCATTAATGCTTTCAAATCTAGACTGTTCCTCCTACCTTTCTGAGCATCAGCATAACTAATGATTGTTAGCCCTTTAAAGCACTTTGTACCCATCCCCCCCACTTGTACCTGTATGTTGTCCCCCCCACTTCGATTGTAAGCTGTTCCGGGCAGGGATCTCATTCCTAATGTGTCAAGGCTTGTTGCACTTATATCTATTTATACATAATTTATATTTATGCTTTCTTAACCGATGTATGAAATTGTATTTAACTTACGTATATACTCGAGTATAAACCGAGTTTTTCAGGCTGAAAAATCAGCCTGAAAACTCGGACTCGGTTTATACTCAAGTCAACTGCTTACCTGGGCATTCTTCTTCTGCACTGGCGCGCCGGCCTGACGTCACTGCCCGGCGCCAAGCCCGGCGCCGGGCAGTGACGTCAGCCGGCGCGCCGGTACAGGAATGGGCGCGCGGCTGCCGGAATGCCGATACCGTACCTGCCAGGAAGCCCTTGGATGGAGGAAGAGCCCACAGGAGAAGAGTCGTCCACAGGGAGAAGAGTCCACAGGGAGAAGAGTCCACAGGGAGAAGAGTCCACAGGGAGAAGAGCCCACGGGTACAAACTGAACTGAGGGGAGGGGGGCATTCAAGATGTTTGGGAACTACAACTCCCAGCATGCTTTATTAGCTGGGAGTTGTAGTTTCCAAACATCTGAATGCCAAGTGAGGGTGGCATTCAAGATGTTTGGAAACTAAAACTCCCAGCTAATAAAGCATGCTGGGAGTTGTAGTTTCCAAACATCTTGAATGCCACCCTCACTTGGCATTCAAGATGTTTGGAAACTACAACTCCCAGCATGCTTTATTAGCTGGGAGTTGTAGTTTCCAAACATCTTGAATGCCAAGTTTCTACCCTCAGTTTATACTTGGGTCAATAACTTTTATTAGGATTTTTAGCTGAAATTGGGTACCTCGGTTTATACTCGGGTCGGTTTATACTCGAGTATATACGGTAATTTAATTTTTATCTATCTGTTAATGGCTTGCACTTATCCCCTTGTTTGTATACTCTGTATTTTATAACGTACAGCGCTGCGTACACAAGTGGCACTTTGTAAATAAAATTATACATGCATACATACAAGTTCATACTTGGCATTATGCAAGGTAGTATCAATAAAATCTATAATGGCTAGAAGATGTAGATGGTGGTACAACCATAGCCATCACCATCGAAGTTTTGTAAAAATGGTAAGGAAAGTACAAAACAGTTTATAAAATGAGCACAATTGTGCCTGTGCTGTTAATTTGCAGCAACCAATCAGATAATATTTTTTTACTGGTCTGCTACAGTAAGAGAACATTTGAGAACATCTGATAATTTGCTCTAAAGGCTTGCACACAGGTACGGTGTTTGCAGCCACCCACGACCCACGACCACAACACACACCCGCAGCGAACGTCTGTTTTGGAATACACACGTGCGATTATCGGTCAAACCGGCTATTCGTCATACGTGCGTGAACACGCTCGGGGGAGGCTGCACACAGGGGGACTTTTAGTAGTGTACGCTCGGTATGATCAGGACAAATGATGTTTGCGCGACCGATCATGTGGTCACCATTGGCTGAGATCTACCAACAGTCCCGATATGGGCGACCAAGCTTAGTCGCGGCCAGTCGGCCCACATCATGTGATATTTTCGTCCGACCAATGATAGGGATGGTAGCATTCTTGAAAGCTTGCTATTTCTATAATTTTTTTCACAAGCCAACAAAAGGTATCACTGAACATATATATAGCATTGATAAAAATGTAATAAAAATCAACTTTGTAGCAACATTTCGGCTATCTCTACTTTATTGGGGAAATTAGCATAACATATAATAAGTGATGAGTTAATTTATGAGTTAATTTATGAACTTAGCCTTCCCATTTTAGAAACACTGCTGATTGGTGCAGTCATCTAAGTTGATTGGCTTGGCTGTTTTTATTTTTTTACTATGACTTGTCAGTCAGAAACATTGTGTGACATTGCCATGAAACATTTTTTTTTTTGCAAATATTTCTTATTTTCTTTAAGTGAGTAACTTAATTTTGTAATTCAAGTGAGAATGAATATTATATAACTGAATGGCTTTGTTTAAACAGTAATAAGAATTATAGATGAAGGATAGATAAGTACTAAAAGTCTGTGTTTACATGGGTCGGTATTTCAGCCCGATTGACCACTACAGACTAAATTTTGGGCAAAAGACTACCTGTCATGTTAAGTTATCAGTTGTCTGTGTGAAGGGAAGATAGGGCCACAGTTGGCCTGTGTATACAAAGCCTAGCCTAAACTCCAGGTTTAATGAGAAACAGTATTTATCTCAGAATGGTTCAGAAATATTTACTTATTGATCAAGGTTGATGCTTTTATATGTAATCTTTTAATCAAGCAACACTTTGATTATGCTACTTCATTTTTTTTTATTTTCAATAGAATTCTAGATAAAATAGAAGTCTACCATAGAGCACAGATAAGCCAGGCCTTTGTTTAACAAGCATCTGAAGCACACCAAAGTAATGATCAGATTTCTCTGTATATAGATCAACGTATGAATAGCTCTTTGAAGAGATACATTTCAGACTCTGCTCGACTGTAAACTGGGAGTGAGATAATGAAGTATGGTGGTGAATATCAAGACACAGATTAGAAGATCCTCACTGCCAAAAGGTTACAAGAGAAGAGTGGTGTTGAAAGAGGAGGAATGTTTCAGGCAATATTGAGAAGCTTAGATGTGTAGTTGAAGGCATATACTAGCAAATGTTGTACAGTGTACAGTGTAAAAATGTAATAATATGTATTTGTTCATTCCAACAGTCATATTTCAGTGCTGTGAGTTTACATTTTTATTGAAAATACAAACTAAATACCATGTTCATGATCAATTGAAGACCCTTATGCAGGCCATACTCCTTCTCAATCGATTGTTTTCATTTGAATTGATCGTAATCTTGCCTATCGCAATGTGCAGACAGATTGCATTGGACCCGACCAATCTCCCATTCCCGTATGGGAATTGGTTGGCCATGCGGCCATACACAGGCCGATCGTATCAGCAATCTTTACTTTACAGTAAAGGGAGCGGATTCCGATAGATGGAAATTTTTCATCTTAAAGGAATAGTTCAGTGCTAAGTACAAGTCTGCATAGGCAGAAAACCTAAATTGCACAGTGCAAATACCTCTTTCCAGATTGTCCATGTGTTGCTCCTATCCCCAGTAATCCTTGCTGGTAACTGATTCCCCCAGTCCTGGTCCTGAATCTGCAGCTCCCCCTCTCCTGCAATTCGCGACTATGCAGGCTCCGTCGCACATGCGCAATGAGAGACCCCTGCAGTCGAGTCTCTCTCCCAAACAGTGACCTCTCTGTCAGCCAGCCAGGACGGGATCGCGTGTGTGATCTATCCTCTTTTTTTCTATCTATCTATCCCCTTTTTTTAAATCTATCTATCTATTCTCTTTTATCTATCTATCTATCTATCTATCTATCTACCCTCTTTCTTTCTATCTATCTACCCTCTTTCTATCTATCTACCCTCTTTCTATCTATCTATCTATTTATCTATCTATCTATCTATCTATCTATCTACCCTCTTTCTATCTATCTACCTATCTACCCTCTTTCTTTCTATCTCTCTATCTACCCTCTTTCTATCTACCTATCTATCTATCTATCTATCTATCTACCTATCTATCTATCTATCTATCTATCTATCTATCTATCTATATATCTACCCTCTTTCTATCTATTTATCTATCTATCTATCTATCTATCTATCTATCTATCTATCTATCTATCTACCCTCTTTCTATCTATCTACCTATCTACCCTCTTTCTTTCTATCTATCTATCTACCCTCTTTCTATCTATCTACCCTCTTTCTATCTATCTATTTATCTATCTATCTACCCTCTTTCTATCTATCTATCTATCTATCTATCTATCTACCCTCTTTCTATCTATCTATCTACCTATCTATCTATCTACCTATCTATCTATCTATCTATCTATCTACCCTCTTTCTATCTATCTATTTATCTATCTATCTACCTCTATCTATCTATTCTCTTTTTTCTATCTATCTACCATCTTTCTATCTATCTACATATCTACCCTCTTTCTTTCTATCTATCTATCTATCTACCCTCTTTCTATCTATCTATCTATCTATCTATCTATCTATCTATCTATCTATCTATCTATATATCTACCCTCTTTCTATCTATTTATCTATCTACCCTCTTTCTTTCTTTCTATCTATCTATCCTCTTTTTTTCTATCTATCTATCTATCTATCTATCTATCTATCTATCTATCTATCTATCTATCTAGATGACTATGTTTGCTACCTACATTATACCATACTGAAAGTGATACACAGGCACTATGGGTGGGCGAAAAGGCTGTGAGTGCTGGCTGACTGTTTGCTACCTACATTATGCTATACTGAAAGTGAAGCACAGGCACTATGGGTGGGGGAAAGGGCTGTGAGTGCTGGATTACTGTTTGGTAACTTCATTATGCCACAGTGAAAGGGATGCACAGGCACTATGGGTGGGGGAAAGGGCTGGCAGTGCTGGATGACTATTTGCAACTACATTATGCCATACTAAAAGTGATGCACAGGCACACGCTTACACAAACACACTCACAGACTCACGCTTACAGAAACACTCACAGACTCACACGCTTACACAATCACAGACTCACATGCTTACACAAACACACTCAGACTTACACGTATTCACAAACACACTCAGACTCACACGTTTACACAAACACTCACAGAATCACACAGTTACACAAAAACACTGACAGAATCACAGTAACACACTGCTATATACAAACATATAAATCTATATAAACAATAAATACATACATTTTATTTCAATAAACAATACCAACTGAGCCTTTAAGTTGCTGTAAGTAATCCCTAAGTTCTGTAGATCTGCCAGCAAACTGTACCTTATGCAGCAAAAAAAAGTGCACGTGAAGAGAGGGAAAGTCTATTAGTCATGGGGTCAAAAGGGGCGGGGTTATAACATGTCAGTACAGCAGATAGACAACAAGCAGTGCAGAGTGAAGGACACATCCCCAAAAACGAGCAGAACTTTACAAGCTGATTGCAGAGGCTACAAGCAGAATTTTTTCACAAGAAAGGGATCCTTGGGGCTGGGGCACAGGGGAGTTTATTATACATAAGTTTGTAAAATATGTCATTTCTGAGAGAACACTTCCTTTAATGCTGACCATGGACATTCATTCAGCCCCTACACACTGCCGATGTTAGGACAGAGAGTATCTTTAACCCAAATATTTAAAATACACAAATCCAGGAAAACCCTAGCTTGAGGGATGATGCCATAAAGCTGTAAAGCTGGCCATACACTACACAGTTACCTCATAATGTTTCTGCGACATTCCGACAACGATTGTAATATTGATCATAATTACGATCGCAAACATGATCCGTCTGGAAGTGTCTCTGGAGTGTCCACACTCGACATTACAATCGATTCAACATTCATCTCAGATCAAATGTCAAATTCGTGTAATGTTGAGGTAATGTATGGGCAGCTTTAGGAATTTTAAGGAAGCACCTTTGTGGGGAGAGAGCAGGGTAACATGTTGTAAACTTTACAATCCTCACAGGGATGGCTGCAATTCTAAAGATGAGTACACACAGCAAAAATCTTTAAAAGATGACAGGCATACAGGGAGATAATTAGTAGTGGCAGATGATCTCGTGATTCAATAACGTGGCGCACACCACTGCATGATGTTATTGCATCCTGGGAGCGTGAACAGGTAAATAGTGGGGACTAAACGCCTGTGAGAAAAGAACGTTAGATATTGTTCAAAATAGAGGCACAATATCTAACTTTTTTAATTGGATCAGACAAGCTGCACTACTTCCCAAAAGATTTGGAAGTGGCCCCAGATAGCAAGGAGCTATTGATTAAACGTTGAGATGTGGTCAGAATGGTCAGTGTTGATGATTGAACATTGAACCAGTATTGACTTTTGGTTACATTATCAACATTGAGAATCTGATTGTTAAATAACATTGATTCCACAAATAATGGTGAGTTTTTTCAACATTGAAAACGATGTTGAGCCAACATTGATATTAGGAAAAATCTCAACATTTAACTGCTGTGGCACATACTGTGTCTTTTTTTTTAAATGGTCACTTGTTTTAATTGCCCCAACCTACCACCATTAATACATTCTTAACTAGATATTAAAAGGGGAAGTTCAGTGCAAATACATATGCTTTTAAGAAAAAAGAGCAGTAATTTTCAATCCTAATGAGCTTAACTGCCCATTCAATATTTTTGTCGTAAAAGAAATGCAACTGAAATACTGACTTCCTGTTTGCAGGACCCCTAATAGAGAACGTTATGGTCTCTGCCCTTGACCCAGCCCCTGGGTTGATTCAGTTGCTCAGTAGAGATCTGAGCTGTTTGACCATCCAACAGCCAATCAGTAGAAATTACTTGTTAAGAACATTCAAAGGAAGTGGTGCATCTCCTGGGAAGAAGAAGAATCATTAGACCTGAATGTAAGTCACTATTGTCAACAGCAGGGAACAGCAAGGGTATGAAATTAACCGATTTTTCAAAAGACGGGACGCGAATATGTAGAATAGGTAGGTATGCAAATACAAACCAATAATTTTTATAAAATTTATATTTTACATTGAACTTTCCCTTTAATGATAAATATTGCCCCCCACTTCTTTTTCTGGCAGAGGTTGTGCCAGTATAGGTGCAATAATTACCTTTAATTTTAAAGGCGAGAAGAGAAAAAAAAAGAGAAAAGGCGCTTGCCTGGAGATATGTAATACTGTGTATAAGTAAATTAACGGGTCATAAATTAAACTATCTGGGGCATTGTTCATCAACAGAGCATGTCAGAGGACCCCCCCTATTACATCCCATACCCTGCCTTTATGCTTGAATCTTGCTGGCTTCCTCCTCCACGTAATCATATTTTATCAATGCCTCCACAAGATTTTCAAATCTTCCACATGGTCAAAGAATAGCGTGGCTGTTTGACACACAGGTGATGTCAATGCGTGTGGCAGAATAACACAGCCAATCTTTGCAGGATTTGGTGTATATACTGCCGCTCATTATGACATCACTGGGGCACGCACACTAACGTCAACTGAATGGGAGGTGCGCACGTGCGAAACAGCCACGCTGTTCAGTGACCCAGTGGATGGTGGAGAGTTGGAAATTCATGGGGGAAGTGCTAAAAATGTGATTGCAGTGGAGGAGGAAGCCATCAAGAGTCAAGCACTAAAGGTAGGTTATGAAAGGGTAATAGGGCAAAAAAACACCATCTTTATATTTAAAGCTACACGCTATCCAGTAAGAAAGGGTGTGAAAACAGTTAAAATTATGTAACTGACTTCCATTGGACATGTGCGGCAGTTCATTGCATAGTTTCGAAAAAAAGCTGGCTGACTTTCTGAAAATAAGGAATGTTGCAGGTATTGGTACATAAAGTAGAGTTGATCCCGGGATATTTCCAATTGCTACTTGGAGTCAGGAAGGAATTTTCCCCTTCATAATTCTGGTGGGTTTTTCTGCCTTCCTTTGGATCAGCTGTTAGGCAGGAAATTGTGGGTATTGTGAGTAGATGGAATGGATGGGCGTATTTTATTTAACCTCAAATACTATACTATACTATAATGGTTTAGTGTTGGTTTAATACTGAATTAGTTTGTGTACACAGAGCTACTGTATCTATCAAGAGCGCTGCAACATAAAAATTCTCATTTTTAAATCAAACTAAACATTTCGCTTTTTTATTTAGGTTTAGGCTGAGGCCCACTACAATGCACCAAAGTGAGTGCATAATCATGCACGTTATTGCACGTGAATGTGGTGTGCGATTCTGGTAAATTGTCGCACGTTGTTGGTTTGTGCATCTGATTTTACTATTTAACATTATAAAACACATGCGTTTTGCGCATGAGATTTGGTTAAAATTGAAATTTCAGGAAGGCAAAATCCAGCGTTCCCATGCGCATGCGCAGTGATTGCACATGCGTCTGTGTGCACCATTTTTTTAAACAAATGCATGTGTTTTTGTAAAGTTAAATTACAAAAACGCATGCACAAACACGTAACAACGCACACGCAGTCGCATGTGATAACGCTCACCATTTTGTGCGTGCATTTGGTGCATTGTAGTGTGGCCTCAGCCTAAAGGAGAACCAATGACAAAATGAACCAGCGTGAGGGTGTAGTCAGACCAGATGGGCCCACACAACGGGAGGACAGCAATCTTGAATTTCCAGATCACCTGTAGGATGCTCTTAATAAATGTAGGTAGCAGGCTGCACTGATTGCATTAAACACATTCTGCTGCCTCAGTCTTGCTGCATGTGTTTTTTAATAGGCTTCCTGTTTTCAGTCTCATAATGTACACAGTCTCACACACACACTCTCTCACACCCAGACAGGTCACAGTCTCACACAGATAGACACTGACAGTCTGCACCACAGACACTCTCACACCCAGATAGGTCACAGTCTCAAAGATAGGACACTGCTAAGACACGCTCTCACCACATATCCACCCATAACAGGTGGCTCCTACAGCTCTACTAAATCCTGCTGCCTTTCTTGTGTTCGTGCATTTTACTTGCAGCCAATCAATAAGGTCCCGCTCCTGCACAACTCTTAGCTTCAATCTGATGGCTGCTCATCTTTAATCGGTTGCTATTAGCTCTTGGCACTCTTGGTTACTGGTATCGCATTGTCTTTATTTCTTCAGCTAATCTGTGTGTCCAGCCTCAAGCTTCAAAATTCAGACTGACACAGAAGTTTTATCTGACAGGAAGGAGACATCCCAGACAGACACGGGGTAAATTTATATTTAATACCGAATACTGAATATTACCATGTAAGCAGGAGGGAGAGTGTCCCTGTCTGTCTGTACCAAGGGGCAGGGCCATGTTAGACATAAGCCACCTAGATAAAGTGATAGGCCACCTATGTTTAACCAGGGTGCCCAGTGTTTTCTCCAGGGGCACTTCTGGATTTTTGCTGCCTGAGCCAAATTTTGAGTGGAGCCCTTGATTATTATTTCCAGTGCGACACGATGCACGCCGCCGCTGTGTGTTAAATTGGGTGTGGCCGTGGTTTGTTGGTAAATTTTAACAATTTTGAACTTCCTATCACACATTCAATTGACAGACAGTCAATAATGTAAATTCATATAAACAGATATTACATCCCTTTCTCAAACTGCTTGTGTTGCCACAACCATATTGCTCCTTTCAGGTTTTTGTTGCTTAAAACAAATAACTTATTTTATACCCTGTGCTATACATGTTGGTTCCATGTTGCATCCTGGGCCTAGGCCCATTGCTCCCACCTACCAGCACATCTGACTCTTCTTATCCAGGCCCAGATTATAGATGATGCAGCCCTCGGAGGCACACCACCAGGCCTACCCCTCAGGACAACATTCCACAGGGGGGCTCAACCATCCAGCCTGGGGGGCTCCCAGGGTCCCAAATCCCCATATACCTGAAGCATGGGCAAACCAGGCCTCAGACCAGGAAGGGGGGCTTAGTGCCCACGAAACGTTGGGCTTTCTGTCATGTCAATAGACATGGTTGTCAACAGGTTGTAACCTATATTCACTATATTCACCTGCTCTCAGTGTGCCGTGTGGCACTACTTCTACTGGCGGCCGCAGTGACACCGCCCGTGTCAGCAACATCAGCAGAGTTGGTGTCGCCGGCTGAGAAGAAAGGAATTTGGATCAAAAACATTTTAGGATTTTCGAAAAACGGCCCGCGGAAACCCAGAAGCGTGCATGTTGGTTGGTTTCTTTACAGCACCTAAAATTAAACAGACCTGTAACCCGACCCACATCAACTACCTCACCCGCACCCAGGTAACAGACGGGGAATCGACTCAATTCAGGACTCTAATTATTACATCTCTCTCCATTTTTGTTTTAAAATTTGCATTCAAAAACTTCATAATCTGATAATATCTGATTTTTTTGTATTGTAGGGTCCCTTGAAGTGGCATATAGGAGCATAACTTGCCAGGTTTATTCTGCTGGCAAGTTTGTGGAATATACGCAAGTGTCGGTGTGGAATTTTGCCAGTCTAAACTATTTGATTTCAGCTTTAGTTTTGATGACTTAAATTGTGATGGCAAAACCAAACGGCTATATTGGTATTTAGCAATAATTTAATTAGGTTTACTTATCATTGGCAAGATTATATCGGTAAACACTGTAATCTGACAGTTTTTATACCCAGTGTTATAAATAAGACTTATCTGTGATCAATAAGTTTGGTTGTACATTGTAAGCATACATGTATGAATCATAGGCGAGATTGCTGTCTATGTTCCTAAAATAGAACAAAGGTAAAGTCAGCAGCATCAACTCTGTAACATACAAGGTGGTGAAATACCTAGCCAACATCTTGGAGCTCTTGGTTGGAAGCATCACATCTAGAACTCCCAGGATTTTAACTAAGACTTGGTGCAGAAAAAACTATGGTATCTTATTATGTGACATCCCTCTTCACCTGTATACCCACCAAGGAGGCTGTTGAAATTGTGAGAAAATGGCTGTGCCAAGACAATGTCCTTAACAGCAGAACAGATCTTAACCCAGAACAGATGTGTTCCCTACCGGCAGGGGCGTATCTAGGGTCTGAGAAGATCAGGGGCACTTTTTGGCATACATTTTTAGGCCACGCCCCTTTCTCCGCCCCCAATTAAGCCACACCCACTGTGTACTTGTAGAGATTACCAAAAAGATACAGACAGATAGACAACCACAAACATACACAGCCCGATAGTGATAAACAGACAGAAAGACAGTGAGATAGACAGACAGAGATAGAGATCAGAGAGTTGGACAGAGAGACACAAATTAATGACACAAAGGCACAGTAAACTGGCAATTTAATTATATACTGGTAGCAATTTGGTCATTTTAAACTTACTGTTGTGTTCAGTTGTAGTCAGATGCTTGCCCACACCTTTGGCCAGGGAGATATTTTGTACCTTCTTCATGGATCTCTGCCCCTATCTATCTCTGTCTGTCCCTCTCTCTCTCTGTATATCTATCTCTCCCTCTCTCTCTCTCTGTATATCTATCTCTATCTGTCCCTCTCTCTCTCTGTATATCTGTCTATCTGCCTCTTGTTTATCTATTTAACTATGTCTATCTGCTTCTTGTCTATCTCTCTGTCTCTATCTATCTATCTATCTATCTATCTATCTAACTGCTATCTATCTATCTATCTATCTAACTGCTATCTATCTATCTATCTATCTAACTGCTATCTATCTATCTAACTGCTATCTATCTATCTATCTATCTAACTGCTATCTATCTATCTATCTATCTAACTGCTATCTATCTATCTATCTAACTGCTATCTATCTATCTATCTATCTATCTATCTATCTATCTAACTGCTATCTATCTATCTATCTATCTAACTGCTATCTATCTATCTATCTATCTATCTAACTGCTATCTATCTATCTATCTAACTGCTATCTATCTATCTATCTAACTGCTATCTATCTATCTATCTAACTGCTATCTATCTATCTATCTATCTGCTATCTATCTATCTATCTATCTATCTCTCTATCTCTCTAACTGCTATCTATCTATCTATCTAACTGCTATCTATCTATCTATCTATCTAACTGCTATCTATCTATCTATCTATCTAACTGCTATGATAGCAGTTAGATAGGCAAGTTACGATAGATGATAAGATAAGATAGATAGATATAGATAGCACTGCTATCATCTATCTAACTGCTATCTATCTATCTAACTTCTATCTATCTATCTAGCTACCTGCTATCATCTATCTAACTGCTATCTATCTATCTATCTATCTTCTACTGCTATCTATCTATCTAAACTGCTATCTATCCTATCTAACTGCTATCTATCTATCTATCTAACTGCTATCTATCTATCTATCTATCTATCTATCTACCTGTATCTATCTATCCTAACTGCTATCTATCTATTACTGCGATCTTATATATCTTCTAACTGCTATCTATCTATCTATCTAATCTGGCTTGGCTCTGCCACTGCTACATACCTGCCCTGGATTTCCCTCCGATAGCTCTCTCTCGCTCCGGCGCGCTCGTGACATCGGCGCGCCGGCATTGCGCATGACGTCCACTGTGTGCGACTGCGCCGGCTGCGCGACGTTCCCAGAGGGAAATCCGGAAGTTCGGGGCACTTGCAAGGGGCACAGGCGGCGAAAACATTCGGGGCACTTTGCCAAACATCCGGGGCACGTGCCCCGAATGTTTTAACGTAGATACGCCACTGCCTACCGGACTTATGCTTGAATATCACATATTTCAAATATAAGGATAAGTTCTACAAGCAAAACCATGGATGTGATATGGGATCTCCAGTTTCACCCAAATGTGGCAAATGTGGAGGAGTGAAAAACAGGCTCTTTATATCTCAGGAACATTGCACCAGCCACTGGTTCAGATACTTGGATGACCTTGGGTTAAATCCCCAGAAGGAAGTACAACCTTGAAAGAACACATCAATGCTGTAGACCAGAACATCAAATTAACAAGGAATAGTACAAAACAAACACGCTAGCTTTGGACTGCTTGGTAGAAGTCAGGGAGAACCAACCACATTGACAGTATTTAATTTTTACTCTAACAACCCTTTAGATCACAAGCTGGGTGTCATCAGAACCCAGCACACGAGCAGGAACATCCCCACTAGCACAGAAGCAAAGGCTAAAGAAATGAAACATCTCAGAGGAGCCATTAAAACTTGGGGATATCCGACTGGGCCTTTGTTAAAGAGGGTAGAAGAAAGAAAAGAGCACAAATACCAACAGTGAGTGGGGAAAGGAAGACAGGAAAAGAACATTGTCATCATATAATGTTGCAGGGGTCTCCAAGAATTATTTAATTAATTATAAAAATTTACAACAAACATTATATCCATTGTCTGTTTTAAACCAAAACAATACACTGAGGCGCAACTATATATTTATATATAGTATAGTTCATACTTGCCTTATAATAGAATAATGTAGTATAATGTAAATGTATAGTATAGTATTTGAGGTTGAATAAAGACATATGTCCATCTAGTCCAACCTACTCAGCAATAACCACATTTCCTGCCTTACAGTTTATTCAGAGGAAGGCAGAAATAAACCCAGTATGAAGGGGGGGGGGGGGGAGATTATTTTCTGACTCCAAGTGGAAATATCCCTGGATCAACTACACATATATGTATCATTAGCTGCCTTATTATGCAGTATAATGTAGTACATGTCTAAATAAATTGGGAAAGCTGATCAGTCTTATGCAACTAGTGCATCCAACAAGTTGCCGCGAGTGAACAATATCATAAAAAAGTAAGAACTTTATTGAATAACCCTGTATGAACCTAGCAAAGTCGAGGTTTTGGAACACTAAAACCTAGCAAAGTCAAGGTTTTGTAGTCAATTAGACAATCCTAAATGTTTGTTTGGGGGGTGGATGCACCCTTTGATGCAAGTTTTAACCATTTCTGTTAAATTGTCCTAGGAAATGAGAAAACAGTCTCAGAATCATCAATATAAGTGAACTCAAGGAAACAGTGACACAGGAATCTGATCCCCTTCAAAGTATATGCTTATATCAAGTTTAGTTAATTCCCATGTTTGCAAAGATATAGAATAAAGGTCTGTGCACTTTATTGTGTTCCAAAGAAACATGAATGAAAAAGAAAAACATAAAAGTTTTTTGGTACAAAGCAATTAATAGTTTGATGGGCCACAGTAAAAACACAGTTATCAACTAAAAAATTAATAACTTTTTGGTAAAATTTTATCAATAAATTGCCTCCATTTGTGAAAAAAATCTTATGTGTTTTTCTTTAAGAATCTTTCTGTGTTTAATTTCTGTGCAATGTCTCTCATTCTGCACTATCAAGAGAGAATTGGTACTACACACTACGCAATATTTTGGGCCGATCGACCGATAGTTCAGTTATCGTCCAATTGGGCCGAATCAGATGAACGGGCAATTGGACTTGCCAGGGGTGATGGTCTTTTGTCCTGGCCGACCGGTCAGAATTGCTGAACGGTCGGTCAGGACAAAGAAAAGTGTGTACCCAGCTTAATGCTGGCCATTTAGGTGCCCATACACTTACTTAGCTCTTGACATTCTCATGATGTTAGACCAATGCTCATACAATGGCCTGATATTTTTAGCTTTTGAGGTTTGATTTCAAATAAGTGGGTTAGAGTGGAAAACATTTAATGGGACGGTAAAACAGACTGTTCCTTCTGCTCATCTAAGACTTTTGATAGTGTTGATGATCAAACACCAAAACTTTCAAATGTCTTAAATGTGTGTATGTGGGAGCCTTGGATAAAACCAAAGAATTTGAGATAGATTAGCAGTTGGTTGTTTGCATTTATGGCAAATATTTCTAGATCCCTTCTGCTCTTTTGGGATCAAATGGGGTGATTAAAACCATAATAGGTTATGTGGATAAACTTGCATTTGGTTTCTCGCAACCGTTCTTTGATAGTAAACTTTTTAATGTTTTTGAGACAATAAAATTGTGGGTACTATGTCCTGAATATTAAAATCAGTTGTCATATGTTGAGCTTAGAACCAGCCTTAACATGTGAAAAGGGAAAGCATCAATTGGATATAGTGTTCAGTTTAGATATTTAGCTTTCCCAAAAGATAATTAATATACAGTATTGGAGAATGTTTGTTATACACTCTCTAAATTTGATATTTTTTTTTTTTTGATGTTTAATATCGTTTCTCATCAAGGAATATCACATCTTCCATATAACATATTCAATTCTGATACCAAATATGGATCACCTTAAGCTTTAAGGAAAAGATGGGCTTTGCTATTTGTTATAGTGTCCATATTCAAGCTATCAGTTTTGAGTTTACGTGGTAGAACTTTTGGGTTACAATATAGAATGGCTTTTAGTGACCGTGGTGAGACTAAGTTTAAATATATGGAAAAGAGCGCTAGATTTTTTTCACCATTTTATAAATTTTGTCAATGTCAACTTGGTGGGAAAAAATGGCAGAAAAAAAACAGAATATTGAAAATCTAAAACTATATTTTGCTTGTTTAAAAATAGCACCTAAAGGCTGTTCCAGTTGGGTATTGGAAAAATAATTGGTATTGAAGAGCCGATTTCAAACATGTGTATTCATAGCTGCTTACATTTGGAACTGCTATACTGTACTTCCAAGCTCCTTAGAGAGGTATAGTTTGGCTAAAGCTATTCTAGGCTTTCATCCACCCCCCAGAAATTTAGTAAATGCCCTATGATGTCTGGTAGCATCATTATGCTGTAAAAGAGTGGTATTGTCTGCATGTAATGAAGGAGTTTAGAGAAAAATGCCATTTTAAGTAGGTAAGAACTGTCTGCTAACTGATTTAGGATTATACATTTAAATCACTTGCAATACAATCCACACAATAGTATTATTATGTACAGTACTTTAATAGATATTTAATGATTGAATCAATGTATTCAATCAGCATTGAATAAATGGCCTTACCAACGAGCAAGATCAATGCTTAAACAACATTAAAGATCAATATTCTTTCAATAATATCAGATAATTAATCAACATTCTTTCAATGGGGCTTTGCTATATGAGTAACAATTGAATTGGTGTTGAATCAATGTATTCAATCAACGCTGAATAAATGGCCTTACCAACGAGCAAGATCAATGCTAAAACAACATTAAAGATCAATATAATTTCAATAATATCAGATAATTAATCAACATTCTTTCAATGGGGCTTTGCTATCTGAGTTATTATTGAATCGGTATTGAATCAATGTAGTCAATCAACGCTGAATAAATGGCATTACCAGCGAGCAAGATCGATGCTAAAACAACATTGATATTCAACGTTGTTTCCACTGTAATGCATGATATTATAGGACAATTATACTCACCTTTTCCCCGATCCACTGCAGCATAGTACCCAGGGTGAGGACCTAAAATCGCTAAGTCCTAACCCTGGGTACTTTCCCTAACTCCTGCACTACTTACCGAAAATCTGCTTCGGCGATCCACACTGTTCCACCTCTCTCCTACTGTCAGTGACAGTCGCGAGGCAGCCAATTGGAAGACACGCCTCCTTGCAGAGCGTATCTTCCTATTGGCTGCCTCGCGATCTCTCACTGAAGCAGGAAGAGCGGAGGAATGGAGCGATCGGCGAAGCAGATTTGGGGTAAGTAGTGCAGGAGTTAGGGAAAGTACCCAGGGTGAGGACTTAGCGATTTTAGGTCAGTTGTCAAGTGTTTAATATTTAGGAGAGGTTAGTGGGGCTTTAAGGGGTCAGCTATGGGAAGAAATGGAAGGGTGAAGTGGGTGGTAGGAATAATTCTGTGCATCCATCATATCTCAGCCAAGCTATTCTAATGGCGTGTGCATGAGGTCAAAACAAAAACACAGGGCCAGATCTTTTTTGCGATTGACTCCCAAAAATAAATGTGCCAGGCCGGACTGTCACGGGACCACCAGCAGGTAAAAACACCACCTGGCAAAAACTCTCTGTAGTTGTGTAATATACAGTATATCCCGATGAATCAAGTCTAGCAAACAAAGCTGCGTATGGCCAGCGTTAGTATCTAATGGATAATGCATATTGTAAGAAATAACTTTAGTCTAAAATAAAATACGGCTTATAAAGGAAATCCCGTTCATTTAGCTTTTTCTCATAGGAAATCTGTGATATTTGTATGATGTTTTAGAAATTTTAGAAATAAAATTATCTTCAGTGTCAATGTGAGTCTCAGAAAATAGTCAGCATCAGATATTCAGGCTGCTATGGCAAGGATGAAGCTTGTCAGAAACAAGACAGATGGCGACTTACTCTAGGGGTCAGCAGAATTTTCTGCTTAGAGGATGATTAGTAAATATCTTAAAAAAAACAAGGAAAAGAACTGCACATTGTCAGTCCTACTGCATCCATCCTCCTCCCCCACCCTTCCTGATCTCTAATCACCCAACAAAGGAAACTTATCTAAATAATCACGTCCTACACTCTCCTGCCATCCACTCACACCACAAAGAAACATATTTTAATAATTAAAGGCTTCTTTAAAAGAACAGCTTGGGTTCTTTACACCATGACATTTCTGTATATGCTTCACACTGATGCATAGCTGCGCTACTTATCCCCAGGGTTCTGAAATCCCCATATGATGCTACATATAAATATTATAGTAAAATAAGGAAAGGACAGATGGCTCGAAAATGCCCTGTATAAAAAATGATACTGAAAGGGTCCTTGCCTTGTGATTCTAACGCTAGACTGGCTCATTTAAAGTTATTTAGTTTGTGTTGGCACGTGAAATGCTAGTTTATAGAGAATATTGCATTTTATATGATCAGATTCTGTGGAATTGGAGAGATTCATGAAACACGTTAAGTCTGACTTGATGCGCACCAGAAATCATTTAGGTGTTTTTGATGCTTTTAGCCATGTTGCTGCCTAGCACACATATTGTTTATTGCATTTCATTTGGTACTCAGCAAGCATAGGACACAATGAAGCCTATTTCAATACAAATGTCCCCATATGATCACATACATGAAAGCTTCTATTGGCTGATCACGATTGATCACAATGCACACCATACACAATGCAATTTTGTTGTATAATCGTCATATAAACTCCAGACTGAAAACAGCAATTCCAACAATTCTATCGTTTTCAATTTAAATCTGGTCTTTAGTTCATCGACCGATTTCATTGCACAGTGTATGGGCCCCTTTAGGCAGATCAATTAAAAGAGCATTTATTGTGTGATGGCTGTGATGCAGTGGATGCTTTGTGATCCGAATGCGCTAGTGTGAGCACATGCCTGTGGTAGCCTATTGGAGCGATATTGGAGTGCATGCAATCATTTTAAATCCATACCGATAGTGTTATATTACCGGAATTTCACGTGTTTTCCAGTATCACATATACTGTTGAAAACAAAGACAGGAAGGCTAAAACTTAAGGTTCGTACACACGTGCGATCGCAGGTCCTGGCTGACCGGGCGGATCTCCGAAAGACCGGCCATTTCAGCCGATAAAGGGCCCATGCATGGGCCAATTATCGGCCGAAACATACGTTCGTACACATTGTGCATGGCAGGTTGGAACCTTAAGGCAGCTCACACACTGTTAGATTAAAGCTCAAATTGGATGTACAGATCATGAGTGGATTTTCAAGCAGAAATCGCTAATTGATGGGCCACTGACGGGATTGTCAAAAAGTTACCAAAAGCTCTGATCAGCTTTTATTCTATAAACAGGCAATACCATTTGTTGAAAACGGCCTCCCAATACCTTTACTTCATGAACAACTGGTAGGATATATATTACAAATAACACAAGCAGCACATTTTTTTGCTATAACAATTCTAAATAAATGGTTTTATTACTTACACACCTATGAAGCAATGGAAGGTTACTTCGCCAAGTTCTATCCAGCTAGAACTTTGTCTACGTGATATGAACCTTTGTTACATTCTAGAAGAACAGGAAGTGACTAGAGATTAAAATAACTGGTGAAGCAGAAAACTTTTATGAGACATATTGAAACAAACGTGACAATTTTGCATTGGCCTAAATTCAGGGCCATAACTACAATTAATGGGCCCCCAGACAAACTATAATGTGTCCCCCTCCCTCGTCTTCAGTGATTAATTGTGAGAAACTGTATCTGTTTAATGAGAAGTAAAGGTTCGTACATACGCTAAATTTTCGAGCGAGCAACAACCCCCGACAGCTACGCGTGAACGGGCAAGAATCGTCCGTGTGTATGCGGTCGGTCGGGGTCATTCGTTGATCCGCCTGGCAGATCGTCGATTGACCCCCGACCGAACGCATACACACGGACGATTCTCGGACGAAAAAGGCGTCCGTCGCGTGTAGCGCTCGGCCATTGGAAATCGTTGCTCGCTTGAAAATTGAGCGTTTGTACGAACCTTTAGAAGTTGGGGTCCTCTTGGCCTAAATTGCTTGCTTTCCTGGACCTATTGATAACTGCCACTGTAAATTGCATTACTTTCTAGGGATCCTGTCTATTATAGCAAACTATGTCTGGATGGCAGTATTCATATGGGCTTATCAAGCTAATGGCAACCTTTGGCAGTGGGTCTGAACCCCAGGTACTCAGATACCAACAAACTGAATGGCAACCTCAATATTCCCTCTATGGTAAGTAGAATATAAATGCTATGTTGTCATTCAGGCTGGTTAAATATAAACAGTCAGTATCAGTAAAGCATCCAAGGTCAATCCTTGCTTATTTTAGTTTAAGGCTATTTGTGCGTACATACAAGAGAAATTGCTTTTCCATAAGGTTGCCCAACAAACTATTCGATTGGAAAATTGTACTAAACACACTGAGTGCCAAATCAGACAACAGGTTAAATCATTCTACAACGGCTGAATGCAATTGCCACTGTCCACAACTGTAACCTGTGAATAGTGAATAGACACATTGCAGATGCTGTGCCAATCTAAAAACCAGGGCTGGCCTTAGGGCTAATAGCACCCTGTGTAAGATTTCTTACCCCATCCAAAAGACCCCCTGGGCACACACAATGTGCTGTTGAATACCGCTTGCCTTGGCCTGCTTAAAATCAAGTTCCCCACCTGCATTTACTGTCTTTCAGTATCTTCAGTGTGTGCTTGTATATATGGTTCGTGTATCATTACATAACACGTAACATACTAAATGCAGACAGAAAAGCAAAGCATACAGACACAAATAAGGCTTATGTGTGTTGGGGCTTTGTCTGTGGGGCTGATACATATGATCTGCAGGATTGTAACTGGAGGGGCTGTGGCACTGATGCACAAGACTCCCGGCTGGCACCCCATACCCATGTTCGGCTAACCGAAGGGGAAATTTACAGAGATGGCACCATTTTTGTCAATGTGATAGGAACGAGTGCTTATCTTGGATTAATGTGACACTCATTGCAAGTTAAAGAAGATGTGGCTAAGACCATCAATAATAATGGACCGGAACAACATACAACACACTACTAAAGGCTCATACACGTGCGATCGCAGGGTCAATAATGTTGATGTTATTAAATGGTGCAAAAGTTTGCCTGTGCTATTATTTTGCAGCAGCCAACCAGAAGGTAGCTTTTTATTTGGTTACTGCAGTTAGATAACATTTGATTGGTAGTATATTAATAGCATGAACAAACTTCCAAATTTTATTGCATCAGCTCACGTTATAAATTCATAGTTTGTGTATATTAAAGCTGTTTTAAAACTGGCAGATGTTATGGAGTATAGCATAGCATATATTATTCCATATGATTGATAGTTAAATAAATCATAAATATAAAGATACTACATTTTGTACAATTATTTGTACAGTTAAAAGCAAGTTTATATATTTCAGTGGTTTGTTTGATGTTGTGTAAAGCAGTCCCATCTCTATAGAGATAAGCTGGGTACACACACTAACGATAAAGCCCCGATACCGTCGGATCCGACGGTATCGGGGCTTTATCGTTATGTGTGTACGCTCGTTTCCCGAACGAGCGCGCAGCGGCCAAACGATAGGGTCGGCCAAAGCTCGTTTGGGAAAGGCCGAAAATTTCCATCGACCGCGCTAGACTCCCTATAGAGGAGTCTAGCGCGGCCGATGGAAACACACAGTCCCGAGCGTTCTCCTTATGAAGTTCATAGGGAGAACGCTCAGGACTGTGTGTATGCAGATCTTTGAAAGATGACAGACGGGATCTTGCAGATCCTGTCTATCATCTTTCAGAAATCTGGACTGTGTGTACCTAGCTATACAGACGATGTTCCTACAACAGATTGGATCATCTGAAGCTAAGTCAGTATTGTTCTTATATATACAAAGGTTACTTGGTTTTTGCAACACTTGTAATTAGTATGGTGAAGGACGACTGTTTGACTAAAGAATTAGACACTTACACGAAGTGTGCAACATTATTGAAGGGAATAGATAATAAATCTGGATCAAATGCATGAAAAGGTAAAAAGCCTCATAATGTGTTAAATATTTAATACCCAACAGGGTGACAAATTAAGGTTTCGCTATAAAAAATATTTACATTATATTGAGTGTGTATTCCAAATTCAATAAAAATGTAGGCAGAGGTAATGCATTGCCAAAATGAAAGGGGAGATGTATTACTTACCTTCCGTGCTCCCCTTCCTTCCGGTTTTCATGCGAATCCGTCAGGTAAGGAGTGCAGAGGGTACACCTCTGTTTTGGAAATTTTTGTTTTCACTCTATTAGGTAGCCCAGAAAATAATTAGTTAAACCCACGCTAACCCAATATTACACCAGGAAGTGTGGGTTTAACATATTTTCGACCCTTTCTGGCCGATATCGCAACTCCCCCTCCTACTGTAAATCTGGTAACAGAACTTTTAAGACATCTTAACTAAGTTTGATGCATACCTGCATCTTATTTGCATTGAAACAGGGTTTAACAGTATCCAACTTTCCTTAGGTCTGATTAATTTATGTTTGCGAGGGAATATGATAACCATAATGGGCACTTTAGCGAATTGACAGGGGATCTTTTTTGACATAACGGGATATTCTATTAGACTTGAGGAGCTTGCCAGCTTAAAAAACACATTTGTTTTTTCTCTTTACTAGTGCTAAGGGTGTGGGATACTCTACCTAAAAATGTTGCAGAAACCATTAGACAGTCTCTTGGGTGTCTTCTTGGAGATACACAATATCCAGGGTTACAATAAAGGCTGCCATACATCTGCCATTAGAATCTGTTGGCACCCCCAGACTGACCCACTATATGCATTAAAGGCATCTTTTGGCCATGCAGTCATGCATAAACCAATCGTATTGGGTACCACTATTTATTGGTTACCAACCAATGGTAATTTTCCATTTTGCATATTGCATTGGGTGCCTGCCACTGTTAATGGAACCACCACAGGCCCCTTTTTTATATTTATGTTTTATATATATTATATAAATGTATTTATATCTCCATAGGAGATTGCATTGAGTTTTTAGGAGCTACTAATATGGTGGGTCGTATAGGATATTACACATAGGAAAGTTGTATATGTACGACCATCAGTAAATTTATATAAAATTTAGCACTGACTTAAATTAGGTACAACACAAAATATACAAAATACATAAACTTACTTACAGAGCTGAGATCCCTGTTTTAAAATGGAATGGTCAAATGGCAGCTTAAACCACACCCTTGTGTGGTTTAAGCTGAAAGGAAGTATAATCCAAAAAAAGTCTCTGCCTGCAGGTGGTGGCAGTGAGTAATAAAATGCAAGACATCCCTGATCTCTATGGTAGAAGGAGAGAAAGTGAAAGTGGATTGTGGTGTGTGTTATGGAGTGATATTGACTGCAACACAAGATCCTGTGTATAAGACCCTGTTACCACCTGTTGGGAGGACAGATTATTGGACAGACAATTTACCTTATTGGATACAAACTCTGAGGCAACAGATAAGTGTACACCAATTTACAAGGACACACAATATACAGACCTGTTCAATATTCAAAGTGGTGCACCATAGACAGGGACAACCCTGATTACTGCACATGTTATGCGGGGACCTGTTTATGTGCACTGTATGCTTTGTGCCAGACCACCAGAGTAACCCACTGTGTGCCATGCTACCCATAATCCTTTTATAAAGTAGCGATCTGGTTAAAATTGGTGGCAGCGGTGCTGGTAATACCATTTATTCTCCCTGTTTTCTTTGTATATTTGTTCTCTGTATTAAGCTATGGAGGCTGCTACTGATAGTATTGATTTAAATCCTCCTGTCCTTGTACTTGCAGATGAAATTCCCCAATTAGATTCAACAGCTCTACCAGGCCCAATTGCCAAACCTACTTTTAAATCTGATCCATTTGATGGGGTAACTAGGGAGTGGACTGATTGGCTAGAACAATTTGAACTGGCAGCCACTATTAATGGTTGGGATGAAGGTGCTCGCTTGCAAGTAATTAGCCTTTTGCTTAGTGGTAAAGCCAGGCAGGTATACCAAGGATATACTGTAATACTGAAATAAAAAGCAGTTATCAGTTATTAAAAATTGCTCTGAAGCAACTTTTTTTCAATTAGATCTGTATAAGAGTATATAAAGGATAAGTCCATTTCCTTAGGTAAACTGGGAATGAGAAATGTTTGTTTATACGTTAGATTATTAGGGCAATGCTATTACAATAACATGATGCTGTGAGGTAGCTTCTGTTATAATATATAAGGTACCAGCACCACTTGCCGTAGTGAATACTAATAAGTATTAACCTAGCATGTTTAGTTTCAAATACACAGTGTGGCAGGATTGCCTGGGTCTACTCTCAGACCTGCAGGATTATCCTATTTGGTTCCTCTGGAAGCTGGTGACTGTCTGAGTAACAGTTTAAAATATACCTGTGTAAAGATTCTATATCCACTATATCCACACATAGCAAAACATACACACACATAATTTCCATTGTGCACCAACGGGCACAATTTTAATAGCATTTATATATATATATATATATATATATATTTTTTTTTTTTTTTACTTTAGTTATTTTACTTACAGCTATTTTCCCATTTACCATCCCTACTGCATTTCTATCTAAGAATGTCCTGAATATTTTGTGAAACGATGAGAAACAGTAAAAGGGTATGTCCACCCTTAAAACAAAAAACAGGTGGTCATTTATCTGCCTGCAATCCCAACGGATATTCTTACCAGTTTATTACGTGTTTCTAGCATTATATTTAATGATAAGTTATATTCCTTTCTGGCAGAGGTATCTGTCTCCTTGCTCTGCAGAGGAGGCAGCAGGAGAAACAGCAGTCAATCATTGGCTATGAAGTCAGCAGTCACAGATTTGATTGATTGCATGGAGTAAGGGGCCAGCTTACTCTGCCAGAATGGGAATAATAAGTATTCTTAGGTTGGTTATGCAGTGCGAAATAGAACAGTTGGGGTTGTGTGGGCTATGCAAATGTATTTCTCCATCCCCCAAAAGCAAAATTGATATCAGACCTCATTGATAGACATATGTGAGTAAAATGCAAATGATGCACCAGCTCTCTGAGTAGGAACATGTAAATCAGGGAAGTGTTTCTGGTGGGGACACACTGTACGTTGGTCAACTTATATGATTGTACAGATAATGTACTCTGTGATCATAAATGACATGATATTTAGAAAGTGCTTGTTTAATAGTTTATTATAAAATACTGTTTAGTTAGATATATAAGACAGACAGCTTATTGTTAAACACAGATTGCTGGTGAAGAAAGGTCCTACCCACTGGTGATATGTCTGATATTTGTATATTGCAGGTGTCTGAATAAAAAATACTAAACACCCACACCGCACCAGTGTTAAGTCATCTGTTGTGCAACAACATGGCACGAGGATGGATGGGTAACTGAGAATATTCAGGAACAGAAATCACTCAATCTGAGACATAAAGAACCGAGATTAACAGTGATATAGCAGTGAACTGTGTGGTCTCAGTACAAGAGTTAAAATGGATCTAGAAAACCGCTGAATGACATTAGTGAGAGTCTGAGGAACTTAACCTTTAATGAACTAACTGCTGCCTGTCAGTATATCAAAGTACCAGAGGAGCAAATGTGCGGGGCAAAAACTCGCAGACGCTTTCTGAATGCAATAAATACCCTGCTGGACGAGATCGCAGATACAGAAGAGAAGACACTGCCTGTCTGTTTTTTGAAAAATTCAAGCAGTTTATTACTAATTTGCATTCAAAGGAACAGGATATTGCCCAGCAGGAAAGAGAAGCTTACACACAGAGCAGGCTCGTTGGAGGGTTAAAAGGGCCAGTACCAAGCATTGCAAAAAGCTATTCAGGAATCACTAATTTACTGGAACACAAAATGAAAGCACTCAATGTCTATTCTAAACAGAAAATGCCAGAGGAACAAGAACTGTTAGTGTTCCCCAGTTAACCCCCTCAAGAAATGACAATTCGCAAGGAATTTAAAATAAGTGGCCAAATAGGTGAAAGAGGACAAAAAGAAAAACATCCACCAACCTAATGCACCAAATGGACATCGGGCTGCAAAAAGGCTACACAGAGCAGGAAATCATTGAAGCTGTTGTTAAAGCAATCAGTCCTGGCCTAAATATAAGGGATATGTTAGAAATGAAAAATGACTTAACACTACCAAGGCTTAAAATTATTTTAAAGGGGCACTATAAAGAAGAAAGCACCTCTGCCTTGTATCACAGGCTAATAAATATTTCCCAAGACGTAAGAATCCCCACAGAATTTCCCTTCAGAGCAATGAACTAAAAGACAGACTCCTGTTTGCCTCTAGGGAATCGGAGCAGAGGAACAGTTTGGGACTGATTTGATTCAAAAAAAGTTTCTGAGGTCAGTGGGAACAGGATTACGGTACTGAGTGCCATATAAAATTGCAGTTGAATTATTTAGATGACCCCACAATGACTGACAAGATATTAATTGAGGGGATGAATGAAGCTGCCAGTATTGAATAAAGAGAACACAGTTAAAATGGGTTACTCCAGTAAATAACAAAGATCAGAGTAGTAAATACAGACAATCAAAGATACAAAAAGGAATAACAAAAGAGAAGCCAGCAAGTAACCAAGCTCCAGTACCGATACCAAAAATTATTCCAAATCAAAGTGCAGGTATTTAAGGGTCCAGCATTAGAGATGTGGTAGAGAAATGAGGGCAGAGATGGCAGAAATGAAAAATTTGTTGGTGAATTCGCATAAGCCAAACACCTATACAACAATAGCACCTGTGACTTCATCTGCAAGGCAGAAGCAAATATGTCAGTCTGTCAGCAATCAGCCAAGAAAATATGTCAACACTGTTACAAATGTGGTCAAACAGGGCATTATGCATGAGGCTGCCGAATGTCTTAACCTTCACAAGCAAAAGGGAGAGGGTTGCTGTTGAGGGACAGACAGTAACCTCTAGAAAGACCCAGTCCCGCCCACAGGCTGCTGTACCCTTAGATAACATTAGTGAGCCTAAAAGGACAAGTGAAAAATCTATACATGTTGTCACGAACGCCAGTTCACTGGGCACGTGATCTGACCAATCAATCGGTACTCGCTGCCACCACTTTAAATTACGTCCTTAAAGACGCCCCAAAAACACTCTTGACTCTCACTGACTATGCACACCCCTGTCCTGGCAGCTAAATGGTTAACACTACACCATTCACTCAAGCAACTAACTGGTTAATTAGCATCAGTCCTTCACAAGCAGTCACAGAGTTAATTAGCATTTACACTGCCAAACCCTCAACCACATATAAACTTATTGGAGGCTAACTGAGTTCTTTTAGAGCATCAAAGACAAAACTTATTAAATTTTAGATTTAATATTCCAAAAGGGGTGGACAGTGCACATAATACAAAAATAGAGAAAATGGTGTTATAATAAAATGACATACAATAGTACAACAGTTATATAAAATAAAAAGGATAAACATATTCACAGACCCTACTCACTAGAAGAAGTCCTGTATCCCGGGGCGGGAAGAAACATTGGTCCATACACACGGTTTAGCATGTCCCCTCAGTATGAACACAGTTATAGGGGCTACAAGGATTTTTAAACCATTTGATGAACTACCCCCTCCTCATGAGGTGGGAGTGTCTAGGAATGTCCAGATTTACAACTAGCCAAAAGCATTCATTCCCCTCAGTTAGGCAGATTCCATATAAATGTAGATATGTACATTGTATTGGGATATTGACCACATATTCCTCTCCTGTATTATAATCAATTCCTCCAATACCAAACATGACCTGTGTGTAATCCATATTTCCCAAGATATTAATAACTCGCCTTGGCAAGGAATAAAGGCTCCATGTTGGGTATCATATTAATGGGCATACTTTCCCATTCACCAGTATAATATTGGTTTCTGTCTACATTTCCAATACCGAAATAATTTATTTCCATGTATGGTTGTCCTTAAAATGACCTCTTAAGGTACCCACCAGACCCCTAGCTGAAGAGAATTACAGATACACGGTTCACCCACATTTCTGGAAAAGGAGATCTGGTTCCATGCTTCACTAATCATAATAAAACAATAGGACTGTTCCAGGTGGAATGGTATTTTTATTGGTCCTTTGCAAGAACTATACCAATAGTTAACCCATTCTTGCCAAGTCACTACACACTTTACTGACACATGTACATTCTCAAACCTTGTGAACGTATCAGCAACTGGAACTACAACAAAACCCGGGATAAATACAAGTAATAAAACCAAGCCTCCAAATTTGTGCAACTTCAACAAAAAGTCAACAAAGCTATTAATCTGATTGGAAAAAGATGTCTGATTTGCTGCACATTGGATGGCATTCCTATAAGAGCATTATGGGATACTGGTGCCCAGGCGAGTATCATCAATGAAGTATGGAGACAGCAGTACCTTCCCCAGTCAAATGCCAGAGCATTGGAGAGTTATTAGATGTGAGACATTTCATGGAAGAGCAGCAAATAAGACAGAAATTCCTTTCATTGGTTGGATAGAAGTGACCTTTCAGTTGATACACAGAACGGCCCAAAGTTTGAACTGTTAGTGCCTTTTCTTATGCCAGTGACTTGAATGTGGCTGAAGAACCAATCATTGGGTACAATGTAATTGAGAGGTTATTCACACCACAGTACCTTCTACAGTTTTGGTAAATACGTTGGAACAGCCTTCTCTGTTTCAGAAAAAAAGCAAAACTGTTATAAAACTAGTGCAAGTGGATCATTCAGAGACATTCTGTAAACAGTGAGGACGGAGTACATCAAACAGTTATTCCTGCAAGCAGTCTGATTGTGGTTCAATGTGGAGCAAGAGCGGGACCCCATCAAAAAATGAGAAAATGATTTTTGTGCCAGTAAAAATACCAGAACTACCTTAGGTAATTCTAGCTGAAACCATTGTGACTGTTCCTCAGGGCAACTTTACCAAGGTGACAATACTGATCCATAACAATACCAACATGATATCACACTCAGTCCAAAAACAGTACTAGGTCACATTGAACAGTCAAAGCTATATACCCAGCAAACCTAAAAACCTGCACAAATCAATTCTTTGAGCACAGACATCCAAGAAATACAAGACTGGAGCCAACTGGAGAAAAGGATTTTCCTCCTGCTGACATGGGATCCTCCAGTCCTTCTAAACCACCTTGATGCAGAAGAACAGAAGATAGTAAGGCAGATGTTGAGAGAGGAATGTCACGTATTCCTAAAGATCATACAGATACTGGATGCATTCCCTCACTTCAACTAAAAGTAAAACTTAAAGACACCACTCCTGTTACTAAGACTTACATTACGTACCAAAGCCACTTCACAAGGAGGTGAAAGAATACCTACAAGATTTGCTAAATAGAGGATGGATCAGAAAATCCAGATCCTCATATTCGTCACCTATAGTATGTGTCCGTAAAAAGTATGGAACCCTAAGGCTCTGCTGTGACTACAGGGAGTTAAATCAAAAGTCTATCCCAAACCGCCATCCAATACCTCGCATCCAGACATACTAGAAAATTTATTAGGTAGCACTTGGTTTTCTGTGCTTGACCAAGGCAAAGCTGGGAGGAGTCAAGCATATTTTAACACGCTTTTATAACACCATGGGGACTTTATGAATGGGTTCGTATCGCCTTTGGTCTTAGCTCTGCCCCTGCGGAATTTCAGAGGAGTATGGAAGAATGTCTGGAAGGGTTAAGAATGATATTTGCCAACCATATCTGGATAACACTTGGTCCACAGTACGACTTTCAGTGAGCATGTAGCACAGGTAAAATTGTACTTCAGCGTTATCAGCAGCATGGAGTGAAGTTAACACCCAAGAAATGTGAGCTGTTCAAGAAACATGTCCGATTTCTAGGTAGATTATTTCTGAAAATGGCTATACCATGGATCCAGCAGATATCGCTCCAGTAATAGCCTTGAAAGACAGGAAGCCATCCACTGTTGGAGAATAAGGAAGGTGCTCGGATTCCTATCCTATTATCGAACATATATACAAAATTTTGCCCGAATAGCTTCTTCATTGTATAACTTGTTGTCAACTGAGTCTTCTCTTCCAACACCAATCAGAAGCCAAAGAAAGTTACCAGACGACAAATGACATCCAAGGTCAACTGACTTCCTCCCCACCCTTAATTGGAGAGAATATCATCAAAGGTACTAGAACATAGCCGATCTATTAGTCAAGCCTCCAGTGATGGGTTACCCCGATTTCAATAGCCCATTCATACTACACTGTGATGCTTCCCAAGAGGGATTAGGTGCTGTTCTATACCAGAGACAGGATAGAAAGCTATATCCTGAAAGATATATATATGTCTGATATTTGTATATTGCAGGTGTCTGAATTAAAATACTAAAAACCCACAACCGCACCAGTGTTAACTCATCTGTTGTGCAAACAGTTGGCCTGAGGAGAAGTGCACCCTGTGCCAGCCTCTCCACCTTTATCAGAGCCACAATTACCAGCATCCCACCAAGACATTGGACCTAACCTAGCACCAACAGAATAATATCAATTTGTCATGACCAGCTATATTGAGAAGTCTATTTGGTGGCATCGTATCAAAACAAACCACCTTCATTTTTGATGTGCCCAGGTTGAGGGCCTAAAGTTTAAGATTGCCAACCAGCTTTGCCCCCTGAGCCAGCAAGCCAGGGGATGCTAGCTTGCCTACCTATTTAAGGTTAAATCAGACTGGGGACTGTAATATAAACAGTATAGTGTTGGAGATTTTGGACGGGTCAAAACTTTTAAGTGTCCCTTTCACAGAGAGCTGTGCATACTGCAACCTTTATGCAACAAATATTCCAATGTTATTAAAAAATACCAAGATTTCAGAGGGCAGGACCATCTCAAAGTCCGGTGGGTACATGAATGAAACTGAAACTGTCCACAAAATTGATGAAGGCCGAGGTTAAGATGGCAGCCAGAAAGCTTTGACTTTGATAGGGCCATAGAAGGCTATTTCTTCTCATTGTTGCTATGCATTGTGACATCACATTAACATGGCCCAATTGCTATCAAGCTGTAATTGATAATTAGGATGCTTTAGCAGTTAAAACAGTCAAGAGACAATTTTGTACAAGTGAAATAAGAACCATGTCGAGTTAATTGAAAAAGCGAAAATTGAAAACTCTGGTTTCTGAAAACCTTTGTAAAATTGTTCATAACAAAACAATATATCTGTGAATTTTAGATATCTTGTGTTTCTGGTTATTGGTTTGTTTAATAGATCATTAATATGAGGTGATACAGTATAAGGAATTCTGGTGGTGTTTTTCTCCTCTAAATGGATCAGCATAACATTTTTTTATTCTTCCATCTTCCAGTACATATAAAAAGAGGCTTAAAGTAAAGAATGTTTTGCAGGGAAGATTCCAACAAGAGAATCCTTCTACATAATTAATCAACCTTCAGGCCTCCAACACTAACAGAATTTTGAGGTCTGCAGGGAAACAGAACTGCAGGTTAAAGAAATACATCTTAGAAAATTGGGGGTAGTTATTAATAAGTGCTCTGAAGAGTGAAACGTCACAGTTCCATGATATTTTTGTTGTTTGGGTTTTATGTGATTAGGAATAAGAAAAAGAAAAGCAGTACTCATCATGGATTTGAAATGAAAGTCAATTAGCAGTGAGCAGTTTGCAGGTGCTGACTGACTTTTTATCCTTTGGATTATTTGTGTTTCACTGGGCAGAGACTGAAAACTGAAGGCTTCTGTCTGCAGCCAAACAGATAAAACCAACCAGCAAGAGAAAATTTCCCTGCACTGTCCTGCCAGTGACCTGAGAAACAAACACAGCAATGCTTACTTAATAGAATTAAAGAAGATTTTTTTTTTTTACTTGCACCGTCAAACGTCAACTGACAAGAGGTAATAGTTTTTGGCTTTAAGGAGCTAAGGAGCAGGTGACGAGGCAAAGTAAAAAAAAAAATCTCTTCATTTAAAAGGGTTCCTCTGTTTTAATTTTAAAGGAGAACTTATCTTGATTTTTAAAAATCTTAATGTGAAAGCTTTTCTCCCTCAACACCTTGCATTGTAAGATATTATCTAGTAAGTTGCATTTGAATACATAAAAGGAGTATATTCTAAACCTTAAGAGGGCTTCCATGTTTGTTGCCAGTACAACACACATCCCATGCAGTTTTTAAAGAGCCTTGAGAGTAAATGTGCATCTATTAGCTGATTTTACTCAATTTTTTGTTTTATATTTTGTTCCTGGTTCTTTGCAGTAGCTCAGCATATAAGTACTGCATTTTTAGAAATACACATTCTATGAGGTCACAGGTTCAAATCTCCAGGTTTACTTGTTAAACAAAAAAAAAAAATAGTCAAATAACTGCTATATTTCTTCCCAAAAGATAAAGGCTTATTCGTTATGAGGTGCACAATTTTGGCTATGTTTTTTAATCTTATCTGTACTGATTTTTATATGGTAACTCTATTGGGATGTGGTATAAAGCTCTGGTTTTAGCAAGACAGAGTACAGGGGTTTGCTATTCAATTCTACATTCTGTTTCTTACATCCATGCTAACTAAGAAACACACTACAAAGTTTACTTTTCTATTTGTATGAAACAAAAACTACACTAAAATGTCTGGTCTGTGTCAGGGAGAGGGAGGAATCTCTTGAGCTGTAACATATTGGTTGTCAGCTTATAGGAAGCAGCTTCCTTGTTTAGATCTGTGAAGTGTTTTCGTACACTTAGCTGGGTGTCACCAAGCTAGTTGGATTATGGGAACTGACCCCTAGTACTCACAGGTTATTTTATAAATCACCCAGCAGCCACGCTAAGGGAGAGTTGTAACATATCCAATAAGAGAGGGCTCTACAACCCCACAGTGTCTTCAACATTAAATATATAAATCCAGGTAGGTTAAATCAGAACTTTATTGCATACAGATTAAAAATAGACTAGACAGGCTCACATACCGACCAGACCTAAGGCGTGAAGTTATGCACCTTCATCAGAGGTGAAGTCTGATGAACTGTCACTATACCATCGGTATTTCCTTTCTCTTTCATGTGTATAGCACATTTCCAATTGCTTCTGAGGCCAACGAACATAAACTTTCCTTCAACCATGGTTGACTCCCTGTACTTAAAGTGGCTGGGGGAAATCTGCAGTCCTGACTCCTGACATTCCCCTGTGCTTCTCTTCTTTCAGGTGAAATCTTGCAGATTCTGTTTGTCATTTTGTAACAATTGTGCAGGTGTGTACCCAGCTTTAGCCTGATCAGTCAAGTTGAAAAACCTCCAAAGAGTCAGGGGATCTGCACCTGTGTACTTCACCTATTTGCCTATGTGGCGCCAATGGAACAAACAATCGTTAACTACTTGATTGGAAATTGATCAGGAAGTCATCAATCGTGTACTATTAGCCCTACCTTTAGTTTGTAAAGCAAGTCAATTTACCTCCCTCCTTTAGGCACCAACCATAAGCTATATAGGGCAACATGTTGTTTGATTCTTGAAGCAAACAGCTAATTAGTTTTTTGTTTTCCTCTCTCTATTTCATGTTACAGTATTTATCTTTTTGGCGTGATGCATTTAAAGTTCATTAGAGGACACGTTGGCAAATCTTAAGCTTTAAAGCAGCTCTGTCAGTATAATTTAGCTATCCATAACAAGGGCAGATGTTTTTCCAATTGGATTTCCAATCGACCGCAACAATATATTTTGAGAGATTCCATTGAATTTGCAGAATTGTTTAAAATATCAATCCTATGTATAAGGTGCTTAAGCCTAGGTACACAGGCGATATTTCGGCATGAAATATAATTGGTCTCAGTAAAATTTGTGGAAAAAAAAATCAAAAACAACAAGTACCCCAATATTTTGTCCCAACCAACGACATACAAAAATATGGCTGAAATATCGGCATGTGCATACCTAGCCTAAATCTGTTATCATGTTTGTTCTAACGTTTATCTCCCTGACTGACAGATACACTTCTGATGTTTTTTAGGCCCAACCAACCAATTAAAATATGCAGATTGGCTATAATTTATCCATTGGTCTGGAATGATCGTCCATTTCATTAAATCATGGTTGATCATCCAGAACCCTAGCTATCGGTCGGCCAGGACTAATCACTGTCTCTGTGAGTGGCACCGCTTCGTCAGTTCACCGCAAACGAACATGCGGTCCATATGAGACCAAACAATCATCGATGATTTACTGACATGTCCAATGGATCAATTCGGGAAAACGGGTGGCTAATATCAGTTGCCTGCGACATCGGTCACATATTTTTCTCCTGGCTGATCGGATATCAGTCTGTTTGGATGAAAAATCTTCTGCTTGTGTTACCCGCCCGGCCATGTATCATTCGACCAAAATATTTAATTGTGAAGTTGAGGGCGGCTGTGACCGTCTCTGTCTATGGTGGTTCCACAGCTGCATAGTACTCCTGGGTACTTTACCTAACAGCTAATATTCTTACTCAATGTTTTCCTCCGTGCTCCGCTATGTTGCTCCCTTCTGCCACTGCTGACAGTCCACGATGTAGTCAGTTGGAAGGCAGGCTTCTTTGCAATCATGTCTTCCCATTGGCTACATCGCGGACTGAAACGCAATGGGAAACTTATTGTTAGACTGGTCGGAAGTGCGGAATGGTCGGTCAGGAGGAAGGATTGCACATGTACCCAGTACCCAGGGTGAGGTTTTAGCAGTTTAGGTCCCTGGGTACTGGATCTATTAATGGAGGAACAAAATGGAGCGAGGGGGGAGGTGAATAATTGTAATTTAATTCCCACCCCATCAACCAAAATATCTGGCTGGGTGGTAATCGGGCCTAAATGGTCCATGTATCCGAGCCACAAAGCCATTTTAGATATATATATATATATGCAGAAAAGTGGAGGCACTCACAGGTCTTTACAATCAGCAAACTTGTTTTATTCAAAAGTGCAGGTTAACATGTTTCCGCTCCATTGTTGGAGCCGTCTTCAGAACATCAGAAAATCACGTGACTCAGGTTTAAATAGCAATCCAAACCAATCCAAATGTGTGTGAAGATGTGTGTCAAGTGTCCGACAGTGAATCTAGCCACTAGGAAAATGAGGTGTGTCACATGGGGGCCAGTGAAACTGAGGGGTGTGTCTCCAGTGTCATACTGGGCCTGATTACTCCGGATACGGAGGAATGTCAATTCAGAACCAATTGTTAAGGGGTGTGTCTCTGCAGAACACACAGGTCCGGTCTTTCCCGTATTTTCTATAGACCTATTGCAACTATCGGGATGAGATCGTTAGGGCCAAGATGAACACATATGGAGACATAAAGTGTTGATAGTGTATAAAGTGCAAAGTGCTAGTGGATTGAAATATATATAAAGATCAATAAAATACACATCTAAAAGACATATTACTATGGTGGTAAAAAACAACTATGCTGGCCCCCATGTGACACACCTCATTTTCCTAGTGGCTAGATTCACTGTCGGACACTTGACACACATCTTCACACACATTTGGATTGGTTTGGATTGCTATTTAAACCTGAGTCACGTGATTTTCTGATGTTCTGAAGACGGCTCCAACAATGGAGCGGAAACATGTTAACCTGCACTTTTGAATACAAATTTTGCTGATTGTAAAGACCTGTGAGTGCCTCCACTTTTCCTGCATATGATACTCTTTTGGATTGAGCACCTAGGCGGATGTCTGTGACGGAGTGCCCGTTACCAACGACCGAAATATATATATATATATATATATATATATATATATTATAAAATGAAGTACCTTTATCAATATACAGAAACCTTTTTACATCTGCATTAATTTAAAGAACAAGGTAAGGTCCTCTTACTTTGAGGTGCCCTCATTTGGCTCTGTAGCCAGATGAAGGGGTATAATTTAGTTTAATAATACTATAGTAGGCATTTCATATTCCTTTTCAAAGTCACAAAAAAGAAAAACATAGCAGGCAACTTGGAACTGTCAGAAGGAAATATTTTCAATGACTGAAAGCATATTTTCATCTTTTTCCTTCCTCATTTGGGTAGATAAATGTTATGAAAACGCCTGTTAAACTTACAAAATCCATTGCTGATTGGACCAAAATATTGCATGCAAGTTTTTTTTATGTAAGCTGTACAATTGTTCTGCCTGTTCCCACTAGGCTCTATTCTGACATCTAACAATGTAACACTGGCCTAAGTTTGTGTACACACCATGCAATTTTTCGATCAACCGATAGTTCATGTAATGGTCGATCGGGTGGAAAAATGGCATGGGTTTCAGACGCTGTTCGTTTATCCGATTCGGACAAATGGGCAATGTCTGACAAATTATTGCTGACAATTATTGATCACCAGCCACGCCAAAAATTCTATTGTGCTCTTTACTCTAGTATAAGGATCGATAGCGGCTACTGGCCAACCATGATTCTTTATACTAAAGGTTCGTACACACTCTCAATTTGTGAGCAAGCAAAGACCCCCAACGGCCGATAGATACACGCGATGAACGGTCGTTTCGGCCGAGAATCGTCCATGTGTATGCGTTCAGTCGGGGGTCGTTCTTCGATCCGCCAGGCGAAACAGCCTTTCGTTGCGTGTAGCATTCGGCCGTCGGGGGTCGTTGCTCACTCACAAATTGAGGGTATGTACGAACCTTTAGTATAGTGAAAACATTTGTACTGTGTTTACCCAGATCTATAACCGATGACAGACAGCTTCCAATGAATTCTGTATTTCATTGGCTATAAATATTTACTGTGTGTATCCAGCTTTACATATTAGATTTGATTTCGATTGTTGAATCTACCCAAAGTCTAAAAACACAGCTGATTTACCTCCTGACCAGGGGTGCAAGATTTTCCCTAGCAGAACTCAGTAGGGGCAGGGTGGGATCAGGGAAACGGGGGTAAAAGGGGCAAGAGGAGGCAGAGTGGGAGTTTGGATGGGGCTGTGCAGATTGACTGCAGTCTTGCCAGGTCGGGATTAAATACCAATTATCATAATTGGTATTTTTATATTATTATGTAATTATATTATTAGAGCTATTATTATTATAATTAAATTAAATGCCAATATATTAGAACTGACCTTCTGACCGATCAAGGGACATTCAATCAATTCTTCCGGATTTCTTCACAATGGCAAAATGAATGGACCAGGCGGGCACTCACAATCGTATGATGAATAAGAACATAAAGCTGTTCTGGATCAATTGATTGTATTTCGCTGGAACGGTCGGAAGGTAGTTCTAATGTATGGACACTTTTACTATGATTAACTAATATTTTTTCTCTCCAGTCATGAAATCCTGGACAAATAGGGATGGCTGGCAACAATGCTCTTGTTGCTAGCCATCTTTTGCTATTGAATATAAATTGGCAAATAATTGGTCCAGTTGGTTGTCCTAACAATCAAACACATCAGAATTTAATCGCTGACATTCTGTAATGCCAAATGTGACCATAAACAAATTACCACAATTTAGCAGCTAGACACACATTTAATTATTTTACCATATTGGAAATCATGAGGTAAATCATAGTAATATATCTTCTTAGTAAATATACTGAACAGAAGTAAACTGCTTTTAAAGGGATATTAAATAAACACTTACACTTCTAAATGTATACTTTTAGGAAATAAATGTAAAAAATTTATTATACAATTATTCCAATGACCATTATCCCCTGTAAAGTAAAAATATGTGCCGGGACTTTCTTTTTTAGACTTCGGTTAGTAGAACCACATGGCATGGTATAGAAGATAGAACTTGGTATATGAAGCCTTCCTTTCAGCCTACGAATATGGATGTAGAATAGTCAATTCCTTTTTCTGCCAGAGCATCTTCCAGGTCTTCACGGTCCATTCTATCTCTCCATTCTTTCTCTTTTTTTACTATAGCCGCGCAGCAGACACCTAACCACACGAAAGCTAGTAATCCAAGGCTTGCCACTAAAATGATTATTTTCTTTTCATTCATACTTCTCAGTTCAGCTCTTTCTTCTGTAAAACAAAAAAGGTATAAAGTTATGATTTATACTATTTTAATAAACATAATGTAATTTAATTGCTAATATTCCATATATATAAGGCATTTTCACCAGAAGGAGTAATACAAATAAAGGCACGTTATGTTGGTATCAAATGCACAATTATAATGCAATACCTACTTGGGCTCAGTATTCCAACATCCAGGGTGTTTGTTTCCATCGCTGTAGTGTAGGAACCTTATCTTTATTTTTGAAGATAGTCTGCGTGAACCTTTCTTTCTTTCTAAAACATTAAAGATAAATAACATGTATAATAAATGAATAGAAGAATAAAATCTTTTCTGAGTAACCGAAAGTATAGTTATCCTTTCATTCAGCAATAGCTGACAATTGGTTCCACTGCCTGACCAAACCAAAGTAACATCTGCTGTGTTAGGTGGCCATACATACGGACGATAATGGGTAACTACAATGAGCGCTTGGCCGGAACAAATGTCCGTCAGTTGCGGCAAATTCGGCCACAGGCAGAAGTAAACTGCTTTAAAGGGATATTAAACCTTACACTTCTAAATGTAACTTTTGAAATAATGTAAAAAATGTATTATACAATTATTCCAATGACCATTATCCCCTGTAAAGTAAAAATATGTGCCGGGACTTTCTTTTGTAGACTTCGGTTAGTAGAACCACATGGCATGGTATAGAAGATAGAACTTGGTATACGAAGCCTTCCTTTCAGCCTACGAATATGGATGTAGAATAGTCAATTCCTTTTTCTGCCAGAGCATCTTCCAGGTCTTCACGTTCCATTCTATCTCTCCATTCTTTCTCTTTTTTTACTATTGCCGCGCAGCAGACACCTAACCACACGAAAGCTAGTAATCCAAGTCTTGCCACTATCGATCGTGCGGTTCCATGATTATCCACATAACATGGTAAAAACTCCTATACAAGCTATATTAAGGTTAATTGTCTGTTACCTGTAGCATACAGCATATTTATATATTTAAATTATCCCCAGTGAAGTTTACTTCTTATATCTTTTTTCTTTATGTGATGTAGGATTTGTCCTGAAAAGGAAAACATAGTGTTTAAGAAAAGAAAAATATATCGTAACCACTTTTTATTAGAATTTGTAATGTAAAACTACACTGTTTGAGGGTTCATGTACACTGCCTACCTTTTAAATGTCTTGGTTCTGCTGAGTTGCCATATTGTCACAGAGGTGGGTTCAGTCATAGCTAATTCATCCCCATTAGTATAATCTGAATTTGTTGTTTGCACAATTTCTAATTCCGGAGGGACAGTCTTCAATGAACCAGTTTCTTCTTCTTCTTCCTTCTAACATGTACTAAACATTATAATACTTTTCTGGTAAATGTGCATAAGACACCGAATTTTTCCAATTGGTGATGTCGTTATCCCTTATTAGAAGAATTTTTAGACCTGTGATACACAACACTAAGAAGACCATACACGATAGGGTGTATACTATCGGTTACATGCGGTGGTTCCGAATACATGGCCCTAGACTGATCCCTCATACACCGGCAATGGAATCTGTCAAGCTAGTGCCCCATACACCAGGGGCCGATCATTCTTAAAATACATTTTAGTGGGAATGACCACCACAATGAATGATGGTGGTATGTTTGTTTGGCAGCATCGTTGTTCTGAATATTTCGGCCCACACCTTGTCATATATTGTCCGTGTATCGGCCCCTTAAAAGCTACATTACACTACATCTGATCAAAAACACAAATGTACATGACCAAATGCACATGAACCTCGTTTCTGTTGTGGAGATATTTTTTCCATTTGTCTAACAACGCAGCTTCAGACAACTTGCATTTTTGAAAAATAAGAAACTGAAATACATATTCACTATAGCTTAAGAATAAGGTCGATTAATTGGAAAAATCGGTGTCTTATGCACATTTACCAGAAAAGTATTTATAATTTCATCAGTAGAAAAACTGCATGAAGACTTCCTCAATAGAATTGTGCAAACCAACATTCAGATTATACTAATGGTGGATGAATTAGCTATTGATGAACCCACCTCTGTGACAAATTTGGCAAACATCAGCAGAACAAGACATTTAAAGGTAGGGCAGTGTACATGGTAACCCTCAATACAGTGTAAGTTTTACATACAATTCTAATAAAAGTGGTTTCGCATATTATTTTTCTTTTCTAACACTATTTTTCCATTTTCAGGAACCATCGACATACAAAGAGAAAAAAGTATTACGTAAGTAAACTTCACCTGGGATAATTTAAATATAATCAATATCTGTATGCTACACGGTAACAGAACCAATTAACCAATATGGCTTGTATAGGAGTTTTTTACCATGTTATGTGGATAATCGTGAAACCGCACGATCGATATCGCTTGCCTGGTGGCCGAATTTGCCGCGACGACGGACATTTGTTCCGGCCAAGCGCTCATTTGTAGTTACCCATTATCGTCCGTATGTATGGCCTCCTTAACACAGTCAGATGTCCTTTTTGGTCAGCAGTGAAACCATTGTCAGCTATTGCTGAATGAAAGGATAATCTTTCGGTCTCATGTAAAAAGATTTTATTCTCTTATTCATTTTTATTATACATGTTATTTTATCTTTAATGTTTTAGAAAAGAATAAGGTTCACGCAGACTATTTCCCAAAAAATTAAAGATAAGGTTCCTACCACTACAGCGATGGAAAAAACACCTGTGATGTTTGGAACACTGTAGCCCAAGTTTTTAGGTATTGCATTAAATAATGTGCATTTGGTACCAACATAACGTGCCTTTCTTTGTAATTACTCTTCTGGTTAAAATCCCTTTATATATATGAATATTAGCAATTCATTTACATTATTGTATTAAAATAGTATAAATCATAACTTTACTCTTTTTTTGTTACAGAAGAAAATGAGCTGAACGAGAATATGAATGAAAGAGGAACATAACATTTTAGGTGGCAAGCCTGGATACTAGCTTTCGTGTGGTTAGGTTGTCTGCTGCGCGGCTATAGTAAAAAAAGAGAAAGAATGAGAGAGATAGAATGGACCGTGAAGACCTGGAAGATGCTCTGGCAGAAAAAGGAATTGACTATTCTACATCATATTCGTAGTCTGAAAGGAAGGCTTCATAACCAAGTTCTATCTCTATACCATGCCATGTGGTTCTACTAACTGAAGTCTACAAAAAAAGTCCCGGCACATATTTTTTACTTTACAGGGGATATGGTCATTGGAATATTGTATATAAATTTTTTACATTTATTTCCTAAAGTATACATTAGAAGTGGAAGTTGTTTAAATATCCCTTTTAAAAGCAGTTTACTTCTGTTCAGTATATTTTACAAGTTTAAATATTACTATGATTTACCTCATATTTTCCAATATGGTAAAATAATTAAATGTGTGTTCTAGCTGCTAATTGTGGTAATTTGTTTATGGTCCATTTGGCATTACAGAATGTCAGCGATTAATCGATGTGTGTTGATTGTTAGACAACCAACTGGACCAATTATTTTGCCAATTATATTCAATAGCAAAGAATGGCTAGCACAAGAGCATTGTTTGCTCCAGCCATCCCTATTTGTCCAGGTTTCTGACTGCAGAGAAAAAATATTAGTTAATCATAGTAAAAGTGTCCGATACCTTAGAACTTACCTTCCGACCGTTCCAGCGAAATACAATCAATTGAATCCAGAACAGCTTTTTTATGTTCTTATTCATCATACGATTGTGATGTTCCCCCGCCTGGTCCATTCATTTTGCCATTGTGAAGAATTCCGGAAGAATTGATTGAATGTCCCTTGATCGGTCAGAGTCAGTTCTAATATATTGGCATTTATTTAATTATAATAATAAATAGCTATACTAATATATATTACATAATAATAAATAAATACCATTATGATAATGGTATTTAATCCCGAACCTGGCAAAACTGCAGTCAATCTGCACACCCCATCCAAACTCCCACTCTGCCTCCTCTTGCCCTTTTACCCCCGTTTCCCTGTCCCCCCCTGCCCCTACTGAGTTCTGCTAGGGAAAATCTTGCACCCCTGGTCAGGAGGTAATCAGCTTGTGTTTTGACTTTGGGGATTTCAACAATCAAATCAATCTAATGGTAAGCTGGATAACCACAGTAATATTTTAAGCCATGAATACAGATTCATTGGAAGCTGTCTGTCATCGGTTATAGATCGGGTACACACAGTACAATGTTTCACTATATAAAGGTTCGACATACCCTCAATTTGTGAGTGAGCAACGACCCCCCGACGCCGAATGCTACCACCAACGAAAGGCTGTTCCGCCTGGCGGATCGAGAACGACCCCCGACTGAACGCATACACATGGACGTTCTCGGCCGAAACGACCGTTCACGCGTTGTATCTATCGGCCGTTGGGGGTCTTTGCTTGCTCACAACTTGAGAGTGTGTACTAGAACCTTAGTATAAAGAAATCATCTTGTTGGCCAGTAAGCGCTCATCAGATCCTTAGTACTAAGAGTAAAGAGCCAATATAAATTTTTGGTCGTGGCTGGAGATCAATAATTTGGTCAGCAAATTTGTCAGACATTGCCCATTTTTCCGAATCGGATAAACGAACACGTCTGAAAACCCATGCCATTTTTTTCCCACCCGATCGGACCATTACAACTGAACTATATCGTTTGATCGAAAATTGCATGGTGTGAACACCTTAGGCCTGTTACATTGTTAGATGTTGTCAGAAAGAGCCTAGTGTGAAACAGGCAGAATCAATTGTACAGCCTCTACATAAAAAAAACATGCAGCAATATTTTGGTCTCAATCAGCAATGGATTATGTAAGTTTAATACAGCGGTTCTATAACATTTTCTACCAAATGAGAAGGAAAAAGATGAAATATGCTTTCATCATTGAAAATATTTTCCTTTGACGTTCCAAGTTGCCTGCTATGTTTTTCTTTTTTCTGACTTTGAGAGGAATATGAAATCCATACTATAGTTATTAAACTAAATTTATACCCCTCATCTGGCTACAGAGCCAAATGGAGGCACCTCAAGTAGAGGCACCTTACCTTGTTCTTTAAATTATGCAGATGTAAATATCTATAATCTACTAATAACATTTTTGTAACATAGCTATCACTCCTCCAACCTTCCGAATGCCCTGGGTGCCACTGGAAATCAGAGCTAATGTAATATGTAGGAACCACCCATGCACCACAGTGTCTTTGTTCAGTGAAAACACAAATTGTTATTCAATCATAGTGCAGGCAGACGTTGCCTGACGCTGATAATTGATAAATTTTGCTTTTCACTGAAAAGACCTGTGAGTGCTTGGAGTGGTTTCTACATTTTAATTTATTATCTATAATATTATATATATATATAATATATCTAAATGGCTTTGTTGGCCTCGGATACATTGGACCAATTTTTTAGGCCCGATTACCCACCCAGCAATTTTTTGTCTGATGGGGTGGGAATTAAATTACAATTATCTCCCTCCCCCCGCTCCATTTTTATTCCTCCCAATAATAATCCAGTACCCAAGGCTCAACTGCTAAATCCTCACCCTGGTACTGGGTTAACATGTGCATTCTTCCTCCTGAGCCGACCATTCAGATGACCAGTTGGCCAGGAAAAAGGACTGAAGGTCCACGCATATGGCCTGCGGCATGGTTATCATATACAACCATTTTCCCATACAAAACCAAAATTTTGTGTACCTTGCTTAACAGCTGAACTAACACTAAGTTTCCCTTTGCGTTTTAGTCCGCGATGTAGCCAATGGGAAGACATGATGTGCAAAGAAGCATGCCTCCCAATTGACTACATCGTGGACTGTCAGACAGTGGCAGAAGGGAGCAACATAGCGGACAACGGAGGAAAACATTGAGTAAGAATTTAGCTGTTAGGTAAGTACCCAGGAGTACTAGCAGCTGTGGAACCACCATAGACAGAGACAGGTCACAGCCGCCTCTAACTTCACAATTAATATTTCTGGTCGAATGATACATGGCCGGCCTGGGTACACACAAGCAGATTTTTTCATCCAAACAGACTGATATCTCGGTCAGCCAGGCAGAAAAATATTGGACCGATGTCGCAGGCACCTGAATTAGCCACCCTTTTCCCCGAATTGTCCATTGGACATGTCAGTAAATCATCGATGATTGTTTGGTCTCATATGGACCGCAATGTTCGTTTGCGGTGAACTGACGGACCGCGGTGCCACTCACAGAGACATGTTAGTCCGGCCACCGATAGCTAGGGTTCTGGATGATCAACCATGATTTAATGACATGGACGATCATTCCAGACCAATGGATAAATTATAGCATCCGCATATTTTAATTGGTTGTGGGCCTAAAAAACATCAGAAAGTGTATCTGTCAGTCAGGGAGATAAACGTTAGAACAACATATAACATGATTTAGGTAGGTATGCACATGCCGATATTTTCAGCCATATTTTTGTATGTCGTTGGTTGGGACAAAATATTGGCGGTACTTGTTGTTTTTTTGATTTTTTTTCCACAATTTTACTGAGACCAATTATATTTCATCGACATATCGCCATGCAAAATATCTGCCTGTTTGTACCTAGGCTTAAGCACCTTATACTAGGATTGATATTTAAACAATTCTGCAAATCAATGGAATCTTCTCAAAATATATTGTTGCGGTCGATTGGAAATCCAATTGGAAAAAACATCTGCCCTGTATGATAGCTAAGTTATCCTGACAGAGCTGCTTTAAAGCTTAAGATTTGCCACGTGTCCTCTAATGACCATTAATGCATCACAGCCAAAAAGAAAATACTGTAACTGAAATAGAGAGAGGAAACAAAAACTATTATTAGCTGTTTGCTTCAAGAATCAACTAATAACTGTGCCCTATATAGCTATGGTTGGTCTTAAAGGAGGAGATAAATTGACTTGCTTTACAAACTAAAGGTAGGGCTAATAGTACACGATTGATGCTTCCTGATCAATTTCCAATCAGTAAGTTAACGATGGTTTTGTTCCATTGGCGCCACATAGCAAATAGGTGAAGTACACAGGTGCAATCCCCTGACTCTTTTGGAGGTTTTTTCAACTTGAACTGATCACTAAAGCTGGGTACACACCTGCACAATTGTTAAAATTGACAAACAGAATCTGCAAGATTTCACCTGAAAGAAGAGAAGCAAAGGGGAATGGTCAGGAGTCCAGACTGCAGTTCCCCACTTTAAGACAGGGAGTCAACCATGGTTGAAGAAGTTTATGGTTCGTTGGCCCAGAAGCATTGAAATGTGCTATACACATGAAAGAGAAAAGGGACAATACCGATGGTATAGTTATGACAGTTCATCAACTTCACCTCTGATGAAGTGTCATAACTCACGCCTTAGGTCTGGTCGGTATTGACCTGTCTAGTCTATTTTTTAATCTGTATGCAATAAAGTTCTGATTTAACCTACCTGGATTTATATATTTATATGTTGAAGACCTGTGGGGTTGTAAGACCCCTCTCTATTGGATATGTTCACACTCTCCCTTCTGTGGCTGCTGGGTGATTTATAACACTGGTGGTCAGTGTTTCCCATAATCCAACTTGGTGACACCCAGCTAAGTGTACGGAAATACACTTCACAGATCTAAACAAGGAAGCTGCTTCCTAAAGCTGCAACCAATCATGTTTACAGCTCAAGAGATTCCTCCCTCTCCCTGACACAGACCAGACTTTTAGTGTAGTTTTTGCTTTTCATACAATAGAAAAGTAAACTTTGTAGTGTGTTTTTTCTAGTTAGCATGGATGTAAGAAACAGAATGTAGAATTGAATATGCAAAACCCATGTACTCTGTCTGCTAAACCAGAGCTTTATACCACTATCCCAATAGAGTTTACCATATAAAAATCAGTACAGATTAAGATTAAAACATAGCCAAATTGTGCACCTCATAACGAATAAGGCCCTTTATCTTTTGGTAAGAATATGCAGTTATTGACTATTTTTTTTTGTTTAACAAGTAACCTGGAGATTTGAAACTGTGACCTCATAGAATGTGTATTCAAAAATGCAGACTTATATGCTGAGCTACTGCAAAGACCAGGAACAATATAAAACAAAAAATGGCAGAAAATCAGCAATAGATGCACATTTACTCTCAAGGCTCTTTAAAACTGCATGGATGTGTGTTGTACTGGCAACAACATGGAAGCCTCCCTTAAGTTTAGAATATACTCCTTTTATGTTTTCAAATGCAACTTACTAATAATATCTTACAATGCATAGGTGTTAGGGGAGAAAGCTTTCACATTAAGATTTTTAAAAATCAGATAAGTTCTCCTTTAAAAATTAAAACAGAGGAACCCTTATAAATGAGAGATTTTTTTTTTTACTTTGCCTCGTCCACCTGCTCCTTAGCTCCTTAAAGCCAAAAACTATTACCTCTTGTCAGTTGACAGTTTTGACAGTGCAAGTAAAAAAAAATCTTCTTTAATCTCTATTAAGTTAAGCATTGCTGTGTTTGTTTCTCAGGTCACTGCGGACAGTGCAGGAAATTCTTTCCTTGCTGGTTGGTGTTTTATCTGTTGGCTGCAGACAGAAGCCTTCAGTTTTTCAGTCTCTGCCCAGTGAAACACAAATAATCCAAGGATAAAAAATTCAGTCACACTTGCAAACTGCTCGCTGCTACTTTTCATTTCAAATCCTGATGATGTACTGCTTTTCTTTCTTCTTATTCATCTAATCACATAAAACCCAAACAACAAAAAATATCCGGAACTGTGGACGTTTCACTTCTCTTCAGAGCACTTATTAATACTACCCCCAATTTTTTCTAAGATGTATTTTTACCTGCAGTTTCTGTTTCTGTCACTGCAGACCTCAAAATACTGTTAGTGTTGGAGGCCCGAAGGTTGATTAATTATGTAGAAGGATTCTCTTGTTGGAATCTTCCTGCAAAACATTCTTTACTTTAAAGCCTCTTTTTATATGTACTGGAAGATGGAAGAATAAAAAAATGTTATGCTGATCCATTAGATGAAAACCCACCCAGAATTCCTTATACTGTATCACCTCATATTCCTGATCTATTAAACAAACCAATAACCAGAACACAAGATATCTAAAATTCACAGATATATTTGTTTTGTTTTATTGAACATTTTACAAAGGTTTTCAGACAAAAGAGTTTTTCAATTTTTTTACAGCTTATACACTAATTGGGCCATGTTAATGTGATGTCACAATGCATAGCCACACTGAGAAGAACCAGCCTTCTAATGGCCCTATCAAAGTCAAAGCTTCTGCTGCCATCTTAACCTCGGCCTTCCATCAATTTTGTGGACAGTTTCAGTTTCATTCATGTTACCCACCGGACTTTGAGATGGTCCTGCCCTCTTAAACTCTTGGTATTTTTTAATAACATTGGAATATTTGTTATGCATTAAAGGTGCATGTATGCACAGCTCTCTGTGAAAGGGACACTTAAAAGTTTTGACCCGTCAAAATCTCCCAACACTATACTGTTTATATTCCAGATCCCCATCTGATTTAACCTTAATAGGTAGGCAAGCTATCATCCCCTGGCTGCTGGGCTCAGGGGGCAAGCTGGGTTGGCAATCTTAAACTTTAGGCCTCAACCTGGGCACTCAAAAATGAAGGTGGTTTGTTTGAATTACGTATGCCACCAAATAGACTTCTCATATAGCTGGTCATGCACAAATGATATTATTCTGTTTGGTGCTAGGTTAGGTCAATGTCTTGGTGGATGCTGGTAATTGTGGCTCTGATAAGGTGGGAGACTGGCCAGGGTGCACCTTCTCCTCAGGCAACTGGTTGCACAACAGATGAGTTAACACTGGGCGGTTGTGGTTTTTAAGTATTTTAATTCAGACACCTGCATATACAAATATCAGACATATATTATATATATCAGTATTATATATATATCATATAGTATAAGGTGGTATGACCTTCCTATCTAAATATATATATTTTAGTTCAGAGGTCTGTGCTATGAGGGAGTCATTGTTTATTTTGTTGGAATACATGTATGCATTGAATATGCCTCCTCATCTGAACTATCAGTTTTTCAGTCTCATGGTTGTACGGTGTAAAATCCTTGACCTACCACATCCTGACTCAGTTTTTCCCTCATAGACTTGACTGTCCCTTATATTTTCGTTTGTTAACAATGTACATTTTATTTCCCAGTAAGATCGTAGTTTTTCCAGGTCCAACCTTTTCAATAAGTTCCTTACAAAGAACACGGCTTCCTGGACAAGTTCTCCACCATACATTTCCTATCATATATTCCTTTGCCTCTTCTTGCTGATTTCTTTGCTTATGGTTGAAGCTATTTTGTAAGCCTTTCTGCCATTCTTGCTTCCATGTTGATACATAGTCCGGTTTACGTTTTCTGTATGTGTCCGATACTGGTTTGTTCGAACATTAATGTCCATTGGTAATCTAGGAGGGCGTCCATATAATGGAGAAGGTGAGTAGCCTGTTTTTGCTTCATTTCTTGGTACAGCGTGTACAACTTTGACAGGGAATTCCTTCCAATCAGTTTTTTCTTTTTCGGACAAAGGTTTCGCAACTTGCCTGTAGTGTTGCGGTTTGAAGCGTTCAACTTGTCCATTGCCTCTGGATGTATGGTGAAGTGTGTGTGAGTTTTTTTTAAATTCTGCAGTATTTTCCCAATCTATTAAACGCTGATTTTTCAATTCCTCTGCCCAATCGTGATGTATCCTTGTGGAAGCCCCACTTTGGAGTGCCGAAATTCATTGAGAATTTGTCTGCGCGGTTTTTTTACCGACTTATTTAGTAGTGGTCATAGGCCTGGCAACATCTTGTAAAATGATCCATTACAACAAGATATATTCATAGCCGCTTTTTGGCACCTTTCGAGATGTAAAAAAGTCCAATAGATATAAGCTCAAATGGATAAGTGGGTAGCCCATGCTATTTTAACGGTGCTCTTGTTGTGTTTATTGGGACGTTTCTTCATAGACAGTTCATTTTCCTGGTAACCATAATGCTCAATATATCTTTTTGCCTTTGTGCCAGAAAAGCTTTCCCGAACCCAGTTTCACATGCGTTTCAACACTAGATGTTCCCCCATTTACTCATGGAGTTTGCCCTGTAATACAGTTTTTCCATAGATTCTCAAGGCAGACAATCTGGGAATGGCCTGCCCCTCTGTTGATACAAAATAACATCAGAGAAATTATAATTTTTTGGCCATTCTTCTGAAACGAAGTTTTGTCACATTCCCTGCTCTGTTTTGTCTTTCTTTCTTTCCATGGTAATAAGACTCTGCCCTTTTATAGTGAGGCCTCTTCCATTATTGCACTTTCCTCCTGCACTTTTCTGATTACCTCTTTTTGGAAGTTGGCTTATTGTTTTTTTGTCAAATCTGGGTCTGCTTTCAGATGTTGTAATTTCTACCACAGGGTACACCACCCTTGGGTTTTGGCGGTCTCCCCTGTTGTAATTTTTTACTGATTTTCACAGCACTACTGGTCATTCCAAGTTTAATTCTTGAGAGCACTGATCCATGTAAACCTCTGGGTCTAGTGGCATCCGGGATCCCCCTCTGCATCTGCCATAGATTTGGCTGGTCGATACTTGATTACTAAATTGAAGTCGGCAAGTTTCGGATATCCATGTCTATGACCAGTTGTCTTTAGTTTTGCCTGTTGTTTAAAACATAGGTTAAGGGCTTAATTACTGTGTAGACTACAAATGGAGGGCAGTTAAAACAGATAATCTCTAAAACGTTCACCTATGGCCCACTTCATTGATAGGAACTCAAACTTTCCTGAGTGTTAATGGTATTCTTCTCTGCCAGCGGTCAAGCTTCTTGACCATAGGTGATGACTTTTTAGCTTTCTATCCTGCTCTGGTATAGAACAGCCACCTCTCCCTTCTGGGAAAGCATAACAGTGTAGTATGAATGGGCCTATTGAAATCGGGGTTAACCCACACTGGAGGCTTGCCTAATAGTTCAGCCTATGTTTCTAAGTCCTTTTTCTGATATTTTCTTTTCCAATTACTGGTTGTGGGAAGTCATTGACCTGTGGAATGTCATTGTTCGTCTGGTACCTGTTTCTTTGGCTTCTGATTGTTTGTTCGGAGAGAACTCAGCATCTGACTGTGTTAAGGTGGCCATACATACGGACGATAATGGGTAACTACAAATGAGCGCTTGGCCGGAACAAATGTCCGTCAGTTGCGGCAAATTCGGCCACAGGCAGAAGTAAACTGCTTTTAAAGGGATATTAAACACTTACACTTCTAAATGTATACTTTTAGGAAATAAATGTAAAAAATGTATTATACAATTATTCCAATGACCATTATCCCCTGTAAAGTAAAAATATGTGCCGGGACTTTCTTTTGTACCCCTGTAAAGTAAAAATATGTGCCGGGACTTTCTTTTGTAGACTTCGGTTAGTAGAACCACATGGCATGGTATAGAAGATAGGTTAGTAGAACCACATGGCATGGTATAGAAGATAGAACTTGGTATATGAAGCCTTCCTTTCAGCCTACGAATATGGATGTAGAATAGTCAATTCATGAAGTTAGAGGCGGCTGTGGACCTGTCTCTGGTCTATGTGGTTCACAGGCATAGTTACTTCTGGGTACGTTACCTAACAGCTAATATTCTTACTCATGTTTTCACGTTGCTACGCTATGTTGCCCCCTTCTGCCACGTCTGACAGTCCACGATGTAGTCAATTGTGAGGCATGCTTCTTGCCATATGTCTTCCCCTGGTACATCGCGACTAAACGCAACAAAAGGGAAACTTAGTGTTAGTTCAGCTGTTAAGCAAGGTACACAAACTGTGTATGGGTCAATTGGTTTATAATGATAACATGCCGCGGGCCATACGATGGGACCTTCAGTCCTTGTCCTGGCCCAAATGGTCGGAAGTGCTGTGAATGGTCCGGTCAGGTCAGAGGAAGACTGCACCATTGTACCCAGTACACCGGGTTGAGGACTTTAGCCAGTTTTAGGTCATTGGGACTGGATACTATTAATGGGAGAATAAAATGGAGCGGAGGGGAGGTGAGAATAATTGTAATTAATTCCCACACCCTCAGACCAACATATCTGGCTGGGTGGTTAAATGGCCTAAAAATTGAGTACATGTTCCGAAGGCCAACAAAGCCATTTCAGATATATAATAGATAATAATCTATATATATATATAAAATGTAATAATGTAGAACCACTCCCAATGCACTCACAGTCTTGTTCAGTGAAAACAAAAATTTATCAATCATCCAGGTGCAGGCCAGTCTGCCTGCCACTGATGATTGAATAATTTTTGTTTCACTGAACAAGCCCTGTGGTGCATTGGAGTGGTTCTAAATTATACATTTAATTACCTGATCTTTCCAGTGGCCACCAGGGCATTTGAAAGGGTTGGAGGAGTGAGTGCTTGTTACAAACTGTATGTGTATAATATATTACATCTGCATTAATTAAAGAACATAGGTAAGGGCCTCTTACTTTGAGGTGCCTCCATTTGGGTCTTGTAGCAGATGAAGGGGTATAATTTAGTTTAATAATACTATAGTATGGCATTTCATATTCCTTTCAAAGTCAAAAAAGAAAAAAAAAAACATAGCAGGCAACTTGGAACTGTCAGAAGGAAAATATTTTCAATGACTGAAAGCATATTATTCATCTTTTTCCTCCTCATTTGGGTAGATAAAATGTTATAGAAACCGCCTGTATAAACTACAATAATCCATTGCTGATTGGACCAAAATATTGCATGAAGTTTTTTTTAGTAGAGCTGTAATGTTCTGCCTGTTCACACTAGGCTCTATTTGAACATCTAACAATGTAACACTGGCCTAGGTTGTGTACACACATGCAAATTTTCGATAACCGATAGTTCAGTGTAATGGTCGATGGGTGGAAAAATGGCATGGGTTTTCAGACGCTGTTCGTGTTATCGATTCGGACAAATGGGCAATGTCTGACAAATTATTGCTGACAAATTATTGATCTCAGCACGACCAAAAATTTCTATTGTGCTCTTTACTTTAGTATAAGGATCTGATAGCGGCTACTGGCCAACCAGATGATTTCTTTATACTAAAGGTTCGTACACACTCTCAATTTGTGAGCAAGCAAAGACCCCCAACGGCCGATAGATACACGCGATGAACGGTCGTTTCGGCCGAGAATCGTCCATGTGTATGGTTCAGTCGGGGGTCGTTCTTCGATCCGCCAGGCGAAACAGCCTTTGTTGCGGTAGCATTCGGCCGTCGGGGGTCGTTGCTCACTCACAAATTGAGGGTATTACAAACCTTTATTAGTGGAAAACATTTGTACTGTGTTTACCCAGATCTATAACCGATGACAGACAGCTTCCAATGAATTCTGTATTTCATTGGCTATAAATATTTACTGTGTGTATCCAGCTTTACTATTAGATTTGATTTCGATTGTTGAATTATACCCAAAGTCTAAAAACAGCTGATTTACCTCCTGACCGGGGGCAAGATTTCCCTAGCAGAACTCAGTAGGGGCAGGGTGGGACAGGAGGAAACGGGGGTAAAAGGGGCAAGAGGAGGCAGAGTGGGAGTTTGGATGGGGCTGTGCAGATTGACTGCATCTTTGCCAGGTCGGGATTAACATACACCATTATCATAATTGGTATGTTAATTATTATGTAATTATATTATTAGAGCTATATTATTTATAATTAATTAAATGCCAATATATAGAACTGACTTCTGACGATCAAGGGACATTCAATCAATTCTTCCGGAATTCTTCACAATGCAAAATGAATGGACCGGCGGGACATCACAATGTATGATGAATAAGAACAAAAAAGTGTTCTGGACAATTGATTGTATTTCGTGGAACGGTCGGAAGGTAATTCTCATGTATGGACACTTTTACTATGATTAACTATATTTTTCTCTCAGTCATGGAAATCCTGGAAAATAGGGATGGCTGGCAACAATGCTCTGTTGTAGCCAGCTTTTGCTATTGAATATAATTGGCAATATTGGCCAGTTGGTTGTCTAACAATCAAACACATCAGAATTTAATCGCTGACATTCTGTAATGCCAAGTGGACCATAAAACAAATTACCCACAATTAGCAGCTAGACACACATTTAATTATTTTACCATAATTGGAAATCATGAGGTAAATCATAGTAATATATCTTAGGTCAAATACATGAACAGAAGTAAACTGCTTTTAAAGGGATATTAAACACTACACTTCTAAATGTTATCTTTAGGAAAATAAAGTAAAAAATATTTATACAATTATTCCAATGACCTTATCCCCTGTAAAGTAAAAATATGTGCCGGGACTTCTCTTTTTAGACTTCAGTTAGTAGAACACATGGCATGGTATAGAAAGTAGAACTTGGTATAGAAGCTTCCTTCAGCCTACGAATATGGATGTAGAATAGTCAATTCCTTTTTGCCAGAGCATCTTCCAGGTCTTCACGGTCCATTCATCTCTCCATTCTTTCTCTTTTTTACTATAGCCGGCGCAGCAGACACCTAACCAAACGAAAGCTAGTAATCCAAGGCTTGCCACTAAAATATTTATTTTTTTCATTCATACTTCTCAGTTCAGCTCTTCTTCTGTAAACAAAAAGGTATAAAGTATGATTTATACTATTTTAATAAACATAATGTAATTAATTGCTAATATTCCATATATATAAGGCATTTTTACCAGAAGGAGTAATACAAATAAAGGACGTTATGTTGTACAAATGCACAATTATAATGAATACCTACTTGGGCTCAGTGTTTCCAACATCAGGGTGTTTGTTTCCATCGCTGTAGTGGGTAGGAACCTTATCTTTATTTTTGAAGATAGTCTGCGTGAACCTTTCTTCTTTCTAAAAATTAAAGATAAATAACATGTATAAATAAATGAATAGAAGAATATAACAATCTTTTACATGAGTACAG